>OY728130.1:1024225213-1025475213 GCA_963277665.1 Viscum album
ATTTTGATCGTAAAAATAAATGGGAACTTGAATGTTATTCTCTTACACCTGGATCATTCATTGCAGAATGATCTAACTTATTTTTCTGATTTCTTTCCTTCAATTATTAGTTGGATAGATAGCATTATGTTTTGTCATTTCATGACTGATGGATTCCGGGGTTCAATAGTTTAAATAATTGATTTAGTGAGAGAGATGATAAAAAAACACATTGTTTTTCAATATAGTTTAAAGGAAATTCCAGATGATAGAATCATATTGATACTTCTTATTCAAATTATGGATGGTTTGGGAAACTATGGAATCTTGGAATGTGACGAGTGGAAGATTAACATGAAGGAATGGATATTTTAATCCACTAATATAATGGAAACTCTGATAAATTTTCTAGTGTCTTATCTTTTAAAATGGAAAAGAACTCTGTGGTTAGTTATGGATCGGGCATATATTCTTAACATATAGATATCTTCACAATAATTTTATCATCGTTTTCACATATATTTCAATCTTTTATACCTTGAAATTTTCTTCATGGATGATTCACTAAATATAATGTTAAATATCCATGAATATTCTTGTATGAGTTCTAAGAAATAGTAATTGAATATAGTTAAAAAATGGAAAACTAAATATCATCATAGTATCTTATATTATTTTAATAGATCATAAGATTAGGAATTGAATATTTTCTATAAGTTCTACTAGGCAGCTTTGGTAATTCTTACATGAATAATTAGAGGCCTAACACACTGAACTATAAGTCTTATTAGTAGTATTATTTATTATGTGATTAATGTGATAACTATATTTAGGAGATCATCGCTTATGGGAATTGTTACACTTACATTTTGTGATCATGTTGTTATAAAAAAATAAATGCAGTGAAAGGCCATTTCTCAAAACAAAAAAGATGTTATAAATGATTTTTTACTTAGACATGATGATCTCCCTATATCACTAATTAGGGGAGTAGGAAATCACAATCTCCATGGAGTATTCTCAGGACTAGTGCCCAATGTCACTGGGCTCATGTCAAGGCCATCTTCTTGCCTTATTCACATTGCTTGTAAAAACTAAACATGGTCTCAAATATCGAGGAAATTTGTATAAAATATACTCATAGCACATTAGGGCCTATTTTCCTCATTACCTTAGTCATGGAATTTCCATGATATTTTATTCCTAGGAAGAAGTTATTTATACTTCATTACTTGATGATATTGAAGAAGGCGTGTTTTTTTTAAAATGTGGTGGTGGTGAAATGAAAAGTGCACAACTAGAGTGTGCATGGATTAGTGTGATACCATATTCAATTTGGAGGGGGGTCCTCCATTATACTATAATAACATGATCCTTATATATTTATTCCTTAATAATATTATTTCTTTTTTATAGGGAGTTAATGTATGGTTATTGGGGTTGTGGGCTGTCTGTATGAAGGATGTGTATGTGTGGAAGGAATGAGTGAATAAATATCCAGAGATAGTGTAGTCATTAGTTTATTATTTTTTGGGGGGAAGTTTTTAGAGGGCATGGGATATTAAATAGAGGTTTTGTCATTAAGTGGGGGATATGATGTTATTTTGGTCCAATTTAGCTTGGCTTCTAGGAGACGCAACCCTTGGGCAGATTTTCCTTGGTAATCTAGGAAGTGGTCTTTCATAGATCTTCTTATTCTACCTTTGTCTCATACTAATCTCCTACTAAAACCCTATGATTATATTTTATAACCAATGATACATGTTTCTTTTACCATTTTATTATGTGAAACCATTGTTAAGATAGAGACCTAATAGCTGAGCACATAATGTACATTAGACTTGAATAATCATCTACCAATAACTTTTTTACTATCAATTCTCTTAATATATTGATCATACTAAACATTGAATTTATACATAGTTTAAAGTTTTGAGATATTTAATTGGTTAATTTGTGAAGGGTATTGAGAAGTTATAAGAAAATTTTCTATGTCATAACACTATAGAACCTCTCCTTCAATCAGATAGATTTTCACACCTAGTATTGATCCATGAACTGGATCTAGGTTTGTAATTACAAAATTTTATATTTTATATTGATATAAAACTATTTTAAAAATTCATTATTTCTCATTAAAATCAAATTTTATTCAACCAAATTCATAAAGTTCCTAAGTGTTACATGGTTAGAGAAGAATGTTATATTTTTTCTAGGAAAATATAGTCTAATTTTTTTCCAAAGGAGATACAATTTCCATAAATTCATTTAATAGTTTTTATAATTATTATATGTAAAATATAGTGTTTTCAATGAATAATTTATAAAATTAATTCTTCCAATAATTTATTTGGAAAGAACAACCCGCATAACTCCATTGGAGGCATCATAGAACAATTCTAAAGGGTGTTTCTAATTTGGTGGTTGAATTACAAAATGATGAATTCAATTTTATCTTTAAGTCATAATAGTATTTTGTTCAAGATTCATCAAATATAAACACAATATATTTTTTAAACTGTAAAGTGGTAAGACAATCTTATTAAAATTATTATGAATAATCCATAAAAACATACATGTCCCAATAATGATATAACAAATTTAGAATAAATAGGGTGAGGTAAAGTAGTGATGGATCCAATATTTGATTAGTAACATTTAATTAAATTATGTTAAATAAATTTCCTTCATATCACTCCTTTTTATTTTATGAAATGGAAATTTCCAAATTTAGATGTTATTTTTATATGAAATTTTTTAAAACAATATCCATATTTGAAAAAAAAATGATCAACTAAACACTGTAAAATTGTCTAAAAACCTTTCAATACATTTCTCAATCAAACCAGAGAATACACATACCATAAATCATTAAAAATTCCAAGAAGTATTCCACAATATGAATATAATATTTTATAGTAAAAGGTGTAATAAGGATTGGTAAATATTGTTTTATCCTGATCATGAAGAGTAATGATCACATAGATGTACATTGATAATCCATTTATAAAATAGTAATGTGTATTAATTAGCAGTCTTATAAACTTTTGGTTATGCATGATATTGGAAATGGTTCTTTTTTAATCATTTTATTTAGTCACATATATTCAATATATACTAAAACTACTCCTCATTATCACTAGAATCGGTTCATTTTTTTCACACTAAGCAATTGTTAGAGCTGATTTTTGGGGCATAATGTGAATGGGGTAACCCTATGTATGTTCAAAATGGGATATATGTTTCAATATTCTATAAATTTCTCAATTTATTTTTTTATATCTCCATTATAGTTGGGTTTATCTAATTTTGGATTATCTAATAGGTTTGTATCTATCTGCTTTATAGGATTCATTGAATAGATCCAATGAATATGGTCGGGCATCACACCTTGACTTTGTCACAAGTCCTTAACAATATGACTCAAAAGGATTATGAGTTTACTTTTTTATTAGGATCTTAGAAGCTTTCAATTATTATGGGTTTCTTTTATTCACCCATTATAAATAAAAACCATAAATTTGGTTGTATTTATTTCAATCCAGGCTTGTGTGGCTGAATTCACGATGATTGCAAATTTGGTTCAGATACCTTATTATCAGTTTCACAATAAATTTTAAAAAAATTAAAACCATCAATAAATCATGTTCTATATCATTACCAAGTTCTTATATAGTAATTTCTGTTTACCTACAATAATATACCATAGAATTCTTAAATCTCAAATTGTTACCCATATTTAGAATCTTTTTTAACCAATAAATTTATATTTGTGAAGTACATTCCTTGGTGTTTGAATTGTAAATTTTCTTATGGAAACATTATTAAATATAAATTATTGAAATGTAATATATTTTATTCAAATTCCATTTATAATATTCCATTATTATAAACGAAAATTATCGGGTTTTTCATCAAAAATAGTTTACCCCTAAAATTTGATATTTAATAGGTATTCAGTCTGCCTTCATGTTAAGGAAATATAAATTAACTAGAATTATAGTGTTATAAACACTCCTAGAAAACTATTCTTGTACAATACCATGGAATTCAGTAGCTTAGTTTTCCAACGGAACTACCATTTAGGTTAACTAGGGCTCTCAATTCTTTAAATATAAGAATACATAATGACTAATTACACTAACTAAATATCCTAAATCGCATAAAAAATATATGAATAAAATAAAACCAATAGTAAATTAAAGAAGAATATACCTAGTTCCTAAAATTTTAAAATCAATTTGGGTGTTATTAGATTTGAAACATTTCTTCCTAAGAATACCCACTCTTTCCTTGAAGCCTTCTTTTCTTAGTGAACAATTTCTTTTAGAAGTTTGAATATTGGGGAATCATTTTAATAGATTCATGAAGAGGTGTGTTGAATAATAATTTCCTTAATGTGTCTAAAATTTCATTTTTAATCCCAATTAATTATGTTTATTACATTGAATCATTCATGTGGGGAAGGAAAAAGAATTTCTTTCCCATATTTTAATTATTTCTCATGTCCAATTTCTGATTTTTAATTATTCTATTAAAACTTATATCCACTCTCCTTTTATTGCCTTGGTTTTTCTTAACTGTGGTTTTAGAGAGTGTTTAATTTAATTTTCAATACAATTTGTTACCAAACTCACATTAACCTTGGTATTGAGTAATGATTAATTTGGGAATTTATTAGGATTTTTAGTCCACATTTACACTATATTCCTTAAATAGTTTTTCAATTCATTTATTATATTTTTAAATCCTCTATGTTTAAATTTAGGGTGTTATGGATTTTTGGTTGAGAACTAGAGGAATTTTTTAATATGATTTCCATTATTAAAATAACAAATTTTAGAAAGAATATTGGTATCCAAGATTGATTTTTTTTAAATGGTGGAGGTTAATGGAATGGTTACTAAAATGGAAACTACACTTCATTTTTTTGGTTTACAAATCCATACAAGGAATACGAGTTATCTATCCATCGATTGATATTTATGGGTTATTAAAATGGTACTTATTTATACACAATACAAATATCAATATTCTACAGTTTATCGTATTAGTATGTGAATTAAAATATTAAAGAACAAAGGCCATAAAACATAAGGGGTGTTGGTTGGTCATTAGACTGATTATGAGTCATTTTTATTTTAAATTTGGATATTACATCATGATTATATTTAAAAAAAAGTGGTTAAATTGGATTTAACTTATGGGATCCTTTAGGGAGAATACCTCATATAATGAATTATTGGGAATTCTAAAGTATCTTTTATATGATTCCTTTGGGTTCACTGGTGATTTTACCGTCAAATTTTTCTGGTATATTTATCTCACTATTTAGTAGTACTTTGTTCAATTACACTAGGACGTTAGGTTCCTCAATGAATTGTTCTGTAATAATTGCACAAAGTTTCTTAAATCCATCTCAATACTTATAGAGTATATATCTCGTGATTTTATTTATTGAATCGATCTCTTTACTCAAGGTAGTACTATTTCAATATAAAATAATCAATTAAGGGAGTTACTATGACATTAAACCTAGTTAGTGACACCACCTAGTTACATGTTATATATCCACTCATTAGACACACCTACAATTCCTTCCATTTGACTTGATCCTATACTACAACTCTTAACTTCAATAAAATACATGCCATGGTGATGTTCTTAATGAATTCTTTTGGATCCTATCATAGAAGACTATGGGATATAGGAAATAATTGTACTAGTCCAATTTTTAATTATGATTCCGCATTTATAGCATGGTAGATAATATGGTTATTTTAATTTAGGAAATTTGGTGCATATAGATATCTCATGGTTTGTCCATGGTTCCCTTCCATGAATTCAATGTCGGATTCAATGTCAACTTTTTTCATTTGAGTCTTTCATTATAATAGTTTCAAATATATTTTAAAATTTTAAAATATTTCTCAATTAGCTTATTATTGATAGTAGGGTTCTACTAGGTTGAGATGGTGATGTCTAAGACAAAGACACAAGAGGGGGATGAATTGTGGTCTTCAAAAATATTGATAAATTCAGAACACCTCTCATGTTATGAAATGAACATTTCCTTATCCATTAAAGATGTGTGATAAGACCAAATAAGTAAATGAAAGTAACAGAACAATGTATAGTTGTTCAAGGCACAAATATCCTATAGTCCACTCTGCCAATACTTTCACATCGATTTTGGTTATTTTATTAGTCCCTTCCTCTTATCAGAAGACCATCAAAAGTGAGTGCATGTCGTTGAAGCCTTTTACAAAGATTTTACATGCCCTTATGGTTCTTTTATAAAGAATTGAAAATCCATATCTTATTATAAGAATATTAAAATTTGCCATGGCTTAGTCTGAGTAGTCATAAATCTCATAAATCAATGTAGATTTATTTGATTGCGAAAACTGGTTAAACGTAAAAGTAGTATCAGAAAATTGTAGATGTAATTGATCTTTCATAACACATAACATAAAATAGATCTTTATTGTTGCATATAATTTCATAAAAAAATATATAAGAAAATACCATAATTTTTTAAACATATTTGTCTCCAAAGTGAATCTTTGAAAAATTATATGCCGATCTTGCAGAAGAAGATGTAATAATAAGATGCAGCAGTAGTGACAACAACAGCAATGAGTTATTCAGATAGATCAAAACATGTATGTATCCAATGTGTGTTTTTTAAGGAAAAGAAATAATTTTTATTCTCAAACAAATCTTTTATTTTTGTATATATCAGTTATATATCTCTTGATTTTATTCTTTCGATGTATAACATCTTGATATTTATACTATAGGTTGAAAAGCTATAGGTCAAACCATCTCCTAAAATATCAAACAATAAATCGTGAATATTTGAATTCAAAATCATTTAAGAGAGTCATAAAATGCTATTATAATAGAAATGATTTACTCTATTGAATAGGAGTTCTTGAGTCAATCATAATAATCCTCTGATTGTATCTTTACTTCTTTCAATATCGTTGCAGAAATATCAGATAATATTGTAGATCTAAAAGCCTTTAATTAAATAGTTAAACACTTGGTTCCTTCATTTTATGACAAAACTCCCAATGTAGGATGGAAAATAGAGGGTCGTTTACAAACATAAGGTTGATGATGTATGATTGTTCACAAATATAGGGATGATGAACCACACATTCTATTCAGTAAACATAGGGTTTATTCCAAATGTATGATATATGATACATATGCTTTCTTACAAACGTTGGTTTTATAATCCTTATGTTACGCTTAAAAATTTAGGGTATGAACAATGATTCTATAATACTTTGAAAAATATTTCCCCATGGATTAATGAGTTGAATAAATTTAAAGAATAAAAATTCTGATGAATATTATTTACATTAAATTCACTTAAAATAAACATAATTAGTAACATAAATGTTGGTGTTTGTGAGCATCAAAGCTAATGATAAATTAACTAAATTTCTGAATCAACACATGCTCAATAATATCTCCCTTTTAATGATCACAAAAACCATAAGTAAATATGTACCATCAGAAACAATTATTAGAAAAAGAAATTTTTATAACCATATATAAATTTAAAACTCATTTATTCTTTTAACAAAATTTATCATAAGAATATAAATATATATACTTTTATTTATTAATAAACTTTCTCATAAAATATCCTATAAAAACCACTCCCCAATGACAATAAATAAAAAATGACAATGAATTTTTTTCCACATGATGATATGAAAGTCTCTTATACCTAAACATTCTCCTCTTTTTTGTGACATCAAAAAGATAAGAGTAAAATGTAGTAAAATAGACTCCACCAATGAATAAAAAATGATCATTTTCTAATAAATCCCCTTAAGTCGTATCATATAGGATATTCAATGAATTAAAAATTTTCCATAAAATAAAATACTTTTAACTAATTTTTGAAAAATTAATATTTAAAACAAAATTACTTATCCCTTAAAATCATATGTAATGAGATAATCAAATATTATGTTTATGCCTACACACTGTAAAAAGTAATAAAATTTAAAAAGAAATTATGAATCAAATTATTGAATGTTTTTACCAAAATATTACAAATATGATATATAAAATTTACTTCAAATATATTATAGAAAATAAAATCAGGAAGTTAATATAGAATAAAATGTTCATATAAACTTTATAAACATATAAATCTTTCACTTAGATCAGTTAACACTATTTATAGTTCTCTTATTCTATTTTGAATATCTTATATTCTTTTATATACCAAATAAGATGAACAATTTTCAACCAAGAATAGTTTCATCTTGTCTAGATCTATCTTAGCAACAAATTCTTTTCTGAGTAACTCCATATATTTTATAATTTCTACTTTAAAAGCATTAAATTCTTCTTTTCATATAAAACTCCCTTTCACATTCTGATACTCTCTTTGTAATGAATCAAAAACCATCTTTAATATAGATTCTTTATTTAGTTCTTCATATGACATTATATACATATTCAAATTATCTTGTAACTTCACTTTTCTTTTATTTAGGTTGTTAAATTTGAATTTATTCTTTTAATAAGACTTTTGAGATGGAGAGACTTATAGTTCTTCATGCACACACGATTCCTTATTTAATTAAGAAATTTTTGCCAATGAATCTTTAACATATGAAACTAATTGTTCTTCTTACAAATCAAACGGATTACATTTTTTCCTTTCATGTTAATGATTTTCTTATAAACTCGATTTATTTGACCGCTTCATCTTTCCATGAATAGTTTTAAGAAGCCTTTAAACAAGATATTTCAAAGAAGACAGATACATAATTTTAAATTTTCAAGAATAAGATGAAATGTTTTTTCAGACACATTGCAGATGATGCTTAACATTATCAAGTAGAAAAAAATAGAATAATCATTACCAAATTTTTCTTTTAAAACATCATATTATGTAAGAATGATTTTTTGGTTACATAAAAAATAAAATATTGAAACATGAAATATAAATATTTCAATAGGTTTAAATACATAAAAATATAAATGTTTTTCATAATTTAAACATGTACTGTATTTTCTAAAGATTAAAACAATGTTTAGAGATATTTAATGTTTATAAAAACAATCATACAATAAAAATAGACTAAGACATGATTAATTGAGAAAATAAGAGTTTTATAAAATTATAAGAGACATATATCACCCCTTGTATGAAATAGTTAATGAACCAGAAGCATATAGATATATAAAAATGAAATACTTCTATGATTAGGGATTTCAGTACTAAGGATTTTTTATAACAAACTACTTCAGTGATGATCAATACATTGGTAGAGATTTTCATAAATAACTCAATAATCCACTTAAAGTTTTAAAGATACAGATCAGTGGTGTAATCTTGAAAAACAACAAATACAAGTGTCTTTTGGTACCCACATGTTTTTTGATCCAACAGTGTTAGAAATTAAATTTTTATGTAACCAAACATGTTTATTTGGAGTTGTTATTCTACTATTTTATTTTAAAAATTATTTTGAAAAAAAAAATATTTTTAATATTGGGAATTTTATGTTTTAAAAATGAAAAGTCATTTGCATAATTTCCATTAATATCGTAATAAAAACACTTAGTTGTTGAAATAATTTTACTATTTTAACTATGAACAAAATAATTCCTATATAATTTCGATCTTTCACCATTAATTCATATTTCAGGATTTTATTTATGAATTTTATTTTTTTACATTATTTGATTTAACTAATCTTCTCATTTATTAGTATACGGGAATATTTTTTTAAAGTATTAACTTCAACCAATTATTCTGTAATCTTAGTTTCATGTATATCACAAGAATTTTTAGTAGAGTAGGTTTTTAGTTATGTAATCTATTTTTAAAAGCATTGTTTATCTAATAGTGTCACGACCCTTCCTAATGAGGCTTACACCATGACTCCCAATGTCTGCCTCCAATAGGGCAGAGGATGGTGACTATCACCGAGTAGGCATATCACTAATATGGGAGGCATTTCCTAAGTACCTTTACACATGCTCACATCTCCAGGCCCACAAATGCAGAAATGTAAAAACCACTAAAGAAAAAAATGCATGCATACAACTAAACCCAACCAACAGAGTACAATGGAAAGTAAGTGTAGAAAGTAAATTAGGCCAGAATACAAGCCCTCCAAAAACAAGAGAATTCAAACTATAAGGTCCAACCATTAAGAACAAAGAGGTAGTGTGACTATTTCTCGTAGTCGTAGGAACACCTCGGCCTATAAGGAACTCAGAGAGCTCGTTCTGGTCCTGGTCCGCCCTGGACTTTGTCAAAATGCCTTTCATCTACACAAGACATGAGACATGCAGACGACGATGATGTAGGGGTGATTATAACAAAACTTAGTAGAGGACCCTAAAAGACACAAGTAAATACACAAGTTAAAAGTACAATCATATCTACCCAGTATACATCTACATAACAGAAGCAATAGAAACAGAATCCGAATATACTCAAAACCCAGACCCGTAGTCTTGAGAGAAGTCACATGACCGCATACCCATGCTATGGATTCCGTTCGAAGGATCCAAAAAGCACTCGTCTAGGAGAAATCACTCAACTATTCATACAACTCTGATGAAATGCATCCAAGAAGTACTGTTTGTTGGGAAAATCCATGTGAGATAGATACATTCATTCCATGAGAACATGCTCCTAAGTGGGGAAAGATCGTGATACCTAGATGAGGATCACTTCTAGGGCCTTGGAGGACCACAACTCATCCATATTCACCTGCTAAGAAGAGGATTGGCGTCTTATAGGATTAGTCACATCGATACTTGACTCTACCTATGGTCAAGAATGGATAGAGGATCTTGATCCGGGCCTCTCGGAGGGATACCTGACTCTATCGAGGAATTTACTAATAAAGGGATCATACTCCTATAAAAAGAAAAGATACCTGACCTTCCAGGGAATTAGAAAAGGGGAACTAAACCAAACGAAACTTGTCTAAGGAATAGTGGAAAAGGTGATCAATCCATGTTCCAGGATATACACGACATGTAAAAGGGGTCACGCACTGTGTCTCAAGACTCTAGGTACTACCCATGTAAAAAATCCCAAGTCAAAGGGAACATTCCATGTAGAAAGATAAGTACATGGTGTGTAAGTCAGACCACACACCATGTCTGAGTTACCAGGGTTCCCTTCATGTACGCGACTGTGTGCCCGTACATAGCTTCAACTTGTGTGGGACATCTCGTGTTACCAGTACAGGGGGTAACCAATGTAAATAGCCTGGTCTGGCCATGTGGTAGAGTACATGGCCGTGTATTCCAACCCGTGTTCGTGTATCCCCTAGATACACGCTGAGTCCCACGTACCCACCTATTCAATGCTATATAGGGTATACACACAATGTTGCAATGCCGTGTAGTCCATCTCGTTTCCATGTACTTCTCATAACACATGCCGGGATTTGGGGAAGGGCCCAGACATCGTGTGACACAGATCAAACATTGTGTGATACCTCTCTGTCTCCCAAATCCCCATATTCCATAGAGCTGGTCCCACACGACATGTTCTTTGGTTTACACACCATGTGTTCTTGAAATTTTCAGAATTTCTAGTTCTTCACCAGCGCACCTCCTGTGATGGTCGTTATTTGATCTGGCTATCCGATCATTGAAAATCTCTTGGGTTGAGGTCACCCTGACACCATAAAGTTGTTTCTGTCAGTTTTGTGCCTCTAATCGGGCCCAAAACATGTTCTGATTCACCCGCACGAAAAATTATCGGAGAAGGAGAACTCCTGAAACATGTCAATTCGTCCTCCTCTATTGACGTCGCTCCTCCACTAGGTCACCACGATGTTAGATCTCTATTTGGGGATCATTGCACCAAGAAAAGGGTGCGCCGCAATTCCTCATTCATATCCCCATGAAGAACGTGAAGAACACAGGGAAGAGGGAGGAAGAAACCCAACAAAAAAAGAGGAATGAACCTCTTCCATCATTCATCACGATGTTAATATGCTCCTTTTAGAAGCTTTAAATGGGGAAAATTAAAAACATTAACATGTGACAAAAAAATTCCTAGGAACGAACCCGAAAAAAACCCTCCAACAAGAATGATTATGTACGGGTCAACAAGTTCGTAGTTTGATCTATGTTCATCGTTAAATTCAAAAAGTGGGAAATAAAACAACTTTAAAACATAAACCATGCCTCGAGAGGGGATAAATCGTTGATGAAGGGATTGTGATGTCATCATCGTTGAGATCCTACAACTGTGTTGGAGCAATGATTCAAACTTTTGATTTGTCATCATTAATTTTTTTGAGTTCTCTCAATTTTCTTCCAATAATCATCATTCGATTAACCCATTTAATGGAGGTAACATGTTTCATAATTCTATTGCACTGCGAAATTAATGAGTGAGTGTTGTTGTTTTAGATTCATTAAGCTGCATCATTAATTATCGAAACAGTTGCCCCATCATTGTGCTGTAGTGAATGTTTCGAAATAAAAAAATAAACGTTTTAAATTATTTTATTTTATTTTATTTTACTAAAAACATCCAAAAATTATCTTTTTCCCTTGACCCACACCAGTCTAGGTTATCCCCGTTCTTAGGTAAATTCATCATCCTAGACGCAACGGTGCCATTAGATTTTTAATATGGGCATTTTTTAGAAACTACCACAACTGTGCACACACGTCAACTCACTGAACTTAAAAAAAAATTAAAACCATCATTCCGGGATCACCCAACCTTGAAATGATGTGACACCTCTGCGCTTAGTCTCAAAATAATTCCACATAATATTTAAAAACAATAGATAGAAAATCAGTGACATTACATTCTCCCCACATTGGGGTTTTGCATCCCCATAAATCCAAAACAAGGGATACTAAATAAGATGTGGGTATTGGGAACTGATCTGAGCCTCCCACTCCCACATGCTCTCATTAAGGTTCCCATGTTTCCACTAGACACACACCAAGGTAATTGATCACCCATGAAGAATCCTCTCTTGTCGATCCTCGATCTCTATTGTGTACTCAGTAAAGGTCGCTCCATCATCGATGTCCCGCTCACCCCAGTTGATGACGTGTGATGGGTCATGCACATACCTCCTTAGCTACAACACGCGGAAGACATCATGTACCTGGTGAAACTATGATGGTTGAGCCAAGCTTTATGACACCTCTCCAACTCAATGCAGTATCTGGAATGGTCTGATGAACATCAGAGATAGATTTCCACACCGACCAAATATTTGTAACCCTTGATGAGGTGATACATGAATGAAGACATGGTATCCCTCCTCGAATTCCAGATTTCTCCATTTCCTATCAGCATACGACTTATGTTGGCTCTATGATGTCTTCATATGCTTCTAGATAATCTAAACCTTCATAGTGGCAGCTCATGCTAACTCTGGACGCATGAGAGGTGACTCTCTGGGATTAGTCCGGCAAATTGGTGACCAGAAGGGTCTCACATATAAAGTCTCAAACAATGCCATACTAATGGTGGAGTGGTAGCTATTATTGTATGAACAATCCACTAGTGGTAGGTGGTCCTCCCAACTGCAACCAAAGTACAAGATATAGGATCAAAACTATCCTCCATAACATGAATGGCCCTATATATCTGACCATCTGTTTGGGGATGGAATGTTATGATCAGGCATAGCTGAGTCCCAAAAGCCTCTAACAATCCCTTCCACAATTGGGATGTGAAGCAGGAATCTCAATCCAAGACTATCATCAAAGGGGCACCATGAAGCCGAACTATCTTCTGCATGTAGAGTCATCCCATGCTCTCTATGAAACTATGCTCCCTGATAGCTATGAAGTGGACCGACTTGGTGAGTCATTCAATGATCACCTAGATGGAATTATTCCCCTTGGATTTCTATGTTAATCCTATCATGAAGTCCATAGATATTCCATCCCACTTCAACTATGGAACCTCCATGGGGTGAGCTAACCCTGTTTGAACTTGGTGCTCATCTTTCACCTGCTTGCACACAAGGCATCGAGAAATGAACTTTGTTACTTCCATCTTCATTCATTTCCACCAGAGGTGATGTCGAAGGAGATGGTTCATTTTTTTCACTCCAGGATGCACCACCAATGGGGAAGTGTGAAACTCCCTCATAACCTCCTCCCATAACTCCACTAGAACGATCGTGCATCCTCTGAAAAGGACTACATGATCCCCACCTTGTGAATATCCATCAGGATCATGTCTTATGGATAATTAAGCACATAAAGCCTCAAATTTCGACATCCCGAAGTTGTACATCCCTAACTCACTGTAAGAGTAGAGAGGTGACAACCATCAACTGAAGATAAGTGGCATCCTCTTTATCCACAAAGGATAACTATAACGAGTCCAACTGCTTCATCACCTCACTCAAAAGCTATGAGGTCGATCTCCTACTAAGAGAATATTCCACTTTGTTCCCATTCCCATGATTATAGATGATATCAAAATTGTAGTCCTGGAGGAACTCTAGCCATTTCTTCTGCCTCAGATTCAGATCCTTCTACGGGAAGATGTATTTCAGGCTCTTGTGGTCATAGTATACAATAAACCACTCACCCATAAGGTATTGTCACCAAATCGTCAACGTGAAGACTAACACTTCCAACTCAAGATCATGGGTCACATATTTTTTCTCATGCGGTCTCAACTGGCATGAACCATAAGAAATCGCCACTTGTCCCTACATTAGTACACAGCCATGACCGTTCCCTAATGCGTTGTAGAAAAATATGTACCTGACACCCACCTCTGTCCATCTCTAGATCGAGGTGCTCATTAAACTCTATCTCAACCGCTTGAAATCCTACTAGAAATTCTCTATACACATGAAGGGTTTCCCCAACCTGGTCAAGTCTATAATCGGTGATGATATCTAGGAGAAAATATGAATGAATATCTGGTAATATCCTACCAACCCAAGGAATCTCCACACCTTCGTCATGCTCTGAGGTAGCTCTCATGTTAGCACTGCCACCACCTTGGCTGGGTCCAAAACTAATCCATCTAATGAGATGACATGTCTTAGAAATTGGATCTTTTGAATCTAGAATGGACACTTTGAGATCTTCCCATAAAGATGGTACTCTTGGAGCACATATAGAACTATCTATAGGTGTCTCACATGTTCATCCTCTAATACAGAGTACCCAAGGATTTCTTTGATGAAGACCACTACAAACTGGTCTATGTATGGATGGAAGATCCGGTTAATAAGTCCCATGAACATAGTGGGATCATTCATCATGCCGAAAGGCATCACCAAGTACTCTTAGTGACTCTAGAGGCACCTGAACGCGGTCTTTGGATATCCTCATCCCGTACATGAAGTCGGTGATAACCCGGATGAAGATCAATCTTCAAGAACCACCATGACAATTTAAACTGATTTAAGAGGTTATCGATCTGTGGAAATTGATACTTGTTCTTAAACATCACCTGGTTCAGGCACCAGCAGTCCACACACAACCTCAAACTTTTATCTGCCTTCATGGAAAAAAACCGGGGATTCCTAGGGTGAAACATTGGGTCTTCTGAAGCCCTTACTTTTCAAATACTCCAACTACACCCTCATCTCACAAAGCTATGTAGGATCAATCCGATGTGTTGGTGAGAATATCGATGTCATCCAGGGATGTAAGTCGATGCAGAAGTCAATATCTTAGTGGGGAGGTAGTCCTGCAACATCTTTAGGAAAGGAATCCTCATACTCTACCATAACAGTTGGGAACTGAAAGCTCACAACATATACTACCCCAAGGGTAAGTCTAGCCAACTCACGAGTGATCGGCTGCACCATCCTATGCATGAGTCCATTCTATGCCGCATGGGTTTCTTTTTCACCGAAAAATAAAAACCTCATCCCATCACTTTGGAAAAACCACACTCTTTGCCTAAAGTAGTCAATCTGGGCATAGACCAAAGATAACCAATCCATACCAAGAATGACGTCATAAGGCCTCGACGCTACCACCATGAGGTTCCAACCAAAAATCTCACATCCAAGGGTAATACCACACTATATGCAAAGGTGTGTTATCATAGAGTCTCCTCCCATAGGTGTCTCCAAGAATATGGGTCAAGTCAATGACTCTATCGGAATATCAAGGTTTTGAACAAGACATACGATGAAGAAGGAATGATTGGAACTTGTGTCAATAAGTATGAAAAATGTTATAGAAGGCATAGATCATACCTTAGATCATCTCTAGAGTTCCTAGGTCGTATTACTCGACCGCATGCAACTATCCTCGCCCCTATCCCCCAGCTCCATGAGCCAAGTACGGACCTCCTGGGGGTGGTGGTGGAAGTATATCGAAGAATCTACCACCAACTTTAGCTCTCCCTGATACTCTACCATGTCCTCTTCCTGGGGGGTCTGTCTGCTGCACTCTCTGCCTCTATCACGGTGGTCCATCCACCACCTCTCTATCAGTAGCTCGACAGGTTAGACAGTCTCTAGGAAGATGTCCCCTACCATAGCACGAGTAGCATTGCCTCTCCCTAGGCTGACCGGATCAAGCTTGAGAGCCCTAGACTATTGATCTCCTATACTGTATCCTCCTGTGACATCTTCCATGCACCGAACCCTATGCCTGAAGTCGACTCCCTTCTGCTGAGGTCTCTACACCCGTCTACCTACCACTAACTGTCGCCGACTATCTCTACTCTACCAAGAAGCACTCGATCACTAAGGGTCACTCGAGCACTCTATCATAAGTTGAAATGCATAGAGGCACAACACTAGCTCGGATGTCTCTTCATAGACCTCACTTTAAGGTCCAAGATCAGAAGTATTGATCCCTAACACTATCCATTGAGTACCGAGCGAGGTTGGTGAACCTCTATGAATATTCATCCATGATAAAAATATCTTGTTGGGGCTGAATAAGCTCCACGATACACACTAATCTCAGTGTAACTAGATTGAACTCCTCCATAAAGAGTTTCTCAAACTCCGTCCAGGAAAGTGTATCCTCATTGTGAGTCTGTGTGGTCAGAATGTACCATTGTCCCACTGAACCCTGAAGAACGATCACTCCTAGGATCACCATATCGTCCACTAGTTTCCTCACTAGATGTAAGAATCTTGTCACCTCCTCAATCCAATCCTCATCCACCTAAGGTTTGATCTCACCTCAAAACCTTAGGGGTGTCTGTCTCTAAAACTTATGGATCGTGCTCAGCCTACACCCCTCATTTGTTGGTACTGCAGGTACCATAGGATGATATGCTGGTGGTGGTATACCAGGTGCTCCACCTATAGGTAATGCCTAGAGAACTGGTCCTTATATCAAAGCCTTATCACAGAGGGAGTCATCTTCATGATCAAGCTATTAAATCCTAGCTGGTGTGATTCACAGAGGCATCCTATAAAGAAACAAGATGTGCCATGGTCAATGAGTATATCTGGATAATTGACAAAAAGGACAAGGAAAACACCACCCATTCCTATATGATATAGGTATCATTTTTTATTTTCCTGAAACTAGTGTTTTCTTTTATCGAGTCGAAAAGTAGGTTATCAAAGTCTTGGTGTATGGATACGTCAGCCACCTGCACCAACACTAGAGTCCCTGGCCTGAATGAAAAACTCAAAACACTTAAAACTATTGCCCCAAACCAATCTCACAGACTCATGGTCCGAAGGTAGAACCGATTACCTCTGATACCACTCTATCATGACCCATCCTATTGGGGCCTTCACCACAGCTCCCCAATCACGCCCCCAATAGGCAAGGGGCTGGTGACTAGCACCAGGTAGGAATATCACTAACATGGGATACATTTTATATGTAATTGTACACCCACCCACGTCTCCAATCCCACAAGGGATGAAATGTAAAAACCACTAAGGAACAAAATTCATGCATAAAAATAAACCCAACCAACATAGTACAATGGAATGTAAAGTGTCGAATTTAAACAGGGCTAGAATACAAGACCACAAAAAAAAGAGTATGCAAACCATAAGGTCCAACCTGTAAGCACAAAGAGGTAATGCGACTACAGCTCAGAGTCGTAGGAACACCTCAACCTGTAGGGAAATAAAAGATCTCATTCTGGTCCTGGTCCACCCTGGACTTTTTCAAAAGGCTGCACATTTACACAAGACAAGACAGATGCAAACAAATCCCATGCAATGGTGAGTATAAGAATACTCATTAGAGATCCACGAAAACCACAAAACAATACACAAGGTAAAAGTATGATCATCTCTACATAGTATACATATACTGAACATATATCAAGAGAAACACAATCTAGATATACTTAAAACTCAGACCCATAGTCTAATGACAAGTCACATGAGTGCATACCCATGCTAGGGATTCCATTCGAAGGTCCTCAAAGCACTCGTCTGAGAGAACTCACTCCAAAATTCTGATAGCTCTGATGATGTATGTTTGAGAAGTAATATTTATTGTGGAAATCCATGATAGATAGATACACTAATTTTGGTAGAACACACTTCTATGTAGTGAAAGATCACAATGCACAAATGAGGATCACTTCTAGGGCACGACAGATACCATGACTCATCTAGATTCACCTGTTAAGTATAGGGTCAGTGTACTATAGTATTAGTCACATTGATACCTAACTCTACCTAGTATTAAGAACTGATAGTGGATCTCACTTTGGGCCTCTAAGAGGTATACTCGACTATATATTAGAAATTCTTACTGAATGGATTATACTCCTATTAAAAAAAACAACACATAACCTTTCGGGGAATGAGAAAAGGGGAACTAACCCAAATGAAACTTGTCCATGGAATGGTGGAAAAGGTGATCAAGCTATGTTCAAGGATATGCACAGTGTGTAGAAGGGGTTACATGTTGTGTCTCAGTACTCTGGGTACTTCCCATGTATAATGGCCCGAGTCAGATGGAACATTCCATGTATAAAGGTAAGTACACGGTGTATAGGTCAGGCCACATGCCGTGTTTGAGTGACCAGGGTTCTCTCTATTTACATAACCATGTGATCGTACCAGGCTTCAACATGTGTGGGCCATCTCATGTAACCGGTACATGGGGTAACCTGCGTAACTGGCCTAGTCTGGTCGTGTGGTGGAGTGCACAACCATGTAATCCACCCCATGTCCATGTATCCCCTATATACATGTCGAGTTCTATGTAGCCACCTCTTCCATGCCATGTAGTGTCTACACGCCATGTTGTGAAGCCTTGTAGTCCATCCCTTGTCTGTGTACTTCCCAGAACACATACCGAGGTTTGGGGAAGGTCCCACATGCCGTGTGACAAGGATCACACACCGTGTGATAATTGTCTGTCTCCCGAAACCCTATCTGCCACAGAACTAGTCCCACAGGGAGTGTTCTTCGAGTTACACGCTATGTGTTCTAGATAATTTCAGATCTACTGGTTCTTCACCAGTCCCCCATCAATGATTCCCGTTCCTTGATATGTTTGTCCAATCATCATGGAACTCCTGGGTTGAGGTCTCCTCGACACTGCAAAGATATTTCCATCATTTTTGGGTCTCTGATTGGCCCCCAAAACATGTTCGGATTCACCCTAATGATGAACTCTTGAAGAATGAGAACTCCAGAACCATGTCGATTCATCCACTGCTATTGTTGTCGCACCTTTTCGGGGTTTTCATGATGCCAGATCTCCATTTTGGGATCATTACACCACGATACGGGGCACCCAAAGATTCCTCATTTGTATCCCTATGGAGAACATAGATAATGTAGGGAAGTTAGAGGAAGAAATCCAATAAACAAAAGAGGAATGAACCACTACCTTCATTCACCACGAAGTTAATGCTCTCCCATTAGAAGGTTAAATGGTGTAAATTAAAAACATCAAAACATGACAAACAAATTCTCGGGAATGAACTTGATAAAACCCTCCTGCAAGAATGATGATGTGCGAGTCAATCGGTTTGTAGGTTGATCTATGTTCGTCATTAAGTTAGAAGAACGAGGAAGAAAACAAATTTAAAACATGACCCATACCTCAAGAATGGATCAATCGTTGATGAAGGGATCGCAATTCTGTCATCACCATGATCCTTCAACTCTATTGGTGCAAAAATTACAATTTTTGATTCTTTATCATTCATTGTCGAGAGTTCTCCCAATTTTATTCCAATGACCATCATTCGATTAAAACATTAAAAGGGGAACATGTTTTAGCGTTCTGTTACATTGTGACATTAATGAGTCAGCATTTCTATTTCAGAGTCATTAAGCTGCGACATTAATTATCGGAAGAGCTACACCATCACTGCGTTGTAGCGAAGGTTTCCAAATAAAATAAAATAAACATTTCAAATAATTTTATTTTATTTTATTTTACATAAAACGTAATAAAATTAAATTTTTACCTAGATCAGTTCCGGTCAAGGTTAGGCTCATTCTTAGGTAAATTAGGCAGGCCACACGCAATGGTGCCCTTGTATTTTTAATCTGGGCATCTGTTTGGAAACTACCATAACCTCGCACACATGCTAACTCACTTAACTTTATAAAAATCAAACCACCATTCCGAGATCACCCTGCCTTAAAATAAAGTTCCTTATCCACGCTTTGTCTCGAAAAAATTCCGCATAATATTTAAAAATAATACATGGAAAATCCGATACATTAAAAATAGAACAACATCATAATATTTTCTAAATTTTTATGATCATTCATTAAGTAATAATATTTATCTTGTAACACAAATAAATTACCATTTGATTCATCATAAGAATTTTTTTCACAACTAAATTTTTGAGAGTAAACATATTCTACCTCATTACTATGATCCATATGTCATACCATCTATTTTTTGTGATCATACTCAGAATATGTAGAAGATTAATCATGTGAACCCAAAGAATCACTCCATGTACCCTTCATAATTTTCTTTCCTTTTCTATTATAATCAACATTACAATGATATTTATGTAACGAGAATTTAACCTTTCTATGAACTTTTTCTTTTCACTCACATCTTCTATTTTCTTCAGTTCATTTCTTTTTATTTTTGTACAACTTTAAAAATCCTGCAACAAGAACTAATAAATATTTATCTAGATGACTTGAATTGGATAATTCATCCCTAGTAGTGTTAAAAGAGGATAATTTATGTTTGATATAATTTTATTCTTTAGCCTGTATCTTAGCTTAATTGTCTGATATTGTCAGTTCCCTCATAGGAAACAACAATATACTACCTCATCGCATATCCAGTAGAACATTGATATACTCAATTAAACTCGTCAATTTCTTATCTTGAATTATTCATTACAAGATGTCTTCATCTAAACCATTAACTCATGCTTGTTAGAGCCTATAAAACATTTTTTATATTTCATCGGAGTACAGTCTTTTGAAGAACTTTGTTAGATTCAAAAAGAATACTCAACTAATAGAGAATTTTTTTGATATTTGATAGAATAAAAAATAATTTTTTCAAGAAGAAAATATACCAGTATAGGCCTTCCTTTGTTACCACATGTTAGGTCGATATGGTGATGAAAAAGGCAATAACACAAGATGTGGGTGAATTTTGTTCCTAAAAAACATTTATAGATCCTGAACACCCATATTTTTATGTAGTGAACCTTTCCTTCACTATTAAATATGAGAAAGTAGTTGAAATAAATAATGGAAAAGAACACAGTGATGTATAGTGGTTCAGGGCACAAATATCCCTCATTCCACTCCACCAATAATCTCTCAGTGAGTTTGATTTCACTAAATAGGTCATCTTATCAAAATACTATAAAAGTTATGTGTAGGCAGTTGACACCTTTACAAGGATTTTATACTGCCTTTAGGTTATTTTACAAGAAACCGAAAGACATCAATTTAGAACAAGAAGATGACACTTTACCACGACTATGTATGATCAGTCAATACTCCAATAAATCAAAAGAGATTTACTTTACTGAGAACACATGATAAAATTCACTATTGTTATATAAACTGACATATTTAATTGATATTCAATAACACACAACAATAATTACATATCCAATATTCCACATTATTTCTTCAAATAGTAGCAAAGAAAACACTAGAGATATGTTTAAACATTTATGTCTCAATGAGTATCTCTAACAAATGATTTGTTAATCTTTCATATAAGATGTAACAATAAGATTCAATATTAGTGATAGTAATAACTATGGGTCAATCATATAAATCAAAACATATATGTCTGCAAAGTGTATCTATAATGGAAATTAAAGACTTTTTGTTTTAAAATATAGCTTTTCATTATGTATATATTTGTTTTATATCTCCTCCTTTATTTTTCATTCATTTCTAGACAACATTATATTTATATTGTAGTTCAAATAGCTCTAGTTAAAACTAGCTACATAAATATCATTCAATAAATCAATAATATTTGAATTCAAAATAATTTAAGAGTGTCATAACTTCTTGTAATAATGGAAATAATTTAATCCATTGAATACGAACCTTTGAATCAATCATAGAGACCCTTTGAATTGATATTTACTTCTATCAACACTGTTGTATAAATCATAGATAATATCATATATTTAAATCTCCATCATTGAATATTAAAATATAGGGTTCCTTCATGAGATGAAAAAAACCCAAACATATGGTTTGCAATGTAGGGTTGATGAAATACGATTTTTAATAAGTGTAGAGTTTATGAACCATACTTTTTGTTCCTTAAATGTAGGTTTTATTCAAAACATAGGGTATATGATCCATATGTTTTCTTCCAAATGTAGTATTTCCAATCATTACATTATGCTTACAAAAAAATTATGAATAGTGTTTCCATAATACTTTTAAAAACACGTCTAGAATACTTCAACAAATATTTATTTATAGAAAAACGATTTGAATATATTTCTAAAATAAATATTCTAATGAATATTATTTTGCTGAAATTATACATGCAAGATACATCATTAGTAACATAAATATGGGTTATTGTATCATCAAAAAAAATTAATGAAATTATTGAACCAACACATACTGAAAAGGTTCGTTACATTTTTTGGAATTGAAGTGATTATAAATTAACTACTATGTTTGTTCATGAAAATAAGGGGACTGTTTAGGTGTTAATGAAGGAACAAGACTTCCTCAAAAATGGTTTCAATGATTGGAGAGACACATATAGGTATTGTGTGTATAAATACATATATAAATTAGATGATAATCCATGATAATGGTGAAATCACGTTTTCTGTAAGGAAGGGTTAAAATTCATAGTGTCACATTGTAAGTTTTAGTGTTTGGGGGTTGTTTTTTTATGAATTCATGAGAAAATGAGATATAAGTACTAAATTAACAATTAGAAGATAGATCAGTTATTAATACAAGGGTAACAATACTTATTCTATGTTATCCTATTTTTAAATGATGATCTCTCCTTATATTGGTGCTCAATGAGAGTCTATAATCATAAACCTCAAACCATTATTTGAAAAAAAAAATCAGTTCTAGAATTAAAAAGATCAATGAAAGATAAAACTATTTTATATGTGAATGAATTAGTTATGATAAATTACCAAATAATCCAATAAATCACTCACCTTCAATTTCTAGGGAAACTCATGGTAAAAATGGCGATATAGAGCTGTATGGAGTGAAAACCTATCATTACACTCATGTGTCCGCAATCTTCAAGCACTTAACCACTCAATCACTCAAATTCCATCATATATCAAGATAATGTTTGACCCATTGAGGTGTTTGAGTGTGTCTGCGTTTTTTTACTTCTAATCCATCTACCTAGTTTATGAAATGTTCAAACTCAACAAGTTTAACTTAAAATTTAAATTGATAACAAAAGAAAATTAAGAATAACTAGATATATCTATATAAATTCAATACTAACAAGGCCATACCATATAGAATCAAAAAAAATTAAGGGTTTTATCCCACCTTATTAAATACCATAACCATCAATATTATACTATACAAATTGTAAATCTAATATCTAAAAATAAGTAAGTCACTTAAAATAAATAAGACAATGGTGGCTAAATCCTATAATAAGATATTCCCTTTATCAAGACCATTTCATGTGTAATTGAGGTTCCTTTTATATTTCCATATGAATTGTATATATCTTACGTGAATGCTTTGGTAAATTTCATTCTCCCATGACCATAACTAATTCCTCTATCCTGAATAACATGTCATCTATTCAGTTTATTTATCCCTTTACCGATTTAGTTAGATAATTAAAATGAAGGCATCCTTTAGTTCTCACATTCCTTACTTGGATGCAACAAGTGGTTCAATTTTTATTGAGGGATATTCTATATTTGGGTATTTCTGATTGAAAATATCAATTTTATAAAAAATTGATAGGCATTATAATGTTGTATTGGTTTTTGATTGTAAATTTGTAGGCTTGTAAATATTTTGTTGGATCTTAAGACATAATTTGGATAGGGGTATACATAGTCTTAAAAATATTTGGGATTGTTATCTAGAATAGAAATTCATAATGCTCCTTATGTTCTATGATGTTTAGATGATATCTTGTCTCTTAAGATTTAATTGGATCAAATGTAGTAGAAATAATTAGCAACATTTTCAATTTCTAGTTGATGTATTTTGTGGATTAGGCCTTGAGGAAACCATAGGCATAACATCACATTAGTAAGTTTTCTCAGATGATATTGATATTATATGCAAAGTGAAGAGGTAATGCGATGTTGTAATGACTATTTGAAGAATCATTATGTTCCTGATAATTCAACAAAAAAAGAAAAAGCTCTAAAAGAAATTGAATTAGGTCATCTATATAGATCAAATTTCTCTAAATATATCTATTGAAAACCATGTTTCCATTAAAACCATTTAGAAAAAAATCATCCTCGATGATTTTTTAAGGGTCTTTTTTGGTCTACCTTATCCTATTTTAATAATTCAATTTATCATCATGTTTACCATATTAATAGGAGCATCCCTTGATCTTATTTTTACAAGTCCAAACAATATTAATCTTAGCTGAAAAATATTCCCATAAACCATATCCACTCTAGTTTTCCATTAAAAAATCATTTTTAATAGTATCTATATAAGTTTTTCCACATTCCCATGTTAACATTTTCATTTCAAGTACCCTTATTTTTTGTTTAAGATATCTCATAGAAGGTAGATCTACCAACCATATATAATAGTTGGTTTATTAATAGTCATATAAAATTTACCCTTTAATTTAAAAGTAATTTAAAATCATAAAGGAAATCATAAGCCTTTATCATTTTTATCCCTCAAGTTTGAATCCAATGAGAGATATATTCATTAATATCTCCATAAAATTGCATAAATGATTAAAAATATAAAAAATACTCAAATTTTGAAATAACATGGCCCCTAAATATCATAAACATAATGTTATAAGAGAATCCTTTACTAAAAAACACTCTATATATTTTATTTTATCCATATCGATATGGAAACATTTTGATTCTAAATTCACTGTCCAAAGATCTTAATTTAGATTAAATGTATCTTTGGAAACTAAAATAAGAACTATTTCATCAGAAAAAATCTTGAAATTAGGAATCTCATCCTGAATATGCATTTTAAGTTCATCTATGTCCAGAAAAAAAGGCATAGGACTAATTCTGAACCTTGATATTGTAGTCTTGAGTCATGGAAGTCTGTGGTTTGACCTATTAGAGTTCTAACTAATGTCAAACTCACTTCTTACGTTTCTTGGATGACTTTTGATTATTCCACCTACATCACTTTTTTTAAAAGATATCTCCATATACATGAAAACTAGATTTTCTAAAATAAGTAGCATTACAATCCTTATGAAATTCTTAATCTTACATAATATTATGCATATTTTCCTTTTTTATGTTGGAATAAGTTTATATTTGGAGGATGAAACATGAAATTTCATTGATTATAAAATATATTTGATATGAAAACTTCTAACTAGATTCATAGAGGGTTATAGTTAATATAAGATTTAATTGAAATAACTTGGGTGTTGACATAATACCAAACAGTTTATGCATGTGATGTCCCTTATTTGACGTTCTTTCAATATGAAACTACTTTTTAGCATTGGATAAAAACATAATCTAAGGTGAATTAATGGGATTAAATTGTATTTTTTTTATATATGTGTTCCTTGTTATAGACACTAATGGCTTGTCAATGTATTATACGTTGCTCAAATCATATTATTCTCCATTATATAGAGCTATTGCTCCAAATTTGTTTATTGATAAAATATATTCTATCATATTAGGTGAGGTGATCTAAACTCATCTTGCATATTTTTCGAATCATTTTCATAATTTAAAACATTATATCTACTAATTAATCACACTATACCAAGAACATAAGGTTAATTTTATTCGTATATTATCTTTGTAAACATTATACTATATAACACTATGAACATTTATCAATATATCTCACCACACTATACCAACTTCTCGACTTTATATAGGTCATAATTATCATCATAATCTATGGAATGGAATATATAAACATGGGTGAGTTCAAATACTCATTAAGTGGAAAATATATCCACATTTTTTCATTGGTTAAATCATAAGATTGAGAAAACATGATCCAAGGAGAAATATCCAATTGAAAAGGGGATATGAACCAATAAGAGTTTTCCATGTAATCTATAATGATCAAACATATACTAAGGAATAATACTGAGGGAATGTGAGACCATAGACAAGATCCACATATAATATTATAAAGATGTAATATAATTTTTTGTAGTAAATATGAGGTACCTAATTATTCTTTGGAAATCATAACCATATGAACAAGGAAATATTTACCTCCTTCCAAAAATATTGTTTTGAACTTAAATACAATGTCCCTGCAACATGTTGTGAACATAACAATAAATTCCACACATCATGTTTTGAACATAACAATAATGTCCACACATCATGTTGAAAATATATTAATAATATCCGCACATAACATCATTATCTAATTAGATTTAAAATCATAAAAAATGAATTTTAGGGTGATATTATAACCAAAATTTCAATTATCCATACATATATGTTCCATAAGATAACATTCATTGGTCAGATCACAAAAATGATTTGAAGGAACAAAAATTTTATATCATTTTCAAATGTTATTTCATAACATGATATCGAGAGTAGATCTATTGATTAAAAAATTTCAATCACCCAAAATAAGTATTTAGTAATGTAAATTAATGGTTTATTTATAATATATATATTATTTGTACTTATATCTTTTTTAGTGAACATAAAATAGACTTTAAAAACATTCCTTCAGAGTATTGTAATGATATGAAGTTTCTAATCATTTTAAAAAATGATCACTGTTGGGAGGTCAATAATTTTTCAAATATTTATTTAAAAACTAATATCAATAAGGCATCATTAAAAAAACATAAATTTTTTACAAAGTAAATGTGGAGCGAGAGATAAAATTTATGATTGTTAAAGGAAAAATAATTTTAATATTTTAAAATACCTTTATAAGATCCCAAATATTTTCAATGAACAAACCATTTTTTTTGTTAAAATTATATAATGTGGACCTGCTTATGTTTCATAAGGGATAAAATGAAATATAAGGTGTGTTCAGGAGATATTTTGGATTCTAGAGACCTGAAATTGTAAGAGGCTGACTAGGTTGCAAGGTTAGTAGAAACTGTGTTTCCCATCCCACATAGTTTCCCTAAAATGTGAGGTTGCAGACAATGGGGTGATGGGGGCCACAAAATTTTTATGTAACAATGTGACCTTAGGTCTAAAACCTTGTAACCAACTGTAGGTTTTTTACTGTGAAAGTTTATACAGATTACACATAGTTAGATTAACCGTGCACCAATCCATGTAGGGTTCCACTTTGAAGTAGTTACTTAGCGCATTATTTGGCCAATCATGCTGCCAAACCCGATGCCTCTATGAGTGAAGGTAAAATTCCCATTTTACAATTAATTAATAATTTAACCATTATTTTTTATCCCTTTATCTCCACCAGCGAATGAAACACTCTCATCCCTCATGTACAATCTCCCCTCCCACTCAACATAGGGTTAATCAACCTCCTCAACCCAACATCTGTTTCACTTATTTCTATATACATTCTAAGGCTCTTTGTAAGAACTTAAATCCTCTCCCTTCTATTTTTAGTTTCTTATATCCTTTTTTTCTATTTAGGGGAAATATCTTTTTCCATTTTTTCAGGGAATTTTATTGTTTATTTGATATCTTCCAACTAGATTGAATAAAAGGTCGACACAGGATGATAAAATCTATATGAGGTTATGGTAGGTGTTCTAGGTTATTTACCCTCATTTAATTTCATTATATAATATTCATCATCATTTCGTTATCCAGAAACTTCTAGTATCACCTATAATTTATTAAATTAAATTAATTTGAAGCCTTAAAATACCAAATATGACCCTAGTTAGTGGAAAATCAACCCCTTGGGTTTATCACCTTGGTTTGTGACATACCAATGGATGTGATCCTACTTTAAGGCCTTTTACCCCTTTTTTGAATTGTTCAAACACCTCTTTGGTGTGTAGTAATATAAATAATTCCATTAGGTAATTAATTAAATTGAACTAATTGAACTATCTGTGGGACTAGGTGATGTGGCTTATTTCTGGTAAAATAAATGGATTTCTCAATAAGAATGCCCTGTCCAATATGCCTATTGTGATATAAATGCATGAATAAAATGAACTGGACATTTATGGTTGATATTTTATATACTTTTATTAATTTAATGCTTTCAACTTAGTGTCTAGGGTGATATAAGGGGGTCTCTCCATAAAGACCTCTTGGATGAACTCTTCATGCCTTATGATTATAATTTATTGATGGGTTATAGGAACGTCAGGGGAGACACGAGATATTATTAGGATGGGATTTCTTTATATTTTCTATTTTACCTCCAAATTAGTGACATAAGTTCCCTAGGAGAGACAACTTGTATGGGCTTAGTAACACGATGGTGGTAACCAGCGACGAGAGAGACTCGATCCCCTAAGTGTGATACCAAGTACAAAATCAGAGGATAGTTTTAAAATTATCATCCCATTCCTAGAGTGACCCTTGGTACATCATTATTGGGTCGCCTTGGAAAGAACCCTTAGGCAGTGGAATTTTACTGATCCGCTCAAGTGATACTTTTCCATTCTCTCAGAATTGTTAAGGATGAGATCATGGTGACTCTATATATTTTATTGAAAATGTATTCAATGGCATTTAAAAAATAAATTAATGATCTCAAATGAAAAATTATCCATTTGTTTTTAGAACATAAGGATGTGTCCTCCAAGTCCTATAAAAATCATGGGGATAGTCCATCATCTTACATATTACCTACCTCACTTCAAATTTTACAGGATCCTTTGTTTTAGACTTAGCAAATTAGGCCAAAGCTGGTAAATTCAATGGGTGTCCATGTGGAAACCTATTCTAATTTATTTATTTATTTATTCCTATGTTTTATTTATTAATTATGATTCAATATTCATTTTATAATGCGAATAATGGATTGATCTAGACACTGTTGGTGGTGGCCTACTGAGATTGTATGTCAGAGCCTTCTTGGGCTACCCTTGGTACCCATATAGAATTCATGACTATAGGTATTGAAAAAGAAACTGTGAATCTTCTGATGCATGATTATTTTACAGTTCTAGTATGGAGATGGGGACATATGACCAATACTATGATCGATATTCTTGTAGTAGCTATATTGGATTTTGTTTTATATTTTTTCATCATGTGTTATGTGTTTGTATCCCCTTCCCCTACATAGTCACTTTTGTTTATACAATGTCATGTAATCATCATTAATTGAATATTCTTATCACACAGCTTCTGGTTATTTTTTATTTGTCATATTTAGTTTATTATTATAATTTTTCAGCTGCTATATATTTTCTATTCTTCTTTATATATTTCTATGCTCCACTCTATCCAATGAGGGAATAGTCTTCCCAATGACACACTCAAGGCCCTCACTTCTAGTTAGCAGCCTCTATAGTTCTGGGAGGTGTGCTTGTGGTTTTTTGGCCATCGCCTTGGGGAACCACTATGTGGAATTTGGGGTGGGACCCTAAAAATTTGTTTTAGATCCATTTTTTCCTTTGGACTTATTTTTTTGGGTTTATAAAGGAAACTAGGATATAGAAATTTTTTAATGAGCCTATGCCCAGGATTAGCTAACCCACATATAGGGGAAACCAAAATTACCTAGGATGGATAAATGTTGTTGTTGATTTCATTGTTATGGTTTCATTAATTTCAACACTGTGTGATGCACTTGTTTTGTGATATTATTAATGTTGATATAATTAATAGAGTTCTTTTATCCCAAGCCTGATGATATGAGGGAATATAAAATTCTTGAATCATACTAGGCATAATAGGAAATAAAATTTCATGCATTATGCAGTGGCATATTCACTTATCTTCATAAATACTTGTTTTATATGTGAATATTGTGTGTTCCTTGTTTGTTATGCTATGAATTGATCTATTTTTTATATATAGAAATTTTCAAATTCTTCTTGTAGGACTGAAAATATAATTGCAAAATAAAAGTTTATGCCTTAACCTAACAGTGTTTTCTTGGATAGGTTAAATCAGTCACATTAATTAGTCATTTATGTCACCTTAATCTAGGGACCATCGACTGCATGGAATGGAAAGTTTTTTGATTTGGATTAAATGGAGACACCAACAAATTTATAAGGTGTATGGGCCCTTATAAATTGGAGATGGAAATTCATCTAATTCAAACATTAAAAGGGACTTTATATACATAAATGAATTAAAATGATTAAAACCATTAAAATGAATTGGGAACCTTATATGTGTGTGCCATGAGACCTTGACCCCAACCGGACCAAGTAATATGTAGTCGGCATTGTCTCCAATTATTATTCTATGACTTGTTTTGATCACCCAGACCTAGCTCTTGGAGTAGTCTTCAGGTTTTAGTGTGCTTATAAGAAGGCCTTGTTTCTTTTCTTCTTTATCATCTTCCCTGTCTATTATAAATACCATATGAGGAAAGTGCTTGTAATTCTTAAACATATACCAAGACTGCATGTTATACACCAAGTTAGTAGTGACGTGCATACTCTGGTGGTGGTGGGCCCTGATACACTCATGATACCTCCTATAGTGCCACCTGAGGAACCTCTTGTAGTCCTTCCACTGGGTGTTGATGCCTAATTTCATGATAGATTATTTCAGATTATACAATCTATACAGGGTGCTCCCTGATGCGCTCCTTCTTTGGTTTAGCTCAACTGAGAGTTTTAGTAGTATAATCCTCTAAACTTCTTAGGTGATGGATGAACTCATGCTACCGAGTCATCGATCAAGGCCATGATATTGATATTTGAGAATATCGAGGGAGGATGGTCAAGCATGCGACCTACATGCTGTGTGACTCCACCAAGAATTGGTTGTATGTTCTCACTCAGGATGGTCGAAATCAAGGAATAGTCTAGGAACACTTCCATATATCCTTATTGAACTATATATTTCCATATTCCTTGATAATTGACCATTATTGGGAGTTCACACACCTTTATCATAGTGACATGTCGGTGATGTAATATTCAGCTTGGTTCACATAATTATAGTGTTTCTCATCAAATTTGTCTGATGAAGAGCTGCCTACTATGAGGTGATTTTGTAATTTTATTTCTTATGAAATATGACCCCACATGAATGACTTTAAGCTTAAAACCATTATTGAGATAGTAAATCAGGAACTCATTTCTGATTGAGACCACAGGGAGTCAGATTAAGTGAAATAAAGAAGTCCATATTCAAGGAAGGCTATTGGTTTATCCAGCAACATGAAGTGGAGTTTAGAGGGTACAAATGGTGGTGGTACCAGCCTAGTAGAATGCACTAACAATAATGTGATGTCTGACCAGTGTGGTAGGCTGAACCTCAAAATCCCTAGTGTATGAGGAACCAGGCCGTGTACTAGGATTGCAGCGGGATGGGTCACCTCTAGATTTTCATCTAATATTTTACTCTCGTTCTAGGTGAGAGGGGATCTATTTTAGAACCACCTTTAGGTGCAGTATCAATGAATCCTCATTAGGCACGGAGATGGTATTCTACTGGAAGATCATGTCGAGGGGTGGTCATGGTTATGGTACTAAGGGATCAGAGTTTCAACAACAACATATTAGACTTGCTCCGACTACTTAGGAAGCATCTCATAGACATGTTTCATACCATAACTATGTTTTGAAGCCTATTAATTAGGAGTAGATTACATGTCCATCTACGTTTATAGGTACTATTCTAGTATCCTCCACTCAGGTTTCATCCCTTTTGGATATCAGTGCATCAATGTATTTCTATCTACTACAAATATGGGAAGTATGGGCTTACTGATAGAGTACTCCTGTTGCATAATGAATATTGAAACCTCTTTAGGAGTTTGAAATGAGGTTATACACTAGTGTAGGGAGTTCCCCCTTGAGATTGGTGGTTTTCATTTTCTGTGGAGTTTATTCATCCTTGGGATGACCTTCTTCGATTCCATTCTTGGTATAGACTGCATCATGCCTTATTAAACGCAAGTAGAGTTCCATCTCCACTGGTTTTTGTTCACATTAGTTGAGGGAAACATGTATATCCATAATTTAAAATGGGATATATAGAGTATTCATCCTAGACCAAATCATACTTGGCTAGGTGGAGTGAAAACTCAGTTGGACAATCTCTTTATAAGAGACCAGGGGTTGAAGTTTATGGAGTTCCCTCTTGTAGTGAATCATTTCAGGGGCATCTTCTTTGATGATTTCTATGGATTAAATCCTAATATAGAGGTTGATTTCACCATCGAGCCTATTCCAGGTGCATAACCAGTGTCCATTCCTCCATATAGGATGTAACCTAGAGAGATCCAGGAACTTAATAAGTTGCAATAAGATTTAGAGAAAAAGGGATTTATTCGACCTAACACATCACCATGGGGTTCACTGGTCTTTTAAACCAAGAAGGTGGATGGTACCCTCAGATAGTGTGTGGATTACTCTGATCAAAACAACTTATAGTGAAGAACTATTAGCTACTTCCTTAGATAGAAGACCTATTCAACAAGCTTTAAAGAGTAACCATTTTATCTAAGATATATTTGAGGTTAGGGTACTAATAGGTTCATTGAGGCAATCAAACATACCACATATAGGGTTCTGAATTAGGTATGGTTTGTATGAGTATCTGGTTATGTCATTCAGCCTGAAGAATGCATCAACAGTCTATATGGATCAAATGAATCTGGTTTTCCACCTGTATATTCATTTATTTATGGTGGAATTTATATAATACATCATAGTGTATTATCATAGCATAAAAAACCATGAAAAATATTATGAGACCGTGATGAGTAAACTGATACAGCACCCAGTACATGAAAAGATTAGAAAATCCCACTTTTGGATCAGCAAGCTTCACTTCTTTGGTTTTTTCATATCCAAGGTATGTGTATCAGTCGACCTAGAGATGGTGAGAAACATGGTTTCCTAGGATCAACCAAATAACATGATTTAAATATATAGTTTCTTATGATTGGTTGGCTGTTACAAGTGAATCATTATAGATTTCTCTCATTTAATAGCTCCACATACATATCATACTATTAATGGTGTGAAATTATACTACACCGAAGCTCATGAGACAAATTTCCATGAGTTAAAAGGGAAGAATCACTTTAGTGCCAGTTCTAATTCTTCATGATCCCAGTAGAAGTTATATTATCTATTTTAATTCTATAGGGATTATGTTATGTGCAGTTCTAATACAGGCTGATCGGGTTGTAGCATATGGATCCCACCTGCTGATGCCTCATGAGCATAATCACCCTACCCAAGAACTCGATTTAGAAGTAGTGTTTCATGTTCATCATTATTTGAGACACTATATATTTGGAGAATAGTTTTTTCTTTTAAAAATAACATAATAGCCTCAAATACATCTCAACACAATAAGAAATGAATCTGAGGTAGCACATGTGGGTACAGTACCCAAAAAACCTTTGACATTGAACTTTATTATACACTCAGTAAGGGTGATGTCGAAGCTAATTTCATGACCCAGAAAACTTAGATGAAAAATTCGATGTAGGCCAGTAGTGAGTGGTAGTTGATGGCCTTGTTCTCTAAGATGCATCGAGAAGTTCAGTAATAGTATGGGTAACTAGTTTTAGTAGAACTAGTAGTGACATACACTCTTCTAGAGTTAGTTCAAAGGAGGTAGTTATCTAATTCTGAGGGTCTTTTCTTGAGGGAGAGTATCACTTTTGAGAACCCACCACTTGGTTGGATTGTTGATGCCAATGACACTTTACTCTTTCATGAGCATGTTTGGGTGCCATTTGATATAAAATAAGTGTTAATGAGGGAGTCCCATGGATCTCTTTGAGTGGTTCATCCTAGTCATACCAAGATATATGAATACATGCATCTTCAATATCGGTGGCCTTGTGTGAAGAGCTAGATAAAAATAATCATCATGAAATTATCCACCTATCAGTAGGTGAAGGTAGAGCACTAGTGACCTACTAGAATTTGGAAACCTCTATCCATTCCTGAGTGGAAATAGAATTTCATCATAATGGATTTAGTGATATGATTTCCAAGATCCCCTTGAGGTATTAATGTGGTTTGGGTTAACATCGAAAAACTAAACAAGCTCACAAACTTCCTACAGATTCAAGATACCATCTTAATTTATGAGCATGGGTTTATTTACATGAGGGAGACATTGTGCCTTTATGGTGTTCCCTATTCAATTGTATCAGACCAAGATGCTAGTTTTACATCATAATTCTAGAAAGGGTTACAAAATACATTGGGTTCAATGGTTCTCTTGAGTACATCATATCACCCTTAGACCAATAAGAAGTCTGAGAGGAAGATATGGGTATTAGAGAATTTTTTACGAGATTGTATCCTTGATTATAGAGGTTTGTGAGAAAATCACATTTTTGTGGTTGAGTTTTCATATAATAAAAAATTTAAATCAATGATTCAGATGGTTTTGTATTAGGATCTTTATGGTAGACTATGTATCTCACCTCTGTACTGGCTAGGGATAGGTGACACATCTCTATTGAGTCCACTTCCCATTCAGGAGACTTCAGAACAAGTTTAGATAATTTAGAAGCATATGGATATAGCTCATTCTAGGAAGAAGTCCTATATAAATCTTCGTCATAGATCTCTAGATTTCAAGTTAGGACACCAGGTTTTTCCATGTGAACCCTCTATATTGGGTTATAGATGAATTCATAGACAAGGAAAGTAATCGAATTGTTATGTCATAGCTTTTGAGATAATGGAATGATTTAGTCAGATAGCCTATTGGTTGTTGTTACCTAAGAGGTACCTAACCATTCACAATGTCTTCCATGTATCACAGCTTTCTTAGTATCATGTTGACCTGTATCATTCATTTGAACCAAGGATATAGAGCTTGAGGAGGATGAATCCTTCAAGGAGCATATGATATGTACAATGGATCAGAACACGTAGGCTCTCTAAGTAACTTCAGTTCCTATGGTCAAGGTTTTAGAAAAGAATATATGCATAAAATATGAGAACTAGGAGTGGGAGCCCAAAGTACATGGATAGTGGACAGAACTTTTCCCAGATGATGTTGTACCACCCTAGAAAGGGTAACTAAGGGATGAGTTGTCTTATGGAGGGGATATTGTAACCACTTGGCTTTTCTCATGGTATGGAACATTAATTTTTTTTTCAAATTCATTTGTTTTTCTTTGTTTATGATGCCAAAGATATTCAAGGAGGTCTTGGGTGTGTCTAGGGACTCGTTCAGAACCCGGATCCCCAAAATTGTAAGATACATATAGAGATTCATGGTTTGTAGAATCTATGTAGTGCTACCAACAAATTTTCCCTAAAATGTGTGGTTGCGGATTGTTGGGTGTTAGGGGCCGCACGGTTTGTTTGAAACTGTGTAACCCCAGGTGCATTACCAAGTGGACAACTATATGTTTTTTATAGTGGAATTTTTTACAATTTTTGCATGGTTAGATAAACCGTGGTCCTAGCCATACATGATTCTCCTTTGAAGCAGTGAAATGGTGCACGGTTGGTTCACAGTTTGGCCAACTGTGTGACCAAACCATGTACCCCTATGAGTGAAGGTGAAATTTCCATTTTACCCCTCATTAATCCTTTAAACATTTTATTTTCTTACTTTATATCTTAAAATGGATGAAACATTCCCCCCCCTATCATATATGAGTTCTCCTCCCTCTAAACCTAGGAATCAAGATAATGCCTCCATTCGACATTCATTCACTCACTGTCGGATCCATTTGAAATATCTTGGTATGCTCTTGAATCATCTCCCTTATATTTCTTCTTTCTTACATCCTATTTTGTGAGATTTAGGTGAAATATATTTCTCTCTAATTCTAGGGAATTTTACGGTTTCATAAATTTCATCCATCCTAGCTCGAATCAAAGGTCAACACTAGATGATAGAATCTCTATGAGGTTAATGTAGGACGTATAGGTTATTTCTACTTGTTTAACCATGTTATATAATACATTTTGTTGTTTTATGATACAAATCCTTATGAAATCCCCTAAAATTTGTTAAATTAAATCAATTTTAAGCCTTACCGGGCCAAATATAACCCCAGTTTATGGAAAATCAACCCCTTTGGTTTATCTCCTTGGTTTGTTCCACCCCAATGGGTGTACTCCAACATCATTGCCTATTTTACCCTTGTTTTAATTTTGTCAAATTACCCTTTGGTGTGTAGTCACATAACTAATTCCTTGAGGTAATTAATTACGTTGAACTTATCTAATTGGCCATACAATTAGGCCATGTAGTGTATGCCTTATAACATGAATGGACTACCCAATGGGAATACCCTACCTAATATGCCTACTACGTTATAAATTCCTGAATCAAATTAAATGGACCTTTATGTTAGACTTTTTATTTACATTGTTTTATTTAATTATTTCACGTTAGTGTTGAGGGTGATATAAGTGGTTCCGACATAAGGACCCATTGGACAGAATCTTTGTGCCTTATTGATAGAATTTATTAATGGGTTGTAAGAATATCGGGGGTGAAACTAGATATACCTGGGATGGGCTCACCATTTTGTTCAGTTTTACCTCCACATGAGTGCCACTCATTCCCTAGGGGAGAACCCTTGGATATGCCTAATGGAATGATGGTTGTCCCATGCCATGAGAGATACTCGAGCCCCTATGTGTGATACTGTGTATATACTTAGAGGTTAGTTTTGATATTATCACCCCATTCTTGGAGTGACCCTTGAGACTTCATTATTGGGTCTCCTTTTATGGACTACTTAGGCATTAGACTTTTATTGATGCCCTCAAGAAATATGTGGCAATTATCTATAAATTCATAAGGATGGGATCAGGGTGACTCTTTATATTATACTAAAAAGGTTTTCAATGTAATTTAAAAACTAAATGAATGATTTCCAATGAGAAATGATCCTTTGGTTTTGAGAATGTAGAAAATCTCCCCCAAGCATAATAAAAACCTTGGGCACAGTCCATATTTTTACATATTACCTCCCTCACTTCACCTTTGCATGATATTTTGGTTTAGACTCACCAACTTAGACCAAATAAGTTAAATTGGACTATTGTCCAAGTAGGATCCCATTCAAATGTATTTATTTATTTATTTATTTCTATTTTTCATTTATTAATTATGACACACTACTCATTTTATAATTTACATAATGGATTGATCTAGACACCATTGATGGGGGAATACTAAGATTATATCTCACACCCTTCGTAGGCCACCGTTGTTACCTAAGAAAACTTAACGACTAAATTTATTGATGAAGGGAATAACATGGCTTATGATGCTTGATTATTTAACAGTTCTTGGATCGATTATGGGTGCAGAAGACCGAGCCTATGCTCAGCATAGTAGTAGTATATTTGTTTTGATTTTTGTATATTTTTTTTATCATGTGGTATATGATTGTGTCCCATTCCCCTACATACATATTTTTGTATAGACACATGTCATGGAATCATCATTACATGTATTTTCTTATTACAAATCTTCCACTTATTATTTATTTATCATGCTTAGTTTATTATTATAATTTCCCAACACTATATGTTGTCTATTATTATATATATATTTCTATTCTCTACTCTAACAAATGAGGGAATAGTCTCCACATATACGCACTCTAGTTCCTCACTACTAGTTAGAAGCCCCATGAATTTGGGGAGGTGTGCTTGGGGTCCAATGGCCATAGTCTTGGGGGACTACTAAGTGGAATCTGGTACGAGATGCTAAAACCTTCATTAATAACCCTATAAAAATAAACACAATAAATCATATTTCTCAAAATAGTAAACGATAAAAATGAAGGCAATTTTTTATAATAAATAATTGGGTTTCAAAATGAGAACACGAATGGAAGATATAACATGAATATGGAAACTAAATCATCATTAAAGATGATGAAAATAATTTTAAAAAATGTCATAACTTTTTAAAAAGATCATCAAGGAAATATGTTTTGAATTAAAATATCAATTTCCCAAGATAAAATATCATATAAAATGATAAATAGAATAATATAGAGATCTGAGATGAGTTAAGTTAAATAAGAAACCTTATAAGTCAAAGAAATAAATTTGAGTTACCAAAATACCTTTACTTTTATATCAATATCCATTAATCTTATTTAGATTCCGGTATAATAAATACAATCCTATTTATAACCTGGTTAAGAACCTTGTTCATTTATATTACCTTTTATTCACTTCAATTATAATAATTTATAATACATTTAATAGTTAGATATAGTTTATTTTCATCGTGTTACTGATTTTTGAGTGTTTTTTACAAGAATTAAGATTTTGATAATGATACCAATTTTTTTATACAAAGTTCATCATTTATAGATTATTAAAATTACTATAATTTATGATTTATAATGATTTATAATTATTTATTTTAACTCCATGATATTTTTTGTCATGATTTGTAAAGATATAATCAGTGAAAAACTTGTTTTGGTAAATTTAACAGATAAAGAGTTGGTACATTAATAAAAAAGTTAAATCTTAATATAAAACTAATATTTTTTTATTATTATATACTTTTTTTAGATAATTACATAAGTTCTTAAAATCATTCACGTACAGTGGTAATGAGAAATGAAAAACATTGTTCTATCCAGGTGGTTGTACATATGTACACACAGATGAAGTTTGCATTTTACATTGAGTAGAAATATGGAAATTTATTTATAATTTAAGAAAGATAATCATGTTATAAATATTATATTTATTCATTAAACAAACCCTCTGAAATATCCATGTAAGGTCGTGCTGAAAAATAAAACACATCATTCTTAGAGACGATAGTCCACAAGTAAAAATGAAAACTGTTTTTACTTTTGAATTATTAGAGAAGTTAGAAAATGATTAATACATTAACAGAATAAAAATTCAGTATACATATAATATTTATGTTATTATGTTAGAATTATTGGAATATTTTTGTTGGAGGTAGAATAATAAAGGAAGAAAAATGAAAAAGTTGTGATTAAGAATTTTCCTTGACTGAAATTTAAAATTTATTTTCAATCAATTCTAAAGAAAAAGTGAGAAACCATGAGTTCAAGAAAAGGTCAGAGTAATTAAATAGAAATTTAAGGTGGTTAGAATTAGTCACCCTATGTAATTTCCAAGTGATTTCGCTAACCCGAGTTTCTGGTTCATCCATAAGTAGATCTTTGAATCGGAAGGCCAGCTTTTTTTAGGACTGAATATAATCCTCCCAAATGATCTTCCCATTATTTAAGCACCCAAACTAAGACCAGGTACTAATTTTATATATAGTTATATTTATCCTCATTTAGAGTCATCCTTAATGATCTCCCCATCATTTTATCAGCTTCTTCTTCAGTATCATTGAGATACAAAACCTGTCCAACTATTTGTTTTTTTGAGCTCATGATCTATTCCAATGATTACTCAATTGCTACACCTGACTTACACTGGTTATCCATATACTTTTATTTCAACTTATTCACTGACTGTATCTCCATAGGAATAGTCATGGAGAAGTAATCCTTCCTCTCTTTATGAATGCCCTTCCGCCCTCTCATGGAGGGCCTAACCAAAGCACCTTCCGACTCCTGAACCATATCCTTAGTCTCTTTATAATCATTAGCATGTTGAAAATCTAGGTTGAGGCCACCATCATATGGTTCACCCATAAGTGTTCCCCCATCACAAACATTGTCATCGTGAACCTCATTCACCTCAACTTCATGGATTCTAACACGGTGTTCTGGAAAAGTTTATTGTCTGAAAGAGACTTTCTTAGAAGTAGAATCCTGATACAAATCTTACACCAGCATCACCAAACATGTTGTATTCACAAAGACACATCCCATGAATTGTGGTTGAGTATTAGTGTCCTCAAAAACCAAACATTGATATTATACATCATTTTTTTGACCTTCACAGGCCCTAGATTTTAAATTTATGTTGGATCTAGTTTCTATTTGAAGTGGTAAATGAGAGTAATATTTAATCAAATTCTTATTTCCTTTTTCACTTTGCTTCCTCCTTAGACTGGGTATCCTGATGTCATAGAATTCATGAGTAGCTTCAATAGAAGTATGACTAATAGAATCCTCATTGGGCTCTTACTCAGGGACTCCTTGCCCATCCAAGGGCACTACCCAAGCTATTTTCATCCCCAAAGATGGTTATTCATTCACCAATCCCACAAATTAATTTCCAAGTTCAATAATTGGAATATCATTACATGGAAAATCCATTTTTTTAAAAATGATTTAGCTTTTGAAGAGTGGTCTATTCATGAGAGAAATGTTGGAGTTGGTTCCCTAGAACCAACTTCTTTGTACTTTATGATAAAAATATATTCATTGCTTTGGAATATTAATAAATTCCTTATCACATCATGATTTTTCTTCTGCGTGGCATATCATTTGTGAATGTCTCAAGAATAGATTGTTCACTAAAAGGTTATAGCAGTTCCCTACTATGATGAGAACCCAAAAGTGCTATGACACTATTCTTAAATATATGTTATATAGCCAAATGATATAATTTGAAGGGAAAAATGATATAGGATATCAGGGGTAGAGACTTATAGGACTTTGAGGAACCTTCACATGGTTTATTCCCTTGGTAATATCTAATAGGATATTATAAGAATGAGACCAGACTGTATGAATCAACATTTATAAGTTTCATTAGATGTTCTTATATGTGGACATGTGTAATGGTCCTTGGACTTTATAATTATTATTAAAGGATATTATGAGTCATATACTTTTATATATTGATGAAAATCATGATGGAATTTGATCTCAGTGAGGTAGAATACATTGGGTGCATCACGAGTAATATTGCATTAACGAATTATGCAAGGAAGGATTTATCCCTTCTATTTATTAAGAGAAGTAAATATCTTAGGACCTTTTATGGAAATGATATAGCCTAAATAAATCCATGTCTATGGTTTTCTCTAGGAATTTTCTATTTCTCAAAAGTCAAAGAATAAGATATCGAGCATATAATATGATGACAATGTCATGCAACCTACTCAATTGAAAATATCGCGATAAATAGATTATATTACACAGTAAGCATTTATATGAGGTGACATGTCATTACGGAATTAACTTCTTTCTCTATGGGTTCCTTGGAATGTTTCTTGATACTAACCTTGGACTTTATTAAGGTTTTCCTAATGCCACTAAGAAAAAGGCCCAGAGGGTCACACACTAGGTGTATCTAGAATCTCAATTAAATAATTTATTATTTAATAAGTTGAATAAATATTATTTTAAGTTGTTCCTTAATAATTATTCATGTATACCTGATCACATTTATTTCATTTCTAATAATTTGAGAGGATATATTTGTGGATGTAATATTTAATAAATATTTATTTTCTATTTTAATAATTATAATATTTATTTATTTTTCGGTGAATCATGTAGTTATATTTATTTAAGAAATAAATATTCATTATTCAAGACCTAATAAATATTGAGGTGGATTTCTGGACTGATTTTATGTCCAGTGAGAAATAATAATATTAAATATATTTGATTAAAATAATATTTAATTGTAACTTTCAAGTTATGCACATTTTAGAAAAATAATAGTATTTTTGTTATTATTTGACATGGGGGGTTCACTTGGATTAATCAAATAAATAAAAGGCACTTGTGCTAATTATTTATTATTATCGAGTGAATTAAATCCCCAGATACATTATTATTCTCTTATTATCCAAGAACTAGCCATGTGATAGAGTTAGTTGTTGTGCAATACATTTTGAATAAATCCTCTCGAGCCTAGAGAGTTCCTTCTTCTCCAAGAATGTTCTCAAGAATGAGAGAATTTATCCTCCACCAGATCTAATAATGCTTTAGAAGTAGCTCTCAGAAGATCAAGGGATGACAACACAAGTGAAAAGATCTTCTGTAATAGCACCTGGAGACTCCTTCAGCGAAGTCCAAAGATTCATAGAGCACATGTGGATCACCTATAGAGGATATAAACTCTTGATCACTATAATGAAATAAAGGCTCACTATAGATCTTTGGTCAAATTAATCAATGAATAATGAATCACCATGGAGATATTTATTTAATTAAATTAAATTAATTATAATCAAAATATATTTGATACTCTCTTCTAGGATTCAGGTTTTTTTCCTTCTTTTTCTAAATCATTTATTTAATTTTGTGGATATTGGATTTCATTGTCGTATAGATCCCAGATTGATCATCGATTAAAACAAAATTTAAAGTTGGACATCGGCCCAACAACACTTCTTCTACACTTGGAATCAACAATAAATACTTTTAGTTCCGGTATAATAGTGCTAGGTAGAGAGGATGGGTATATTTTGTAAAAAAACTCTTGTGTTGTGAGGAGAAGTGAGGTGCATGTGAGATCCTTTTATATGTGAAAGGGGTGATTGTTTTTGTAAATACCCATAACTTTATGATAATGGTATGTTACATTCAAAGGAAATTGTCTCCATATGTGAAACATAATAGATAGATGACGATTATTGGATGATAAATTCCTCATATACTCATATATATATATATATATATATAATGATTTATATTTTTTACCCATTTTGTTTTACCCTTTTATAATTTTTTTTACTGTGGTAACTAATTTTTACCTAGGTAATTTATGTTTTCCCTAAAAAATGGTTTTTAATACACAATATAGACTTTATGATTCCAAATATGAAGTCCATTTTATTTGATAAAATAAATAAAATTTATAACATCAATTCTAAACTAATAAATATATAACACATTAAAATAGTTTTAGAGGAGAATATAACCTATGTTATAAAATGTTAAATATTGTATTATAAATTAAAATACATATTAAGTGTAGAGAACTAGCCCAGTTCGACCCAACCCATCACCCAAGCTGGTATTCCACACAAGCTAAAGTGTGTTCTTGATTTCCCAGGGTTGATAATAGGCACTAAATTATCCCATATAACCATTTTGGAATGATTTTTTCCTTTAGAATGTGTCATTAACAATCCATGAATTATTAATCATTAACGACCAATAAAAATCATAAAACATATAAAAAGATACAATAGAGTATACACAACCAAGATTAAAAAAATTGATATCATAACATCATCACATCATTAGTGATAAATAAGACAAATACATATGATATCCATAGTCACATATCAAATCAAGGAATTTGAACAAAATTTCCAATACATTACATCCAAACAAACAAAATACCAAAACCATCATTTTTAGGGATAAACTCCACGAATCTATGTATCCACCATACCAAAACAACCATAGACAATGAAAAACAAAAAGGTCCACTCAACTGCATGGTGCCCTTTACCTTACCCATGTCACGAAAAATAAGGTCTTCATATCCCCAAAGATATATATAGGGTGCGATGCAAAAATCCTAGTAAGATAACATGATAAATCTATGTAATTAATTTACACATGAAAACCATTAAGTGTTGTTTGAAAATACATTTTCAAAACCATGGTCACTATGTAAAAGCATGTTAAATTGAAAAACATTATGTAAAATTCCATATGTTTTTTCTTAAACAAACCATATTTTAAAAAATAGTGAAAATGGTCAAATAATGAAATAAATACACCCAAAATAAACATTATAAATACACCCAATCATGGAATAAACATGTTAATACACATAAAAATCATCACGTAATTAAATAATGGAAAATGTGCATGATATATCACAACCAAATAAGGCACTAGTATCAATCAAAAAGAATATGAAAACAAACCGGTCACTGGAAAATATACATCATGGGCTATAGAAATGGACTACAGTGTGACTTATAATGAACATAGGTTTAATATTATCTATGATAATACAACATCTTTTGAAATCCCCCTCATCCAACCTTAGAACCAACCTTCCAACAGCTCACTTGGGCCATTTGTAAACATCTTTTCCATGGGATCCCTTGGTCCACGTGGATAAAAATTCTCCAAAGGGATCTCTTGGTTCGCTAGATAACATTCCCTCAATGGGATATGATGGTCTACATGGAAAAAGGTTTCATAGATAGTTGAAAAAATAGGCCTAAGCTTCATCTTCCTACGCCAATGAAACACACACCCATGACCTCACATATACTACTAAAATCCAAACATATAAAAGAAATAAGTTCTAATCACATAATCCAATTAAAAGAAAATTTCATAAATCTTAAATTCCCATAAAAAATCAATCATTTAATGGCATATAATAGAAATTTAAAATCCCCTTTCAAAAACCTATTTGGAATCATAAAACATATTTGATCTATTTTAACAATCATATAGATTGAATTAAGGACAACTCCCTTTGAAAATCCACCTTAAGCCATATTATTTCAATCCAACTCCAAGGATCAAAAAATGTATAGATAAACGATGAATATTATCTTACAATTATGGGAAATGTAATAAAAACCAAGGTAAATCAAAAATCATTGAAAATACATCAAAAACTTCCCTTAAATAGAGACACCTACATCGATACCCAATATAAACATCTCTCCATTGAAGGAAACCATAAGATTCAAGTATGAGAGGTCCTCAGAGACCTAAGACACAAAAAAAACATAAAACCCCTATAAAAAACCTTGGTTTTTTCAAATAAAAATCTAGGTTTTCTATACTATATGAAAATAGATAAACAATTATGAACAAAGGGGGAGAAATATGAAATAAAAATAAATCCAATAATACATGGAAGGAAAACACTGAATAAAGCATGAATTCTTCCAGAATTCAAGGAAGGATAGCTCCATGTAATGGGGATAGGATAAACATGATTGGGGGAATAAATTATATAGAAATCATTAAATTTTCAAATAAGGAAAATGGTAAAGTATAAGACTTTGGTATGACCTTGAGAAATCGTATGGTCTGATCGCACGGTCAGAAAAACTATACACCAATAAGGCGAGAACCATTATCTCCAAAAAAACACATTGTTTTTGGAAACCACCAAAATATTAGGAAAACAATTCCCAAGCCATGAGAAATAAAATTGTACCTCAAATATCCCACTCACATGGTTATCTACATAGATTCCTCTAATAGTGTTCCACTAGTGCACGAGGGTCCATTTCCCCAAATAATGAGTTTCTAAAACTCTAACTTTGAGAAACTATGAGAATAAATAACTAAATAAATATAGCTCAAAATAAAATGTCCCAATGAAATAAAAATTTTAAAATTTTTTCTTTAAAATGGTTTCATAAAATTTTAATTTCATTCTTATATCCTAGTGATGTTAAAAAAGTCACAATATTTATAAAAATGATATTTTGTACTATTCACCTTAGAATTAATATTTTCTAAAAAAATTCTAAAAAATTCACCATAAGTTAATAATTTTATACTAATTCCTTAAATAAAGTTCATTTTTTCAAATCAAAATTATGAGATTTAGGAATTTAACATTTCATAAAAATCATAATATATAGTGAAAAAATGTTTTTATAGGAAAATGACTCTTAAATATTATCTATTATTATCATTATAATTATTATTTCCAATTAGTCACTAGTTAAATTATTGTTATTTTATTATTAATGAAAATAATATATTTATTTTTCATTAATCTTAATATATTTAGTTTTTAAATAAATCAGTCAAATACAAAATTTTAGAAAAATACATTTTAATCATAAAACGGTCTTATTAGTTACTTATCTACACCAATTGAATTTAATTTGTGAATTAGAATAAAAAGTGACTTATATATGTATATATATGTGTGTGTGTGTGTATTTCACAATTAGTTTACCTCTTCTTATACCCTCTAATTCAGAAACTACTTTACAACTGTAATATTTATCTTAAGAAATGGTGTTGTAATTTTTTTTGGTTTAATGTTGTGTGTGAAACAATATATTTAACCCAAAATTTATTTTTAGGAGAAAAATGAACAAAAAGATATGTAATTAAATAATAAAATAAAATTATTTTTTAGAATAATATAGTCATTATATTCGTAAAAAATTATTAATGAATAATGTTTAATATTTTTTTCAAATTAATAAAATTTTACCAAATCCAATGAAATGAGATGTTACACTAAAAACATCATAGAATACTCATGAATAACATATCTGAGGGAATACAATGTATATACTATAAATAGAATGTGATGAACAATGTTCATGAATCATTTAATCTATGCATGAACTATTACATATTCTCAAGTAGTAACTATTGAACCCACTTGAGAATCATGCTGTATTTTTTGTTAATATATGTTGAAAAATATTGATGCAGTAGAATATACTTTAATTACTCAAAGGAATATTTACTTATTATATAAGATACAAAGTCCATAACTCTACTGGACTTCATAATTATGATCTCATGAATTTTTAAGGTTTCCCTAAGTATACATCAAGGAAAACAAAAAAGGAATCAACTTTATATGGTTCACTAGGTGTAGAAAAATTAACTATATAATTTTTTATAAGATTCATTTTGACATCATAAGCAACTGTTTAACATTATACATGACAAAAATTAGCAAATTCGTGACTTCATAAAGATAATTACTAACCCCATAATTATGATTCTTTAGATTATAATGATGTTTGTTGACTTCATAAGAATTATTTTTGAATTTGTATGGATTATTCATCAGACTGTAAGTACTATTTTTTACATCATAAGGATCATTTCAAACTTTACAAAGACGATCACCAGTCTTGGTAAAGATAAGTTAAATTTGTATAGAGATACCTAAAAACATCAATAGTTTCATTTAAACATATAAAATAGAATTTAATCTAAATATTGATAAACAAATTGCCTCACACAATGGATTTTATACGGTTCATATACATTAAGTAATTTTTAAAGTATGAGAATCCCAAAATTAAATATTTTGAAGAAAATAAATCAATATGATCGTTTTATAATATACATTAACTAAAAATGATGACTAAACATTATAATCATGATTCCATAAATAATAATCAGTGATGGGAGTTGAGATAGTTAAATAAGTTTCTCTGAGTGATCCACACTTTCGAGAAAAAATCTATGCTACAAAGCAGCCTATTAATAATAAATGAGGTAAGGATAATTTTGATATTGGGAGGATTTAAAATTTTAAAGAGTCTTTCATTGCATATTGTGTGATAAAAAATAAATATTTCTGGGGAGATTTTCACCATGGATGAAAGAATCAAAACAATGACAGTGTTTATGCATGTCTTCATATTGTTTTGGAGGATTAATAACAAGAAGTTTTTTTCGAGATCAGCAAAAAAATTTATGAAAAGGAAAGTTTGTCGTGAATGTTTTCAAATGTCGTTACATGTGGTTTTTCATTAAAAAAAAGATATATATTTTTTCATTCTATAGAAATGGAGTTACATTCCAAATAAAAATTCAAAACATGAATTTCCATGTTCAGAAAAATGTTTTGTACATAAAGGAAGGCGCAGAAGGATTTTGCATGTGGAGTTTGATGAGTCTATAAATAAGTGCTTCCCCTAATTTAAGTAGCTCAACCATTATATAATATCAGTATTATGAATCATGTATGAGTTGTGTGCAAATCATAAATGTGGAAATAAAGAATCGTTGTGTGAAGAAATGAATCAAATGGGTGTTGCGTGCGGAAAAGAAGTTTTGTCTACATGAAAAAGGGAGGTGCATGCAATGAATGAAAGTTGTGTGGATGTGGGGGTTCCTAAAAAATTTTATAATTGTTTGCAAGTTGTTATTTTTGCACACAAGACATCCAAATGTTTCATGAAAGACAAAGTTGGGTAAACCAGAATGGATTTCCGAGTGAATCTGTGGTAAATTGGTATTCAATTAGTGGATGAATGTAGAACTTAATAATACACTAAATGAGGCGTAAAAAATATTTATTCAATTTATAAAAGGGGATTATTCTGAAGGATATGTGAGCATACTTCTGTTGAGGGAGCAGTGAGATTTCAAATTGTGATTAGTTATAAATTAGGAGGGATAGTGATTATACTCCAAACAATGTAATGGAAGAGAGCCGGGGTATAGAAGTGATCTTTCCTGAACCACTTTTTTACAGTGATCCTTAGTGGATTTGGTACATCAGAACATTGTTATTGTTTTCTCATTATACGTATCCCAGTGTTGGTGAACCAAGTAAAATTTTTGCATCTCATTCATGCATTCATTTCAGTTCATACGTTGCTATAGTAAATAGAGAGAAGAGTATTTAGTGTAACAAAAAATATAATATTTGAGGCAGTAGTTGTTTTAATATGTTATACCTTGATTCGTCCCCCCTATCAGGGTATTTAACTTGGTCGAGATGATATTATAAATCTCATTATAAAATAATACTTATATCTTATCTATGATTTGGATATAATAATATACTTTCCTTAGAGACAAATAATTAAAACTTATGATGAAGAACATTATTTAGGGAGAGAATGTAACATCCCATGATTAAAATTTGTATATTTTATTTTCGTAAAAACCTAATGTGTTCAATAACATTTATTACATGTAATTCCAAACCAAAATGAAAAACAAAATCTTATATAACCATTAAAATGTAGTCATATAATTATCAGGTATAAATAGAGGTAACTAAATTATGAAATATATATAGAAATAAAAAATAAAAGGTAATTATTAATACTAAGGCATTGATAAAATCGACAAAGTGTAGCTAAAGTTTGATCAAGGATATCGAAAGGGAAGATACACCTTATTGATATAGGTAGTAATAGTTAGTCCTTTATGTATCACTTTTCTAGGGGAGTTACCCAATCCCCATTTAAAGCATAATACACTCATTGTGGACCCCATACCTCAAACCCATGCAGTACCTCTTCACTTCTAACTGGGTATCAACTCTAATGCCATTTGTCATGCCCAACCTCCCTAGACCATGAACATGGTCACTTAACCCCAAGGGTCTTCTTTAATTCCTAGGATATAATCATGTACACCACAATATATTACTTATTAGGTTCAGTTATCAGACTAATGACTATCCCCACATCCCCACAAGCCAATACATGTTATTTTAGTGTGCTTTTTCTTCACTCACATACACCATACATACACTATGGGAAACTTACCCGAAGGTCACCCATCTTGAAAATACATCAATATAAGCACACTTAACTATGAGGTTTAATCAGGTAGTCTACTAAAAAATCAAGTTTCACCTTGTTGACAAGATTAGTAACATTTAGTCTTTTTTGTATAAAATTTACAAGGGTGTTATAGAACTCGCATGTGTGTTCTTATATAGATCATGCACTTTATTTTTGTTGATTTATCAACTACTTTAAAAAATGGATCTATTTTTGATTATCCCTTTAGTAGTAATTATTTATATAAATATACATAGTTTATATGTGTTAGTATCATGAGGAACACGATGGAAAATGTTATGATTAATCCATTGGTGAATTTGACCAGCTTTATTCTTGTTCACCTTCTTTCACTCAACATCATTGGTGGCATTAGGGTTAACACCCATGTTCTCACTAGGATAAAAAATACCATTAAAAATAAGGATATAAGTCATTATAAACTATTAAATGGAGTATTTCAAGGTAGTCAATGTGATAATCCCTTACGCGGATAGTCCCTCCACCAAAATCCAATTCAATAATATATTAGAGATGTTTGGATAAAAAGGAGAGTGTATTGTTGTTTAGAATAGATGAAAATAGTAGAATCAACTCCTAGATAATCCAAAATAGACTCTAATTGATAAATATATTATCAAAATTGAATCAATTATTGATATTGGACTATGATGTATCACTGAAATGGCATGTTGGAGTAATTGTGGGACTGTTTCCTGAAGTTTTATCGGTTCTAAAATAGTGTTATCTTCTCTAGAATGGGGTTATTACAACACCTAGATTTGAACAAAACTTTTAAGACCTCTATAGATCTCATTTTAGAATTTTTTGTAATGTCATTAATGTTGTTGGAGTTTTCTCAATAGGAGCATTTAGAATCTTGGTTTAAAAAAACAGAATTTAGGAATCATGAATTGTCCTACCATTGGAATGTCTCCTTTACTTGTTTCCATTTTAACACCAATGTCTGTGACAACAATAGTTATTATTTTTTTATCATATGGAATGGGGTTGGAGGAAAACCAATTGAAATAATATAAGTGATTTATTTATCATGAACATAGATGTATGAAAACTCTATCTACACCTCCCTCCCTATACATGAAACTTTACACATCTCTTCAGTATACAAATAACTCTCTGGCATGAATGATGGTGGAACACTTTCATGGACCTCCTGAAATTTCCACATTATAAGTAGTACAAATTTTACATAACCACTACCTAAACCCAAAACATCCACTTACATTGGACTTCTCCCAAGGCATTCAATATAATAGTTTCTACACAAGCAACATCCATCGATGAAGTTAATGGGTTGGTGGATTAGATGTACTAGTCACTACAATACCTAGATTGGGGTGTTTAGATGGCCCTATCAACATTTTCTTCATGTGGTTTATTAAAATTTGATAATGATTATTTTTATTATTTAATGTAAATAGATTTTGAAATTATAATCATATTCTAGTAAATTTTGAAAAATGTTATGAATAACAAATACTTGATCAGGAATATCATATATACACTCAAATTATAATTTTACATGAGACTCAATTTTATTTACTATATATATACAATAGGTAAATCATAGGATCAATTCTCCCTTATTAATTTTAGGTGTATTAGATTTCATTATTTCTTTGTAATCTCATCCCCTCGAATTGTTGTAATATATAAAATAGGTAAATGAAAGGTATATTCTCATAAATAAGAAATAATGATGTATTTTTTAGAAGGTTGTGTCAAAATAACATAGGAAAATATAATCCTTTTAATTAATTACCATTTTGAACAATTATACTCACAAATTTCAATTAATTAGAGGTGTTTTAAGTTGATTTAGTTCTTATGATGAATCTAAACAAAAACAATTAATTGAGGTGTTAAAAATAAAATAGTAAAAGTGGAAAAGATGTGGTATTTCCTAGATAAAGGAAATTGAATATGTAGGTAATTTTTTATATTTAATATATGTTATTGATCATTTTGGGAGGTTGTGGAGATCAATAATTGCTTTATATATGAAATGAGCCACAAAAATACGGCATATTTTATTGTTTTGAAAACATAAAATATTAAACTTTTACACTATATAAAAAAAACTTTGAATACCATAAAATAGAAAAAAAATAACAAATTTAGTGAGATGTTACCCTGATAGAAAAAAAGAAATAAATCTCTTGTGAATAAACAAAAATCTTGAATAAAAGTGTTTAACAATTCAAATAAAGAACAATCATGTAATCCAAGAAACATTGAAAATATTCAACATAAAAAACATGATTGAAATTAAATGAATAAATACATAACAAAAAATATAAATTTAGGCTATGAACATAAGTTAGAATTTAATTTTATTCATGGATAATAGCAAAGAAATATTGATACCAAGTTGGAATAGATGAAGATACAAAGAAATATTTCAAAAAATAAGTTCTCATATTATCCATATTACTTTAAATTTTCTATATAGTTTCCAAACTGATGGGCTTACATTGAAATATGGCATCTCTCTTGATAAGAATGAAAATTTATTCCTGTGATGGCGCACTAGATTAGTCGAGCATGAATCCAGCTAACTGTGTGACCGGTTGGGAAATCAATACCAATGAGAATTGTAAAAATTATTTAATACATTATTATGAGCATGTTTCTATAAAATGATACTAGTGGATCACATGAGGTGAAGGATGTGAAATTTGTTTCATGTGAATGTTTTTTCTTCCATACACCCCATTTATCAAGGTCATAATAATTTTACAATACCCCTAATTATATCAAGAATTTTCCCACTCCTCCAAATAACTCTCTTTTTCTTGAACACTTAGTTTTGTTCTAGATACAAACATGAATCACAATATCCCTTAAAATTCAATAATCCCCCTATGGTCCCCTAATTCTCAACATGGATATATGGTCAATAAAAATTACCTCATTTGAAATCTCTCGCTGCACCCATCAAAATTCAGGATGCCGAACACATTACTTAGCCAGTGAATGGTCCCTCTGATAAAAACCATTGGTTATTTTGCATATAATTCGATATAAATCCTTAAATTTATTCATTTCCATTTGATGGAATTGAAAACATTGGATGAATACATGTCATTCTTCTTGTGGGGCCTGCCACTGTAAAAAAATGGTTATCTTCTATGGTATTAACTTAATCTGAAACACACAGACTTACTCAGATGACATGAAAAGTATGATTTCATAATGCAATGGGCCTATGGAAAAGTTAATATACGACCAAATTTGATCTACCATTAGAACCAACCTATCATTTGAAATATTTACCATTAGTTCAAGACATCTAATGCTAGTATGTACTATTGATGGTTTGATCTACCTCTAGTAAGGATATACCTCCAACATACTATAATTGTTTTATACATATTTTTATTCAAAGAAAATTCCTCCATATACTATTTTAAGGAAATAAATGATTTTTGTCACACTTAAGTTTAATAATCATTATCCATAAACCATTCCACTAATGTATTTACAAAAAATTCATACACTTTTTAATTTAGTACTCAGTATGTGGATCTAGTATTTTATTAATTATTACTCTATAGTCAATAACTGGACCTAGAGAGTTGTAAATTGAGAAGAACATGTTGATGCCTATTTGTGGTGGGTTGTAGGGTGGATTTTCTGAGAATACAACAGAATATAAATTTTTATATGGTATATCAAATTATAATCCTAACAAGCCTTTATAAAAAGGTCATTGGAATTCTATAAATAGAAAAAAGAAGGATTTTTCTAGACTCTACAATACCATTTTTTCAATTTATATCAAGAATCATCATCTTTTTCCATCTCTGCTCATTTGATCTTTATGTTTATGAATTGCTTTTGAGAAGTGTGTTGTATTTCTTTGTTTATCTGAACACGCATTCTATTGTGCATAAACTGGAGTGTTTTTGACACACTCTCTCAACTTTTTTCATTTATATTCCCAAAAAAAAGTGGAATATGTCATGTGTGACTTATATCTTGTTTATATCCCATGTATAACTATGGTAGAGGCCTTGAGCCTATATAGCATTTCTATTGTTTGTTGTAATATAAAATCTAGGTTCTGGATCATGTTTATTGTTAAATAAACTATTTTATACTAGGTGATTTACATATATAGGGGGTCAAGTCTCAGCTTCAGACCAAATCCCTTATTTTAATTCTGTTATGTGTTTTATTAGTTTTGATTAGTTTTGTTTTCTATATTTCATAAGTTCAAAACTGGAAGAGATTTACAATATATATCAAAAAATTTACTTTGATTGTTATTCTTAATTTTAGATTTTATAAATCATTTCATTAAAGTGTTAATTTCAAAAGTTAATATATTTATAAGATATTTTAATTAATCATTAATCAAGCTTCACAGAAATTATTTGAACAATCAATTTATATATTTATACCATTTTTATTAACTCGATGTTTTATCAAATTGGTGGATATACTTATAAATTTTTTTAAATAGATATTTTTATTAGGAACTAAATCCTACCCCCTTTTTAGTTAGTCACCTAGACCAACATTTTGTATTAGAGAAACTTCAAATGTCGCTTTAACTGTTAATTAGTTGTCTTTAAAATGTCTTACATTTTTGTTTATTCTATATTTAATTCTTTAGGGATAATAATAGGAATGTCTAAATTTATACCAATAGAACTTATTATTTTAATGGTACTAATTATGATTAGGTGGAATATTAAAATAAAAATACATTTAGAGAGTATGGGTTTTGATATTTGGATTGTAATTGTAGATAAATATGAAAAACTTGAAACTAATAGACATACTTGGAGTGATGCTAGTAAAAATTCAAATGATAATAATTTTAAAGCTATGAATTCTTTATATTGTGGTTTAGGTGAAGAAGAATTTAACTGAATGTCTACCTATGCTACTATTTTGGAAATTTGGGATACTCTAGTTGTTTCTCATGAAGGAAAATCTAATGTTAAATAAATTCACTTAAACACTTATACTATTAAATATGATATATTTAAGATGGATCTTGATGAATCTATATCTTACATGTATCTTAGGGTAAATGAGATATTGAACATGATGCATGCACTCGTAAAGAATATCATTAACAAAGATCATCTCATGTAACATTTTAGGTTCTTACCAGAAAGATGGAGGGGAACATCTATATCAGTAAGAGAATCATGTGACATTAGTACACTAACAGTAAATGAACTTATTATAAATATAATGATGTATAAAGAAAAAATATATGTAAACAAAGAAGAGTATGTTGAAACAAATATAAATTATTTAGCATTCAAGATTATTGAGTAAAAAAAATAGAAGATAAAATTTAAAAGTTACAGTGATGTAGAATCAATAGCTGACAATGATGAGAAAATGGAATATTTGGATATAAGTTTCAAGAAGTTATACAAAAATAAGATGTTGTTTAGGAAACCCACTTTTTGAGGGAAGTAAGATAATAAAGGTAATTGGATAAAGGATTGTATAATGGATGATACTACAAGTAAAATAATTTTTTATGAATATAAGATAAAAGTTCATTTCAAATCTAAATATACTATGATAAAATATAAGAAAAGGTTTGAGGAAAATTATAAAAATCTATAATAATGTTATTAAAGAACCCTGGAGTTCTTCCAAGGATTGTTCATGTGATTCAGACTCAAGGAGAGAATACAAGTAAGATAGAGCTAATATTTTCTTTATGAAAATCATACATAAAGTATCCAATATTTTACATGCATCCCCTATTCATGATTCTAACCTTTTTGAAAATGAAAAAAGTGGATAAAACATGTTTGGTGAAGAAATGTTTGAATAATTTAATATGATGAAAGATACATTAAATGAAATCAAATATAAATACAAAATTTTAAAGAAACAACGTGCTTTATCTACCCATTTTAAAAATGATTTTATTAAAGAGAATTATAAAAATGATTAATTTTGAAAAGCAAATAATGAGACAAGATTATCAAATGATCAATTAAAGAAGGATGTATAAATATTACAAATGGAAGAAATTCTTTAACCTAGATTCATTGAATGAAAACAACTCCATAATATACTATTAAATTATGAAATCATCCATGACAAAGAAGAATCATTAAAAATAAATTTATTCCTAGTTCAAGTTTTAATAATTTTTATGTTATTGGACCAAATAAGTTATTTATTTATGAATGGTCAAAGTATTCTTTTAGGAAACATTGTAAAAAAATGTGGATTCCAAAATCTATTATTACTAACTTCTCTAGACTCATGAAAAGATGGGTACCAAAGTCATTATTGGTTTAAAATATTATTTTTAGGAAACTTGCTTGAAATGTTCCATCTAGAATTTATGGTATCTAGAAATTGGATGTTCCAAACACAAGACTGGGGAATATTGATGCTTCAAAAATCTAATAAATGTAGATGGTGGAAATGTAACTTTTGGTGACAATTCTAAAAGGGAAATAATTAGACTTGGTCAAATCAATAACTCTAATACTATTCTAATTTTCAAAGTTTTATTTATAGATTGATTAGAGTATAATATTCTTATCATATCATAGAAATGTGATGATAGTTTCCATGTTAAATTTGAGAATAATTCCTGTAATGTTTCTAATTCCAAAAAAGATTTAGTTTTTCATACGTTGATAAATGATAATATTTTGGCTATTAATTTAGATTCTGTGTTTTCTCAAAAAATATTTTGGCTAAGTATCTTTTATAAAGAATATTGGATTTGGAAAATGTGGCTAGTCTATTTAAATATTCATTCACATATAAAGATTACAAGTAATGGATTAATTAAGTATATTCCTAAACTATTATTTCTGGATGATAAATTCTATAAAGCATGTCAAAAAGGTAAATAACACAAAATCTCCCTAAAAACAATGATAATAGTTTTAACTTATTAGTCCATAGAGTTGAATCACATGAATGTTTTTAGAACTTCTTGAGTATCTAGTAGAAATGGGAAGCACTATGTTTATATTCTAGTAGGTAACTTCTGTAGATATACTTGGGTATTATTTCTATCTCATAAAAGTGAATCTTATTCCTATTTATCAATGTATAATAAAACTATAAAAATAATAGTGGAATTTGGATTAAAATATTAATAATTGACCATGATTTTGAGTCTAAAAATCATTAATTTGAATTTTTATACTAAAAAATCACTATAATAATATCTTTTATACTCTTAGGACTCCACAACAAAATGGTGTTGTATATAACATAAATAAGACACTTTAAGAAATTTCTGAGACCATGCTCAATAAATGTTATTTACCTATTTACTTTTGTGAAGGATCTATGAATACAAATTTTTACATAATAAATAGAGTTTTAATTTGACCTCTTCTAAAGGAATCTCCTTATAAATTATGGAATAGAAGAAAACCTATGGTTAATTACTTCAGTGTTTTTGGTTGTAATGTATTTAATCTCAATACAATGGATAATCTTGACAAACTTTCTTCCAAGAGTGATGAAGGAGTTTTCCTTGGACATTATACCTCAAGTAAATCACATAGAGTATTAAATAAATGTAATAAGTTAGTATATTTATATGTTCATGTGAAATTTGATGAAATAAAAACAAATGAGCCTAAAACTCCCCTACACAACGTTGGAGATCATATATTTAATCTAAATGTTGATGATAAACCTTATAAATGTTTTAAAAAACAAGTAGAAAAATCATCCATTGATGAAGAAAAAGCTAAATATGAACCTTTAGAAGACAATGATATAAACATACAATCTTTTCATAGAACAATTAGAAATCATAGATATAATCCCATAAATGTTGTATTTGGACACCCAGATAAAGGAATAAAAACTAAAGCATCTCTTGAAAATTAGGTTGAACATAAAGTCTTCTTGTCACAGCTTGGATATAAGAACATCTATGGTGTTACTAAGGATGAATTATGGGTAATTTAAACAAAAGAATAACTCAATAAGTTTGAAATTAATGGAGTTAAAGAACTAGTATAAAGACTTAAATAAGTTCTTACCATTGGAACTAAGAGGGTGTTTATAAATAAAGTTGTTGATAAAAATACTATAATTATAAATAAACCAAGACTGGTTTCACAATGATATAATCAAAAAGAAGGTATTGACTTTGAGGAAACCACTTCACTAGTATCTAGACATAAAGGTATCAGAATGATGATTTCTTATACATCACATTTTAATTTAAAACTAAATCAAATGGATGTGATGAGTACATTTATAAATCGATTCATAGTGGAGGATGTGTTTTTTAACTACCTCCAATTTTCAAAAACCTCATTTTACAAATCATCCTTTTAAATTGAACAAATCATCATATAGTTTAAAATAAGCACCTAGTGCATGGTATGATAGACTTAGATCATTTTTTATTTAGAAAGGTTTTACTAAAGGAATAGTTGGTTATACTCTATTTATAAAAATATTTTCAAAATATGTATTAATTTTTCAAATATATATTGATTATATAATTTTTGGATATTCTAGAAAATATTTTTGTACCGATTTCTCAAACATAATTCAAATAGAATTTGAAATGAGTTTAATGGGTGAGATAAAATTATGTCTTGTTTTTCTAAATATTTCAAAAAATAATATGGAATTATTTTAAATTAAAGTAAGTACACCAAATATCTTTTAAATAATTTATGTTTGGATAAGACAATAAGTACTGATACATCCATAAGTACAACCTATAAGTCAGATCCTGAGGAAACTGGGAAATTAGTGGATCAAACCAATTATAGAGGAATGATTGGAAAATTTCTATATTTAACTATTAAGTAACTAGATATTATGTTTAGTTTACGTATGTATGTTCATTTTCAATAAAATCATAAATAATCACATTTACTTGTTGTCAAAATAATTTTTTAATACCTCAAATAAACAATTTTTTTGTATTGTTCTATCCTAGAGCACAAACAGAGGATTTTGTGAGTTATTCAGATATAGATTTTGGTGGTTTTACATTACATTGAAAAAAAACCAATGGAACACATCACCTTTTGGTCAAGTTGATGGTTTATTGGTGTAGTAAAAAGAAAAATTGTGTAGCATTGTCTACTACTGAGGAAGAGTATATAGTTTCAGAATGTTGATGTGCACAAATTATATGGATGAAACACACATTTCTAGATTATGGATACCAATTTAGTCATTTACCTATAAGTTTTTATAAAACATGTTCAATAAATATCTCTAAGAATTTGATATCTCATTCTTGAACAAAAAATATTGACAGAATACACCAATTTTTGAGATATCATTTTCAAAATGGTGAAAAAACCCTAATGTTTATTGGAACTGAACATCATATTGCTGATATATTCCTTTTAATTATAAGAGACTAAGTTGTATCAAACATGAACTATGTATAAAAAACATTGGTTATCTCTATATCTCTAGTTTTCATCTCTAGAAAAATTTGGTTGGAAGATTCACCATTGGAAGATCTACTATTGGATATCCACCTTTGTCTGATTCACCATTGGAGATCCACCATTGGGTGATCCATAGTTGGATATCCACCCTTGGTGATTCACTATTTGAATATTTTGAATTTTATATTACAAGTCCCGTTATCTTCGGTTAAGTTTGTAATTGAACTTTTATTTTATTTATTAGTATATATATATTATATTTTAAAATTTAAAATTCTAAAATGATAAAAAATTATCTTAAAAATGATTTTGAGAACCCTCTTACTCGAGAATTCTTTCAAACCTTTCAACTTCTATTCTCTCTCAACATGAAACCCTCATGGTTTTCCCTTCTCCATTAGATTTAGTACAATGGTGAGAGTAAAACATCTTATTGTCTCTTATCCTAAGGAATCATGTCCATATAATAAATTGTGAGGAGAAACTTGTCAAACTACTATTGAAGTGAAACCAATGAACTAGCGGTTTTCAACCTGATTTTTCATTATCAAAAATTAAATAAATGTTGATGTGTTGATATCAATATAGTCTTTGGTGCTAAAGGTGATCTAATATATGGGAAGGATTGAATGGTTATCAATGAATGATCAACCATTTTATCCAATGTTGGTTCAATAATTCTACTAATTGGTAGAGTATGTTTTTGGGACTAAAAAGGATGTTATTAAATCTTAGATTTATGGTTATATCATAACCATTTCATCAATTAAATGGGAATTATGTATTCATGTTTCTCGTAAGGGTGTTCTTAATGACTATAAGGGTTCTATTTTGAGTGATAGTGAGATTTTAATTTATGGGGATGCACTATTGGAATTAATCAAAATTGACACATTGAGAAGGCCTGCTGCTATAGAACCTTTTGGAGAGTATCAAATTCTGTTCATGTTTATCCAGGACATGATTTGTACCAATATGGGAGACTTTAGCATGATTAGGTATCAATATTTTTTTAATTTTTTTCTTATGATAAGAGGATAGAAAATATATCTGTGCATATATTTAATGGTACATATTATGGATATTACCAAGACCTCGTATAGTTTAAATTAATTGATAAATTCTATATTTATCTCAACCATGTTGGAATACAAAGGATCGGTTGATAAATATGAAGAAGAATTTGTCAATTGTGGTAGCTTTTGTTTGATCCAATTTACTTGTAAGTAGATGAATGTAAATTGGAACCCATAGTTAAAGAAATGGGTGGTGGAAAATGATAAATTTTTTGAGAATAATACAAGATGTAAAGATATATTTGATCCTATATTGGATCCATATAAAGTTACAGTTTATTCCTCAGATGAGGAAGATGAGGAAGATGAACCTGAAGCTAGAGAGGACGATTCAATGGAAGCTTCTGTTGAAGATGGCAGTGACCTTGATGTGGTCAAGAGATCCTTTATTACCTATAGAGTTGATAGAATTACTATTTCCATTACTACTAGAGAAATTCTGGTTAGTGAAGGATAGGAAGAAGAGAATAAAGTCATATGTGAAGAAAAAACTGAAAGTTCTTCTGAGATCTCAAGAGATATAGTTGATGTTTCTGATGGATATAGTGGATTTGATAGTAATGGTGGAGGTGATGCTGAAGAAGTGGAGCAGTCACATCACTCACATAAAGATTCTTTTTAGGTAGGTATGTTGATGAGGATAGACCCACTTCTTCTCAACATGTTTTTGTTATCCATGAATCTACTCCTAGGGATGAATTAGTTTCCTTATAAGGGTAGGTTTCTAGTAATCAGAGAGACAAACCAGTTGCTTCTATAATTTAGAGGTAAGATGGTTGTTATGTTAGATCTAAGGATAGATCACCATCCAAAGGGAATATTTCCCCAAAATATTATTAGTTTGGAATTGAATAGTTTTATGCCTCAAGCTCTAAAAATTAGGGATCAGTTCATAGGGACTAACTAGGTGTTTTAGCAATATCAAGGGAAAAAGAATCATCCAAGGGAGATCCATCTCATAGTTCTAAACTGATGGGAATCAATAATGATGATTTTTGTGGTGAATTTAAATTTCATAGTGATGATTATGATTTGGGTAGTCCACTTGAACATGGTGTGATTTCTATAGAGGTTTTTGAAAACTATCATAAGGGATCTTAAATTGAGAGGATGTATGAGGTGTGGTAGTTAGAATCTGTTACTACAAATCTTATTTCAGTTGATCTTGAGCATGGATAATCTACTCAATTTACCTCAAAGAAGATTCCTTATCTAGTTCCTATAGCTTCTTTATCTTTAAAGTATGTTTCAAAATATTAATTAGGGTATGTTTCAATATAATACTTTCATGCATTGAGAGTAATCTTGTTATCAGATATTTTTGGGATTCTTATATTTTCATCTCCAAGAGAGATCCTACTTAGTGAAACTGATAATAGATGGATATTTGAGTTAGTGATTTCTCACATTAATCCCAAGATGATCTTGAATATTCAATAATTATATATTTATAATATGAGTATTGATAATGAAATGGATGAAGTTTTGTCTATCATGGAGGCAATGAGCGGAAGATTCACTACTGACCAAACATCACTTTTGGAGATCTTGGACACCTTACCTACCACTGGTACTTATACTTACACTACTCCACCTTCTACATTGGTTGATGGGTATATGATCATATTTTTTTAATGGAGGAGCTACATGATATCTTGGGTGATCTTACTAACTCTCATGAGGAAGAGATTTGAATAACAAAAGCCCATGTTGAGAACATATATAATCTAGTTAGGGTGTGTTTAAATGATTCTTTGGGTGATATAGAGAATATCATTATGGCCATAAAATACTATATTCATAGAATTTATACAATGAATTAGATAAATATCCATTTTTTATTTCATGATGAGAATCTAAGGATGCCTCCTGTGACTAGGGAACTCAAATAGTAAGTGAACTCGCTCAATATTTTGACTCCACTACTAAATATTATTATTAAATAGAATGATTTATTCACAGCTATGGATAGATTTGGAAAAATCATTATAGATTTTTTTACATGATGATGCTATTTTTGTAAGTTTCTCATAATTCAGTGGTGTCACCTGAAGCAATTATCATGTTTCCATTAATTCTACAACTTCACCATCTCCTCTCCATCTACAATTTCAACCATTTGGCATGACTCCAACTCAAGTTGTTTAGAATCTCATACTAGTAGTGATCAGGGAACTTTTATCCTCTACCTCTACACCCTCAGGTTCATCCTTTATACCTCATGTATCTGGAAAAGGGAAATATACAATGAACCCTTCATCACATCGAGATGAGAGTATTTTTTATTCATATTAAACTTTGATAGGGGTTTCATTTTCCATTCTATTACTTTTAAAATGTAATCCTTATTTTTTCACTCTAATGAAACATATATTTTATCAACATTCTATATTTTCTTTCCATACCCTTATTTATTTATCTTTTTTTTTATCAAAAAAGGTAGATAATTCTGGAATATCATTTATATTTAAGGTATTTACATATAAAAATCTAATTAATTTACATTTAATAACCTAATTATTTTCAAAGAATGCTTAAATTAAGGCATCACATTACTAACTAAGATGATAAGAAGAACATAACTTCCATCCATACTTATTTATTATTATTTTCATATACATCGTTTTAAAAGTTCATTATTTGTGATCATGAAAAAGAGGGAGATTTTTTGAACCTTTTTATTTTAATGACCACAAATCATATTATTTATGTTTCTAATAAGATTAATGCATTATGATAGTAAAAAAAATTTGAGGAAAAAATTGCCTAAGTAAAAATCTACTGTTAGTTCATCAGATCCACTAATATTACAAATTATCTACCATTAGTTCACATATATCAACTGGTACACTACATATACTACTGAGACATCTATCGCCAGCTACATTGTGCTGCCACCAGTTCAATAGATATACCATTGATAGATGTATCACTGAACGATCTAAAGTTGATAGATCTACCATCAGACTCTTCCATTAATCAATATACCTCTAGACCTTAATACTGATGACATATGCTACCGTTGATCAAATCTACCGGTAAAGACTTATACTGTCAGATAATATTTGATACCATTGAACAAATCAACTATTAGTTCCAATGATCTACCATCATAGTTAATCTATTTCCAGAGTTTATATAATGTCACGAATTATCAATCACTAAATATATATATACTATTAGTTCATGACATTTACCACTATTATATGATATATTTGGTTTTATATACTACTTGTAAGGAATTAATATCATCATGCTACCATTGTAGTCTAGTTATTATTATTCAATTTTAATTCCTTCAATAGCTAGTTTAAGGAACTAAATGATTTTAGTTTCACATGGATTTAATAATCATTATTCCTAAATCACTTCATGTAAGTATGGAATAAAAATGCAAAACTTTCCTAATTTGGTTCTTAGTATGAGGATCTTGGGTTTTTTTATTATTCATCAGTGGACAATTGGACCTAGAGAGTTATAAATTGGGAAGAACTCACCCACGCGTGTGTGTGGTGGATTGTGGGGTGAATGTGTGGAGAATATAGAGGAAGAAGAACCATTATACACTACATGAAATAGAAATCCTAACACGCCTTTGTGAAAAAGGCCACTGGACATCTACCAACAGAAAACAGAAGTATTTTTTAAGACTCTACATTAGTCTATTTTCCTATACTTTTTGAAGAACCTATTCAAGCTCCTCATAATGAAAAACAAAGGAACTTTGAATATATAAATCTATTCAGATCGAGTAGTATCATATTTTATCATCACAACTCATTTTCTCTTTCTTTTTATGCCTTACTTTGGAGCAGTGTGTTGTATTTATCTATTTATCAGAACACGCTATCTCCTTTGTTTAAATAGGAGTGTTATTGAAACACTCTCTCAAATTTATTCATTTTTATACCCAAAACAACTATGGAAGTGTTCAGGTCTGACTTATATCTTTTTTCTATCCCATGTATAACTGTTTAAGAGGCATTGATTGTAGATAACTTGTTTGTGGTTTTTTGTAAAAACAAAACGAGGTTATGGATCAATTTTATTTTTAAATAAACTACTGACATCATGTGATTAAAAAATAGAGGTGATTAAGTCTCATATTTATATCAAACCCATTATTTCTTTTCTATTGTGTGTTTTATAATTTTATATTAGTTTTGTTTTCAATATTTCAAAAGATAAAAATTGCATGTTATTTAAAATTTTTATCTAAACGTTTACTTTGATAGTCAGTCTTAATTTTTGCTTACCTAAAGAATATGATTAAGTTAATTTTAATAGTTAATATATTTATAAGATATTTTAACTAAGCATATATCGTTCTTCTAAGAAATTATATTCTATATAAAATTTAAATATTTATGCTATTTGGATTAACAAGGTGTTTTATCAAATTGGGGGATTTATTTATAATTTTTTTCTTAAAAAAATCTATTGAGAAATAAATTCACCCTCTCTTGAGTGACACACTCCGATGAACACTTTTTTCATTTTCGATGTTTTATTGTTAAATATGTTTCCATATCCTTATCTGTCAAATGATATCCCGAATAATAAGTTGATTAAAGAAAATATAAAACATCATATATCTTTCTTATTGATTATGTATCCAACATTTATATTGATATGGATGTCACCCGTTCTAATGATATTATTTGAACTAGTACTACCCATTTTTTTGTACCAAATTCACCAACATGATAATTCAGGAAACACATATGATTTAGAGTGAAGTGGTAAATTACATCAATATCAACCACACATTCCATACATGGCCTTTACGTATGAAGACAATACTATTATTCAAAATTACTAGAGAAAAGTGAAAATTCTCAAGTTATTGTTACATGTGTAACTTTATTTATTATTTTCCAGTTACTACCTTAGCCTTTCTCTTATAGTAACTTTAAATTGTTCTTCTTTATGTGTCTCTATTTTCCACAATGGTTACATTTTTATATTTACCTCCTATAATCTATTTAAATTCTTTTGAACTTATTTTTTCCTATAATTCATGCTCCTCAACCACCAACTCGTTTTTCCCTTGCTTCTCTAATATGAGGGCTTGTGTTCGGTTATAAATTGTGTCATTACATCATGATTTCTTATTGAATAGTGAATCCTTTACCATTGTTAAGACAAGTTTTCCTCTAGGCACTTAGATACTAGGGAGACCACCAATTTAACCCAACTATATAGAAGTGTGTATAGTAGGTGTTTTTTCTAATAATCATTAGTTAGAAACATATCTACCTACACTAATTGATTTACTTGGATTTAGAACCCATTTGTGTATCTTTCACTTTTTAGTTGATGATTTACCAACTTATTTAACATAGGGATCTTATTTTTAATGGACTTATAGTGGTACATATTATCTATCTAATTCAGATTTCATATTCTGTTGTCCCTTAAAAATAGGGTAAATGTTTTAATTAATCCTTTGGGGAATTTTATTGGTCAAATTCTTATTTATCTTCTTCCACTCAGCTTCCTTGAGGGTATTGGGGTTGAAACCCTTGTTCTAAATGAGATTAAATAAATTATTATAATTAAGGAGATCTTACATTAGAGACATCCAAATGGAGTAGTTTGAGGTATTTAATATGATCATTCATCTTGTGTAAGGTCCTTACATTGAAATTCAATTCAGTATAAAATTGTATAAAAATATGAAAATAGAGTATATTTATGTTCATAATAGTATAAAATAGTGGAGTTGACTCCTAGATCATATAAAATTGGCATTGATTGACCATGATAATATCCAAAGAGTATAAAAGATTGAGATTTACCAATAATGTGTCACTATTAGGGCACACCAGAGAAATTGCTGAAAAGTTGCATAAAATTTTATTAGTGCCAGAATAACATCATCTTCTCTATAATGGGGTCATTACAACACTTCATGTTGAGATAAAATTTGATCACCTTTATATAGATCATTTTAGATCCATTTTTTGATGTTATTTATGATTTTGGAAATTTTTCTACTTGAGAACTCAAAAGATATCTTTAAAAATGAATTTAGAAATATTGAATTTTCAATCCATTAGAATGTCTCCTCTACTTGTTTCTATTTTCAAGTTAATTAAGTTGATACTACTATTTGTGATTCATTTATCTCATATAATGGGGATAGAGGAATAAAATTGGTAATAAAATAAGTGCTTTATTTATAAAGAACTAAAATTTTGTAAATATCTCACTCTTCACCCCCCTCTACATGAATCTTTACCACCTCTCTTCAGTATACAACGAAATATCTCACACAAATGATGGTGAACGGATCTCATGCCTCTCTTAAAATAACCATTGCGAGAGGAGTATAAATTTGGAATAATTCCCACCTAAACCCAAAAATATCTACATACCTTGGAATCTACCCATGGAATTTCGTAAAAGAGTTCCTATACATATATCATCCATGGTCCAATTTGACGGGTTGGTGGAGGAATAAAAATTCCATTGAATAAGCTACAATATAGTAGTTGGATGAATCCATCATCATTTTCTTCACGTGGTTAATTATAGTAGAATAAATATTATTTGGATTTTCCATTGAAAATATATTTTGAAATTATAATAAAAGTGTAGAAAAATGTTAAACTTTTTGTGAATAACAAATAATAGATTAATAATATCATATAGAAACTCAGCTTATAATTTCAATTGAAATTATATTTTATTTAATTTATATGTAAAATAGGGGAATCACATGTATATTCTTGTAAATAATAAATAATCATGTATGTTTAGGATGATTATGTCAAAATAAATAAGTCACATATCAACCTTTTTGGTCATTATCATCTTTTTCAACCATATCACTCACATATGTCCATGAATTTGGGGTATCCAAAGTTGATTTGGTTCTTATAGAGACTATAAATAAAATCTAATAATTAATACTTTAAAAAATAAATAATGAAAATTTTACCAAAAAGGTCACTTTTTTCCAGATAAAGGCAATGAAATATGGATTCCATCATCTACATTGTCTCCAAGTTAATGACCAAGTTGTAGTAGTTTTTAGAGATTAATAATGTTCAAACTTATGAAGCGGGAAATTGGTATAATTCAAATTTTATTTTTTTTAAAGAATTAAATATAAAATTTTCACACTGTATATTTTTTTGATTACTAAAAAGCATAAAATATAATAAAAAAATTTAGTGAGTATTTTCTCTGATAATAATCTAGAAATAAATTTCTAATGAACTAAAAACAATATATAATGAATGTACTTAATAATTAAAATAACGAAAATTTTTATAAACAACACAAAGTTAACAATATTGAATATAAACAATCATGATTGACATTAAATAAGGAAATTCTAAAAACAAATTTATATTTAGATAATGAACATATTCAAGAATAAAATTTATTTGAAGGTTGATAACTAGGAAATATAGAAACCAAGATGGAATGGATAATGAGATAAATAAATAATTGAAAAAATGTGATCTCATCTAATCCATCTACCTTAAAATTATCTATATCATTCCCACATGGATGGGGTTTCATTACAAGATGACATGGATCTCAATCATAATAAAAACTTATGTCTATGACAGGACACTATAAAGGTCCACTAAGAATCCAGTTGATGTGTGACTAGTATTGAAATTGATACACAAGAGCATTGTAAAATGTTTTTGATGAACTATTTAAAGGGTGTTTCCATGCAATGCTACTGGTGGCTCATGTGAGATACAAGAGTTGAAATTTACTGAATTTGTATGTATGTTCTTCCATACACCTGACCCATCATGGTGACTGTAATTTTCCAACACCCACAATTTTATCAAAAACAATTCCTTATCCTCCATGGAATTATCAGTTTCCTCACCTATAGGTTTTTTCCAACATATTCCCTAGAATCCCAATATACATTTATATTAAAAAATCTCCTTATGTTCCCCTAAATCTTGACATTGATACATGGCATATGAATAGTCCCTCATTTGAAAACTCTAATGGTACCCATTTCATATCTAGTTAAAGTTACCTATGATTAAAAAATGGAACAACCACATGTATTTCTCTTAGTGGGACCTGACACTACAAACAAATGTCTTCATATATCTAATTAACATAATCTAAAACACATAGACTTACTCAAAATGGCACAACATGTATGATTTTACAATTCAATGGCCTTATGTCAGTAATTAGAAAGTTAGTAAGACTGGTATACTTTTTAATGTCAAAGATGGGTAAGGGGATGGAGGGCCTCTATTTTGTGGTGGGTTTTTAGATCCCAAGGTCATGAACATAAGATATATTTTCAAAAAAATAATTATTTTAGTATAGATTAATCAAATGGGATGATGAAAATGCCCAGATGTCACATGAATCAGGTACAAAAATCAATGAAAAAACATCATTGTTACAGGAGGTTTTGGGAGAGATAAAGTGATGACCTATTCCCAAACCATGGTACTGATAAAAACCCCCACTAATTGGGTGTTACTTTTATGAGAGTGAAGATTAATTAAAGAAGGACCATAGATTATGATATTACATTATCTTCAAACAACATGGAATTTGTAGACTATTTGTAATGATGTTTGATTGAGGATTTCATAATTAATCTCTGATTGTATCTCCCACTGAAGTTTTGGCCACTCATATGTGACCATCTCCATGAAAACTGATGATTTGTGTGAATATAGAGGAAATAATTTGTGTTCCATCACCCTTATACACCAAGGGCCTTGAGTGGTTTCCATTGAAACTCACATGGTCCAAACTAACCCATATGCTTCTTGTTTTAACCAAACCATGAATAAAAAAATAAATTATGAAGGCCCTTGCATAAAGGTAACCTTGATCTCATGTAAATATAACCCTACATAGTTCACTAAAATTTATGTAGAATAAATAGACCATGTAATGGTCATATTCATGGTTCACCAAACTGTATGGTGACCATGTGAAAACCGTGCACTGAGGAAAAATTTCTAGAATTTTGTAATCCAAAAACAAAAACTCTTTAAAATTTTAAATTACTCAAAAATAAAATAAAATATTATTGAAAGAAACACAATAGTGACATGTAGGACATCACAGTGGGACCATCACTAATCTCCTATGATGGTCATTCAACTTAAGGCGGAGAGGATTGAGTCTACTCCTAATCAATATCATCCTCTACTACCGCATGATTTGTTGCTTATAGGATTTCTAGTAGCGCATCAACTTCAATGACTTATGGAAAAAGTACAAATACAGGTGTTGGATATATAATTGATTTGATGGAACTTTTTCTATGATATATTTTTTTGATTTTGAATTTCCTTAATCATCTAGTTTTGATGGAACATGACATCTCTTCTTCTAATCGCCTTCTTCTCCTTTGAGTCCAAAATCATGTATCTAAACTCATAATCCACATAGTAGATGAAGATTCATTGAATATATATCCCATAATGTTTCTACCTAAGCTCTTTGGATACATGGGAAAATATAATAAATCTATATACTCATAAATGGTATTAAGAGGGGTGTTTAATAGACTGTATATTATATAGAATCTCAAAAATCAAAGGTATTGATGGTGATATATTGATGACTAAATATGAAGCTCAAACAACTTCTCCCAAAAATGACTTATAAAGATTAACGAAACTCAATATTCCCTTACCCTTATCCAGGATGGTTTAGTTGATACATTCTATAACTCTGTTGTGGTATGGGATTCATGGGACCTTCATTTCTTGTTGGATACACTGACTCCTCTAATTGGGATCAAACTTCCTAGATTTGTACTCTCTTATGTTATTAGAATTATTATTCTTCACCTTGCTTATAGTTTCATAGTATACTATGAAGAGTAACATCCTAATATAATCCATCATTTGGTCTATCATTCATAAAAATAATGTTCACACCTTCTGAGATGCATCGTCAATAATGGTTAGAAAATATTTGGTATCTCCTCATGAATTTACCACCTTGGGACAATATACATTGAAGTGTATTAGATCCAATAACATTGATATCCTCAATGAAGAATCTCTAATAGTATTCTATATTTCTTCTCTTTCATGTAGTAATTTATAGGATATAGTGATACATCAATGTCAACACTAATGTACTTCATCTATGAAGAGGTTGATGATTTGCTTTCACTCATGTGGTTGGGACTCCGATGTCACCTATTTGATAATGCCTCTCTCTATCTCTCATCATTATGTTGAGGATATTTATATTCATATTCACATACATTTTCAATAATGTACCACATATGTGTCCTCAAGTGATGATTAATGAAACATTTTTCATCTACTATGTTCCATTGATAAAGCTATTTTCATAGTCTTGTTGGTCAAAGGGTATCCTAATAACCAGTTGACTCAATAACATAGAAAAAGTTTCATATATCTTTTAAGATTATTTTGTATCTGAAATTTATCATGACATGGATATCACATATTCAAAAAAATCTTCTTCGAACTAGTATTACCCATATTCTTTGCACCAAATAAACCAACATGATAATTTAGGAAATACATATGATATAGAGTGAAGTAGAATAGTACTAAAATATCAACCACCCCTTAAATGCATTTTCCTGATGTGTGAATACAAGTATCTTCTTCAAGGTTACTACATAAAAGGTAAACTTTTCTAGTGATTACTTCATGTGTATCTCCATTTCATCTTTGTTGGTTACTACCTTGTATCTTCTCTTATATTAACTTTCAATAGTTATTCTTTATGTTTCCATATATTCCACACAGATAACATTTTTATGTTTCCCTCATACCATATGTGGACCTTATTTTTATTTATTTTCACTCTAATTCATGTTCCTCAATAACCACCATGTTTTCTACATGTCTTCTCTAAGATGATAGATTGTGTTTGGTTATAAATTGTGTCCTTCCCTCAAGACTTTTTATTGAATAGTGCTAACTTTACCATTTCTAAAGTATGATTTCTTCTAGGAACTTATTTATTGTGGATACCACCACTATATCCCAGTTATAGTTAAGTGTGCATAAAATGTGGTTTTCTAGATCATCATTTGTTAAAAACATACTTTCATCCACTGATTTATTTACTAGGATTTAGAAATTTCTTGTGTTTTCTTATGTAAATATTGATCTATATAGTCAATGACTTATAAATTGATTCAATAGGATGATCTTGTTTTGAATGGACTTTGAGTGGAATATATTATCTAACATTATCTAGAGTTCATATTTTCTAGTTTCATAAGAGACACTGTAAATGTTGTGATTAATATGTTTGTGAATTTGAAATATCATATCATTTTTTATCTTCTTCCACTAAACTTCCATGGTGGCATTAGGTTGGATACCTTTTTTCCCAATGATATCAAAATGATCCTTCTCATTAAATAGATCGTCAATTAGAGACTTCCAAATAAAGTAGATCGATGTATTTAACATCATCACCACTCTCGTTAATGGTCCCTCCATTGAGGTTTAATTCGTCAAATCATTTGAGAAGAATTTGGAAGAAAGTAGAGTATATTTGTGTTCATAATAGTTAATAATAGTGGAATAAACTCCTAGATCATCCCAAATAGACTCTAATTGATAGATATAATATTGAAAGATTATTAATGATTGAGATAGACCAATGAATTATCACTGACATGGAACACCAGATAAATTTAGGGAAAGATTTATGAAATCTAATTTGTAATAAAACAATGTCTTCAATAATGTGGTCATTACAACCCCTTAAGTGGACCTGAACATTTATCGCCATTATAGAGATCATTTTATCTCTGTTTCTGTTGTTATTTGTTCTTTTGGAATTTTATATACAAGATAATTCAATATCATTCTTTAAAAATGAACATTGGAATATTGAATTTTTATTCCATTGGATTATATTCTCTACACGTTGCCATTTTACCACTAAGGGCATCAATACCAATAGTCATGAAACATTTATCACATAAAATGGGGGTATAGGAAAAAAAATCTGAAAATATAGGATTTATTAATCAAGATAAAATATATACAAAACTATCTCTATCTACACCTCCCTCCCTCTGCATGGAACTTTACCACTTCTTTTTAGTATACAAAGAACACTCTCAAATAGATGATAATGGAAGTCTCTCATGAAACTCTTGAAAAATCCATTGTTGAAGGACTATAAATTTTGAATAACTCCAACCTAAACCCAACAATATACACCTGTCATAGTCATATCGAATGACATTCTACAGAATAATTTCAATATATGTAACATCCATGTTGAAGTTAATGTATTGGTAGAGTAGATGCACCAGCCTTTGAAAAATTAGTTGGATGTCACCATTAGTATTTTCTTCATGTTTCTGATTATGATAGGATAAATATTATTTTTATTGTTTATTATAAAAATATTTTTAAATTATAATAATAAGCGTAGTAAATTTTGAATAAAAAATAATCGACTAAGAATATGATATAGACACTGGCCTTATAATTATACTATATATGTACAATAAGGTAATAATAGGTATATGATCCCAAATTATCAATAATCATGTATTTCTAGGATTATTCTGTTTAAATAATCATTTCACATATCATCCTTTTTAGTCATTTCCTTTTTCATCAACAATTCTACTCATATATGTCAATGAATTCGAGGTATTTTAAGTTGATTTAGTTCATGTGATGACTCTAAATAAAAACTAATAATTGAGGTGTTAAAAATAAAAAAATGATTGTTCTATAAAAAATTTTAGTTTTTCGTAGATATATGCAATGGAATATATATGCCATAATTTACATCATATATATGTCAAGTATCATTTTGTGATAGGTTTTGGTGATTAACAATTTCCAAAAATATCATACGGGCCACATGAATAGTGTATATATTATTGTTTTGAAAACATATAATATAAAATTTTCACAATTCATAAAAGAAAAATTTGAATACCTAAAAATAGAAAATAAAATTAAAAAATTTAGTGCGAATTTTCTCAGAAAAAAAATAGATAAAAATTTCCAGTGAATAATGTAATGAATGATTCAAATAAACCAAAATAGTATAAGTCAATAAGCATTGACATTGAATAAAAACAATTATGATTGACTTGAAAGAATGAAATAGTAAAAAAGCAATTTATAAGGTAGGAAACAAACATAATTTATTATCAAATTTAATTCATGTTTGATAGAATGGAAATACAGAAAAAAAATATGGCATGGATGATTAGGGAATTAATTGATTCTATGTTCAGTACACACAAATCTCTATCAACTATTGTGATAGTATTGGAGTTTGATACCAGATTATCCTTCTAAATATTATAAAGAATTATTGTATAATATATTTATCATATTTATATAAAACCAATACATCATAAAAAATATGATTTTTATTATAATTACATTAACATGCAAAAAATATATTAAATAAATACCTATATATTCATTATTATATGGATCATTATATTCTAATTATTCCTTATTTATTCCCTTATTTCATTTCAATACTCTTCTATCAAAATATGAAATAAAATATATAACCATTGATGCCGGATTTATGCATCATAGAGTGATTATTAGAGTTGAATTAAAATTTTATGTTCTTTAATTTTGAGATAAGATGATTATAGGTTATTGAATTGGACATTGAATTTCCTATTAAACAAAATTTTATATTCTATATGATCTTGTATGTATTTACATTCCTTTTCTCTTGGATTTGGTTGATTTTGTAAGGACCTATGTTTTTTCGAACTAGAATTTTGAGTAGATATTTATTTTATTATTTCAAATGATTGTAAGGAGGTAAAATGATAATTTTAACCTAGAAAATAATCTCAAATCATTTTTCTGATCACTCTATTGGTTTGGGAATAGGGTTTTTACCTTATAAAAAGAGTTTGGTTGAATTCCGATCAATTCAAATTTTATTAGAATAATTAATAATTAATTAATTAAGTATTAATTTATTCGGGCAGGTTTTTTCAACCATATATTTTTAATGGTTCATTGTATTTTGATTACATCTCTGCCATTAATTCTATAATTGGTATTTTTTCTTAGTATGGCATAAACATAGGTTGGGCATTGGGTCTGACCTGGTCCCCTTTTTATTTTTTCATTTGTTTTTATTCCTTCTATTTTTCCTTTTCCTTTTCTTATTTTCTCACTATTATTCTTGCATAAAATTATCTATGGGTTCCTTTTCAATGAAAAATAGCGGATAAGGAGTGTAAGAGAGAGAATGATGGATAGGGGAAGATCGTTAATGTTGTGGAGCTCGGGAGGAGTCAGACCATCGTATGACAATCACGGGTCACAGAAACGAGTGAAGCTTCAGTGGATTCTACCCAAAGGTAGTCCATTTTTATATTTTTACATAAATACCCTCATATTTATTATTTTTAATTTTTAACACATATTTATGACTCCATAGTACTAATAGTGGGTCGGTCAGAAAATTTTAATAAGAAAACAATGTTTCGGGGTGTTTTAGAGGTTTTCCATTCTGGAAAACCTGTGTACATGATGTCCAGTTTAGAGAACACATGTTTCTTATTATTCATGTTTGGGGAATATGATCTTTTTTAAGTACACACCATGTATGGGGTATATATACCATGTACTTGGAATTGGTCATGTAGTTGTGTACCCAACCAGACTACCCATACAGGGGCACATGGTCATGTTGAGTACATGGCCAGACCTCGTGTGGGTTGCATGTTGTGTAGAGGTACACGACTAGGATATATACATGGAAATTCCATGTGAGGTATATGTCTATATACCTCATATATGTTACACACCATGTAAATGAAAAACACACTCTATAATTGGGTTTTTACACACCAATTCCAACTAGAGTACAAACCTAGGTAGGTATTTGAGGGTACACACCATATACCTGGGTACACATGCCACATACTCCTCTCATTCAACCCTTTTGAGGGTTTCTTCATTTATTTACTCCCATGATACCATGATCTAAGATGGTGCATGAGATATCTCTCATGACCAGTGCTTATGTGGTTTTTCCATTGAGGACATCTCCTTTGTGAGATTTTCCCTTATGTCCTAGGAGAACATCAAATTAGTTGTTTCCTAGGATCCTGAGTAGGAAGCCACTACTTATGTTTCATCCTAGAGGGTCTCGAGTTGGATTTCATCTCTTATGTGCAGTTATAGTGGATTTAGTATAGGATGCCTCCATATTCTTACTATTTTTGTGGGTCCCGTGTGGGATAAATTTTTCTATTCACCATTCCGAGTATTTAGAGTATGATTCTTCTCTTATGTTAGAATTTAGGAACCAAATGGGTGCCTCAATGTTTGAATGACCCTGAGCTAGTACGTCAGGTTTGGGTAGAGATAGTAGTAGGTGTAACCTTAGGACTCGTTCCAAACATGTAATTCCATGAGGTTGTGGTGATAATGGTGGGTTTTAGCATTTGAACACCCTCTCTCTTAATTTATGCATTCACATGGTTATTGATGATGAAGTTATGTTATCGAGAGGTCATTTCTAGTTTTTGGATGATAAGCCTGACACGATGAACTATTTTTTGGGATGCCTAGATGTTCTTTCTGGGACCCAAATTTTGAGCCTTACATGATAGGATTTCTTATGCATTTATACTCCTTACACATAGCCCATGAGGATCTGAAACATGATTACTCAGTACAAGCCAATGGGGATGCATCAGACATTTCTACTCCTTTTATTTAACTTACATTGTATGCCTTGAGTGATACTTGGATTCCCTTTATAGGAATGTCTTGTATAGACTCATACTCTAGATGGTTTATTGCATGATTTTAGTGATATTTGGATTCCCATTACAGAAATTCCTTGTAATGATTCATATTCCAGATGGTTTATAGTATGTAACAACCCAATACTTTACCATATTTACCTTTAGATATCTTTGTAATACACACAACACCTAATTTAAATAAAGCATTATTTAGTCATGTTTTTCATATTTAATTAAATTATATCACTTTTAGAGATTTTATTTATATATTATATATCCAAAAAATAAATTTACAGTCGTCTAATAGGCATAGGATAAGAACAAACTCAATATTACACATAAAATTATATATTTTTTATATATATGCAGTTTTCCACCTTTTGATGGAGAACCCTCTTTAAATAATATTTTTGACCCTTTTGTAAATTTAACATATCAAAATAAAAATCTTATTTGAAATTGAAACATAAAAATTATGTTAGGATGAATTTTTGGTATTTTTTAGTGAAGATTCGTTTTTAATGAATAGTTAAAAATAATAAATTTTAAATCAAAACTGCCTTTTCAAATAATTTATTTATAAGGATAAATTAAGATTTTAATTAGTTTTAAAGTTTAATTCGATAATTGTTTTATCTATTAATACAATTTATTTAATTTTAATCAATTTCACTTTGAAAATTTCTATTAAAACATTGCAAATGTTTAGACCTTTTTAACTTAAAAAACCCACATTTTTGTCTAAACTGGAGGGTTAAATTTCAACTAATTACTAAACTTTAAGTGATTATAATTTGAAACAATTGATTCCATATTTTTAATAATCATAATTTCTAATTTCTAATAATACCAAAAAAATTGACCAAAAATATTACTGAAAGTAATAAAAATTAATTACATTTATTTTGGTGAAATTAAGATTAATAAAAGGACTAAACTTTTATCTTAAGGCCCCAAATTACCTGTCCACTTATCCAAAACCAATTGGATGTAAATTAATAGTCCATTAACAATATATTATTTAGTTTTGTTGTTTTTTATGACTTTTTTATGTAAGAACATGTTCACACCTAACTTGTTTCCAAAAATTCCAAGTGAGTCATTTTCCTTCCCTATAAAAGCCACCACCTCTCCCCATTCATCACACCATTCAAATCAAATAAGTTAGGACATGAATTTATTAAATATTCTCCCAAAATTCCTCACCTATACCTAGAATCCTCAATTTTTTAATAAATATTTCCAAGGAAGACTTTAGGTTCAAACCAAAATAAGTTACCCGATTAAGAGGTAACGCCTTCTCTCGTAATTTCTAGTTTAATTTCCATTATCCACTCCCTATACTCTTATTATCCTATGATTACATAAAAAACCAGTATCATAAATATACTAGTATTTTTTTATTCTATGTATTATACCTACACCTACACACACATCTATATAATGGGTAATGAACATATTGTTTTTGTGTATAGTGAACTACAAACTCACAAAATGATGATTATTCAATTTTCCCCTACCACCTCTCATGGTGGCCATTATTATGAACAATATATTTATATATATAATATATATTTCATTTATAATGTCTTTATTCTTCTGTAATTTTTATTTATAACAAACCTTTATGTTTTCCAAGTTGTGTAAATACGGTAATTTCATTTGAGGAAGTATGGACTACCGCCCCTCAAAGTGATAAGACTCATTCATGACATACATAAAACATATAAAAAATGGTCATAATATACCTATGTAACATTTATAACATATATATGATAATTTAAATTATAATATATATATTTTTTTCAATTATCTTTAAATTATTTTAATATGACAATGAAATGGAAGTAGAGTTCATGCGTATGTACGACCTACCGTCTCCATAAACGGTGCACTTCATTTCTGATATTCAAATATTATGGACTATTCTAAATACATATGTACTGAACATATAAGATAATTTAGTCATGTATTACATTTTTTATATGATTAAACCATGATATATTTAATAATAACAATAAATAACAAGTCAAAACACACTTGAGGAAACTAGGAAATTAACACCAGAAATAGTAAAAAATAATTAGTGTGTTAACAAATAGGAAATAAAATATTATATAAAGATAATATATGGTATTATAAACATACTTTAGGTTCTTTTATTAGTTAGTAACATATTTTAAAAAACTATAAAATATTCTAAATACCACACAATGAAAAGGAAGTATATGGAAAGGGATTTTGTCTCAATTTACTTTCCATAAAGACTAATTATTATTGTGCTCCAATTAAATTTCATTTTGTGTGTATACCTCCATTTACAGGTTATATGATGAATATAATTGTACTAATGTCATTATAAGTTTCATTAAATTCACTATTAATTATTATTTAAATGTATCAATGCAGTATAGGACACATTGGAGTGTTTAAATTTTATATTTCTTCAGAAATGTTTTAATGTCAACAACCCTTATTGTTACTTATCCTCCTCTAAGGTATTATTGATATATCCATTTTCTTTAATAAATATAGATATTTTGTAAGGAAAAATATTTATTTAAGACATGAGGAAACCTTTGGATAGGAATGACATGGGTTGGGGCCCGGTTAATGAAAGCCCCCTGATGAATTTGTAGTCTCCTGAGATGAAATAGATGGCCAAAATAGATGGGTTTTTTCCCTATAGCTAAACTGCCTTGTGAATTTTATGGATAGTACTTGTTTCAAGTACCAAGGAAAAATGGAATCTAATAGTTAATAATTTCCATTATTTATACTCATTTATATTTATCCATGAGATTTTGCATCAACATATCTATGGATTTATTTTATTTTCAGTTTATTAATTAATGGAATGTGTTTTCTATTTCATACATTTCCATATAGACAATACCTTGTCTATTTGTATTTATGGAAATTATTCTTAGTTATTTAACATTATATATAAATTTATTCCTTAGTTATTCCATTTTACTTTCCCTTATAGAGCATCTAATCACACCTTTATGATTTTTCTTTCCCTAGGTTATGAAGAAGAGAACTTTGAATAAGATTTCATGGATGGATTTTTTTTCTAGTATATTGTGTAGAGTGTTTTATTCGATTTTCCCTATGTATTATGGGTATCATGTATGTAATCTCGATTTGCAGGAATACTAAATTGGATGGTCCTTTGGGATTATATTCATTATAATAATTCCAATGTAATGTAATAATGAACTAACTCCAGGCTTCCAGGGTCAGGGTGTTGCAGTTGCTATCAAAGGAAGTTTAGTAACAACCTTGGAAACTAGATTTAGAAAACATAGATCATGGAGAGAAAACCTGGGATAGAAATTGGGGATATGTATATAAGAACATGCTATAATTTTGGTAAGGTAGATATTATGTGGGTATTTATAGAAATCCATCCTGGTCTAGATACTAAAAGTGGACATTGTTCTAGTACAGATGTACTTAGGAGTAACAACTCTGACAAGGTGTTCTAGGCCTAACTCAGGGTAACTTGGTACACAACCACAGGTCTTACCATGCACCTAGTTTGATACTCTCTGGGATCTTCTAATGATAATTCACATTATTTTTACCTACCATTATAAAGTATTTAAAATTAATGATTTTACCAGAGTAACCAAAGTTTATGATTCACGGATTTATGATGCATAAATTTATGTTATATTCTACACTATATTTAGAGTTATAGAAAGTTCATAATTTTATGAGCTAATCTAGTATATGTCATTGTATATAAATGTATCATGGAAGGAATAATTATGTCAACACACATGGACAATGTAGATATTACCCTTTTGAGGAAGTCAATACATATGGTATTGGAATAGAGAAAATTATGGAGATACTAGTGCAACATAATTATGTTATTAAAAATAACCATTCTCTAATGGAGGAACCTATTCCATGAAGATAATATCCTATGTTGGACAACATTATACAGCAGAATCCCCCATCATTTAGTGGGACTACTAATCCAATTGTAGATGACCAGTGGATTAAGTCTCTCAAGAAGATATTTACAGCTTTGGAATGCAATGAAAAGGAAATGGTTTCAATTGTATTCTATTGTACCCAAGGTGATTCTAATAATTTTTGGAATCTGAATCAAAATAAAATGGAATAAGAATAAATTAAATTCATGTAATGGAGGAAATTTAAGGAGACATTCATTGATAAATACATCCCGTGTGATCAACTGATTGAGATGAAGAGGAAGTTCCTTAGCTTAAATAAAATGGAAGAAGAGAGTGTTGTAGATTATGTTGTTAACTTTGGAAGGTTATCTATTTTTTATACATACTATATATGAAGAAATAGTGAAATATTGACCACTTCATTGAAGGTATTAATCTACATCTTTGATGGGCACTAGTTTCTTAGAAATTTTCATCATCAAAAGACATAGTTTTATATTCCATTAAGACAAAGAAGGAATTTTATAGAATAAGTATATTAAAAGGAAACTATTAAAAAAGGAGGCCATCCAAGAATCAAAAGAATGTTAACGCATCAATGAAGAATAATTTTGAGAAATTTACATCTTGTGATAACTGTGTAAAGAGTCACCCTCTGAAATGCCTGAAAGGAATGAGAGTTTTCAATAAATGTGGAGATAGGGGTAACCTTGACCAAGAATGAAAGGGGAAGAAGATAATAAATGATGTCTAGTGCTATAATTATAAATAAATGGGTCACTACATAGTTTATTTCCCCAAGAATTAGGAGAATCTACAACAAAATAGGCCTAGGGGAAATGGCCAAGATATGTGATTACTATAGTGGAGGTAGAAGTGCCAAATGAAGTGGTGGTAGGTACATCAATCCAATATTCATATTTATTCGATGTTTTATTTGAATCTGGATCATCACCCTCATTTATATATACCTAGTTTTCCATGAAAATTAGACATTTTCCTTTTGATTTAATAATATAGTTATCAATAAAACCCCCTAAGGGAAGTATTATTGCAATAAAGATGTGTTAGTCAATCCCAATTATGACACATAAACATACCTTATGTGTCGATATTATAATCTTACCTATGGTTTACTTTGACATTATTCTCAGTATGAAATGGCTCCCAAAATATGATGCAAAGATTTATTGTTAGATAAAGGAAGTTATTATTTGTGAGGAAAATGTTGAATTCCTCATCTTTAGAGTAAAAGCTTAATCACCTTATTATTATTTAGATCCACCCTTAGTATATCTACAGAATGAAATTCTTATAGAATAAGAGAAAAAAATGTCTATTGATGAAGGAGATAATCTTTAAATTGAAGAAGAACCTATTGTGGAGGAATATATTGATGTATTTCCCGAGGATTTACCTGAGTATCCCCCATACTGTGAGTTTTAATTTTCTTTTGATTTAATCCATAATGAAAGGACAATATAAAAAACTCCCTATATAATGGCCCCTGGGGAATTAGTAGAGTTGAAGAAACAACTATAGGATTTGGGTGAAAATTAATTTATTCACCCCAGTGTTTCACCTTGGGTAGCCCCTCTCCTCTTTGTTAAAAATAATGATTGATTCATGAGGTTGTATGGTGATTATAGGTAAATCAGTGACACTACAAAAAAGAACATATATCCACTACCTCGCATTGATGACTTGTTTGATCAAATTCATGTTTCCCAACATTTTTCAAAGATTGATCTTCATTCTAGATATCACCAATTTCATGTGAAGAAGGAAGACATTCCAAAGATAGCTTTTTAGACAAGGTATGGACATTGCACGTTTACAGTAATTCCATTTTGGATTACTAATGCACCATCTATTTTTATGCACATAAAAAATAGAGTATTTAAATAATATCTTGATGACTTTTTAATAGAATTCATTTATTATATTATGGTGTATTCTAAAACCTATGAGGATCAAGATAACCACTTTCAGATCATCCTCAAAACTATTAGAAGAGAAGAGTTATATGGTGAATTTACTGAATGAGATTTATGGCTTCAAGAAATATCTTTTCTTGGTTATATTGTCTCTAAGTATAGAATATTGGTTAATCCTTCAAAGACAAAGGCAGTTAGAGAAATGACTACACCAAAAAACATAACCAAGGTACATAGTTTAATTAGTTTGGTAGGTTATTATGGGTGATTCATTCAGAATTTTTACAGATGAGATAACCACTTAACCAAGATTACAGGTAAAGGTGTTAAGTTTGTTTGGACAAAGGAATGTGAAGAATTCTTTGATGAGATAAATTGAATATCGGTTAATGCTCTAATTTTGAAAATACCTTCTAGTAGTGATCATTTTGTCATATATATTGATGAAAAAATATAGGACTTGGTTATTTCTTAATGAAAAATGAACATTTTATTTCATATGCATCAAGGCATTTGAAGACTCCTGAGCAGAACTACCCAATCCATGATCTGGAGTTAGCAAAGATAATCTTTGCTTTGGAAATATGGAGACATTATCTCTATGGTGAAAGATGTGAGATAAACATGGAACATAAGAGCCTGAAATGCATTTCTCATAGAAAGAGATCAATATGAGGCAACGAAGATGGCTCAAACTACTAAAATATTATGATTTCTCAATACACTACCACCTAGGGAAATAGAATAACGTGGTAAATACATTTAGTATGAAAGATCATGGAGTTCTAACCCAAATCAGGATTTAGAAGGACCCTATATTCATGGATCAAGTAAAGATGGATATGAGAATTTCTAAGGAATATGACACATCAATAATTTTCCAAATTATTGAAAACCCATCATTATTATAGAGGATAAATAATTCTCAATATAATGACAAAGACTTTTAGAAGAAAATTAAAGGCATGAAGGATGGAAAATTAGTGTAATTTTTTTGTGAAGACGATGTTAAAAAATTTGGAAAGACCTACGTGTTCCATCTATACCGAAACTAAAAAGAGAATTTCTGGAAGACTCTCATAGTTAAAATTTCCCTATACACCATGGGAGCACAAATATGTATATGATCTTGAGGGAACACTTTTGGTGGGATAACATGAAGCATGAAATTGCAGATTATGTGTCCTGATGTTTAGTTTTACAATAAGTGAAAGTAGTAAGACAACATCCTAATGGGATTCTGAAACCTCTTCCTATCCCTGTGTGGAAATGGGATGAAATTAATATAGACTTTGTCACGGGACATCCAAATACTCATAGAATGAATGATGCAATATAGATTATTGTTGATCGCCTAACCAAATATACACATTTCCTTACAAAAAGAGAAGATCCTCCTCTTAAGCACCTCACAAGGCTCCACATTAATGAAGTTATAAGACTTCATGGTTCACCTCTGTCAATTGTCTCTAGTCAAGACCCCCAATTTACATCAAATTTATAGAAGAGTCTTCAAAAGGATCTTGACACTAATATTCATTTGAGAATTTCCTACCATCCAAAAACTAATATACAATCTAAAAGAACAATTCAAACAATGTAAGACATGTTGACATCAGGGTCACTTTATTTTAAAGGTATGTGGGATCAATACTTACCTTTGGTGGAGTTTTCATATAATAAGTGTTTCTATTAAAATATTCAAATGGCACTGTATGAAGCATTATATGGAAAAATGTGTCATACTTCAACCTTTTGGGATTAAGTTGGTGAAAGGAAACTCATAAGCCCATAAATTTTTGAAGAGATTATGATAAACATGAAGTCTATTTAGGCACATATCAAAATAGATCAAAGTAATAAAAAGAGTTATATCGATAATCAGAGAAAGGATTTGGAATTCTAAATGGGAGGTAAAATTTTCCTAAAGGTATATCCATGGAAGGGTGTTATTAGGTTCAATAAGAAAGTGAAACTGAGTCCCCAATACATCGGACCCTTCATGATTCTTGAAAGAGTTAGAGATGTTGCTTATTGATTAGCATTGCTGCCAAATCACTCAAAGGTTCACAATGTGTTACATATTTCCCTACAAATAAAGTACATGCCTTATCCAAAAAATGATCTCACATATGATGTAATAGAGTTGGAACCTAACCTTTCAAATTGAGAAGAACACGTTCAGATTCTGGACACCAGAGAGTAAGTAATGAGGAATCGAACGACTCGTCTGGTAAAGGTTATTTGGAGAAATCAAAAAATAGAAGAAGAAACATGGAAATAAGAGGATTATATAACGGATATATACACAAATCGTTTTTATGGTAATAAACCTAAAAATTATAGGATGAAATTTCTATAGGGGGGAAGAATGTACCATCCTAAGACTTTACCATATTTACCTTTAGATATCTTTGCAATACACACAACACCTGATTTAAATGAAATGTTATTTAGTAACATTTTTCATATTAATATATTTATATCTCTTTTAGAGTGTTTATTTATAAATTATATATTTAAAAAAATAATTTTACACTCATCTAGTAGGTATAGGATAAGAACAAACCAAATATTACATATAAAATATTATATATTTTTTATATATGTAGTTTTCTGGCCTTTTAATGGAAAACCCTTTTTAAATACTAATTTTTACCCTTCTATAAATTTAATATATCAAAATAAACCTCTTATTTTAAATAGAAACATAAAAATTATGTTAGGATGAATTTTTTGTATTTTTTGGTAAAGATTCATTTTTAAATGAGTAGTTAAAAATACTGATTTTCAATTCGAAAATGCAATTTTATCTAATTTATTTATAAGGTTAAATTATAATTTTAATTGGTTATAAACTTTAATTACAGTATATTTTTATCATTTAATACAATTTATGTAATTATAATCTGTTGGACTCATCATGTATTAATCATGTTTTAATGATCACAAATCATATTCAGTCTATAAACCTTGTTAACCTTATGAAATCAATATAACATCAAATGAAAAGTTCATTAGTAAAAGCTATCCAAATATCTTAAGTGATATACACTAGTTTTGGTTACTATTTACTATCATTTGATCTAATTTATAATGACTTCTCTGACAAATTAATGAGTTTAATCCATTCAATAAATATCACTACTTAATTCTGAATACAGAAATTTGCCTAAGTATGAAACACCATGAACCAGACACCGTGACATCCAGACACTTTGACATCCAGACACCATGACATCCAGACACCGTGAACCAGACATAGTGACAATCAGACATCGTGACATCCAGACACCATGACATCAAGACAACGTGAACAAGACATCATGAATAAGACACTATGAACAAGACACCATGAACCATACACCGTGAACCATACACCGTGAATGAGACACTGTTTCCAGGACATACTGTGACACCGTTTATTAGTATGTTTTTTCTTCTTTAAATTTAATTTCTAAAGGTCATATATGAATATTTTAAATTCACAAATTTAATTAATCTTTCTTTGTAGACATGTCATCTGATAGTATGAGGTACGAGGTGCAGAATACATGAAACCTGCCGACTAAAACACATGCACTCCGTGATAAAAGAGTAATGCCCAGAAACATAGAAGTGTGTCACAATACTAAAAAACAAAACAAGCTAATGGGCATGAACATGACAACAGAATACACATAGAGAATTCTTGAAGAAATAATTGTCTCATGAAACTCAACGCTGCTAGAGAACACAAGAAGCTTAGTTGAATCCCAGAATTGAGAATATCTTCGCCCTGTCAAACATCACGAAGAACACAAGTTGGATCTGTCTTACTTGCGACACTTTGTTTTCCATATGAGTACTTGATTTCAACATCTACTTCAACTCATAAGTCCAGAGCTACAAAGACTAACATTCAGATCATTTTAAAACCTATCTCAATATTTCTTCTCTATTGTGTATCTTTTTACTATCTTTTGAGTAGTGTGTGTATCTGTATAACAACAAACTCTGTCTCCTACAGTAAACTGAAAAATAAAATATATCCTTACTTAAATATCTTTTTACACTTTTGTATACCCATAGATAAGTGTGGAAGAGTTCCTTGTGTTTCCTGGTTGTTTGTACCCACGAAGAACTATAGAAGAGGTCCCTGCGTGACCTGGGTAGTCCTGTGTACTATTGTTTAACCCCGATCTAGGGTGTGTATCACGTTTATTTATATAAACTGGTTAGTGGTAGGTGATCACCTAGTGGAGTGGATTAGTTTTTGGCTTGATACTGAACTACTTGTTTCATATCTGCTGTGCTGCTTAATTTAGTTTTCTCTGTTTTACTGCTTTACTGTATAATTCAGAAATCACTAAATTTTCATTGATAATTAATCTTTTAAAGAATTTATAATTGTATTGTCTTATTAGAATTGATTAAAAAGTAAAACTAATAACTGATATTAAGATTACTGAGAACTAATCAATCTTTTAAGAAGTTATTCAAACAATCAAACTCTTATAACAGTATAACCTTGATTAACTGGGATATTTTTAACCTTTTGGGGAAACACTATTTTAAGAATAATTTTTAACATGAAATTTTTTTAGTTACTAAATTCACCCCTCCTCACTTGAGTAATCTACTCTGACCAACATTTTTTATCAAAGGTTTTTTATTAATACTTTGTTTAACCTTATTCAACTGTGACTGTAGTTATACTTTTAAGATCTATAAATTTCTGTTAATTCTAAATTTCTAGCTCTCTCAAAGTATTTTTGTATTATAGATAATATATTGGATGGTTTTTCAACCAACATAACACCATTATTCAATAGAACCAACTATACTCAATGGAAAATTAAAATGAAAATGCATTTAGAGAGTATGGGTTTTAAAATTTGGTCTACCATTATAGATTAATATAAGATTACTGGTACTGATAGAATCACATGGGATGAACCTTTCAAAACTTCCTATAATAACAATTGCAAATCTATGAATGATTTATACTGCTCCTTAGGAGATGAAGAATTTAATAGAATTTTTTCTTGTAAAACTGCCCATGAAATTTGGGATACCCTATCTGTCTCACATGAAGGAACATCTAGTGTAAAAGAAATTAGACTTAATAATTATACTATTAAATATGATAACATTAAAATGAAACCCGATGAGCCTATATCTGACATGTATCATAGATTCAATGATATTGTCAACACAATTATTTCTCTTGGAAGATAAGTCACTGCCAAGGAACAGATCATAAGAATTCTCAAATGTCTGTCTGATAGATGGAGAGGAACCTTTGTCTCTATTAGAGAATCATGCGACATTAGGAAGCTACATGTTAAAGAACTCATTGGGAAACTAATGATGTATGAAGAAGTGTTTAAAGTCAACAAGGAAGATGAGGATGAGCCAAAAATGAAATCTATTGCATTCCAAACCACCACCTATAAACACAAAGGAAAAGGGAAATTGGAAGCTTCTGTAGAATGTTCCCATAGTGAACAATCATCACTTGACAGTGATGAAGAGATGGATAAATTAGATATAAGATTCAAGAAATTTAACAAGAAGAAAAACTTTTTTTGAAAGACTAACTTTAAGGGAAAATATGACCAAAAAGGGATTTGGAAGAAGGATTGGAAAAGAAGTGAGAAGACTGATGAGATTGTCTTCTCTGAATGTAAGTGCAAAGGACATATCATGGATGACTATCCAAAGCTCAAGTACAAAAAGAGATATGAGGAAAAGGACAAGAATTATAAAAAGGAAATGAAATCAACCTAGAGTGGTTTTCAGGAAAGTTCAAGCAACTCAGAAACAACACATGATGAACAAGATAATAAATCCAATATGTGTTTTATGACAAACACATCTGAGGTAACACTGGACTCTCCTGTACATAATTCATACTATTCTAGAGATGAGATTGATTCTGAAAATATGATTAATGATGAAATGTTTGAATATTGTAATAGGCTTTAAGAAACATTCAATTAACTAAAAGACAAATATAAATCATTGAAGAAATTGTATGCTCTTATTGTGACTGTTAAATCTGAACTCACAACTAAAAAAGAGAAAAATGCTAAACTACTCAAAGAGAAAAACGAATTAAAAATTTCTAATGAGAAATTGAAGAAGGACCTAGAAAATTTTACCAATGAGAAAAATACCCTTTCTCAAATGCTAGGAAAAAAAATTCCCCTAAATACAACACCAGCATTGGTTATTAGCCTGGAAAAATAAATCTTGGTAGAACAAATTTTGTTTCTAAATATAAGACATATAGTTTTACTCCAAGTTCTGGACACAAATCAACTAATTCAATTTATGATACAATTTATAATGTTTCATGTTTTTCTAGACCAAATAGTGTTTTTTTTTTCAAATACATTACATAATGATTATAAGAATCCTATGAGGTGGATATGTGTTCCTAAAGCACTTATTAAAAATATTATTGGACCCAAACAAGTATGGGTACCAAAAACATGTTTTTTCTTAATCATTTTGCAGGAAACCAGCTTAAAGATTTCTTGTAAAAGATTATGGTACTTGGATAGTGGATGTTCAAAACACATGATAGGATACTACTCATGCTTTAATATCCTAATAAAAATAGATGGAGGACATGTCACATTTCGTGACAGTGCCAAAGGAAAGATCATTGGCCTCATCCAAATTGATAACTCTATCTCAGTTTTAATTTCTAAATTACTTTTTGTTGATGGATTAAAATATAATATACTTAGTATCTCACAATTATGTGATAAGGGATTTCATGTTAGATTTTAAAATGATGCTTGCAATGTCTTCAATTCTAAAAATGAATTAGTATTTTCTAAATTAAGAAATAAAATTGTTAAGTCTGTTAACATAGATTCCTTAGCTTCTCAAAATGCTTCATGCTTAAGTGTATTTCATAAAGAGTCTTCGCTCTAGCATAGGAGACTAGGACACTGAAATATTCACTCCCTTAGAAAGCTAACAAGAAAAATCTTAGTTAAAGACTTACCCAAACATGAGTTTCCAAATGAAAAAGTGTGTAATCCCTATCAAAAGGGAAAACAACACAAAATTTCCTCCAAACCAAATAAATATGTGTTAACTTCTAAAACTCTCAAACTGGTTCACATGGATTTGTTTGGACCATCTATATTATCTAGTTTAAATGGGTTGCACTATGTTTATGTTCTTTTAGATGAATTTTCTTGATATACATGGACTTTCTTTATAGATCACAAAACCGAAACCTGCTCTTATTTTACTAAATTTTCCAAGTCTTTGGAAAATCTTAGTGGACTTAGAATTAAATACTTAAGAAGTGATCATGTATGTGAGTTTGAAAATCAAGAGTTTGAATCATTTTTCTATCAAAATGGTTATAGTCACAATTTCTCAACCCCTAGAACACCTCAACAAAATGGAGTTGTAGAAAGAAGAAATAGAACCCTACATAAGATTTCTAGAACAATGATTAGTGAATATAACCTACCTATTTATTTTTGGGTTGAAGCTATCAATACAACATGCTACATAATCAATAGAGTGTTGATCAGACCTATTCTTAAAAAGGACTCTTTATAATTTATAGACCAATTGAAAACCCAAGGTTAACTAGTTTAATGTTTTTTGTTTCAATGTATATATTATTAATACTAAGGACAATCTTGAAAAATTTTCGTACAAGAGTGATGAAGGTATCTTTCTAAGATATTCCATATCTAGTAAAGCCTATAGAGTGTTCTATAAAATAAATAATGTGTGGAATAATCTGTCCAAGTCAAATATGATGAAACAGATCCACATGATCCTAAAACTATTCTAGAGAACATGTAGGATGATGTATCAAATCTTAACATTAATACAAAATCCTCAAACCGTTCTGTGAAAGAATATATGAAAACTTCTAGTTCTATAAATTCTTTAGAATCTAGTCACAATGAACCTGAAACTATTGATAAACCTGAAATCACTAGTCCCTCCTTTTCTAGAGCTATTAGAACTCTTAAGAACCATAATTTAGATGCTGTTGTAAGAGACCTAGACAAAGGAAGTCAAAATAGAGATTCTCTTAGAAATCAGGTTGAACATCAAGTCTTGTTATCACAACTTGATCCTAAAAACATTAATGATGATATCAATGATGAATTTTGGGTGATGTCTATGAAAGAAGAACTTAATCAGTTTTAAAGTAACAAAGTTTGGAAACTTTTTGAAAGACCTAAAGACACATTCACCATAGGCACTAAATGGGTGTTTAGAAATAAGGTTATGAAGGTAGTAACATTGTTAGAAACAAGGATAAATTGGTTGCACAAGGATATAGTCAAGAAGAAGGAATTGACTATGAGGATACCATTTCACCAGTAGCTAGACTTGAAGCCATCATAATTCTTCTTGCTTATGTTGCACATATAAATTTCAAACTATATCAAATGGATGTTAAGAGTGCATTCTTAAATGGGTATATAGCTCAGGATGCCTTTGTTGAACAAACCCCCGGTTTTACAGACCCCCATTTTCAAAATAACATATTTAAATTATCAAAATAATTATATGGTTTGAAATAAGTTCCAAGAGCTTGGTATGATAGGTTGAGTACTTTTAATATTTCCAAAGGTTTTACAAAAGGAATATTTGATCCAACCATGTTTATAAAATGAATTTCAAATGATGTTTTAGTTGTTCAAGTCTATTTAGATGAAATTATCTTTGGATCTTCAAGAAATTATTTATGTGTTGATTTTTCTAAAATGATGCAAAATGAATTTGAAATGAGTTTAATTGGTAAAATAAAATTATTTTTCAGATTTCAAATCCTTAAAAATAATGAGGGTATTATTTTAACTCAAATTAAATATGATATAGATCCTCTAAATTTTTTTTCATTGGATAGAACTAAAAGTAGTGACACTCCCATGAGTACCACTTGTAAGTTGGATCTTGATGAAGATGGAAAATCTATTGATCAAACCACTTATAGGGGAATGATTGGAAGTTTACTGTACTTAACTACTAGTCAACTAGACATTATGTTTAGTTTGTGTATGTGTGCTCATTTTTAAGAAAATCCTAAGGAATCTCATTTAAATGTTGTAAAGTGAATTTTTAAATACCTCAAACATACACACAACCTAGGACTGTTCTATCCTAGAGGAGAATCATTTGAATTAGTTAGTTATTCTGATGCTGACTTTGGTGGATGTAAGTTAGATAGAAAAAACACCTCAGGAACATGTCACTTTATAGGAAAGTCACTAGTATCATGGTGTTGTAAGAAACAAAATTTTGTTGTATTATCTACTGTAGAAGCTGAATATATATTTTCTTGCAGTTTCTGTGCACAAATATTTTGGATGAAACACATTACTAGATTATGGATATCAATTCCGGCATGCACCTATAAATTGTGATAACACAAGTGATATTAACATCTCAAAAAATCCTATTTTACATTATAGGACAAATCATATTGATGTAAGCCATCACTTTTTGAGAGATCATTATAAAAAAGGTGATATCACTTTGGAATTCATTGGTACTGAGTATTAGCTTGCTGATATATTTACAAAACCATTAAATTCTGAAAGAATAGACTACATCATACATGAATTAGGCATGATAAATCTTAAGTAAATGTCTTATTGTTTTATATCTTACTGTTGTATGTCTTACTATTTCATGTTTACGGTCTCACAGTTATTATTTTGTGATTACTATCAGACAGTCACTGTCTCACTGTAAGGATCAGTCACTATCTCACCGTAAGGATCCACCACTATCTCACCGTAAGGATCAGTCATTGTCTCAACATAAGGATCAGTCACTATATCACCATAAAACTCAATCATTGTCTCACTATAAAGGCCTAATATGGTCTCACTGTAATGATTCTTTATGATTTTTATTTACAAAGTAAAAATGTATCTCTGTAATTATTCATTTCACCTTTTTATTTTCCCTTTCTTTTATTTTTGCGACGTTTGGTACTCATAAATGATAAAATAAAATAAGTGTCACTAGTCCTTCACTCGAGATTTCTTCTAATCACTAAATTTGTAACCCTTAATCTACCCTTCAACCATTCTCTCTCTTAAAACTTTGTGAATGCCCAGGATAAAATGACATTCATCGTCGACTCCTGAGAAACTCAACTCAAAGAAGATGAAGATCACACCCAAGCTAACACCAGAAGGACCTCTAAATCCAAATCTGGTGAACCAAGTAGTGGTTACTGAGAAATAGATATTCCCTAAGTGGATTCTGTTGAGTAAGTCTCTAGTTTTGAAAGTTGTTAAAGAGAAAGGCTGGTTAGAATGGTTTTCAAAGGAAGATAGACATATCTAACCTAAACTTGTATCTCAATTTTATCAGTATATTCAGTCTTCTTTGATTCGGAAGATAGTTATACTATGAGAAGCTGGATAAATGGATAGAAATTTTCATTCGCTTCTAGGTTATAGGTTTCATGCCTTAGGATACATCATGAAGGCATCTGTGAGTACTATCAGAGAGTAACTCTACCTTTTAGCAAATTATTTGTCTTGGAAGATTCTTTGAAAAGCTTAACCGGAAGTGGAACCAAGATGAGAGCCATTACTGCTAAATTGGATGGAGAATCTATACATCTGTTTAAGTTTATATAGAACTTGGTTATCTCCAGAAAAGGTGATTTTTCTGTACTAAAATAACAGGATGTTTTTCTGATTCATCTTATGAAAAATGGTCATAAGATCAACCTGTGTAAGTATATCATACACCATATATCTGAGCTGATCAAAACCACATCCAAGTCATCCACCCTATTTAATTCTTGACATATCTCAGCCTTGCTTCATGCCAAAGGTATGGTTGGACCTAATGATGGAGTTATCAAGGATTGTGAGTTCTTCCTTATAAATGTCATGATCAACAGGATGAAAATCAACTGGAATCCTTGGAAAAAGGCATGGGTAGAAGAAAAAGGTAGGATTTATGAAAAGTTAAATCTAGTGGGACATTCCTTAAGACCAAAATATATTCTTGATCATGGTTTGGAAATAGGTGAAGTTGTTTAGTATTCTGAAGAAGAAGAATAACAAGAGGTTGTTGTGCCTTTTAGAGAAACTTCTTCTGATAAGGAAGATAATACTCTTATCCCTCATGAAGTAAGTGAAGAGGAAGTTCCTACTTGTAAAGATGTTTTTAATCTGGAAGATCAACCCGATGTTGAAATAGAATCTTTTTTCAAAGAAACCGAACAGAATGATATGGAAGATCTTATAGAAGAATAATTACCTGTTATTAAAGAAGCTGATCTTCAAGAACTCCTAGTGGAACAATCTATTCCTGAAGTCATTCCTTCAGCTGAGGAAAAATGGACCTGGTTTTTTAGCTTGATAAATGGGAAATGATAGAGGAACTAAGAGATGAATTCATGGAAATAGATCTAGCCCCTAAGCCTATCAGTCCAGAGCAGGATGCAACTGTTGAGGGGGAGTAACCCCCAAATATGGAATCTATTGAAGTACCAAACCCGATTGATCCACGCCTTGTAGACACTCGGTATAAATTCCCTAGATTTTATGATTTGGATGACTCCCATTAAGTTTCAGTAAAAGTACTTGACCTTTACACTATGTTCCAATTAAAATCTATCTCTAATATTGCCCCTGAAAAAGAACCCGAGCACGTATAAGTCCCTATTTAAGAACCTTCACTAGAACATTCATCCTTAGTGAGTAAAGATGATCTGAAAGAATTTAGAGCTACCCTTTTGGCTAGAGTTGAAAAACTCCTCAATACCCAACCAGATCCTATAACAAATCTGAGTGTGAGATATGCCACACTGCTGTTGGAAAAAGTTATTTTTCATATTCAACCCAAAATGCTTCATGAGATTTAGGAAGTCAGAGTTGAAAATACACTACTTAGTGATGAAGTGAATACTCTAAGAGGTATGATTGAAGACATGCAGAAAGTGGTGAATTCGAAATCAGAGCTTACATCTCATCCAGTGGAGCCTTTTGTTCCTCTAACCCAACATAATGTTGTCTCTCATATTCAACCTCATTTTGCTTCCTTATCTAAAAAGGTCACAAAAAGGAACAAACAGATTCTAAGACAGATGTGAGAGCATGTTGTTAATATTAACAAGCTCACTGATGAGTATATAAGGTTCCTTCAAAAAGTTCTAAATCAACTGAAATATCTCACCTAAGTAGTCAATACTTATAAGGCATCTGGACAATCATTTCATTCTTCTTTATACAGTGACCTGCTCAGAATAGTATTCAAATAAGAACTTCATACTATCATTAGTGGTTTTAATAAATATTCTCTATCAAAAGTTATCAATAATAGTGACAGAGTTCTTGATATGTTCCAAATTCATTCAAAAATTGCTAATGATGCTCAGTAAGAAATTGCCAAGAAAGTGGATTTCTACTTCAACCAAATCTTCTCAAATACTGACATGACCAATCCTTTCAAATATATTATATAAAATCTTATGATTCCACCTGTTAATAAAGATTTCAATACTCAATTCAAAAATCTCACAGAGTTCGCTCGTCTGTTGGATAAGTTTATAGAAAACAAGGATGACTTTGAGAAAGATTTGCAGTATGGTGGAGAGATCAATACAAATTTTATTAAGCTTTTGAGTACCTATCTTTACGTATAGAGTACATCCATTATTTCTCCTGTGACTGCCCCTCTGAGACCTGGTTTTCCTACATTCACCTCTTCCCTAGCCTCCACTTCTATGTCTGTCAGCCAGGCACTGATTCAGATTAGGCATGTGATCCTTGATCAACAATTGCCTCGGTCTTCTACTGCACCTACTCTGGCTCCCTCTATCTTTGAAGGTTTTTCTTTACCTTCTCTATCAACCATATAACTCCCTTCATCTACCACCACCTCGGCTCCTATGGATTCCTCTTCTACTGCTACCACTAAAGGTAAAGAAAAGACCAGCCAGTAATGTAGGACAATACATATTCTCTTTTGATAGGAATCTTGTTACCTTTTATGTTTTTTTGTATTACCCTTCTTTTTATATAAATAAATCATTCACTTTTCTTGAATATTTTATCTTCTTTTTTTCTTGCTACTTTTTGATAATCCCAAAAGGGGGAGAAATATTAGAGAAATATAGGGGAATAGAACCCTCACTCGATATATGTTATATGCACATTCAAACTATGTTGTTAGAGCAACTATACAATATAAATATACATGATTTATGATCATAAAAAAAGGGGATATTATTGGACTCATCATGTATTAATCATGTTTTAATGATCAAAAATCCTATTTAGTCTATAAACCTTGTTAACTCTATGAAATCTATATCACATCAAATGAACAGTTGTTTAGTAAAAGCTATCCAAAGCACTTAAGTGCTACACACTAGTTTTGGTTACTGTTTATTATCTGTTGAACTACTTTATAATGACTTCTATGAAAATTGATTTAGTTTAATCCATTCCATAAATATCACTTCTTAAGTTTGAATACAGAAATTTGTCTATGTCTGAGACACTGTGAACCACACACCGTGACATCCAGACACCGTGACATCTAGACATTATGACATCCAGACACTGTGAACCTGACACTGTGATATTCAGACACTGTTAAATCTAGACACCGTGACATCCAAACATCATGAACCAGACACCATGACAATCAGGCACCGTGACATCAAGACACCATGAACAAGCCACTGTGAACAAGACCCTGTGAACCAGACACCATGAACCAAACACCGTGAATGAGACACCATTTCCATGACATACTGTGACACAATTTCTTATTATGTTTTTTCAAATTTCAATTTAATTTATAATAGTAATATTGGAAGATTTTAATTACACTAACTTAATTAATATTTCTTTTTAGACATGTCATCTAAAAGTAAGAGGTACGAGTTGCAGAATACATGCAACATGTTAGATCAAACACATGCACTCTAAGATAAAATAGTAATGCCCAAAAACACAAAAGCATGGAATGATACTGAAAAACCAAACTAGCTGATGGGTGTGAACACGAAAATAGAATACACTTAGAGAATTCTTGAAGAAATAATTTTCTCATGAAACTCAATGTTGCTAGAGAACACACTAAGATAAGTTGAATCCTAGAATTGAGAAAATCTTCGAACCATCAAACATCACGAAGAACACAAGCTGGATCTGTCTAACTTGAGACACTCTATTTTCCATACGAGGAATTGATTTCTGTATCTAATTCATCTTAAAAGTCCAGAGCTTCAAAGACTAACATTTCGATCATTTCTAAACCTATCTTAATATTTCAGCTCTGTTGTGTATTTTTTTAATATCATTTGAGTAGTGTGTGTATCTGTATAACAACACACTCTGTCTCCTACATTAAACTGAAGGATAAAATATATACTTACTCAAACATATTTTTACACTTTTGTATACCCACGGATAAGTGTGGAAGAGATCCCTATGTGGCCTGGTTGTTTGTACCCATGAAGAACTGTGGAATTGGTCCTTGCGTGACTTGGACAGTCCTATGTACTATTGCTTAACCCTAATCCAGGGTGTGGATCAAGTTTATTTATATAAACTTCTTGGTGGCAGGTGATCACCAAGTAGAGTGGATTAGATCTCAGCTTGATACTGATTCTCTTGTTTCATATCTGATGTGATGCTTAATTTAGTATTCTCTATTTTACTGCTTTACAGTAAAATTCAGAAATCACTAAATTCACTTTAATAATTAATCTTGGAAAGAAGTTATAATTGTCTTGTATTAGTATATTTGCCTCAAAAGTAATATTAATAACTAATATTAAGATTAATAAGAACTAATTAATCTTCTAAGAAGTTATTAAAACTTTCAAACTCTTATAACAATATAACCTTGACTAACTGGGTTGTATTTAACCTTTTGGGGAAACCCTTTTTTAAGAATAATTTATATCCAAAAATTTTTATAGTTACTAAATTAAACCCTACCCTCTTGAGTAATCATCTATGACTAACATAATCAATTTCACTTTGAAATTATTTGTAAAAACATATCAAACTTTTAGAAGTTTTACTTTAAAAAACCCCACATTGTCATCCCAACCACAGGATTAAATTTAAATTAAGTACTGCCACTTAGGTGATTAGAATTGAAAAAAATAGATTACATATTTATTGTCAACATAATTTATAATTTCTAATAATACAAACATTATTTTTTTACAAAAAATATTATTGAAAGTAATTAAAATTAATTACCATTATTAAGGTGAAATTAATCTTAATAAATGACTAAACTTTTAACTTAAGGGACCAAATGACCTATCCACTTGTCCAAAACACATTGGATATCCATACTTAGGCCATGAACCTTCTATTATTGAGTTTTGATGGTTTGGTATGACTTTTTCTCAGTAAGAACATGTGAACACCTAACTTTTTTCCAAAAAATCTAAGTGAGTCCTTTTCGTTCCCTATAAAGGTCCACCACCTCTCCCCATTCATCAAACCTCTCAAACAACATATGTTTGGACAATACCTACCCAAATAGTCTCCCAAATTCCCCCCCCCCCCCCCTTTACCTTGAATCCCCCATTTTGGTAGAAATATTTCCAAAAAAAGTCTTTTGGTTCAATCCAAAAGATGTTTCCCGATTAAAAGGTAACACCTTCTCTCATGATTTCTAGTTTCATTTCCATTCTTTGCCCCCCTATAATCTTCTTATACTTTGATTAAATAACAAAACCAGTATCCTTGGTATACTATGATGTTTTTATGCTAATAATTGGACCTACACTCACACACACATCCATCTAATGGGTAATGAACATACTGTTTCTGTGTATAGAAAGCTACAACCTCACTAGTGAAGAAAATATTCATAACGTCGGTTTTTTTATTTTTTACGTCAGTTTTTAGCCGATGTTATTAAAGGTGAGGTTAAAAATATTATTTTTTTACATCGTTTTTTAAAAAAACTAATGTTTTAAATCTATAATGGAACATATTTTTTTACATCAATTATTTAATAAATAATGTGGTATATTGTTTATTATGTCGGTTATTAAATAACCAATTCTAAAAAACAGTTCTAGATGTAGATTTTTATGTCGGTTATTAAATAAATGATGTCATAAAGCACGATTATGAATCATTTTTTACATCATTTATTTAATAACCGACTTAAAAGACAATATACCACATAGTTTATTAAATAATTGATGTAAAAAATCATGTTCCTGAACCATTTTTACATCATTTATTTAATAACTGACATAAAAAACATTATACCAAGTTAGTTTTTAGATAACTAATGTGGAAAACCATTATCCCAATAAATTATTACATCGGTTATAAAATAACCGATATAGAAACATTTATTTATTTTGAATAATAGTTAAACCATTCCTCTGCACTACTGAACCAGACCTAAAACAAGCAGAACCTAACCATAACCAAACTAGAAAAACAAGCTAAACTAGACCGAAACAGGAAGAACCAACAAAAAAATTAAAAATTCACATTTATAACATTTAAAACATACAATATCAAATCAAAACAAACCTAAATCCAACCAAACAACTACCTTACAATTACTACATTCAAAATTGCATTTTACACTCCAAACAAACTAAAATCCAATCAAACTTATAAAATAATTTATCCATTCCACTTGTAATGGTTTGACCTCTTGAGCACTATAATATTGAGGGTCATAAAATAGCTACAAATTAAAATGAAATTAGTTAACATGTATAATGAATAAATCAAATGAAATATTATAGAATAGTTTATTAGGAAATATAACCTTATCAAACATCAAAATTATTCATGTCGTAATTATTTCATACATAAATCTTAACATATAATATCCATACTCGATGACTCCTTGTTGTTTATGACATTAATCTTTAAACGTGTTTTTTAGTTCAAAATATCATTTTATTTTGTAATACATCCAAAATGTAGAAATTAGATATAGATATTTACCATTACATTTACATATTTGATCTTAGAACTCTTTTTCTTTGTGTTTTTTCAAAAGTAGGATCATCCCCTATTAGAAAATAATATGAATGAGATAAATTTAAAATTCATTATAATATGAACAACTATTAATAAATTGAAACCAACTTTTCCAACATATTCTTAAAATTTTCTCATGCATCGCCATGGAGAGAGAATATGTAATAAATTGTTTTCTCCCTTGGAAAAAAAATACCTAACATCCAATGGTCTATGATATAAAATAAAATTTAAGGTTAGTGGGTTTTATGTTTAAGGATAAAAAACACTTTGTGAGATATATGTTTCATACCTCCCACAAAAAATAATCAACCAATATTATGTGATTATATTCTATTCAAATATTTCACCAGTGTAAATTGTTCTTTGTTCCTCATCCAATGCATGCACCTCAGGGGAACTCAATCGTGGGTTCATGAATCCATATACACTTATATGCTCGTTATTCTAAAAAAAATTATAAATATACCTAAAACAAAACAGACATAAGTATACATTTTTAGTAAATTTAATGTAGGGAAAGAATTGTGCTAAGACTTACATGGAAACAAATTTCACCACGTTGATTCCCAACTTATCTATAGTAACAAGCTCCATGATATAATTTTTCATAATCCCCACATCCATAGCACGTCCACAAACACGATATTCCATTGGGAATATATAATGAGCCGACAATAAATTTGAATATCTTGACAATCTTTCAAGACTGTTAGAATCTATATCGGATGTGATAGCCATTAGTCTTTGTTTTTTATTATACAATAATTATTTACCTTTAAAGTATTCTTGTAAATAAACCTATAAATATATTAACATTCAAATGTTAAAACAAATTTAATACAAAAATAAAATAAAATATATAACATACACATACCTTTATGGTAAGGGGTCGTAAAAGTCTAGATGGACAATCTAAAAAGTGGATGATAGTGTGTACAACTGTTGTCACCTCATCTATAGGTAATGGTACTCGGGTTGATATATCTATAATATCTTGTATAGTGAGCCTATGCTGCTCTAATATTTTTTGATGAACTGTATTTCCTATATAATATATCATCCCATATGCAACTATATGATGGTGAGGATCATCAACATAAAACTCACAATAACTAGAAATTTATGGAGGAGGTGGTGTAAGAATAAGATAAAAAATGGGGTCCTTAAGTTGAGTGGGATGATAAATAATGTGGTTTGGAGGTGGGGGAGTGGGATCTGCTAGCAGAGGTGGAGGATAAAAAATGGGGTCTGCAGGCAGAGGTGGAGGAGTGGGAGTTGCAGTCTGAAATTATCTTTGCATGTATGAAAACATTGATTGTACCATCACTCCAATCTTTTCCCCCATATTCGCAATAATATTATGAACTTTAGCATCCAAAGATTCTATTTTTTGATAAATACCCTCTATTTAATAAGCTGAAGAACGTGGCCACACTTTTCTTATCGATACACCTATTGGGTATCCTCATACATGACCTGGGTTTTTGTGCTTTCCCAATTCTTCATATAACATATCTTGCCTCCCAACATCTATAAATACCCCCAGTGTAGTTTTCTCCTCAATATAATCTAGTATGAATTAATTGAAAAAATGTTAAATTTTCAAAGTATACAAAAATTTAATAAACTTAAATAAATAAAATAAATATCAAATAATATCCTTATCTAAAATCCTCGATTCTTCCATAAGATATTTCCCCTTTTTCCCAGCTTATCCTTCTTTTATTTTTCATTTCTAGATAGAGGTGATGGAGGGGAAACCTCTATAGAGCTTGAAGACTCATCTCTATGTTTCTGAAATTTTTCTGTCCATCATTTGTTCTTTCAATAAATTATACCCTCCCTGAGATAAATTTTGAGGGTATACATTTTTAGATTGGATCTCCAGATGATATATCCTTGTTTGATGTAAATTAAGAATAATAAATCATTAAAAAATCATTAACAAGATGATTAGATAATAAAAATTATAAAAGTTTACATTGAACTTACTGAAAATTATTTTTTTCTTCTACTTTAAATAAATTATTTCCATGAGTCTTAATTTATAAAAGGATATATATAATCTGGATTGTCATGTTTCCTATGACCAAAAATGAAATCTGATGCGAGGGTTGATTTTAAATCCCTCTATCTTCTAGCCACCATTGATAAATATTTCTTTCTGACTCTTCCTGTGTCAGGAATATAAAATGTCATCTGATAAATGAGAAAGAAAAAATATTATACTATAAACATTTAAAGATCATCCAAACAATATCAAAATAAATCACCAAAATTGTCTCCCACAACTGAGATTGTGTTGCTTTGTCTACACTTGTCCAATCATTATACAAAATGCTTACTTTTGTTTTACCTTGAGTTGATACAAAAATCATAAAATATTTTGTATTTGGACCTCTAAGAATATCATTCTCTTCAAACTCTATGAAAATCCTCTATTCCTGGATACAGAAAATTAATAGTTTTGGTAAAGGTGTGATACCATGTTTACCAACTCTTGGACTCTTCTTTACTGTTGTGGGAGAACATGAAGAAGATTGGGGAATATCAAGAAGTGCATGTGAATGTTCCTCCCAAGAGGTATGATCATGATGCTCATCTCCAGAATTATGTGGTTGATCAACTGATTGATCTATCATTATCCTTCAAATAAAAAAATGAAACATTATTTCACAAATATACAAATTAAAATATTACAACACTGATGTAAACAAAAAAATAAAAAAACAGAACTAAGTTACGTAATAGTAAACATGGTAAACATGGTAAGCATGGTAAAGCATGGTAAATGGTAAACATGGTAAATGGTAAACATGGTAAATAGTAAACACGGTAAAAATGGTAAAGTAATTTTAATTCAAAAAAATCAGTAAATATATAAGTTACGTAACGGTAAACTATTGTAAACATGGTAAACATGGTAAAAATGGTAAACATGGTAAAGTAATTTTCATTCAACAAAATCAATAAATATATAAGTTATTTAATTATAAAAATGTTAAACTAAATAAAAAATAATAATAAAAACATTCATAATTATTGGTTTTATTACTATTTTTAATAATGCAAAAAATTACAATATCTAACATTTTATGAAATTAAAAAATATAAACGAGAAATAAAAATATTTTACTTGTAATATTAGGATTTTACAAATGGATTTTTATCAGAAATTCCTTCATCATGATCGTTCATTATGGAACAAACCATGTCAACAATATGCTCGTCATTATTTTTTGCTAATCTTTCCATGGAAGTAGGGATCTCACATAAATCAGTATCTTCATCTAGTTGATCCTCACTAACATATTGGTTTTTTCCTTGTAAAACAATATACCACTACATATCTGATTGATTAACAATATAGAGAATCTATTTTTCTTGTGTTTCCATTATAAAAGAGTCAGTTGTGTCTTCCAATCTATTCAGATTAAAAACTATCATTCCAAATTCATCTTGTCTAAAACTGTTGTTACCAATAAACCATTTGTAGTTAAAAACATAAACATTAATTTTAACGTAATAAACCTACCATATTTGATCAATGACTCCATAATATTAACATGATACAGAAATTGGTTATTTGTCTTTAGAACTATAAAAATGCATTTCTTCTACAAACACCAGTACCCCACTATTCTAAACAACACTTTTGTTGTCCTAAGATTTCATATGAAATGTATAGCCATCAATTTTATACCCATACCATGTTATCACATTTAAACTTGGACCAACCACAAACCATCATAATGTCTCTGATGCATCTGATCTAACAAGCAATATCTTTTTAAACCATGGAAAAAATTATTTTTTATGCTCATTCAAAATCCAAATTTATTTCTTCTTTGGATGACATTGTTTCAACTCATTAATATGCAATTTGATATATGGTTGAGAATCAGCTATGTAATTTAAGATGTATAAATGTACCTTCTTCATTTGTTCAACTGACAACGATTTGACTTTTAAGCCATTAATCCTCTTTCCTTCATTATTAACTCGTTCATGGTGAGATGGAGGCAAACCAATGTGATATTCCACAGAAAAGTAGCTCGTACAAAACCGCACAACCTCCTTAGAAATATAATTTTCAACAGTGGAGGATTTAGCTCGATATAGATTATTAACATACCCCTTCAATATTTTTATACAACTTTCAAAATGATACACCCAATGAGGATATACAGGTCCACAAAGATTTATTTCATGAACCAGACGAACCATTAAATGCACCATTATATCAAAACAAAAGGAGGAAAATACATTTCCAATTGAAAAAGTATTGAAATTGCACCCTTATCCAAAATGTTTAAAGCCTACACATCAATAACCATATTACAAATTTAATTTAAAAAATAACACACCTTCATGATAGTCTTTCTGAAACGGATGGAAAATATTCCACACAATGCAACTGGTAGAAGTTATTTCTTCTTGATGTGACAATCATAATATTTAATACCTTTTAACTTCAAATCCATCAAAGAGACAAAATATTTTACATTTTAAGAATAAAATTGTGGCACTTTGATATCATGAAGACACAGAAAAAAGCTAATTCTCTCACTCTTGGATATTTTTTGGCAAGCTGGGTGAATAATTATTCGTCATCCATCTGGAGTGGGAGCTAACTCCAAACGTGTTCCCATTGATAGTATATCTAATCTTGAATTCAACCCATATTTAGTCTTTCCTTTAATATCTAATAATGTACCAATAAAATTATCAGAGATATTCTTCTCCACATGCATGAAATCAATATTATGTTTCACTTCATGATATATCCAATATAGTATCTCAAAAAATATTGACCTTTTCTTCCAAATATGTCAATCATTACCATATTTATGTGTCTTTCCCAATGTCTCATCAAGATTTTGTACCCTCTCAAAATTATCATCAGTGGATAAAGGTTTTGGGGAAAAATAAAATTCGTGTGAGCCATTGAATTCATTGTTTAGTGTTCTATAATAGCGATCCATAGGCAAAAACATTCCATGACCCATGTATATTGTTTTCTTTCAATGATACAATTGACAATATGAAGTCTGTTATTTTCAAATTGGACACTCTTTATGCCACTTAATAGTGTATCTAGAAAAATTTACATATGATGGGAATTAATTTATAGTGAACATAAGAACTTCACACAGTTGTAAATATTCCATTTTATAAGAATCATACACCCTAATACCACCCTCCCATAAAATTTTCAAATCATAAATCAATGGTGACAATAAAACATCAATATAATTTTTGAGTTGCTTTGGACTAGATATCATTATACTCAACATGACATATTTGTGGTTCATAGAAAATTTAGAAGATAGGATGTAAATTACCAATAAAATAGGCCAGGAACTATGTGTGCTACTCAGGATATAATATGGATTCATTACATCTATGCACAACCCAAGTATGAGATTTTTAATTTCATTTCCTAATGTAGGATACTACTCATCAATTTTCTTCCATTGTGTCCAATCAGATGGATGACATAATTTTTCATCACATATCCACTCATCAGTATGCCATATTAACCTTTTTCATCATGTGAATTAGAAAATAAACTTTTCAAACAAGGAATTATAAGATGATACCTAAATACCTTTCTAGGGATATCTGTAATCTCTATATCAACCAGTGATTTTTCGTTCAAACTTATACCGTGATGTCCCACATTTTGGACACTCTAACAGAAATTCATATTTCGTCCAATATATCATACATTCATTCAAATAGGCATGTATTTTCATGTATCCCAATCTCATCAGGCATAATATTTTCTTGGCCAAATAATGTAAATCTATAAGATCATTGTCTTTTGGAAGAATGTATTTCAACAATTGTATTAGCTCTATAAAACTCATGCCATTATATCCATGATTAGCCTTGATGATAATCAATAATAACACCACTTATAAAACCCTAAAATCCATAAATCCAACATACAATGATTTTTCAGCATCAATATATAGACTCTCATCTGTCAGTTCTATCTCAATTTGTTTTGCATCAATATCATGAATCATTTCTTCAATTTCATCGGAGTTACCATCTTGCAAATCATCATCATCTGTAGATCTGAAATTTTTTCCTGTTTCCCCATGCCAAATCGTAGGTCTATAACTCGGATTAATACCATGACAAATCATATGATCTTTTATCTCTCTACTTTTTAGATTCTTCATATTCAAACATTTCAGGCATGGATAGAAAAACATGTCGTTGCTTAGAACATTTCATTTTGAATATTCCAAAAAGGTATAAACACATTACCCATATTCATTACTCATTTGATGTGCCATAATCCAACTTTGACACATTATTACCTATAACAAATATCCAAATGATACATTTTGTTAAGATAATCCAATTTTATATTTATATGAAATATATCATAATTTGAATGTAATTTTTTTGAAATATAAAAAAATTATATGCGTATTTGAAAAATATATGTGTGGAAATAATTTTAAAAATAAAATATAGTTAGATATAATAATTTTATATTTATATGAAATATGACATAATTTTAAAGTAATACACTTTTGAAATATAATATAAAACAAATATATGCATATTTGAAAATTATAAAGATATTGTTTTTGAGAAATAAAATATTTTTTTCATTTCATGTAATTTTGATGGTCACATATATGAGTTTTGTCATTCTTATTGAGTTTTTTATGGAAAATGGTATTTTTTATGGTCGAAATTTATTTCAGTGGTAAGTTGATATTGTTAGGTTCTGAGCCACTTTTAGAAATGGATTTATATTAGACTCAAAGTACAATCCTTGAGTGGAAGCAAGATTGTATTGGGAAGGTGGTGAAAATATCTTATTTAAGGTATGTTGACAGGTTGTTTTGAGGGATACTTATCTAATAATATATAGTTAACGAATATAGTGCTAAATAAATAATCAACCATGCATTAACATACTATGTTTTAATATATACTAGTAGAAAACATAAAATATTTAATACATACAACCTGACCATATAGGAAAATAATTAAATAAACAAATGATCCAACTCCTATAGGAAGACTGAGTAAATATTCATCACAAAACACATGGGCAAATATAACTTCTTCTTTTTCTAGGACTAAATAACCAAAAAATTTAATGTCTTATATAAAACGACAAGGGTGTTATGGTATATAACAAATGCCTCCATGATATTTATATGTGGATTTCATATTTAAATATTGAAGTAGCTAACCAAAGTAACATAGATCTTAATGCCCAATGATTTCATATCAAGGATAAGAAAAACAGTGTCAAATAACGATTACATTAGGAAATAATCCGAGATATTGCGATATTTAAAAAAAATCACAAAATATAAATATAGGTTATCCACAAAAAATAATGAATGAAATTGAGCTTTGTGAGGCTTACTTGAATGTTGCGAGTCGATCTAATAGATCTGGTGATAACAAAGATAAATAACGTTATTGGAAAAATGAGGTTAGAGGGAACGAGTTTGAAAAAACGTTTCTAGGTTTTTCGTGAGAGAGAGATGAGTCATAGGTCACCTGATAGAAAAATATATAATGACAAAATATGGATCTTGATAAATTTTTTAAAAGGTTTATCAGGTCGGTTATTTAAAATCGACGTGATAAATTATTTTTTATTACATTAATCACGTCGGTTATTATATAACCAACATGATAAACATCTTTTTAAGTTTATTATAAAATAACCAAAATGATAAATCCAATATTTTACAATGGTTATATAATAACTGATTTGATAAATCGGCTTTATCATGTTAGTTATAAAATAACCGATGTGATAAATCACGATAGATGATTTTTCACATCGTTTATAATATAACCAGCATAAAAAATATATTTATCATGTTGGTTATAATATAACCAATGTGAAAAATCAAATATTGGAAGATTTTACATCGGTTATATTATAACCAATGTGATAAATAATCTTTTATAGCTTTACACATCGGTTATTTATAACAGATGTAAAAACGTCGATGTGGTAAATGTTTTCTGCACTTGTGCCTCACGAAACGATGATTGTTCAATTTTCCCCTACCACCTCTCATGGTGTCCATTATGATGGTAAATATATTTATATTTATATAATATATAAGTCATTTATATTGTCTTTATGATTTGGTAATTTTTATTTATAACATACCTTTATGCTTTCCAAGTTGTGCGAATATGATAATTTCATTTGAGGATGTGTGGACTACCGCCCCCTCAAAGAGATATGACTCATTCATGACATACATGGAACATATAATGGATGGTTATAATAAACCAATGTAACATTTATAAAATAGATATGATACTAGAAATTATAATATACATATATATCATTTAGTTGTAAATTATTTTAATATGATAAAGAAATAGGTGTAGTGTTCATGCGTATGTACGACATACCATCTTAATGAACAGTGCACTTCATTTCCAATCTCCAAATATTATGGACTACTCTAAATACATATGTACTGAATATATAAGATAACTTAGTCATGTATTACATTTTGGAGATGATTAAACCATGATATATTTAATAATAACAATAAATAACAAGTCAAAATGTACTTGAGAAAACTATGAAATTAATACCCGAAATAGTCAAAATAATAGAAGAGTGTTAAAAATAGTTAATATAATATTTTAGGACGTCAATATATGGTATTAGAAATATATTTTTGGTTTTTTTATTTTTTATTAACATATTTTAAACCACTATACATTAGGCTAAAGACCACACAACAAAAAGGAACAATACGATAAGGGATATCGTCTAAATTTACATTCCATTGAGACTTATTATTATTATGCACCAATTCACTTTTATTTTGTGTGTATACCTCCATTGATAGGTTATATCATGAATGTAACTATTCTCATGAAATTATAAGTTTCATTTAATTCACTAGTAATTTTTATTTACATGTTTCAATGTGGTATGGGACACATTGGAGTGTTTAAATATTATATTTCCTTGGGAATGTTTTAATGTCAACAACTGTTGTTGTTACTTATCATCCTCTGAGGTATTATTGATAAATCCATATTTTTTAATCAATATGGATATTTTATAAAGAAAAATATTTTTTTGATACACAATTAAATCTTTGTAAAGGTATGAAACAGGTTGGGGACTAGTTAATGAAATCCCCCCGATTCATCGATAGTCTCATGAGATGAAATAGATGGCCAAAATAGATCGGTTTTTACCCTATAGCTCAACCATCTTGTGAAAGGTCTTGACAGTATTGGTTCAATGTACCTATGAAACATGGAATCCAATAATTAAGAATCTCCCTCATTTAGAATCAGTATCTTTATCCATGAGATTCTGTGTTGACATATCAATGGATTTATTTTATTTTTTATTTATTGATTAATGGCTTGTGTTTTCAATTTCTTACATTTCCATATAGACTATTCCTTTTCTATCTGTATTTATCAAAAGTGTTATCAGTTATTTACCTTTCCATATATATTTATTCACTATTTATTCTATTGTACTTACCCTGAATGAGAATTTGAGCTCATACTTATTACGTTTCTTTTTTAAGGTTATAAAGAAGAGAACTTTAAATAAGATTTCCAGGATGTATTTTATTTTAGTTTATTGTGTAGTGTGTTTTATTCTATTTTTCTAATGTATTATGGGTATTATTTATGTAATATGTATTTCCAAGACTGCTAAACTAAACGGTACTTTAGGATTATATTCCTTGTAATATTTCTAATGTAATGTAATAATTCACTGACTCCAAGATTTTGGGGATCATGGCATTTCATTGTTTGACTTGAGTGATACTTGGATTCTTATTGTAGGAATGAATTTAATAGACTCATTGTCTAGATGGTTTAGGTTACTCCTTGACTGATACTTGGATTCCCATTTTAGTAATTCCTTGGATGGACTCGTATTCTAGATCATTTAAATACTAGATGGATTATTACTCTCTCCTTGAGAAATTCCTAGGATGCTCCCTAGGATCAGGTGGACACATAGTGACTACTATATTTCTTAGAGGTACTTCCAAGGTTTGGGGATTTTAATCCATTTATATGAATGGATACCAAGAATTTACTTGGATCTGAAGAGAGATTTTCTTATACAGATGGCCTAAGGGTCATCACCTTAGGAATCATCTGAGTCTCAATGTTGTGAATTACTATGGGCAAGGACCTAGGATACAGACGTCAAAGTATTTTTACATGGAATGAGTGGCATGGAATCCTGCTTAGTGACCATTTACAATATCATTCTTTAGTATATTGAATCCTTTGTTTTATTGATTGGAGGTGAGTTCAGGTGAACCCAGTGCTGGGATGAGTACCCCCTATGGTTAGGTAGCTTCCTAAAATACATTTTGGGTAATAGATAAAGTAGGTATTGTTTATTGGGATTACATACGAATATATTGACTTATTAATCTGTGGTTTGAGTGGAATGACATCCAGCTCAGCGCCCCTTTTATTAGATGTATTGTTGATCCTATCATTGGTTAAAATATTTACTATGATTTTAGTTGTTCATGTTTTTCTACCTTATTTATGCAAGTATATATATGAGTACATGTATATATATATATATATTGGAATGTGTATATATATATATATCCATGCATACATATACTCTTATAAGATGGAGTTGTGTCTAAATCATTGGGATTACAAAACTGAGGATCAGTTGTGGACTTATTTGTATACTTTTACCTTTCGGTTGTGTCTCTAATTGGCTGGGCATATTGAATTAGCATGCATTTATAGAAGCATCATATAGGTTCATCACTGGGGTGGCCTACTAATATTATTTCTCACTACTGTACATTCAACTTAGTTTGCATGATGACCTTATGTCTACTTTTCAGATAGAGCTCATATTTCATTATGGATAGGGTTGAGTCCTAGGGTTTCATGATCTAGTGAAGCCACTCAAGTGGATTCTTATGATAAGGCTGGAGTTGCTTAGTAGTGTATTGGAGATAGGGTATGTGGTCTCGGTCAAAGTTAACAGTAGCTCCATGATATTTTGTTTTACTTTATTTAATGTACACTGGTATGTATGGTTAGACCAGTAGGTGACCATTGTTGTATATATGATATGGCTATTCATTTTTTTATAACATTTAATTGATTATTATAGCTTGTTTTTATCACAATTATTTACAACATTAACACTATATTTATTTTCTACTTGGGATGATATCTGGTTATTTTTCAACTGTTCTACTCTGATATGAAGTTATAGTCTCACTAATGTACCAACTTTAGACCCTCTATGCTTGTCAGTAACTTCTGGTGTAGAGGGATGTGTGACTGAGGCCATATGGTGAATCGACTTGAGGAATTAGATTAGTGGATCCAAGGTGGGGACCTTAAAAATTGGTTTCAGATTAATTCATTTAATTTTGTTTTACTATTTTGGATATGGTTGAAATTATTATTAGGAATGTGTTAGAACCATTGATGGATATCAGACTAATATGTTCAAAACACTTTTTCTGGTAAGAAGATTTTATTACAAGGGTTATGAGGATGTTGTTCCAATCTATGATTTTATAGTTGTTTATTATTTCCTCTGTGCAATGCACATGTTGTTTTGATGTTATAATTTATTTTTTATTTATAGATCATGGCCATTAACAAGAGGCCGAAGATGGTTTTCGACTCTTTTATGACAAATGGAAGAGGCAACTCATGCATCATATTTTGAACGTATGATTCACGTGTTATAGTCCTGCTAGTGTGTGATTTTACGGATGATAAAGGACAATTATTTAACATTTCAAGAAAAACCTAAATGTTGTTTTCCCATATAGGTTTTTAGTGGTATTCTACTCAATTGGTATGACTTGAATATATTTCCTTCTTATAGTAGGCTATGTGGATATACGTTAATCCATTTGGTGGTGAGGCTGAAAACTCATTCCTCATAAGAAAGAAGTGTAGTGACCCTTATAGATCGATAGGTAATGTGATTTCCATGTGTTGGACCCCTCTTGGGGTGTTTTTTGTAGTTTTGGTTATTCAAAGTGTCAATAAAATTCTATACAATGTTTTCTTACATAGTTTGGAAAGACATTTTACGTAATCATCCATTGCTTATGGATATCTAGTTGGATTGCTACATAAAAATCCAATAGGTACTTCGATGTTTCTAGTGAACCATCCTTAAGGGGGTATTACTGTATATAGATGCCCAATGGTTTTTAGTTCAGTATCTCTTGTATGTTGGTATTGTCACCTCCATGAAGTAGTTCCTTATAAGGATTATCAAATAGGATTCGGAACCTTATAGTTCATTTTGAAAGTTTTCACCCACATAGATTGTTTTTTTATTTATATAACTTAGATAAGTCTGAATGTTGGGCTATTTGGTTGGAAATTTTGATCGAGTTATGAGATTTGATCAGTAAGGCAAGGTAATAGGCCTCTAGGACCTTAGTTTTAACTCAGACCCCTATTGGTCAAAATGTTGTTTTGTTTAAGGGAAACTTGTGTGAGAGGGTGTAGAGGGTGTTGTGGCTGTATTTTTTAATAATGATCTTGGTTGCATGCTCATTTGAGACAAATACATGATTAGTGCTATGGTTTTGTGATATAGGAATGTTAATTCCTTTGGATTTTGATGAAGCACCCAGAGTGGATGTTTAATGAGATTAGATTTGGTTGTAAGATTTTTTTGGGTGCCAGACCCTATTGAATATTGTTTCTATTGTTTCTAATGAAATCAGAGAATGGGTAGATGTTCATGATTAGGATGACACCATGTGGCTGGCGATTGTAAAATAAAACCTGGAATAGGTTAGGTGCTCAATTTTGAAGAAAAGTTTTAAGGGAGATTTTGGATTGATGGAATGACATGTCTTGTAGCATGGTTAGCTTGGTTTTAGAAAAATATTACGCACTTAAGTATGATTATGGTTATCATGGTAAATAATGGTTTCCCATGGTGCCATTTAAATCTTAAATCTGTGAGTAGACGAGAGTGAGTTGAGGACTAATATTTTCAAATACATTTCATGGGCATGGTTTCCCAAAATATTTGGTTAACATAAAAATGCCCCTCTATGGTAGAGGAGACATCATATGTGGATTGGGTATCATGATATGGTTGACCCATGTTTGGATTTAGACACACATTGTCGGGAGACATGGTATTAGGTGTTGGTTAAAGGAAAGTATAGTCTGTTTTGATATGATCATGGATCAGATAAAGTTATACACACATTTTGAGAGAATCATAGTGTAGTAATAGTTATAGGTGATCATTATCTATCTTCATATCATATTGAGTATGCTGAGAGAGAATCATCTCTATGTTGATATTCTTTTCTTCTTAAATAGCAATCCTGGTTGGATAAAGGAAACTTTTGAGTTTGCGCTCGAGGAGAAGTATAAGGTAATCCATATGGTGGGGGTGTACCATTGGCTATTTGAGGGTTGTGACACTAATTTTCAGTTGAAATTCAGTTTTTTAATGAGCTATTAGTCTTTATGTTTAGTTTTTAGATTATGATAAGGTTATTCCTATGGTGGGGAGTACTATATCATCCGTTGTTAAATGTATTCCATGTAAGTGAAATTATTGATTCTATGAGGCTAGTCATTAGATAGTGACAATATTATAGTTGTGTAGATTCCTAGGATGAGAGAATTTCTATATTTTTCTTCCATTTCTTCTCAGGGATGATAAGGCTTATGGTGGTGAAATTGTAAGGAACTGTTTTTTTTTTTCAGACTGAAATTTTGAGTAGAAATTTGAATTTTTTTTCAGATGATTGTAATGGGTAGAATTTTAATTTTACAATATAATATGGTCTTAGCTAATCATTATAACAACTCTTTTGGTAATTTAATATATTTTTTCCCTAGGAAAAGAGTTTAGTGTAATTTTTAGTCATTCTAATTTTACTGAAATAATTAATTAATTAATTAATTAATAATTTATTTATTTGTGCAGGTTTGTTAAGGAATATATTTTGAATAGAGCATCATATTGATATTTTCTATATATTGTTTAGTCTAAAATGCAGAGTTTTTCATAATAATTTCATAAACATAGGTTTAGGAATTGGGCCAGCCGGGGCCCCTGTTTGTTTTTTTTTATTTTTCTTCCCATTAATTTTATTTTATTTTCTTCTTTTCTCCCATGTATTCTCACATATTCCCCTTTGTGGGTTACTTAAACATGGAATAGAGAGTATAGGGAGAGGGAGATAGATAAAGAGGAAGAGGATAGTAGAGGTATCGATGAAGAGCTTAGGAGGTGTCAGACCGTTACGCGCCAACCATGGATCATAGAAACAGTCGAAATTTCTAGTGGATTCCGCCCAAAGGTAGACCATTTTTATGTTTTTTTAAATCCCCATAGATTTATAATTTTCATGTTTAATTACTTTTTAAAACTTCATAGGACCCTTATTTGGTCAATCTATATCTTTTGTTGATAAAATGGAGGTTTCAGGTTATTTAGGGGTTTTCCGTTCAGAAAAATCCATGTACATGTTGTATGGTTTAGAGAACACACACACTGTATGTTCTTTCTATCTAGGAAAGGTGATAATTTGGAAGTATACACCATGTATGGGGTATAAATTCCATCTATTGAGACTCGTTTTTGTAGTTGAGTTCCCAGAAATACTAGTCGGGTAGAGACACATGGTTATGTAGAGTACACTGCTAGACCCCCTGTGGGTTGCACGCCATGTAGAGGTACACGACCAGGGTATATACATGGAAAATATATGTTTATTACATGGTAAGGTACCCCATGTAGGGTACATTGCATGTACATTATCATCACATCATGTACTTGGGTGTTTACATTCCTTGTCTGGTAAGATTACATGACTAGTTTGAGTTTTGAGGGTACACACTGTGTACCAGGGTACACATGCTGTGTAATAATACCTTACTACCCTTTTGAGTGTTTTTTAATATCTTTACACCCATGATTCATAATTGGATACATGAGGACTGTATTATATGTAGTTTTTTTCATAGATAATGATGGTTAAACCCTTGATTTGATTTGAGGAATCCTTCGAGGCATTTCATGTATATTCTAAAATAGAGAGGATCTTCCTCCGGTAATCGAATCAACTGTCTCTTAACAGTGATACATTGATCAGATATGGGACATGATACATATCCCATGAACAATGATTATGTGTATTTTCAATTAAGGACATATCCCTTGGTAGATGTCTCCTTCTATCATAGGAGGCCATGATATTAGTTGTTTCCATGGATCCCGAGTAGGGTGCCTCTTCTTATGTTTCAACAAAGAGGATCTTGAGTAGTTAGCCTTCTCTTTTGTGCAGACATAGAGGATTCCATATAGGACTCATATATATTATTATATATTTTGAGGGTCTCATGCAGGATGAGTTTTTTTATATAGTATTTCAAAGATTCATAGTAGGATGACTCTCCTATGTCTTACATGAGGGACCTGGTGGGTGACCTGATTTTTGACTGACCCCAAGTTAGTATGTCATGTTTGGGTAGAGATGGTAGTATGTGTCACCATATAAACAATAATGAATGTGGAATCCCATGGGGTTGTAGCAGTAGTGGTCGGTTTAGGAATCCATCCACTATCACTCTTTATTTACACATTCACTTGTTTACAGATGATATAGCTTTTTTTCTAGAGGTGTTTTCTAGTTTGTGGCTAATGAGCCTGACCTGATGCACGATTTTTTGGGATACCCAAATGTGCTTCCTAGGATCCATTTTTTAAGACTCATACGATAGAATTCCTTGAAAATTTCTACTGCTTGGATCCATCCCATATGTTTTGGACACTTGATTACCTAGAACAGGCTGAAGAGGATTCCCTGTACATTTATACTCCTTCGATCAAATTTAAATTTTATGAATTGAGTGATATTTGGATTCCCATTGTGGTAATTCCATGGATAAACCCAAAATATAGATGGTTTATTGTACACCATGAGTGATACATGAATTCCCATTATAGGAATGCCTTTGATGGACTCATATTCCAGATAATTTATTATACACATTGAGTGATATTTTAATTCACATTGTATGAATGCCTAGTATGGACTCATAGTCCAAATGATTTATTATTCACCTTGAGTGATACTTGGATTACCATTGTATTAATTCTTTTGATAGACCCATAGGCTATATTTTTTTATATATTTAAAGGATGATTGAAATCTCCTTGAGAGATTCATAGGATGCTCTATAGGATCGGGTGGACACACCGTGACAACTATATCACCCATAGGTACTTTCTGGGGTTTGTGATGTTGATATGTTTATATGAATGGATGTCGAGCATGTACTTAGATCCAGAGATAATTCCTTCTACATATTTCATAATGTTCATCCCCTTAGGAATAATTCAATTCATAGTGGCATGAATTCCAATAGAATGAGACCTAGGATTCATACATCAAACTGGATTTACATGAAATGAGTGTCTTGACGCCAAGCTTAGTGACCAAATACATGATCACCTATTGATATATGAAATCCTTAATTATAGTTATTGTATTCGAGTATGGGTGAACCCAGGGCTAGGACAAGTATCCCCTAGTGGTGAAGTAGCTTGCTCAGATATAGTTCTGGCACTGGCCAATGCAGGTATTTTTTACTGGGATTATAGAATAATAGATCAACATATTGATGTGAGGATTTAGTGGTATGGAAACTAGATCAATTACCTTTTACATGATGTCCATTTCATCATATCATGGTTTCAATGATCTATTGTGGTTTGAGTTGTTAATGTGTTTATGCCTTGCATATATAAGTATATATATGAGAAAATGTATACAAATATGTATATATTTATGAGAATATATATATATATATATATATATATATGTCGATGCATACATATACTATTATAATATATAACATTGTCCAGATGATCAAGATTATAGACCTGAGGATTGGTTGTGGTCTTGACTATGATATTTGTATATCTTTATCGTCTACTTGTGTTGTAACGACCCATACTTTTATCAATCAAATTTCCCTTATTATAATTATGTTATACAGTAGAAATCACATAAACATCACATAGATAACACAATAGAGACTTTATAAATGAATAATGAATGAAATAATTGGAATTTATTGAAATTAAGTAACCTATACTGATGGAATGATAAATTGACTATTGGAATAGTAATATGACCATTAGGAAAAGTAAACTTGCCAATAGAATAGTAAAATCACCTATAAAAGTATAAATAAGATTTAATCATATTATAAATGAAAATATTATATATTTATATAATGGAATATTTAAATAAATGTTATGAAAATGATAAATTAAATGTTGGTATTTTTTTAAAACGTAATTATTTATTTACAATTTTATAATTAAAATAATGAATTAAAGGAAAATTTATTTTCACAAAATAGATTCATAAATTAATAATTTGTTTTCTTATGACTATATAATAATTTTATGAGACTGTAAAAATAATTTAAAATAGTTATAAAATTAGTTATAATTATAAAATCATTATTTTTTGAATAAATGATGATATTAATTAAAAATTAAATTTACCATATTTAGAAAATTACTCTCCTAAAATTAATTCCACTTTTAAAATATACACATTGAAAAATGGTTATTGATTTTTTTTAATTTTTCTAAAATTGTTGACTTTTTGGTGAATAGGGAAATATGGTAATTTATGGTATAAGCTAAATAAATAAATTATCGAGTCATGGATGATTTATTGATGATGTAAGAACCATTATTTCTAACTCACATTCAATATTTATTTTAACTAGTCATAATAATCCATTCTATTGATAGTCTTGAGCCTAAATATTAAATTAATGAATAAAATGATCATTAAACACCCTTCTCCTCGACTATAAATACCACCCATCACCTCCTCTTCTCCTCAAACCTTATAAGACATGAATATTATTCAAATTATTCCCAATATGCTTCCTAATAATACCCCCATGACCATGATCCTTTGGTCTTAACAAAATACCAAACATAATTTCCCTGAGGAGGTTCTTTAGGAGAATAATTTCAAGCGATAAAATACTCTTTCGTTTTCATTTAATTTATTTTCAATTTCTCTTCAGTTATTATACTATACCTGCATCCCTATCCAAAAGTGGCCTCATAACTACAATACTTTTTATATAATTTTATTTTATTGTGTTAATGGAATAATACACCATCAAATCTCTTACCTCCTCCTTTTTTTAATAAAAATGAAAACATCGTTTTTGGTATTTCTATTTACCTTCATCATGGATGATGCATTTTAATTTTGAATTAATTCCTTAAAGGTGAGTAATAAAACCATTTTTATCGTTAAAACCTATTATAGTATTTGTATTAAAAATTATTTAATTTTCTAGAACCATTATATAAACATATTATTAAATAAAATGATATTGAATCATGATGGTCGTAAAAATAGACATTATAAACTAATCATTTTTTCATGAAAGTTTTATCTAATAAATCATCCTAATGTCAAAAAAATGATATTTGTAACAATTTAAATTTATATAGTTATATTAATACCATATAATTTTACTTTTGGAGAGTTATTAAAATTTGACATGATCTCCATAATAAAACTCAAGGGAACAGATCATGAAAGCCATTAAACAAACGCTCCGAGAACAACAAAATTAAACACTATAACTCAGGGAAATCGTCATAAATGAATATTATAGAATTATAATAAATAAAATATATGTTAAATAGTTTATTAATAATTTTTTTAATAAATCTAATTTTATTATCCCGAACTTTATATATTGGTGAAGAACACTTTCAGACGTAAGGTCAGGGATTCTCTCTAAACCTCCATTTTCCCTCCAAATTACACTTTCTCTCTCATTATTCTAATGTAATTCCTACTTTTTATTATTTACACCTCATAAATTCTTTTTTTATGTTCCAAACCTATGTAACTATCTCAATTATACTTTCTTTGATGGGGAAATGCATGTTTTATAAGGTTCCATTTTCAATTCCTCCTAATAAGAAAGCCCAATTAAAGGAAAATTACCAATTTCTTGCCCATTTTAAAGTACCATCCGTAATCTATTTTAAGTCATTGATATTTTTATAAAATTTTAATTTTTATAATGAGAAAATATCTTATTTCATTTGTGGTTTAATGTAATCAATTATGCCTTTTTCCATTTTAAATACTCTTTAATATTTTCCCTCAAACCGCACTAAACTTGCTAATTTCTAAAGTGTCTTAAACACTATTTTTAACTGATTTCAATTTAATTGGACATAATTTTTCATTATCTATGCCTATTTTCCCTTATTAATGTCCATGTATGATATAAATTCATTCTTACATGGACACCTTTATGATATTCCCATTTTTTATTCCTTATGACTTGATTATGATGCCCATTTCATTCCATGGGTATCTCTTTTATATATTAATTATGTCTAATTATTCATGTGGAACACATATTCATGATCATTTTATGATGGGTGTGCCTAGTAATCACTCAAATGCATTGGGTAGTGTTTATTCTCATGAGACATCATGTTAGGGATGGAAGTGATCCTGATTCCTTTATTAGAATTTTCCTACCATGTGAAATAGTCTTATAAGGAAACCTTGACTCATAAATATGTCTCGTGTTTTGTTGTTTCCATATTTATGTGATGAAACGATTTCATGATCACATATTCTATATGTTATTATTACTTTTTTTAGTCATTTTCTATGCCTTTTTATATCTTCATGTTACTCTTTCTAACCCATATGATATGCTTTATTACTATGTTTAGTCCCTTACTAGGGTTTTTAGATCATCCCATTGTTCATGTATTCCCTAGGGTTTCCTATGAAAATGTAAGATCTCAAAACAAGTTACATTCTCATTATGGATATTAAATAAAAAATATTTTTATTTTGTTTTTCGTGATTTCTAATTATGTATCTAATATTCCAAAGACACTATAAATTATAATCCTTGGCTTGTGATTGATGTTTAATTATGGTTAAAATCATGTAATAATATGTTTAAAAGGAAAGGGTTCCTATATTATATATCAGAGCATGGTCTAGTTAATTTTGGATGTTATAACCTAAAAACATTAGTAAGAACCATAGGGATAATTCTATAACATTGAATAACCATGATTGATAATTAGGGAATAACATGTTATGATATACCTTTAATTTCTATGTTTATCCTTCCATGTTCAAATTTTTCTTTTATATTATTACTAGCTATGTATTCAATCCCCCTAAATATAATTTTTTTCTTAATGGATCTAGATAGTATAACTTTTTCCAACATTTAATGTGATTGGAAATGTGAGGACATCTATAATGAAATGCGAAATTTGATGGGAACGTGTGATCACAAGTCCATGATAGTACTTGTTCAACTGGATCATGTTATGAATAATAAATTAATTCATGTGGAAATACCTCCCACTATGAATAAAGACAAAGTTGTTGAATTCTTTATGTATCAAATGACTCCTATCGTTAGTGGATCTCCTCATACCCTCATCATAGAACAATGGATTAACTCTGTTGAGAAGATATTCTATGTCCTCTAGTTCTTATAAAAAGAGAAAGTTGTGATGGTGGTATATAATTTTAATGGGGAAGATGATCAGTGTCGGAAATAGATCAAGAACATGAATTCTAAGAAGAAAACTGGTTCTATTTAATGGGAATCATCCATGAAAATATTTTTTGATGAATATTTTCCCCAAACAGTCCATATTAATATATAAGGTGAATTCCACATACTAATGAAAAAGGAAGATGAGTCTATCAAGGCATATGAGGGAAACATTACAGTGCTTTCAAGATACACCACTAACATTTTCATGAACACTAAAAGAAAGGTGGATCACTTATTTAGGAAACCAAAGTCAGTCTACAAAATGTGTTGGCAATTTGAGACTTTGATAGCTATGAGGATATTGTCTGTTGTTCCCATAAGGTTTAAATTGAGATCATAGAATCTCAGTGGTCTCATGGGATTAGAGATAAAAAGTGTATAATGGATTTCAATATGGGAGGATCAATAGATAAATCCCATGATAGAAATAAAATCCAACATCCCACGTGTCAAAAGTGTGGGAAGAAGCATCCTATAAATTGCCTAAGGGGAACCAGGAGATGTTTCAAATATAGAAGATATGGGAATATGAATAATAATTGATGAAAGGATATGATTAATAACAAAACTATAGAGGAATAAAGTAATGTTTAGTTCAACACTCAGCCTCTAGTATAGTGTTAATACTATAAGGAACATGGAAATTATGTGATCCATTCCCCTAAGAAAAGAATTATTGGATGAAATTAACAACAACAACCTCCAAGGCAGCAAGGATGGGCATATGCAATCACTAATGTTGAGGTGGATCCAAACAATTACATGGTGACAAGTATGTTGGTTATTCATTAAAGAATTGTTAACATACTATTGGATTATGGTTCTGTACATTATTTCATATCTTACAAGTTTAGTAGAACTATTCAGACACCACCTCCAAATATGGGGGTTGAGTTATCTATAAGATTAATAAATGAGGAAATTATTGGATATAAAGTATTTAACTACTTCTTAATTAATGTTTTTCACCAAACCTCCAGAAAATATTATCATACATCATTTTGTGGAGTTTGATGCAAATTTGGGTATGGATTGGATAACTTTATATAAATACATCATCAACTCAAGAAATGGATATCACTCTTCACATCCCAATGAATGTTACAATTCTATACAATTGTAAATAGGAGGATAAATATCTTTCAGAATTATCATCTCAATTTTAGATATTATTTTCATTATGAGAAATAATATCTAAATCAAATGATTGAGACTGAGGAAAAATCATGATGAAGTCATTACCATTATGAAGGACTACACTTATGTGTTCCCTAAAGAATTGAATGGTCTTCCTCTTAATTGAGAGGTTGAGTAATCAATTGAACCTATTCCTGTACCTCTACCTATATCAAAGACAATTTATATAATTTCCACCATTGAGTTGGAAAAAATTAAGAAGTGGATAAAACTAAATATGTACAAGGGTTCTATATGCCTAATTGGTTCACCATGGGGTGAACCAGTCCTCTACAACTAGAATTAGGATGGATCTATGGACCTCTACAGTGATTATTATGAGATCCAAAAAATCACAATAAAGAAAATCTATCCCCTCCCTTGGATAGATGACTTGGTCGATCAACTACATGGGTAAAAGTATTTCTCTAAGGTGGACCTTTGGTGGACATATCACCAATTAAAGGGGAAGAAGGAATATATTCTGAAGACTTAATTTCAAATAAAGTATGGGCATTATGAGTTCATAGTAATTCACTTCGTACTAACTAATGATCCATCAATTTTCATGGACTTAATTAATAGATTCTTTAAATATTACCTCTACAAATGGTTGGTAGTCATTATTGATGGTATTTTGATATACTCCAAGCTCAAGGAGGAGCATGAGGGTAATTTGAAAACTATTCGAAAGATATTTAGATGGGATAAAATATATTCAAAGTATTGTAAATGTGAGTTTTTGATGGAGGAAGTATCATTCTTGGGACATATAATAACTAGAAAAGGGATATATGAGGACCCTTATAAAACAAAAGCAATTTAAGAGTGACCCAAACCAGCATCTGTAACCAAGATCCATAGATTACTTGGTCTATCTGGGTATTGCTGACAAACCAAGATGAATCATATGAGAGTAATGTTTATCAGGACCAGTGAATCTAAAAACTGCTTTAAAGAGTTGGAAAAGAGTCTTATCACTACACCAGTACTCACACTCTTAACATGTTGGAAAATATTTTTGGTATAAAAAATTATTCAAAGAAGATATTAGGATATGTATTTATTTAAAATGATAAAGTGATATCCTAAACTTCAATGAAGTTGAAAATTCATGAGCAAAACTATCCCTTGCATGATCTGGAGTTGGCAGTTGTGATCTTTGTATTTAATATCTAGTGGTATTATTTATATGGGGAGAAGTGGGAGATATATACTAATCATAAGATCATAAAGTATATATTCACATATAACTAGATTAATATTCACTGTTGAAAATAGTTATAGATCATCAATGATTATGACTACTCAATCAACTATCATCCTTGAAAAGAAAATAAAGTGTAAGATTCTCTGAGCATAAAGGATCTTGTAACTTTATAAATGATGAAAATTGAGAGGCATCCATATTTATATACTTATAGAGGATAAAAATGGAAATTATTAAGGAAGGTACATCATCAATCCTTTCTCAAATGATTTGTCTAACATAACTTTTAGATAAAATAAATGATGATCTAATAAATAATAAGCAAATCCAGAAGAAGGTGGAATCTATAAGAAATGGGAAATCTGAATATTTCATAATTGATGATGGAGGATTGATAATATTTGGGTCACAATTATGTGTATCAACCAATCTAGATATAAATAAAGTTCTTTTGAATGACACACATAGATCAGATTTCTCTATTCACCCAGGAAGCACAAAGATATATCGAGATCTCTAAGAGCACTATTGGTGGGATAATATGAAAAAGAAGGTCAACGAATATACATCAATGTTTTTGGTATTTTATAAAGTGAGGGATGAAAGTAAAAATTATAAGGGTATGATGAATCCATTACCCATACCAACATGAAAATGAGGAAACATCACCCTGGACTTTATCAATGGACTTCCAAATACATCCAAAGAAAATAATTCTATATGGGTCATTTTAGATCATCTTACAAAGTCAATTCACATTATATAAATTCAAGAGTACTTCTCAATTGATCAAATTTCATGGATATACATCAAATAAGTGGTTAGGCTGCATGGAGTACCACTATCAATTATTTCTTATCAAGATCTAAGATTTACCTCCAGGTTTTGCAAAAGTCTCCAACATTCTATTAACACTCAGTTGAAATTCAATATGTCTTATCACCCTTGAAAAAATTTCTAATATGAGAAGAATATTCAGACACAAGAATACATGTTTAGAGCATGATTTATGGACCTCAAGGGAAGGTGGGACCAATATCTACCTATGGTCGAGTTCTCTTACAACAATAGTTTTCTCAAAAGCATACAGATGGCTCTATGTGAAACCCTTTATGGGAAAAGATGTAGAACACTAGAATAATAGGATAATGTTAGTGAATGAAATTAGTTGGGACCTGAAATGGTTGAATAAATGGTAGAAATGGTGAAAACTATTCAGCAACACATCAATGTAGCTTAAATTCGACAGAAGAGCTATGCTGATAATCATCGATGGGACCTAGAGTTTAAGGTTGGAGACATGATATTCCTCCTAATATCTCCATGGAAGTGGATCATGAGATTTGGGAAGAAAGGAAACCTAAGTCCCAGGTACATCGACCCCTTAAAGATTCAAGATCATGTCAATGTTGTGGCCTAAAAATCAGCACTTCCACTTACCATGTCCCAAGTACATGATGTATTTAACATATCTCTCATGAGGAAGAATGATAGAGATAATATTTTCATCATTTTTTATATTTAATTAAATTATTTAATCCCTAAAAATTGAACAATTTTAGTTATTTACATCAATTTTGGATTTATGATGTGTTTTGGGCTAAAATTGGAAAACTGATTAATTTGAAAATATTGAAGGATTTTAATCACTTTGGTAATTCACGCATATCCTTTAAAATATAAATCCAATTAATTTGATTATTTTTTTATTGGTTTCATAGATTTATTTTGTACATCTTTTTTTTAACCAGGATTTCATTCGGCCATCCATGGGTCCGAAAAATTTAATCAATGTGGACAATTATTCTGGATGACCGCATGGACCCCACCTCAATAAATTGATCATAGATAGGTCTACATAAATCCAATTTATGTGATTCCAATTGGACTGGAACGAGAATTAATTTGGGTGTTCGGATGTTGAATATCATAAATATTGACCTTCATTAAGGCAGACCAAGAATGCGGAAATTTTGGGGAAGGAAAAAAGGAAACATTCGTAGAATAAATGCTTCAATAAAATTGGCCATATCTCATGCTATACAGGGAGGATGAATATGAAATTTTGGGATGAAATGTAAAAGATATTTTGTATGATCTTTCAAGAACAAATAATCCCAAATTTTGGCCATTAAATTGACCGAACATGGTCAATATTTTGTTTGACAGAATATGTGGGAAATCTTAAAGAGGAATTATGAAGATCTTAAATTTGAAGACTGGATGATGGAACCTCCTTGGCCTATATAAATAGGAGTTCACCCATGATGAGGAGAGGAGTTCGACACCACAATTGGAGACGGGAGGAAGCCAAGTGAAAATCGGGGAAATTCTACTTCAGCATCATTCTGTTTCTTTCTTTTGTTTATTTACTTTAAAATGTTTCTCCTCTCCCATATCATCTCACTTACCCCATCCATGGAGGGGTAGTTCCATTTGAGTGATCGAAAAGAGGGGAGGCTGGACCTATGTGTCTTCTTGAGTTCTTGTGCTTGATATGAAATCAAATTTCTTCTTCTTTCTTATTCTAGTTTCAATTTGTAATACATTATTAAATTCCAAATGCGGTTGTGTTAGGTTTTGATTCTAAAATTATAAATTGCTTTGGTCGATGATCACATTTCCCTCCTCCCAATTCTAATCTGTATATGGTGGAACAAGATTTGGGTTGGGTGGTGATTGCTCTACGGTTATCAATCACCTGTGTAGGATTGTATGTCAAAATCTTCGTTTATTAGAGAACAACAATTCCAGGTCTGGGATTTCTCTAATTAATCAAGATACCTTCTATAACCCTAAACAAATCAGAAAGAGGATAGACCAATCTAAGGTTTTAGAATGGAAAATTCTCATCACATCTATATTACTAAGGGAGAGAGAGGAATCAGTAGATGAATCTCTCTCTTACCAGTTTAAGAAAGAAGAATAGATAAATTTTCAAACCATGATGGCACAACACTAGGTCTAGCCGAACCCAATCCAATCACCATCTTTATCATTTGTTAAAATCAATCAATTAAAGCTTTTGTTTTATTCTATCATAGTCATTCAAATTAATTAAAACCAATATTTTTCAGAAAACCAACAAAAAGTGACAACCTTGTTTTGTGTGCACTCATCTTCAGGAGACTACCTAGGATCAACTGCTATACAATACTTTGATAAATAAAATATTGTTTTTCCATCCCCCGTGATAGGCGTGCGTCAAATGTGGCGTTGTTTCTAGGGAGGCAGTGCCTGAAAACTTTTTTTAAAAAAATCTATTTTGAATGACCCAAAGTTCAAATAGGAATTTGTTGGAATTCGATCTACATATTGAGCACACAATTACCAAATTAAGAAATCAAAATCTTCCAAAATATTTCAATGAAATCAATCTCACTGATTCAAGTGATACCTTGAGTGAAGACTTTGAACCTATAATAATGGCTGTAAATCCCAACCAAACCCTGCGTGACATATGTTCACCATAATTTGTCAATCAAAATTATCAACTTGCAATTCCTGCTTTTGAAAATGATTTTGAATTGCGAATTAACATGATCTAAGTGCTTCCTAAATTTAATGGCCTTACAGGTGAAGACCTGAATCGATATATTCAAGAATTCACCTATGTTTGCTCCAGATTCAAACCTTGAGATGTCATGGAAGAGCATATTAAGTAGAGGGAATTCCCCTTCTCACTAGAGGGATCAGTGAGGGAATGGTTTTATAATCTGCAACCCAGGGAGATCAGTGACTGGGAAGATCTAAAAAAATGCTTCTTACAAAGATTCTTCCCAACATCCAGGAGCACTGCAATAAAAAATGATATTTATTTCACCCATCAATCAGCTGGAAAAACACTCTACAAATACTGGGAACGTTTCATGAAGATTTTTGCAAGTTTGACACACCAAGAAATAGAATAGGACCAATTCCTTGTGTTCTTATACCAAGGATTGCTTGAAAATTATAGGAATCTACTAGATGCATCATCGAGGGGAGACCTCATTGAAAAATCACCTATAGATGTTTGAGTTCTAATAGAAAAGATTGCACAAAATTCACAGCAGTTTCGTACCAGAGGTATGATCACCAGAAGAATACATGAGGTAAGAACTTCTGGTTCAGTAGATTTAATTAGAAACAAAATGGGTGAACTCACCAGGTTACTACGACAAATAGCTATGAACCATGTGAAGGAACAAAAAGGCCTAAAGCATGTATTTGGTTTATGCTCTTCTAATTCTCATTACACTGATCAATGTCCAGAAGTGCTGGGGATAGAAAGTTGTGATGCAGCCTATCAACAAAGGAAATACCAACCACAAACCCAACCAGGCTATGGGTTTCAATTGAACCAAGACAGAGCACCTTTTCAGCAGCAATATCAGAACCCGATAGCATTCCAACAACCTTATAAGCATCCCTTCCATGAAAAACAAACTTTTCAATCGCCACATTCCCAGCATAAGAATTATGAGCAACCGTTCACAAGTGCACCAACAACTGAAGATCAACAGCTGAAGACAAGAGTTGCGGGATTAATAGATAAAAATGAAAAACTAGCAGATCAATTTACAAAACATTATGGATACTCTCACCAAGAACCAAGGTAATCTTCCCTCACAAACAATTCCCAATCCAAAGGAGAATGTTAGTGCAATCACAACCCAAAGTGGGAAGGATCTCACACCACCAGAACAATGTGAGTAGGATGATTCCAGGGAATCTCTTGAAGCTCGTCCTATCCAACCAAAAGATGGAGTCCACAAAAAAGAATAAAGAACAAGGTTTAGGAAGGAAAGAATAGAAAAACCTTTTCAAAAACAACAAATTGATAAAAAGGATATCCTATCACCTTTCTCATCAGCATTGGTTGAGTCAAAGAAGGGTAAAGAAGAACGAATTCAACGGGAAATTCAGGAAACATTCCAAAAAGTTGAGATTAACATCCCACTACTAGATACAATCAGACAAATCCCTAAATATGAAAAATTTATGAAGGATTTGTGTACTAAAATAAGGAGTCTGGATGGAAATGAAAGAATCAACATAGGAAAAATAATCTCAGCATTGATCACACCACCGATACCGCAAAAAATTTCAAGATCAAGGGACTTTCTCTATTCCCTACACTATCGGTCCTTTAAATTTTACTGATGCATTATGTGATATTGGAGATTCGATAAATGTGATGCCTCACTTAGTGTTTTCCTCTTTGCAGATCAGAGAACTAAAACCGACTCGGGTGGTGGTACAGTTAGCAAACAGATCCACCATTTTCCCAGTGGGAGTCATTGAAGATGTACTTATAGGAGTGAGAGGATTAATCTTTCTAGTAGCCTTTTATGTCATTTCCATGGAGGAAGACCGAGCACCAGCCCAATATACCATCATCCTAAGGAGACCATTCTTGAAAATAGCAAGGAGAATCATCAACATGCATGAAGGAACACTCACCATGGAACTCAGAGACAGTATGGTACACTTTAACATTCTTGATACGATGAAACACCCGTCCAAAAATCACTCACTTTATGAGATCTTCTATGATGAAGGTATGGAACCAATTGAAGACTCGGGTATACTTCATGAATTTTTATCAGTGGGAGAACACTTTTCATTTGAATTTTATAATTCCCATGAACCTGAAAATTCTGATATCATGTTGGAGGATGAGGTAAAATCTGATTTTTTTCAATGATTTTTTAAAAGGAAGTGAGATTATACCAGAGAATTAAACCTTATAAGTAGGAAACCTAAATTCCATATCATCCCTTGAACAACCCCCATGATTAGATCTGAAGCCTTTGGCATGTTACTTGAAGTATTCTTATCTAATGGACGGAGATAAATTTCCATTAATCATTGCCAATAACATATCCCATTCACAAGAACAAACATTGATTGACCTTCTAAAAATGAATGTCAAGGTTGTAGGATGGATTTTAGGTGATATTCCTAGAATCATCCCTAATGTATGCTCTCGTGGGATATTTTTAGAAAGTTATTCCTGAACAGTTTGAAAACCTCAAAGAAGACTCAATCTTACAATCATGGAGGTCGTTAAGAAAGAGATAGATAAATTTTTTGCAGCTGATATCATTTACCCAATCTATGATTCTCAATGGTTCAGCCCAATTCTTGTAGTCCCCAAGAAAACCGGCCTAACCACTGTTAAAAATGAATGAAATGAACTGATCCCCATGAGAGTACAAAATAGCTGGAGAGTGTGTATAGATTATAGGAAGCTAAATCAAGTTACCAGAAAAGATCACTTTCTTATTCCATTCATCGATCAGATGCTTGAAAGGTTAGCTGTAAAAACTCATTACTGTTTTTTAGATGGATTCTCAGGATATTTTCATGTACCAATTGCACCAGAAGACTAGGAGAAGACAACCTTCACCTACCCTTTTGGAACATTCGCCTACAAAAGGATGCATTTCAGGCTATGCAATGCCCATTGTACATTTCAACGGTGTATGGTGAGTATTTTCTCAGACCACATTGAGGACTTCTTGGAGGTGTTTCTTGATGATTTCACAATTCTTGGAAATTCATTTGATCATTGCTTGTGAAATTTGGAAAAAAATTTGAAAACATTAATTGAAAAGAACCTTGTCTTAAATTTCGAAAAATTTAATTTCATAGTTGAAAAAGGGATAGGGTTGGGGCACATAATTTTAAAAAATGGGATTGAGGTTGATAAATCGAATGTTGATGCAATAAAATCATTTCCATATACAACTTGTGTCAAACATGTTAGATCCTTTTTAGGGTATGTAGGATTTTACAAAATATTCATCAAGGATTTCAGTAAGATTTCTCTCCCTCTCTCAAGATTACTTTTAAAGGATGCTGACTTTAATTTTGATTATTCATGCAGGGAACCATTTTATGAATTAATGGAAAGTCTAATAACACCACCAATAATGCAGCAACCCAATTGGGATTACCCTTTTGATCTACTTTGTGATGCATCCAACCAAGCGGTGGGATCCGCTCTTTCGTAGAGAATTGACAGAAATCCTCAAGTCATATCCTATGCATCAAGGACCTTGGAAGCAACACAAATAAATTACACAACCACTGAGAAGGAGTTCCTCGTAGTTTTTTTCACTAGATAAATTCCGATCATATCTTCTTGGCACTAAAGTTGTTGTTTTTTCTGATCATGCATCACTTAGGTACTTAATTAAAAAGGCAGATGCTAAACCATAGTTGGTGAGATGGATGCTACTCTTATAAGAGTTCAATTTGGAAATCAAATATAAGAAGGGGACTGAAAATCTAGTGGTTGATCTTCTGAGTCGATTACCCCACACCGTTGAAGCAGAAATCCCAAAGCAAAACCCACTTAATGATGAGCTTCTTGGAGAACAAATCTACATCATCAACAGTGAAGTACCATGGTATGCCAACATTGTCAACTATTTGGTTACATATTAGGTACCCCCACATCTAATCTCTCATCAACAACATAAGCTTAAATATGAATCAAGATTTTACATTTGGGAAGATCCATTTTTGTGGAAAATTTGTAATGAACAAATCATAAGAAGATGGTTTCCAAGAAGTGAAATTGAATCAGTGTTTGAATTATGTCATAAATTATCTTGTGGAGGACACTTTGGACATTATAGTACTACCTGAAAAGTTTTAGAATCTGGACTCTACTGGACCACCTTATTCAAGGATGCATATGAATTTTGAAAAAGATGTGAAAAATGCCAATTTTCTGGTAAGATATCCAAACGACATGAAATGCCTCAAAAACCAATAACCTTTTTTGAAATTTTTTAAGTGTGGGTCATATATTTCGTGGGACCATTCCCAATGTCATTTGGAAATTAATATATTCTTTTGGTTGTACACTATGTTTCAAAATGGGTGGAACCAAAAGCAACCAGAACTGATGATGCTAAAGTTGTTTGTAATTTTTTCAGGGCTAACATTTTCTATAGTTTTGGCGTGCCTTGAGAAATAATCAGTGATCAGGGAACTCATTTCAGAAGCATGAAAATGGAAAAATCTTTGAAGAAGTATGGGGTGCAACTTAGAACATCTACCCCATACCATCCCCAAAAAAAATGGCCAAGTAGAAGTCTTCAATAGAGAAATCAAATACATTCTAGAGAAGACTATTAAACCCAACCGGAAGGACTAGATCCAAAAGTTAGATGATACATTATGGTCATACATAATGTCCTACAAGACAAAGATAGGGATGAGTCTCTATATATTGATCTATTGAAAGAGTTTCCACATTCCTATGGAGTTGGAGCATAGATCCTACTGGGCGGTCAGAGAGATGTATCTGGACCTTGAGAAAGCTGGGAAAGAAAGAAGAATGTGGTTTCAGGAGTTAGAAGAAATTAGAAGAGAATATTTTGAAAACTCAATGATCTATAGAGAGAGAACAAGGATGGAAAATGACAAGATAATTCAACCAAGATCCTTCAACCTTGTAGATCACGTGTTACTCTTCAAATACAGACTTAATCGTATTCCAGGTAAACTTTGTTCTAGATGGGAAGGCCCCTTTACTGTTATTCATGTATTCCTCTTTGGTGTTGTGCAGATTCAAAAGGATGGAGGAGGAAACCCATTCACAGTAAATGGGCAGAGGCTAAAGAAGTTCCATGGGATTGTACCTCAAGAACTAGTGTTGGAGATCACACTCCTTCACCCTGAATACAAATGAAGTCCTACCAAGTTTCATAATTCTTTTACACTTGATTAAATGCAGTAACTCCATCTTTTTGAAACTTACATAAAAAATTCCATTTACATACATTGAGAGCACTGCATCAATTAATTGTGGGGGAGGGAATCTTGTAGTTTATAATTTTTTTAAAAAAAAAATTATTTAGTCGATCCAATGACCTTAAACAAAGGCACTACCGGGAGGCAACCTGAATTTTACCCCATTGTCCACTTGTCCTCTTAGTCATTTACTAGCTTGATTTAATAGTCATGCGCTATCAATTGTTTTCATTCTTATATTTTTGGTCCATTAATGAAGAGGATGAAATGGGATTACACGTCGTGAAGAAAATAATCAATTTTAAAGGGGAGTAAGAGTTTCAATTCTATATTATCCAACATTATTCCCTACATTTTTAGTCTTTTAAAGAGTAAATAAAAAATGCATTCCCACTCTTGAATTCATGTATTACTTGAATTATCAAGGAGACATGAGTTTCATAGGATTCCAGTAATGTCATGTTTTAAATTTCAATGTTAATAAGATTGAATGAGTAAAATGGATAATTGGATGATTAAAGTGAAGCATGGATATTGAAATAATGACTCATGAATTGAAGGAATTAACTGATTAATGTAAATGAAATTTCCGTACCATCTTTTATGCATTGAAATTTAGAACTTCATGTGAATTGATTTTTTATTATTAGTCATTCCATGAGTGATCTTCCAATATCATATTCCCATTCCTGAGAGGATTTCTAGACAAAATATTTCCTATTTTATCTTGAGAGTATTCCTTGAGTGATTTTGGGACATGTCACCTACCAGAACTTTTATTGAAACTTGTCAAAGTTATGACTATCCAGAAACACATTTAAAATGATTGAAGCACTACATTGTCTATCCACATATTTACCTGAGACCCACCCTTACATTTATCCTTATTTATCCCATAGAATCCATGAATTGCCTTATAGGTTTAAAACACATTTCAAGACGATTTTTCCTTACCTTCCCACTCTTTAAGTATTTTTTCATGGATATTTCAAGTTTGAGTGTGGGGGAAGGGCCTTTCGTGTGCATTCATTGGGATGAGTATCTTTTTGTGTGTGGTGTGAGGTGTGTGTAATCATTTTGGGTAGTGTATTATTAGAAAATTGGGCATGAGTCATCATTTCATTATGCTTATTTTATTTCATCCGGTTCTCCTTCAAAAATTAGAAAATAAAGTAGTGCCTTTCTGGAGTTTAAAAAAAAAGAGAAAAATAAAGTTGTTCCTTTCTGGAGCTTTACAAAAAAATAAAAAAAAAGAGGAGGAGAACTTAGATGATATCATTATTTGTAATCATTTGTTGACTCATGGCCCATGTAATTAAAAGGGGGTGATGCTGTATTTCACATTATCAAAAGGGATTTGAGTGAGGTTCATCTTGTGTTTTCACATGATTAATCATGCATTGTACTTAAGAGTCAAACCTCCTACTTCTGACCTAAAATTATTTCAATTATTTACCCACAAACCCAAAGCCACAGAGTCATTTGAACCTTTATTGCAAGTCCTTGTGATTTTATGTGCGTTTTTTCTTTACAAAGTGGAGAAAGTAGTTAATTTAAAAGCCTGTGGATAAGGAGCATGATCTCATGATATGAGCATAACTCCACTATTAATTGTATCATGAGTGATGAGAGAAAAGATTCAAAAGTGTGGTAGATAATGATTTGGAATGTTTAATAATAATAAATTGAGAAGCTTGAATGAATGAAATGAGAAGCTCCATCATTTTTTTAAAGGGGAAAAATTAAATGCATGAATTGATTGTTGCTTTGAAAAATGGGAAATTAAATTGATATTTTTTTAGAACTTGAAATTTTTATTGTTCATTGATAATTGTTTGATTTTATTTCATTTAAATTTAAATATTGGTAACATTGGTGCCCTTTGAATTCCATGTTGAGATTTTATGCTTGAGGAAAAACATAGTTTAAGTGTAGGGGAATTGATAGAGATAATATTATCATAATTTTTTATATTTAATTCAATAATTTAATCTCTAAAAATTGAAAAATTTGTGTTTTTTACATCAATTTTGGATTTATGATATGTTTTGGGCTAAAATTGGAAAATTGCTTAATTTGAAAATATTGACAGATTTTAAGCACTTTGATAATTAACTCATATTATTTAAAATATAAACCCAATTAATGTGATTCATTTTTTATTGGGTTCATAGATTTATTTTTTACATAATTTGTTTTAACCAGGATTTCATGAGGCCATCCATTGGTCCTAAAAATTCAATCAATATGGACAATTATTCTGGAAGACAGTGTGGAATGATAATTAATTATGGAGTTCGGCTGTTGAATATCATAAAGATTGACCTTCATTAAAGAAGACCATGAATGCTGAAATTGTGGGGAAGGAAAAATGAAACATTCATACAGAATAAATGCTCCAATGAAATTGGTCATATCTCATGCTATACTGGGAGGATGAATATGAAATTTTGGGATGAAACGTCAAAGATATTTTGGAAGATATTTAAATAATAAACCATCCCAAATTTTGACCATTAAATTGGCCGAACATGGTCAATATTTCAGTGGACAGAATATACTATAAATCTTAAAGAGGAATTATGAAGATCTTAAATTTGAAGACTGGAGGATGGCACCCCCTTGGCCTATATAAAGAGGAGTTCACCCATGCTGAGGAGAGGAGTTCAACACCATAATTGGAGATGGGAGGAAGCCAAGGGACACTTGGGGAAATTCTACTTCAGCATCATTCTATTTATTTCTTTTATTTTCTTTACTTTAAAATGTCTCGCCTCTCCCGTATCATCTCGCTTACCCCATCCATGGAGGGGTAGTTCCATTTAAGTGATTGGAAAGAGGGGAGGATAGACCTATGTGTGTGCTTGAGTTTTTGTGCTTAAAATGAAATAAAATTTCTTAATCTTTATAATTCTGGTTTCAATTCTTAATTCACTATTAAATTCCAAATGCAGTACTGTTAGGTTTTGATTCTAAAATTATAAATTACTTTGGTCTATGATCACATCTCCCTCCACCAAATTCTAATCTGTATACGGTGGAACAAGATTAGGGTTGGGTGGTGATTGCTCAGCGGTTGTCAAGCACGTGTGTAGGATTGTATGTCAAAATCTTGGTTTATTAGAGAACAACAATTCTAGGTCTGTGATTGCTCTAATTAATCAAGAGAACTTCTACAACCCTAAACACATTGGAAAGAGGATAGACCAATCTAAGGTTTTAGAAAGGAAAATTATCATCACATCTATATTACCAAGAGATAGAGAGGACTCGGTAGATGAATCTCTCTCTTACCAGTTTAAGGAAGAAGAGGAGATAAATTTAGAGACCATGATGGCACAACACTAGGTCAAGCCGAACCCAATATGATCATCATCTTTATCATTTGTTAAAATCAATCAATTCAAGCTTTTTTTTATTCTATCATTGTCATTAAAATTAATTAAAACCAATATTTTTCAGAAGACCAAAAAAAAGTGACATCCCTTTTTTGTGTGCACTCCTCTTCGGGAGACTACCTAGGATCAACTGCTATATTATACATAGGTAAATAAAATATTGTTTTTCCCGCCCCACGACAGGCATGTGTCAAAGTACATACTGGGTCCCTCACATGTATTTAATTTATAATTGGTATAGTTGTAAAATGATATCTCTTATGAGGAGAAGCTAGTGAAGATCTTGGACTGTAAAGACAATGTTATACGTAATGATACAACTCACCTGGTCAAAGTAATATGGAAGAACCATAAGTATGAAGAAGAAACATAGAAATCAGAGGAAATAATGAAGTAAAAGTTTCCCAACCTATTTTTAAATTAGAATGTAATAAGAAATATTGAGGGTGAAATTTCATAAGGGAAAAATAATGTAATTACACAAAATTTTATCAATCGAATTTCCCTTCTTTTAATTATTTTATATATTTTAATTCACATAAACATAAAATATATATCACAATAAAAACTTTATAAACGAATAATGAATGAAATAAGAGTTATTTCTATAAATTATGGAACCTATACTGATAGAATTGTAACTTTATTGTTGGAATAATAATGTGACCATTTGGAATTGTAAACCGGCCAATAGAATAGTAACCTAATCTATGAAAGTATAAATAAAATTTAGGTATCCTATAAATTATAATATGATATATTTATATCATGGTTTAAGTAAAAAATGTTTTAAAAATGATAAATTAATTGTTGGTATTTTTCTAATATGTAATTGTATATTTACATTTTTTTAATTAATATTATAATTTAAAAGAAAAATTATTTTGAAAACATAGATAAATAAATTAATATTTTATATACTTATTATTATAGGATAATTTTATTATACTTTAATTATTTTTTCAATTTTTTATAAAATTAGTTATAATTTAAAAATTGGTATTTTTTTAATAAATGATGATTTTAATTAAAAATTAAATTTATCATACATGAAAAATTATTTTCACAAAATGGATTCCATTTCTAAAATATAAACATCAAATAATGGTGATTTTGATTTTTGGGAATTTTTCTAAATTTTTTAATTTTTTTGTGAATAGTGAAATTCTGTAATTTATGGTATAAGATTAATACATGAATTATTGAGTCATGGATGATGTATAGATGATGTAATCACTAATAGTACAAACTAAGATTCACTATTTACTATACATAGCCACATGAATCCACACTAATGGTAGTATTGATCTAAAATAATAAACCAATGAATAAAATAATCAAAACACCCATCTCCTAGACTATAAATATCACCCCTCACCACATCTTCTCCTCCCTCCTTATAATACATTAAGTTTTTCCAAATTATTCCATATCCACTTCACAAGCCTTTATCCCCAAATCTAGAAGCATTTGGTCCCAATAAAAGACCAAACCCAATTTCCCTATGGTGTTTCTCAGTGAGAATAAGTTGAAGAGGTAAAATCCTCTTTTGTTTTCTTTTAATTTATTTTCAATTTCTTTCTTTTTCTTATCCTATCCTCACATCCCTATTCAAAACTGGAATGATAACTACATTTTATTTTATATAATATAATTTTATTATGTTAATGGAATAATCCATCATCAAATATTTTCCCTCTTCCTTTTTTTTCTAAAAATGAAAACATCATTTTTGATATGTCGATTTACTGCCAATGTGGACTAGACTTTTTCATTTTCCAGTACCGCCTTCAAGGCTGAAAAAATACAATTATTATGGTTAAAAAAGATTATAATATATGTATTAAAACTTATTTAATGTTATAGAACTAGTATATAAACATATTATTAAATAAATCAATACTAAATCACGATGGTTGTAAAAATAACAAAAAAATGATTTATTTTTTCATCAACATTTTATCTAATGAATCATCCTCGTGTAAAAAAATAAAATGACAAATGGAACCATTTAAATTTATGGATTTTATGTAGAGAACATTTTTTTAACTTGTAATACTTTGGAATATTTCAACATATATTCCCAAAGCTAGCTGCTGAGATGGCGTGCGATTTTGAGGCCTGCTGTGCCTGGAATAAATTATACAAAAAATATTAAGTTTATTTTGTACTATTAATGAAATGGAAATAGGATATATCGTAATTAGTTGATCAGGTCATAAATATGAGACCACTGTTGGGTCTGGAATGCAGTGTTTACCCTAGGAATGACATAAAATAAATCAGCACGGGATGTTCAGATCCCTCAATCATTAGTGGTATGTTAAATGGATGAATTAATTTATTAATTCAATAATTTAATAGCTTAAACCCAAATAAATCTCAAACAGTTACTCAGATTGGACATGTGAGTCCATGGTTGAGTCTAGAGCATGTCGTTTACCTTAAGGGGATTATATGTTTTCTCAGCGCAGACCGTGTGTAGAAAACATCCCAAAGGGAAAAACTATAAATAAAATGATTAAATAAAGTTGTTTTATTTGAAATGATACTTTTAATAAATTCTAAACTGGGACTCAGATTGGAAATCCTAGACATCCATTGAGTTTATAGCATGGTATTTAGCCTAGTGGTGACTTCAATTATTATGTTGTAGGAGATTCAGATTTCGCACCCACTGGTAGTTTCCTATAAATAGGTGGTTAGAGGAATGATTTGGGGTTGGCTATTTCTCTCTTAGATGGAGGAACTCTGGACGAGATCGATTCGATGTATAAACGTCATCAGATCTTGATGAAACTTCAAATGCTAATAGATCGGAGTGTAAAGAACACAACGAAAGATCCAAATTTGAGTCAGGATTTCTATTTTGGATTATACAGTCTCCCTAGTTAAATCTTTTGTCATCATTTTTTACTTCTGTTTGTTTTTTCTACTTTGGAATCTTTTAACGACGTCCAAAAAAACAAAGACCATCGTCTCTTTCAATTTTTGATTTCTCGTTCTTCACTTTATTCATCAAAGAATTTTCCATCTTTCACAAACAACCATCAATCATGGAGTTGGACCCATATTTGTGAATATCTCATCCCAAGGAGTCATGATCTAGGCTTGGGTTTGAGTTTTTTGCACCAGAGGAAGTGCGGTGGAGAGCGGAAGCACTAGTTACTTTTTTCATGTGGAAACATCGGCTGATCATCGAGTGAAGAATAGCACTGGGAATATCTCATCCTTGGGAGTCCAAATCTGGTCCCAGATCACGTTTTGCATCATCGGAGTGACCGTAGTGGTTCGTGGGAGTTTTTATGGTGAGATTCCATGAAAGGGAGGCTCCGAAAAGAAGTGGCGGGAACGGTGTAGCGGATGATGGAGGAGCCGTGGTGGATAGCAGTGGAGCCACGACAGTGCAGCAGATCTGTAGTGGTAGCAGGTTGTACGAGCTGGACCAGCTGGTTCAGGAATGTCCAAGCCGGTTCAGACTGGGGTTCTTAATAAAAAACTCGTATCTTTCAATCTGAGGGTCTGTTTTTCATGCCATCGATGGCAACACGATCCTTGTTTTGCGGTGGACCATTTATGATAGTTTTTATATATATTTTATGTCTCAAATTTTGGTGTAAAAAACGTCAATGTTTTATAAAAATAATATAATTATTCATATATGGGAACCCACATCGGACTGTACATCTACATACGATGTCTAATTGATGCACTGTTAGTGAAGGTTATGGGCGCAGCAGAAGCATGGTTGGGACGACACCAATTTTTTATTTTTACCAAGATCAATGATTATTTCAGGATCAATACGACGATGAAATCCAGTCTCCACAGAATATAATCAAATATTTAGATAAAGAAGAAAGAGGCCTAAAACCTTTAGAGAGGATCTTGCACATCATTTTTATAATTAAATTAATTAATCTCATAAAGAAAAATAATACCTGGATCTTTAGTATTTTTCTTCGCTGTTGATGTTGATCATCCGGAATGACCCTTCCTGATTATCTTGTTGTGTTTGTAAGGATCCAAACTAGAATTCATCTAGAGGTGATCCACACATGCTTCAATGGCCTCCTATCGACACCACTCATTGTCCAGGTGCTAGTGCCGAAAATCGAGTGTCTTCTGTCAGTTGTTCTTGATCACCTGTTCTTCATCCTTGAAGAACATCTCTGATTTTTGAGAGGGGAGATAGGAGGATTCAAGAGAGAAATTGTCTGTCTTAACAATTCTCAATTCACCAGGTGTGTGGTGTGTTGTGGTGTATGTAACAATAGGTATACTTTCCTATTTATATACATCGAATTTCAGTTACAATATTTAATTCCATAGAAACAATTAAATACACTCATGAACTTAGGGAAACCCCATTCATTTAATAATAATATCGCACAATTATTTATGGTGCGCCAACTTGTGCAAAATGGAGTTATAAATAAAATTCTCCATCACAAAATAATAGCAGAATTTTTAATTTGTTCTGACTAGTTAAATAATTATTTATCATCTTGAAAATAATTATTTGACCACCGAACCAATCTTCGTCTGCTTGAAATCCACTTCCATTTATTGAACACCCGAATAAATAAATTAATTAATTATTCTCTTAAATAAATATTTTATTTACAAACTAGTAAATTAATATTTATTAAATGTTCAATAAAATAAATAAATATATTTTATTTCATTTATGCGGTCATTTTAACTTGAATGAAAAAATTCCACGATCTTGAGAATAATATTTATTTCATTGATTAAATTCAAATAGAATTTAACAGATACCACCAAAAACAATTAGTTTGTGACCCTCTAGGATTCATTCTCATTAGCATTAGGTGGGAATTCCTAAAGTACAAGAGTGCTATCTAGAAATGGGTTAAGGCACCCAAGATAAAGAAAGTAATGTTGCAACAATGACATCCACATAAGAATTCTCACTATGTAATATAATCCCTTTGTCATGATATCTCATCAAGAAGGTTTCATGACTGTGTCATCAACTTTTATGCTTGATACATTGTTCTTTGACTACCTGAAATAAACTCATCATTACACCATGGACATGAAATGTTGCACGAAGGTTCTATTTCAATCAAAGGGACAAGAAATAAAATTCCATAAATGGAAGGTAAAAATCTTTCCTCGACTTATCCATTAATAACATTCCACTCAGGACGCACCTAACATACCCTACTTCCTGCCAACTGTCTGCGTGATGGTTTTCGTCAGTAAATCAAAGTGTGTAATTCATGACACGTATTAATTATAATCTTAAAGTCTAAAGATCATTGCACAAGATCACAGATAGAAATATCTGATGACAGAAAAACATGAGTAATTCCTACTAGCGGGTCTGTTCTCAGAATCTCATATCTTGGAGATTACCAAGTTCAAACGTCATGAGAAGAAGTCTCATTTTCTTACAAGTACTCACACCTGACGTTTTGCATGATTTGTGTCCCATCATAGCATGTCATCCAACTTCAGAACTATATTTATGAATATGGTTATAGCATTTCAAGGTTCTCATCATAGTTGGGAACTTCCATGAACATATCAATGAAAAAAAACTCTAGGACATTATTACATAATAATCATGCAGAAAAATGAACAATATGTAATAATACATTAAATATCCATGTAATCAAAGTAAAACTAGTTGGTTCTAGCACACCAAATCTTACAAAATTCTGCTTGGACTAGAGCCAACTGCCTATGACATTTAGTCCGCTAGACCTCACATGATGATCATGTTTCTACTTAGTCAAGGCTTTAGTCAAGGGGTCTGCCACATTGTCTTCCGTGGAAATACTAATCACTGTAACTTCACCTCTCTAAGAAAAAACCCTAAAGAGATGATACTTCCAAATTCTGTGCTTCATCCGCTAATGTGACCTTGTCTCTTTTGTGACATCCACTGCTGTAGTATTATCACATTGCAATGTGATGGGATCTTTATTACTAGGTGTCACATATAGCTCCTGGATGAAGCTTCACATCCAAAAAGATTCTTTATCTACCTCAGAAGTTGTGTTATACTCAGACTCTTCTATATAATCTACAATCACACTCTCCTTTGAGCTCTTCCAGCTCGTTGTACCTCCATTCAAAGTGAATATGTATCCCGTTTGTGACTTCATGTCATCTTGATCAGTCTAGAAACTAGCATCTGCATATCCTCTAATGACTAGTTCTTATCTCCTCCATAAACCAGGAACATATCCTTAGTAGACATTAGATAATTTATGATAGTATTGACTGCCATCCAATGGCGGTGACCTGGGTCACCTTGACATCTACCTACCACACTCAATGCGTATGCGACATCTAGCCTAGTACATAGCATGACATATATGACTGACCCAATCGCTAATTAATATGTATTCCTTTCCATTATCTTTCTTTCCTCATGTGTCTGAGGACATATTTTCTTGGAAAGATGAATACCATGGGACGCTGGAAATAATCCCCTCTTGGATTGTTCCATACTGAATCTCTTTAGTATCTTATCAATTTATATACTTTAACTTAGGCCCAGCAATCTCTTGGATATTTCATGATTTATTTTGATCCCAAGAATATACGATGCCTCTACCAAGTCTTTCATGGAGAAGCATTGATTCAACCATGCCTTAACAGAATGTAAGACTGGTATCTCATTTCCAATAAGTAATATGTCATCAACATATACTATTAGGTAAATGAATGAACTCCCACTAAACCATTTGTAGACACAATACTAACATTCATTCTTGATAAAACAAAATTCTTTTACGGATTCATCAAAATGAATGTTCCATGACCTGGATGCTTGCATTAATCCATATATGGATTTATGAAACTTTCATAACTTATTGGAATCTTTTGGAGTCAAAAATCCTTCAGGTTGTGTCATGTAGAAATCTTCCTGAAGGTTTCCATTAAAGAATTCAGTTTTGACATCCATTTTCCAAATCTCATAGTCATGGTAAGCCACAATGTCAAGTATAATTCTAATGGATTTCAACATTGCAACTGGTGAGATGGTTTCATCGTAGTCAATTCCATGACATTGCTTAAATAATTTTGCAACCAGTCATGCCTTATAGGTACTCAATTGTACTTCCATGTCTAGTTTCTTCTTGAATACCAATTTTCATCCAATAAGATTTACAACAATTGGAGGATCTACCAAAATTCAGACTTGGTTTTGGTACATGGAATCCATTTCAGAATTCATGGCCTCTTTTCCGCTTGGCAACGTATGTGCCACTTACTGCTTCCTTGTAGGTTAGAGGATCATTATTATCAACTAATAATGATTCACCATCCTTAGTAACTATAAAACCACACCATTTCAATTCTCTAGCCACTCTTGTACTCCTATGCAGTACTTGTGTCTCTGGAATAGATTATTCTTCAATGGGGAATTATGGAATATATTCATGTACTAACTCTTGTGTACCTTGAGCCTCGACTTCATCGAAGTCTATCTCACTCCCACTATCTCTTTTGGAGGCGTTCTCCCTCCCAAGGAATATTGAATTTATTTACACTATAATATTTTTATATAAGGGGATGTATAGGTAATATCCCCTTGTTTCCTTAGGGTATACTATAAAGATACACTTTGTGCCTCAGTGTGCGAGTTTGTTACCTAAAGTGGCCTTAACAGACACTTCACTAACCCACACATGTAAATTTGATAACATGGATTTTATTCAACTCCATAACTCGTATGAAATACCATTTATCGATTTAGTTGGTACTTGGTTTAGTATGTGTGCCACTGTTTGTAACGCATATCCCCAAAAGGATAATAGAAGACTCACATGACTCATCATTGATCTCACCATGTCCAACATGGTGTGGTTAATCCTTTCACTCACACTATTCCATTGGGGCGTGTTTGGAGGACTGAGTTGGGATAGGATCCCAAACTCCTGTAAGTAATAAATGAAGTCTTGATTAATTTATTCTCCACCTCAGTCTGAGCAGAGTTTCTTAAACTTCTTACCAAGCTGTTTCTCAACTTCATTCATATATTGTTTGAACTTATTAAAAGAATCTAACTTATACCTCATTAAGTAGATATATCCATATCTACTAAAATCATCAATAAAAGTTATTAAGTATGATTACCCTCCCCTTTATTCAACCGGAAATGGTCCACACACATTGGTATGAACCAATTCAAAAAGTTATTTAGCCCTTTCACTTTTCCCACCAAATGGGGCTTTGGTCATTTTTCCTTGTAAGCATGCATGACATATGCCAAGTGGTTTTAGTTCAAAAGAATATAAATATCCATCATGAAGTAACTTTTTCAAGCGTTTATCATTTTCATGACCTTCTCCAGTGAAGCCAAAGTTGGGTGTGGCTTGAGTCTTGTGATGTATCTTTTCCATCGATTTCCATTACCTGGTTTTTGTAATCCAACACATAATGACCGTTGTATAAATATGACCTAGAAAAAAAATTCTATCTTTATAAAAGAAGAAATTCATTTCCAAACAATAAAAAAATGCATCTATATCTATTCTGGATACATAAATTATGTTTTTGGTTACAGAAGGAACATAAAAACAACCCTTTAACACCAAGATCATCCCCGTTGGAAATGTGATGTGGTAGTCCCCAACAGCTACAACAACAAGTCTGGCTCTATTGGATGATCATAGATCTACCTCTCCTCGATCAATCTTTCTGAATATACTTGGTTCTTGTATTTGGATACATATGTGAGCACCAAAAGCTGTATCTAATACCAAATTTGTAGAAATAGATAAATTGCATTCAATAACAAACACACATGATGCTTCCCCTTGCTTCTTAGGCTGGATTCAATTCTTCTTCTAGTGGCCCTTCTTTCCACATGCGAAACAAACAACCTTCTATTCCCTTTCCTCCCCATTGATCTTCCTTTTCTTGGAAGACTGTGAAGAAGATTTGGGCTTAAAGTTATTCTCCTTCCCTTTCCTCTTATTCACCATAGGGACAAAAGTATTTTCTCACAACATATCTTTTTCCACTTGTAGAATGAGGATAAGAAGATCATATAGAGACTTCTCGATGTTGTTCATATTGAAATTGGCAATAAAGTTAGAGAAGCTCTGAGGGAGTGATGCGATAATGAGATTGGTGCCCAAATTTTTGGGGAGTTTAAACCCTAGAACCTCCATGTACTCAATGTATCCAATTTGTTTGACAACATGAGGCCCAACTGGGGAACCTTCTTCAATCCTACTTTGAAAGAGTGCCTTAGAGATCTCAAACATTTCATGTCTTTATTTCTCCTTGTAAAAACCACAAAGGTTCTCGAGCATGCTATAAGAATCCATGTTTTCATAAGACTTCATGGGATTACTAGACATTGATTATTTCATCAAACATTGAACATCTACCACGTCATTCATATGTTTCTCATAGACCAGGAAATCCTCATCACTCACCTATTTGGGAGGAAGATCAGGTAATGCTAAATCCAATACGTAAGACTTCCATTCATGGAGTAGGATAAACCAATGGCATATAAACCATTCCTGGATGTTACTTCCAGTGAGGATGGTGTCTTTTTCTAGAATTGATTGTAGGGATAGTGTGGTTGATGGGTTTTTCATTTTTATTCTACAATTAAATGATCAGATCATTAGTACTTTCTTAATTACATTTTATAAGAAATAATAAATTTTATTATTTCTCCCACTATTTTATCAAGTCCCAATATCTCTCACCATTGAACTCGGAATGTCCAGTTTCCATGACATTCTAGTGGAAAGGATCCATATTACCCTTCACATAACCCCAAAAAGGGTAGTTCAAGCTATTAGAAGGTATTTAGGTAGGCAGGTCTTTGCCAACTGTGGGCTTGCAGCTCCTTGATATGTTGAGTGGACTCCCCAATCCTAAAATCATGAATTTGGATTTCCTAAACTATTTCCTCCAATATTAAAACAAGTTTAGAAAGGGATACTACTCTTGATGTAATATGGTTAAGTTAACCTAAAACCTTTAATAAGTTATTCCTATATAAAAGTAAGTGTACCAACACGGGTTGGTCAAACACATAGTTTTATTGAGTTTTCCCCTTAATCAAGTAATGGACGGATTGTTCTAACTTAATATTTTATTTGAGGGATTTGTATTTCTTATGCGTGAATTTCTTATTATCATTATCACATGCTTGTTAATATTAATTAGAACTTACTTAAGTGATTAACCATGTCTTGATAATATTTATGCATAAGTCTGTTTTATTTTAGTTCCATCTTGCATGATTGTTTAATTCATTAATTTTGGGATCATGACAACACATCCATAATGATAAACTATGCAACTGATAGAAATAAAATAAAGTAAATGGAATGTTTATGAGATTTTCTAATGGTTACTTTTTCTAGCACTTGATAAACTAACCCTGACCTAGGGGATAAACACCTTGATCATTTGGGGTTTGTGTTTACATCTTCCACCTGTCCACCTCTGTATCTCCTGGGATTGGTTTTTTCACGGCTCCAGTATGAACCACCACCACTAGATTTGAAGTTCCATCCATTACATATTCCCTTTTTAACTCATATGTAGGTGAGGGGTAAAAAGGGGTTTTACATAAAAGAAAACTTGGGCACGCATGCCCTACATATTAATGAGGAAAAGTCTCACAGGCCAACAAATCTAATTCAAGTAAATAAATTAAAAGAAATCATCCACATACAAAGGTCTTTTTCTAGCTCATGATCATCCATACATGCAACGATATTTACGCATAAATAAAACTAGCAATCAATTCTTTAATCATTCTGGTCTAAGATAAATCATGCTTCAAACAATTAATTATCATCTTTAATTAATCAATCCATTTATCTTAAAACCATTTCTGAATTTCCTTGAGATTCTCAACCATCAAAATTTTAAACAAATAAATTCATTTGAAATTATCTTTGTATGTAACGTATAACTTAGAGGAAACCCTGTGAATTCCGATTCATAACTACCCAATGAGTAGAAATTAGCATTACGCAGATGCTAAATTAAACACATATATATAAAACACATATCATGTGTTGTGGCTCAGCTTTACACCTGCATGACATTACATGTATCAAGGGTTTGTATAATATAATAATAAATTTTAATAAATATGCAATATTTGGATGAGTACATGACGTATAGTTCCAACTACATAGTGTGTACTATTTTTCACTGACTATCCAAAGTACATGCCTTGGGAAACAGTGTGTGAGTATACATCAGAAATTTTCGGAGTACACGGTGTGCCTAGTGGGCCACACGTCGTGTAGTTCCTCTTTACATGATCTCCAGCCAGGAAAGCTGTGTACGGGGTACATGGTCTAACCCTAACCCGAAGGGACTACATGTTGTTTCCATTGGTCCAAACAACGTGTAATCTGAAAACTGTGTGGCACTTGTTCCAGGTCAATACACGGAGTCATTTAAGATTTAGAAAGACTCCAACACATGGATTGGTTTTGTGGACTGTTCTGATGCATTGAATCATGAATATATGGCATGTACTATTGAATACACACTGTGCATTCTGGTTTTTTATGTCTAGGAAGATTTGGAACCTCCAAGTGAGATCCTCTATTTTATTTTAATAAAAATTAAAAAAAATATTGTTTCTGTAAGGTGAACGGGAAATGAAAGAGGATAAATAGATCTCGAGATTCATATTTTCATAACGATTAACTTGAATTGAAACAACTAAATTAATAAATGTGGAAGTCATCAACAATATATTTAAATAATTATAAACTATGATGTAACCGCTCTGATTCCACTTGAAGGTTTCGGGCGCAGTGGAAGTGTGGTTGGGACGACACCCAATTTTGATTTTTACCATGATCAATGATTATTCCATGATCAATATGATGATGAACAATAGTCTCCATGAAATATAATCAAATATTTAGATAAATAAGAAAGATGCCTAAAACCTTTAGAGATGATCTTTCACATCATGTTTATAATTAATTTAAATGATTTCATAAAGAAAAATAATACCAAGATCTTTAGTATTTTTCTTCGTTGATGATGTTGATCATTCAGAATGACCCTTATGGATTATCTCATTGTGCTTTTAAGGATCCAAACTGGAATCCCTCTAGCAGTGATCCACACGTGCTCTGATGGCCTCTGACTGACACCGCTAATTCTCTGGGTGCTAGTGTGCTGAATTGAGTGTCATGTGTTGGTCATTCTTGATCGCCTGTTCTTCTTCCTTGAAGAATGTCCCTTATTCATGAGAGGGTAGAGAAGAGGATTTGAGAGAGAAATTGTTTGGCTCAACAATTCTCAATTCACCAGGTGTGTGGTGTGTTGTGGTGTATGGAATAATAGGCATACTTGCCTATATGTATACAAAAAATTTCAGTTACAATATTTAATTGCATAGCAACAATTAAATATATTGATGAACTTAGATGAAACCAATGCATTTAATAATAATACTGAGTCATGATTTATGGTGCACCAACTTGCGTAAAAAGGAATTATAAATAAAATTTCATGTCACAAAATAATAGCAGCATTATTTTAATTTGTTTCAACTAGTTAAATAATTATTTACCATCTTGAAAATAATTATTTTACTACTAGACTGACCTTAGTCCACTCGAACACCACTTCCATTTATTGAACACCCGAATAAATAAATAAATAATTTATTCTCTTAAATAAATATTTTATTTAAAAACTAGTAAATAAATATTTATTAAATGTTCAATAAAATAAATAAATATATTTAATTTAATTTATGAAATCATTTTAAGTTGAATAAAATTGTTCCGTGGTCTTGAGAATAATATTTATTTCATTAATTAAATTCAAATAGAATTTAACCAAGACCACAAAAAACACTTAGTGTGTGGCCCTCTAGGATTCTTTCTCATTGTCATTAGGCGGGCTTACCTAAAGTCCAATAGTACTGTCTAGCAATGGGTCAAGGAACCCAAGAGAAAGAACATAAAGTTGCAACAATGACATCCACATATGTATGCTCACTGTGTAATATAATCCCTTTGTCACAATATATCATCAAGAAGGTTTCATGAATATGTCATCAACTTTTATGCTTGATACGTCGTTCTTTGAGTACCTGAAATAAACACATCGTTACACCATGGCCTTGGAATTTCAAGTGACAGTTCTATTTCAATCAAAGGGGAAATATATCAACTTCCATAAATGGAAGGGACAAATCATTCCTCGACTTATCTATTAATAACATGTCACTCGTGATGCACCCAACATACCATACTTCCCACCAACTGTCTGCATGATGGGTTTTGTCAGTAAATCAAAGTGTGTATGTCATGACATGTATTAATGATAATCTTAAAGTCAAAGGATCATTACACACACTTGTAGATAGAAATATCTGATGACACCAAAACATGCAGAATTTCTACTAGAAGGTCTATTCTCATAATCTCATATCTTGGATATTACCATGTGCAAAATTCATGGGAGGAAGTCTCATCTGCTTACAGGTTCTTGCACCTAATGGTCTGCATGCATTGTGTCCCATCATAGCATATCATCCAGCTACAGAACTATATTTAAGAATATTGTTATATCATTTCAAGGTTCTCATTATAGCATTGAACATCCATGACCTTTTCAATGCAACAAATACTCTAGAACATAATTACATCATAATCATGCAGAACAATGAACAATATGTTATAATACATTAAATATCCATGTAATCAAAGTAAAGACAGTTGGTTCTAGGACACCAACTCTTATAGTCAGAGGCATTGTGACCTTGGAGTTGAGGCAGACACTTCAAGACTAATTTCGGGTGCTTAAACTGAAAAGGTGGTATGGGACCCATGAGCCTCATTTTCAGAGTTTACAGTGAAATCCCACTTTTTCACAAGGTGTTTGTTTTAAAAAATGAGTAGTCGATCTTGTGTTTTTTTTTCAAGGATCGCAATGGTGCGATACATTTGGATGTGTGATGCCTTTTTCTGATCGGTTGTGATCGAGCACTGATCGAGTCTTTGTTGTGAAAAGCACCGTGTTTACCGGTTGTCCATTTTGGATGAAGCAATAGCCAATACTGTGGGTTTTTTCAATGGGATCACAATCGAATGATCTATGTGATGTGTTTCGGGTTCAATTCATGGGCCCCATGGGGCATCATTTTCACACAGCACGGTGGAAGGCATTTTCCACACTAGGAGTCTATTTCAGATGAATAAATTGTCGATCTTGTGTGTTCTTTCACAATGATCATGATGGTGTGATCTATCTGGTTATCCAAGGATATTTTAAAGAGGCATATCGGTAGAATTATTTTTTTTCTCTTCAGTTCAGTAACGATAAATGCATGCTTGTCAGCCTTTTGGCTAGAGGTTCTATGTACTTTGGGAGTACACTGGAAAGGCTTGTGCATACCTGGTCATTGTTTTATACCCGAGTATGGCTACATACACAGACATATTAATAGGTGGGGTCATAGATCGTATGGACCCCACACAGGTCGTGTACCACTTTACGAATCTTTTACCTCTCATATCTCTTTCTTCTAAACTCGGATTCTATCCCATGAGCAGCCTATCCTGAGTTTTTTCCATGTAGAATGTGATGGTGCCTTCCGTAGTGGATTTCAAGGTTTGATGTGAGATGTTATGAGTGTGATTCCTATATAAGGTGATGCTTGATGTTTTGGTTGAGACACATGTTTGAGGTGATGCTCGATGATGACAATGATAGAAGTGGTGTTTTCAGAATCAATAGATTAGTACCGGTTTACCCTTTAGTACAGCTAGGTAGTGATGTTTATGTTCTATCTTCAGGATATTTCCTCCAGTGGGTCTAGGCAGTGAGGCTCATCATTTACTCTTCCGAGAATACCCTCTTATGAGGCTGGGTAGTGAGTTTCACCATTATCTCTTCAGGGATTACCCTCCAGTGCGGTTGGGTAGTGTGGTTTGTTAGTTACTCTTTCAAGACTTACCCTCCAGTAAGGCTGGGCAGTGAGGTTCATCATTTACTCTTTCAGGATTACCCACTAGCTGGGCTGCACAGTGGGTTCATTGACAACTCTTCTAAGCATAACCTCCAGTGGGGATGGGTATGGGTTCACGACTTTGTGATACGATCTCTCAGTTATGAGAAACAATGATGAGACATACTTAACGTGACATTGGACTCTCATGAAATAGGGGAACTTTTCCCTCCAAGATGTGCCCTTGTGATGCGACCTAAATCTTTGAGGGTGAGACATACCTGCCTAAAGAGGATAGTATCAAGGGGATATGATTGATCCCTTTTGAATTTTAGTTCAGGACATACATGTGCGATGTTGGGCATCGATGGTGTTTACTTCTAGAACTATTGGGGACTCTTTTCCTAGGATGAGCTAGTGATTTGGAGATCCCCATACTCTCTCGTTTCGGCTAATTTTGTTCAGAAAATATACATACATACATATATATATATATCGTATTTTCAATATCCACTCCTTGGGTTTTAGTTACTCTCCTTCCCAAAGAGGCGAAGACGCATGGGGTAGGCCACATGCTTTTCTTGTATAGCATCTCGTGGTTGGATGAGTCTATTGTCCTAATATATGTAAGAAAGAATTGATGAGAAGTTCATATTCTCACCATTCCTAGCTCCTTGTATTTATAAGAGCTTACTTCACTCATTTTTTGAGTTCAGATGTACTCTTTTACTATACCTTGTTATATATACTGCTCCCCTCTTCATTTTTTCCTTTTCTACTCCCTTGAGCCTTCGGGGCATCCTACTGAGTATTTTTATACTCACCCCTACTTGGAATTTTCCCACACATGGTGTGACCTTACAGACAATGAACAAGTTGATTGTGAATTCAGAGTAGCATAGGGATACCAGGAGATTGGACAACATGGGGTGGTCGAAGCTTGGGAGTTAAGAGCAGGGCTATCACAGCTGTTTTAATTTTCCACCTGTTGTTAGGTTTTGGAACTATTATGGTTAGGCATGTATTTTTCCCTTTTACCTTTCAGTATACTTTTCTGTACTTTTTCTGTTTATTGGTCGATGCATATTTGTGGTTTATTTATAGCAGTGTTGTATCTTTCTTTCATTTCCCTCTGCATTGTTTGCATTGAGTTGGATACATGTGTGTGTACAGGTTCTTAGGAAAAGGACTCCCCATGTTTTTTGTGCCTTCGATGCTAGTCACCAACCCCTGGCCTATAGAGGTGGGCTTGTGGGTAGTTGCGGCTCGAGTCTCGGTACGGGTTGGGTCGTGACAAAGTGGCATCAAAGGTGTTTCATTCCATTGTAAATTGTTCAGACGGTCCCTAAAAAGGAATTTTTTGGATTTAAGGGAAACATTGTAAATGTTTATTGGGAGTAGCTCTCAGGCCAACAAGTCTAGTGATGGTGCGATGGCTAATGTTTCGATTCACCAGGAATCTGATTAACCACTTACTGACTCAGTGTGCTAAGACACTTATTGCAGGGAACATTGGTACATGCATCATATTGGATTTTGTATTTTACTATATTTCTTGAGCTATCTCCCCATTATTGATGATATATATATATATATATGATCATTTGACCTTGTTACTCCTTGATCATATCCAGGATGCCTCTATGATGACAGCAATCCATGATACAAGCTATGCTTCATGATGATGATTCTGTGACCGATGGGGCCTTAGTTCAGGATTCATCAGATGATTACCTTTTCTCCATGTGAGAAAGTAGCAGCACCTCCACCTATGGAGCAGTAGTTAATATCGGCAGTGCAGACCGATGATGGGCATAGGATGAGCACATTCCATGAGTTCCAGCATCCAAGACCGCTGATGTTCTATGGTGATCTATACCCTCCGTTAGTGGAGGTTTGGAAAGAGTCGGTAGTTTTCCTCTTTAGGATTGTTCAGACACCGACAGATCAGATGGTGGCTTTGGTAGCCTATCATTTTGCACAGAGTATCTTGGTATTGGTAGATCTGGGCTACTCATATGCACGATGAGTCGGTACTCTCATGGTATGACTTCAAACAACTATTTTGTGACGAGTAATACCCAACCTAATTATGCTCCATCCGGTTTCAAGAGTTTTGGAGCTTCAGTAGGGAGGAATGATGATGATTGAGGATGTGAATAGGTTCAAAGACCTTGCACGCTACTCTCTAGACATGATCCATGATGGATTATTACATGCACAGATGTTTGTGTAGGGTCTCTATAGAAAATAGTTTCCCCAATGTAGTGCATGTTTCCATCCTCACCTATATCAGGGTGTGGTAGTAGGCACTGGTGACATAGATATTTTTATCATAGGGGTGTCAATTGATTGGTGTTGGTAGTGGGCACAACAGAGTTGGGGAATCTATCGTAGCTAGCTGACATTGGTTGGTATAACCTCAACGTAGGATGCCTCCCCTTAATAAGACTCAAGAAAATGGCTAGGGGTAGTTTAGAGCATTAGAACATCCCAGGGAGGGCTAATTTTGTGATTGTGAGGGGTGAGGTCATGTGGCATGAGGCTAACTAACCAGATTTATTTAGCTTCCCAGGAAGTTGTTAGATGGGATTCCATGGAAGAGGTATTGTTGTGATTAGATATCTCAAAGGAGGGGACATGGTGGTCCCTAGGGAGGTGGTGTTTGAAAAAGATCATAAAGAACTATGTTTGGTGGAAAATGTTGTGGGGTCCTTCTACCACCACCAGGCAGCCCCCGTCAGGCTCAAGGAGCTGGCGGCTGGGGTTGTGGGACTCTACATACTATGGTTGTCTACAATCCTATATCACATGAGACAATAAGAGGTATTATCTATGTTTGTTCTAACTTTTTTAGTAGAACTTGTTAGACACTATGTGAGGTACTCTTTTACTTTAACTCCTTGATCAAGGAGTTACTGAGGGTCAAATGCGGTGTCGGTGTAACCCAGTGTTGGGGTTGTTTTATGTAGCATTGAATTCATGAGAAAGAGGGGTTCTTCCCCCACTAAGACAAGATTTGTGATGTGAGAAAAACCATGTGGGAGATTCAGTTCCACCCAAAGAGGATAGTATCGAGGTTTGGTGGATGAATCCCTCTAAATTTTGTGTTCATGGTGGGGTATTGTAGTGGAGTGTTAGATCAGGTCTTGGCTTGGCTGGTGGAGTCTTTCTTCTTGACCTCCCTTTGCATGAGGTTCCACTAGTGGGTTTGGAAGAGTGCCTATTTTGGGATTACTCTCCTTCCAAGAGGGGAAAATATGTGGGGGGTATCCCATGTACTTTTCATGTCTATCCTATTATTTTTGGATAAGTTTACTCACTTTCCTTGTACTTGGGTACCTTGAGAGCTCAGCATCATTATTGATACCTCAGTTATCAAGTACAGGTCAAGGTGATGGAAAACACATAAACAAAACTATGTGACTCCCTATGTGGTGTTGGTAGCGGTAGTCTCCTCACCGAGAATGTGGAGACACTATATTCTGGGAGAGTGATTTGTGGTTTGCTCAAACCACCAGTGTCTCAGGTGCGTCTTCACCAAGAGAGACTTGAACCTGAGATGGTAGTTCTGGATGAAATTATTTCAAGACGATGACATTGAGGTAGTCTATGCTCTAGAAAAAGGCCGCATTGTATCGGATACCCATTGAAATAAGCCACAGGATTTCCCAATAAGGGAAGTTTTAGAGTATTTAGCTTCCCTGCAGCTTGCCCTAGTAGAGTAGGAGGATACAAATTTTCTTCAGTGGAATGTGATGATTCCTTTTCTTCTCAAGCATGTTAGACAGTCTTGGTTGTGATGCATCGACTGTGAAATCTTGTGTGACTAGATATCCTTGAGTGTTTCACCAGATGGATATTCTAAAGGAGTGAATCAAGAGACCTTGTTCTAGGGATTAACTTTGATTCCAAACGTGACATGGAATGTAGTGTATTTGTCGTGGAATTAAACTAACCCCCCAAGTATCATTGAGATGTTCAGAATTGTGCAAGAGATGGAGAGTTTGAATACCACCTTGCCCTACCCCCCAATAGTTGGAGTGGGTGCTTGACATCTTCCATGTGCTGCAACTAATGAGATACGTGTGTGTTCCAACACACGTCATCAAAAGGAAAAAACCTTATAAGGAAGTACCATCCCTTTGGTTTTCATGTTGTACCAGCATGGTAATGTGTAGGTTTTCCTGGGAGTGGGAGAGTTAGGTGTGAGCTCAATATCCTGAGTTTCTTTTCCTAGTTTTTCTTTTTTTGGATGAAAATCATGAAGAATGGAATGATTTAGAGAGCTTGTTTTTACGTTGTAATATTTTTGAATATTTCTACATATATTCCCAGAGCTAGGTGAGGAGACGGTGTGTGATTCCAAGACCTGGTGTGCCCAAAATTAATTATACAAAATATTAAGTGTTTTATACTATTCACATGATGGAGATGGGATATATCATAAACAGTCAATATAAAATATGTTGGCATGGGATGTTCAGAGCCCTAACTCATTAAAATTGCATTAAATGGATGAATTAATTTATTAATTAAATTATTTAATAGATCAAACCCAAATAACTATCAAACAGTAACCTAGATAAGAAATCAGAGGCCACAGTTTAGTCTAGAGCATACTGTTTACCCTAGGAAGGGTATAGGTTTTTTCGGTGTAGCCCTTTTGTAAAAATAGTCTAGGAGGGAAAAATAATAAATAAAATAATTAAATAAATTTTTTTCATTCGAAATTCTACTTTGAATAACTTAAAAATGAGGAATATTATTGGAAATCAGATACCATCATTGATTTTATAGTGTTGTTTTTACCCTAGGGGTGATGTTTATTGTGAGGGTGCAGGGAATTAATATTTCACATCCGATGACACTTTCTTATAAATAAGAGGTTAGATTAATGAGCCAAGGTTTTCCCATTTCTCTCTCGGATGATGGAGCTCTGTCCATTGAAGATTCAATATCTTAATGTCATCAGATTGTGATGAAACTTCGGACGCTATAATATTAGAGTGCATTGAACACAACAGCGGATACATATTCGAGGTATTATTTTTATTTTTGATTATGTAGCACCCCGGTTGAATCTTTTGTCACTGTTTCTTACTTATGTTCATTTTAATTGATTTGGAATCCTTTAATGATGGCCAAACCAACAACGACCATCATTCTTTTCAATTTTAAATTTCCCGTTCTTTGTGTTCTCCACATTTTCCATCGAATAAATCTTCTTCTTGGACAAACGACCTTCGATCATGGAGTTAAAACCCATATATTTAAATCTCTCTACCCAAGGAGTCCCAATATGTGATTGGGTTTGAGTTTAGGGTGCCGAAGGAAGTGCAGAAGCAAAAGGAATCACCAGTTACTTTTCTCCATGCTAAAACATCAATCGATCATCAAGCGGAGTATGGCATTGTGAAGGTCTCATCCCAGGGAGTCTAGATCTAGTCTCAGATCATTTTTTGGATCACATGAGTGGCCATAGTGGATTTCGGAAGTATTCTAGCATGGTTTCTAGTGAGGGCAGCTCTAGGAAGTAGCGACATGTTGGCGGGCATGGAGGAGCGTGGCGGAGGCTAGCGGTTCGAGCCAGACCAGCCGGTTCAGGCTGGTTCAGACCTGGGTTTTTAATAAAAACTCAATATCTTTTAATACAGAGGTCTGTTTTACATTTCATATGTGGATTCTCGATCATTGTTTTGTGGAATAACCTTTAAGGACATTTGTAGATTTCTTTGTTTTGGTCTCGAACATTGCTGGTATGAAACCTCTGTTTTTAATAATAATAATATAATTATTTTTTTTCAGGAACTTTCATCGGATCGTACATCTGTATATGACGTCTGATTGATGCACTATCAAAGGCTTTGTGACCCTGTAGTTGAGGTAGAAATTTCAAGACAAATTTTGGGCACTTGAACTAAAAACGTACTGTAGGTCCCATGAGCCCCGTTTTGGGCATTTGCGGTGAAATGGTACTTTTTCACCAAGTGTCCATTTTGGTCAAATGAGTAATCTATCTTGTGTGTTTTTTTGCAATGATAGAAATGGTGTGATTTGTTTGGATGTGCAGAGAATTTTCATTATTGGTATCGATCGAGAACCGATCGGATGTTTGCGGTGAAAATAACCATTTTCACTGTTTGTCCATTTGAGAAGAAGGAATAACCAATTCTATGTGTTTTTTCAAGGGGATTTCAATGGAACGATCCATGTGATGTGTTTTTTGGATCGGGGAATGGGCCCCATGGGGAAATATTTGTACACAACGCAGTGGAATGCAGTTTCTTCACCGAGAGTCCATTTTGGACGAATGAATAGTCCATCCTGTGCATTTTTATGCATGGATCAGGATGGTATAATCCAGCTAGTTATCTTAGGCTGTTTGTAAGAGGCATGTCAGTAGAATTATGTTTTCACCCTTTGGATCAATAATGAGAAATGCGTACTCATAATCCTTCTGGCTAGAGGTTATGTATACTCTGGAAGTACACTAGCATGACTTTTGGGTACCTGATCATAGTTTAGTACCTGAGTATGGATAGGTACACGACCAGATGATGAGATGGGGTCACACATAATATGGTCTCCACATGTGTCGTGTACCACTTTAGAAATCTTCTACCACTCTTATCTCTTTCTTCTAAACATCAATTTTGGTCCACCAGCAGCCTATCCTGATTGTTTTTCAAGTAGAACGTGATGGTTCCCTCTATAGTGGCTTTCGAGGTATGACATGAGATGTTTCGAGTGCGATACCTATCTGAGCTGACACTCAATGTTCTGGGTGTGATGCCTATCCAAGGTGATGCTCGATGACGACAATGATGGAAGTGGAATTTTTAGAATCCCCAAATTAGTATCGACTTACCCTCTAGCATGGCTGGGAACTAAGGTTCGTCATTCTCTCTTTAGGACTTACCCTCCAATGGGGCTGGGCAGTGTGGATCATCATTTACTCTTCTGGGCTTACCCTCTAGCTAGGCCAGAAAGTGAGGTTTGAGGTTCTATCTTTAGGGATTTCCCTCCAACATGGCTGGGTAGTGAGGTTTTCCAGTTACTCTTTCAGGATATACCCTCTAACAGGGATGGGCAGTTAGGTTTGTTTTTTTCTCTTTTGGGCTTACCCTTCAGCTAGGTTGGGTAGTGGGTTCGTCGATGACTCTTTTATTCATACCCTCCAGTGGGGTAGGGTAGTGGGTTCAAACATTGTGATATGATATCTAGATTGTGTGGCATAATGAATAGATTTGATTAATGTGATTTTGGACTCTCAAGAAAGTGGGGTGCTTTTCCCACCAAGATGCATCCTTCTGACGTGACCTAAAACCATGCAAACGAGATAGACCCACCCAAGATGGATAGTATTAAGGTGTGTTAATTGAGACCCTTTGACTTAAAATTCAGGGAAGACATGTGGTATGTTGGGCATTGTTGGTCTTTACTTCTAAAACTAAGGGAGACGCTTTTCCTGTGAGTAGCTAGTGATATGGAGTTTCCCTTACTGTCTCATTTGAGCTTCTTTGGTTCATCATATATATATATATATTGTATTTATAGTACCCACTCCTTGGGACTTAGTTATTCTCATTCTAGGATAGGTGATGATGCATAGGGAATGCCACAAGCTTTCCGTTTCTATCTTCTCATGGTTGGACGAGTCTACTCTCCAACTATTGGCAACGAAGACACGACGAGAAGTTCAGCTTCATACCATTCTTAGCTCCTTATGTTCGGATGATATTACTACAATCTTTTATTGGGGTTGAGCAATAATTTTTTATTATACCTTATTCTATATGTTACTCCCCTCTTCAGTACATATTTTGTTTCTCCATTAAGCATTTGAGAAATCCTACTGGGTATTTTTATACTCACACCTACTTGGGCTTTTCTGCCACTAGGTGTTCCCTTGCAGACAATGGATAAGTTGATCGTGACATGAGATGAGCATAGGTATATGGGTTTCTTTTACCACATGGGGTGGTCATAGCTTGGGATTCAGGAGTGGGGCTCTCTCAACTGTTTTACTTTTCCACCTGTTGCTGGGTTGTGGCACTTTTCAGTTGGGCATGAATTTTTTCCCTTTCTCTTTCAATTTACTTTTCTATGCTTATACTATTTAGAGGTCGATTCATATTTTTTGTTTATTTATTGAAGTTTTGTTTCTTTCTTTAAATTCCCCATGAACTGTTTTCATTGACATGGTTGTGTGTGTGTGTACAGGTTCTTAGGAAAAGGCCTCCATGAGTTTATTGTACCTTTGGTGCTAGTCTCTAGCCTCTGGCCTATAGAGGCAGGCCTGGGGTAGTTGTGGCTCAAGTCCCAGTATGATTAAGGTTAGGAAAATTTAATTAATACTATAAATTTCACTTCTAGAGAGTTATTACAATTTGAAAATAACTTACATAATAAAACTCAAGGGAACCGATCTTGAAATTCATGAAACAAATGTTACTATAAAGAAAAAATTATACATTATATCTAAAAAATGGAAATAAATTAACCTAGTAAAATTATAATAATTAAAATATAGTTTTAATAGGTTATGAATTAAATTATTAATAAATATAATTTTATTATCCATGACATTATGTACATGTACTAAACACTCCCAAACATAAGGTACGGGGTTCTCTCCGAACCTCCATTTTTTCCCTCGAGTTATGATTTCTCTCTCATTACTCCATTATAATTATTAATTATTATTATGTACTCCTAAATTATATGCGTAAGTCCCAATAAAATGTACCTATATTAATTATTCTTTATTTTATGTGGTATACATGTTTTATAAGGTTTCCTTTTCAATTCCTCTCGATAAGCAAGCCTGATTAAAGGGAAATTCCCAATTTCTTACCCATTTTCAATTATCATCCATAATAGGTTTTATGTTTCAAATATTTTTATAAACATTATCTTTTTATCATAAAAAATATCTAATTTCATTTCTTGTTTTATGTAATCAATTATTTTTTTCTGTTTTAATGACTCTTTAATATTTTCCATTAAACCGCACTAAAGTGTCTCATTTCTGAAGTGTATTAAATACTCTTTTTACATGTTTTCAATTTAATTAGACATAATTTTTCGTGATCTATGAATATTAACACTTATTAATATCTATGTATTATTTAAATCTATTCTTTCATGGAAATTATTATGATACACCCATTTTTTATGCCTTATGACATGATCATGATACCCATTTTTTCCATGGGTAACCCTTATGTGTATTCATTATGTTTGATTCTTCATGTGGAACACATATACATGAAAATTTTATGATGGGTGAACCCAGGTAGTGCTTTAATCCATTGGGTAATGTTTAGTCTCAGGATACTTCATGTTGGGATATGGATTGAACCTAATTCCTTAATAGGACTTTTTCTACCATGTGAAATAGTCTTGATAGTTAGACGTGACTCATTATTATATCATGTTTAATTTTGTTTCAACCTTTATATGATTCAATGATTACATTATCCCATGTTCTAAATGTTATAATTCGTTATATTAATTCACGTTCCATTCCTTTTTTATGTCATCCGGTTATACCTTCTAACTTATGTGTTTTTCTTTATTCCTATGTTTATTCCCCTACTAGGATTTTTAGATCATCCCATTGTTTATTTATTCCCCATGTTATCCTATATAGATTTAATATCTCAGAGGAATTTATGATATCATTATTGAGATTAAATAAAAGATTTTTTTTTGGTTTTATGCTTTTTAATTATGTACCTAATCTTCCAAAGACACTAGACATTACGATCATTGGCTTGTAATTTATGGTTATTTATGTTTAAATTCATGTAATAATATGTGAAAAAGGATAGGGTTTCTATATGTGTCTCAAACTTTCTGATAACTTTTCATGAACACGCACTCGTGGCATAATAGTATTGTTTCATCATTAGGGCAGCCTAAAAAGATTATTCATTACCTCTATACATGCACCTATTTGTGCGTGAAGACCTTATGTCTAGTTTTGAGGTTGAGAATAGATTCAATGATATATAAGGATGAAGCTAGGGATTTCATGATCTAGTGGAGCCCCTCATGTTGATTATAATGATCAAGCTGGAGAAAACCAGTAGTGTCTTGGAGACTGAGTATGTGTTATAGCATGAAGTTAGTAGTAGATCCATATGCACTTTAATTTTAGTTTGTTTTATGTACCCCTATATGTCAGGTTGTCCTAGTGGGTGACCAATTTTTTTTGTATGATATGGTTTTTTATGATTTTATAGCATTTCATTGATTATTAAAACATGTTTCCATTTCAGTTATTTACTAATTATTCACTCTATTGATTTATTGTTTAAGATGATATCTGGTTATTTTTTCATTGTGTTACTCTGATATGAGGGTATATTCTCCCTATTGTTCCACCTTTAGAACCTCCCAACTAGTCAGTAGCCTCTGGTATATGGGGAGGTACACTTGAAGCCTTATGGAAAACCAGCTTGGAGCACTGGATTAGTTGCATCTGGGTCGGGACATTACAAATTTTTGTATCACGTTTGGTATAACATTATTTATCTTAATTTCTATCTATATTTCCATATATCCTACCATAAAGAAAGAATAATTTTTTATTAACTGAATCTAATTATTACATAATTATAAAATGAATATCATGAATTTTTATTCCCACTGATATTTTATACAAAATATCACTTAAAATGAAACAATTATATTTCCTCGACACTATATTATTTATTATGAGATGATAAATAATTTTTTTATTAATTTCTAAATATCTACAACTATTGTTTCATTTATTATTAACGTATGTTAATAAAAAAATTCATTATTCATTATTTAACTCATTTATGTAGCATTATTACATAATTATGAATTCTATTTTTTCATTAAAAATATATAATGTTGACTTATCCAACTTTTCATCCATTCTTTACTAGACCCTAACTATTAGAAGGTTCATGATAGCTATGATTCCTAATTCATTACTCAAAATTTTCTTTCTAACAATCTTTTCAAAGCCCCACACCTTGGTGAGAGGCGCTCCAAGGAACACCTGGAGTGCCTCATCACTGGTTTGGCATTGAAACCTCACCAAGGAATGCCAAAGGAAAATGCATCGTGCACCATCATAGAAGTCACTAAGGTTATAGGAGTTGTAAATGTGTGTCCCATAAAAAAATGAGGGCTACTTTTTATAGAATTGGTGGAAATTGGGGGTGGAAATTGGGGCTACAAAGGGGTGGAAATCGAGGATTCATGGAACATGGGTATAAATTATTTCTTTGAGGATACATGGGTAGAAATCTGGGGGTGGTTTAAATTAAGTTCTATAGGGGTCAACGGGTAAAAATTGGGGCTATAGGGGAAAAGGGTGGAAATCAAGGTGGAAATTGGGGGATACTGTTAAGAGTATTATATATAGGTTGGATGTAAAAACATTAAAAATACATTTATTGAAGTGATAAAAACATTGCACTATAAAAAAATAAATAGTCCCCAAAACTACATAGCACAACCCCAAAACTATCACCATGTAATTTAATTAGTATTATATTTATTAAATTTTTGTTTTTTTTAATTTAAAATATTATTGAAAACTGTGAACATTTAATTATGTCATGTGATGCACCTTAGATTCAAGAGTCACACACTTCATGCCGCATCCCCAAGTAGCCTTTACACCTTAATACACCGCACGCCTTTGACAACACCATTGACGACTATTATGAGTAGATAGGAGTTCAAGAGGAAGATATTTTTATAAATCTTATAATAAATTATTTTAAAATATATTTATTAAAATTAGATAAAACTAATAGATAAAGAAATTGCCTTTTTATTAGAATTACATTAAACATGAAACAAATATAAATATTAAATACCAATATATTTGTTAGTATATAGCTCATAATCTTATAATTTTTCATTATTTTCTTCCATTCCATTATTTTAGGACCCCATTATAAATATAAGAAATAAAAAATATAAACATGGACACCATGTGTTTATTTTTTAAAATGTGATTTCTAGTGGTTAAATAAAATTTTATGTTCTTTAATTTAGAACATAGTTGATTATAGGTTATTACAAGGGATATTGACTTACCTATAAAGAAACATTTCATATTCTTTATCATCATGTATTTCCTTTTAAATTATTTTTTTCATGCTGTTGATTAATTTTAGTAGCATGTTTGGTACTGCATTAGTTATCTCAATTCCTATCTATCTTTATGTATCTCCCACTTTAAAGAAATACTTTTTCGAGAAACAACTCCCATTATAACATAATTATAAAATCAATCCTATGTACTTTCATTACCACTAGTATTTTATAAAAAATAACACTTTTAGTGAAACAATTATATTTTGCCTACAAAATATTATTTTTTATGAGATGTAAAATATTCATTATTATTCGTTTATTCATATCTACATATAGAGTTTCATTTCTTCTAACCTTTTTTATAATTATAAATATTCAATATACAATATTTAACTCTGTTATAAAACATCATTAAATAATTATGAATTATATTTTCTCATTATGAAATATATCATTGACATATCGACATTTACCTCCATTCCTTCCAAACCCCCAAATGTCTGTAGGTTCATGCTGACTTCGATTCCATGTTCAGTTCACCCAAACATATTTCAACTAATGTGAGTATATTAGAGTTTAAGATAATTTTATTCTTATAAATCTTATAAAATATTGTTTTTTAGTATATTTAATAAATATAGATAAAATTAATAGATCATAAAAAATAGATATATTTATTAGAATTCCATTAAACGAGTAATAAATATATATTAGAAATACCAATATATTTGTTATTATATGAATCATAATCTTCTAATTGTTTCTATTTTAATCCCTTACATAATTTTGGGACCCCTCTATCAATATATAAAATTTAATATATAGGCATGGACATTGTTAATTTTTGCATCAAATAGTGATGGTTAGATCTAAAATAAAAGATTCTATTATTGAATTTAAAGCGGAGTTGATTACATGTTAATACACGAGACATTGAATTACTGATAAATAATAATTCCCTATTCTATATGCACTGGTACCTCCTCCACATTTATTTTTGTGTGTAGTTGGTTAATTTTAGTTGAACATTTTTTTCATCATTATTTATCTCAATTCCTATCTTTCTTTCCATTTCCCCTCTTTAAATCAAGTTTAATATTTTCAAGCACCAACCCTCATTCTTGATTTTTTTTTGTAATGTTTTAAAGAAAACTAGAGACTTTATAACATTTTCTAAAATGACCCTGGATTTTCACACATAAATATTACATTTTCTAGATGAATATTCATTAAATTACATAATATCTTCTTGAAGAATGTATAGGTTTAGTGTCTTCAGAGACTAGAAAAAAATATTCTTATTTTATGAAAGATCCTCAACATCTCCCAAAAATAACTCCCCATTTAGTACTCTTTATAGTGAAACCCTACTTAGAACCTTTATTCATTACACGGGGAATGGAAACATTAGAAATGGTGTGCATATATTCTTAGTAAGGATAAACTTGGGAAATATAAATCCATGATCATATAAATTAATAAGATAAGAATAAGGTTATGTGATCGTGAACATAACTTAAACTTTTTATGGCCAACCATTCATAGATCCTAAACATGGGTCATGGAATAAAGCATTATCTTTTCAAAATACTTGGGACATAAGACTGAGAAAACATAATAAATCAATCATGAATCATAATCTCATGTCATAAAAGTGTCACACTATCATAAATATAGAAACCATTAAATATTTCAAGGTTAAATACTGAGACCATTATCATATTGGATAAGACATCATCACCTATTTCCCATTGTGGATAAAGATGAACATACTTCTCATAGTTGATCAATCCCATTGACTTGATTCCCATCATTATCTCACGAGATATAAATCATTACCTTATACATTGAAGGGATAAACACTTACCACCAATAATATAATGAAAACCATACTTATTTGTTCCACGATACTATAAAACATTCATCATATCATCGTATTATAAGCCATGTAAAGGAAACTATTTCATAAACATTTCATCATTTCATCATAGCATAACCTATGGAGAAGAAATATTTTTCATAAAAATTTCATAATGGTATGACTTGTGGAAGAGAAATGAGTTCCATAAACATCTTGTCTTCATAAACATAAACCATTTAGAGAAAGAATAATAATGGTATCCTTGGGTCATATCCCAATTAAATCATAAGTAACATCAAAGTATGTCATATTATATGGAATATTCTTTTGAAACATACCTTCAAACATTTCTTTTGGAAAATATCCTTCTCAAATTAAAAAATACTTTTTAAAACATAAAAAATTTTCAAACTCCTTTCCTTTGAAAATAACATTAAAATAAAAATCATTCCAAAATATTAAGGATATAATTTTCATTGAAAATAAACTTGAAAACTTACAAAGTAATATTTAAAATATAGAGTGTTCATGATAGTGGATAATTCCACACATCCTGTATATATAAAAAGAGTGATTCTTTTCACATTGATAGTAAAAGTGAAAAGATCCTTATTTAGAAAATGAAAAGAATATTCGGTATAATCCATTTTTTGTAAAAAGTAAAATATGGGTAAAAAATAATTTAAACAATAATAATATAATATTTAATGAATTCTTGAAAACAGTTTTAGATTATTTTAATATGGAGAAATACATTTTCTCGACAGAAGAATAAAATAAAGTCGAATATTATTAAAAAACAATTTTGATCTATTGAGTACATAAAGAGAGTAAAATGATGGGAAAACATGTATTTTGAGGAAATAAACTGATGATAATAATATTCATGGGAATTATTGATAGGTAAATAATAATATTTCAATATTGGAGACTTAATCATAAATAATCCTGATAAACGTTGAGATTATAGCATAAAATCATTTTCAATTTGGTAACATGTCAACCCCATGAAAGGGAGATAATAAAATAGATATATAAATACATATAAATTTCTGTATAGTAATCATACAATGAATTCATGGGATGTATAAACCCCATAAAAAATAAATTTATGGTGAATATGGAATGTGTCTCACAGAAAATAAAAGTTAGAATGAAATCCCTTACCCTAAGCCTCAAATTATTTAAAATACATTAATAACACATATATAATAGATATATTTTTATCATAAATTTATTAAATAAACATAATCATATTCACCACACCATAAATTATTTACATATTCCCTTTTATTACCCATTTATTATCAATTCCTTGTTATATTTGTGTTCTGGGTAATATGTTCTTCATTTTTCATGTATGTTTTGGTTTGGAATTTTCATTACTTATAAATTGATTATAATTAAATAGTCTACATAATGTTAAACATGAAATTAATATCATATATTTTCATTATATACATTTTAAAATTCATTCATAAAATTTAGTGATAGAAATATAAAATGAACCCTTCATGGAGATGGTAGGCCATACATATGCCTGAACGATGTTTCCATATTTCGATGGATTAAAAGAATGAAAAGTAATTAATTAATAATTATTTAGAATAATTATTATTTAATATATATCTAATATATTTATTATCATAATAATTATTACTATACATTTATATAACTAGTGAGAACAAATCACATCGCTTCATGAGACGGTAATCTGCCATATACAAGAATGATGTTAGCTTATACCCCATGAAGTAGAAAGTAAAAATGTATATGTGATATTATATTTATAGTAGTAAAATTATGTTACATATATAGTATAAATTTATTAATTCCATCATTATACCAAACTATGGGAGGTGATGAAGGAAAATTAATTCTGTTAGTTCGCGATGTAGTATTCCACTGTACAAATGATCGACAATTTCATTTTCCATTTGATGAAAATATTTATGAATATAGGGAATAATAGTAATATAACAACTAATAAGTATATTTATGATACCGAGGTTGTTATATGTGGATTGTTTTATATTAATTAATAGATATGGAAGAATAAATAAAATGATAATGCATTGTTAATAGAATTACCTCTTATTTAAAGAGCCTCTTTAGGTTTACACCTAAAGCCATCTTAAGAAAGTTTACAAACCAAAAAATTACTCAAGGATCTTTTAATTTATGTGTTAATGGTTTTTGGGAAGGTATTTGATGAAATAAATGGATCTTCATGTGTGGAGAGGATAGGAGGGGAGAGTATTTTTTTAATTGGGGAAAGGAACCCGTTTGGAAACTACTTGAAAATTTCCAAAAAGACTCCAAAATGATAAAGTTATACCTATGAAAAAAGCTTCTGAATGGCCATGGATTCGTACTTGGGATAGTATAGTATAGAACTATGGGAAGAAAATAGTATTTATGTATGTTTTGATGTAAATATTACCCTTAACTTTTTATTTTAACCTCCCTGTAAACCAATTTTAACCTAAATAATGCTAATTTATTTGTATTATTTCACTATTCATTATTTTAAAAAATTATGTAGAAATTATTGGAGAAATTTAATTAAGATGACTAAAAATATGGAATCTATTTTTAAAAATTCAATTCATATAACTTATAGAATTTAATTTAAAATTATTACCACAGACACAGAGAAAAATGGTTTTCTAAAGAAAAAGAATTCAAATTTATAAACATTTTGTATATTAAAATTGAAGATATAATTTATTATAATGACCTAAATTTGATTAATTATAATAAAATAGATATAATTTCACTTTATTATTCATCTTAAAAAAATTAATTTTTTAAATCCTTTATAATAAATGACACTTTTTTTATAAATATCATTATTTAGTACAATTCATAAAAAACCTTTTTAGAAAATTATCAATTATTCGTTCTAATGTAATTTAAACATGCTGGTTTCAAAAATGAATATTAATTTTTCTAATTAATTTTATAAGGGGGGAAATTATTTTTAAAATATTTTTTCAAAAATGAGATGAAATTGATTATGCTAACCAAATAATTAATTTTATAAAAGCATAAACCATAAATTTTCATAATTTAGTTAATTCTATTCACAACCTCTATTAAAATGGCTAGGAGATAATAAATACTAATATTTTGATATAATATGTCTTGGTTCATTAAAACTCGGTGTTACGTATAATACAAGTTACCAAAGAAGTTCAATGTTTCATTAAATGCAACTATCAAAGAAATTAATTTATATTAAAAAATATATATTTCATAAAATATCATGGTGTTAAACTCTAACCCATCTTAAAATGAATTTATCCCTTAAAATTTCATTATTCCATTAATAAAATAGGAGGATACTTCTGCCTCACCATATCCTTAGGTTCCCGCATAGCTTCATCAAACTGTTAGTTTCACCAAAAAACATTGACCAGGTGAGTCGTCTTATTTCCTATAACTTTCCCTCCATGATCTAGAATCTCAACTGAATTCTCATCATAAGAAATATCTTTCTCCATTGGCATTACCTATGAGTTTGGTACATGTGATTGATGAGGTATGTACTTCCTCAGGAGAGATACATGGAACACATTGTGGACTTGAGAGAGATTTGGTGGCAATTCAAAACGGAAAGCTATCGTCCCAACAAAATCAAGAATATCTAAAGGGATAATATACCCAGGGCTAATATTCTATTTATTTCTTATTTTCATAACCCTTTTCCATGGATAAATTCATTTAAATACTTTTTCACCAACCATGAACTTCAAATCTCACCGATAATTATCAGCATAACTCTTCAATCGACTTTGTGATTCCCTTATGTGTTGATGAATAAATATAATCATCTATTAAATTTATTTAGATTTATTAAGTCCCAATAATTTTATTTATCCAACATAATTCCAACATGTTTGAGTTCTACACTTTATTCTATAGAGGTCTTCGTAAATATCCATTTGAATTATAGAGTGAAAGTTATTTTTCTTATAAAACTAAACTAGAGGAAAGTGTTGACCCTAACCAATTTTGAAATCCATAGAAAACGATCACAAAATATCATCTAGGGTTTAAAATTTTCTCTCATACTAACCATATATATAAGGATAATACATTGTTCTATAACTCAACATTGTGTTAAAGGATTGATGAATACTTCACCAGAATTTTGAGGTAAACCTTGAATCCCAATCAGACATAATAGAATGTGGTACTCCATGAAATCTTACCACATCCTTAATTTATATTCAAGATAACATATAAAGATAAATTTATCCTCTAATATCAATAAAGTCTTCATAATTCGTAAGGAATTTGGATATAACCCATATATCATTATGGACTATATATGTTTTAGGGATTCCAATGACAAAATCCATGGTGATGTTTTCCCATTACAATTTTGTTATGGGTAATGGTTGTGACATCCCATTAGACTATTTTAACATTTACTTAACTTTCAAACATACAAAACACAATTATATAAACTCTAAAATATATCTATTTATTCCATCCCACTAGAAACACTCTTTCAAATCTCTATACATATTTATATTTCTAGGATGAATAGAGAATGAAGAACTATGGGCCTCCACTAATAGACCATCCTTCAAATTTGGTATGGATGGAATGAATAGATGGTTCTAGAAACTTATCATTCAATCACTATTAAGGTTAATCTTAGGAACATCTATCACCTTCATCCATATCTCCACATTTTCCGTCTACACCTCTTTAATTTTCTCTTGAATAGACGGTAGAACACTCATTTGAGAAAAATAAGATATTTCCCCTTCATTTAAGATCTCAAAATCCAACCTTTTCATGTCCAAAAATATTATATATTTTGTGATCCTCAACCTGAATAATCTAACATGATCCATTTATATCAAATAATCAAATACCTTGTTCGCTTTCCAAGGTTGATAATGTACTGAGAAGTCATAATATTTTATTATATCTAACCATCATATCTGAAACATATTCAACTCATTCTGAGTGAATATATAGTCTAAAATTTTATGTTTATTGTATATCTCAAACATTTTATTATAAATATAATTTCTGCATATATTTAATGAAAAAATTACCATAGATAACTTCAACAAATGGGTTGGGTAATTTTTCTGATGACCTTTCAAATTGGTCAGAGGCCTAAGCTATAACGATATCATTCTACTGGATGACACATCCTAGTCCCTTCTTGGATACATCGTTGTTGATTATAAACCCTTATCTACTACAAGGTAGTGTGAGGACTAGTTAACTATCCAACATTCTCTTCAAATCCTTGAAAATCTCATCACATTCATCAATCCAAGGGAACTTGACTTCTTTCAGAGTTAACATGGTCAGTGCATTAGACTGCCATGAAATATTCTCCACAAAACTATGATAATATTTAGATAAGGTGAGGATTGTATGGATCTCAATTACCATGGTTGGTCTAGGTCAACTTTCATTAACTTTTATTTATAAAGGATCCACTGAAATTCCTTTACATGAGATTATATGTACCTATAATGAAACTTTCTAAATCCATAATTCACACTTGGTAAATATTTGATACAAATTTTCTTTATTGGGGTCCTTGTAATAATCCTCAAATGATCTTCATGCTCTTAATTTCCCATTGAGTATACAATATTGTCATCTAGAAATACTACCAAAAACTAATCAAGGTAACCTCTATAGACACTATTCATTAAATCCATAAAGATGGAAGGAGAATTCACAAGGCCAAAAGGGCATCACTATAAATACATAGTGTGAGTACCTCATATGGAAGGTTGTATTGTGTATTTCATCATTTTTTAACCTCAACTAATAGTAACCAAATTATTTTTCAATCATTAAAAAGTACATAGATCCTTGTAATTGATCGAGAAAATCATCGATTCAAAGTAGAGGATACATGTTCTTGATAGTGATCATGTTAAGTTCATGATAATCAATGTAAAGGCACATTGACCCATCTTTATTATAAAAAAATTGAAGATAATCAACCCATGGTGATGCACTAGGGTGTATAAATACCTTATCAAGATTCTCCTAGAGATACCTTTTCAATTCTTACAACTCAATCAGAGAAATTTTATAATTATCCTACAAAATAGGTGTAATACTAGGTATGAAATCTATTGAGAAATTGAAGTTATAATGGATTGAAAAAAAAACTGGGGGTGAATCTATTGTTAAATTTTTATGAGTTTTGGTAATTTAAGAAGTATAACCCATGAAAATTATTAAGATTCATTTCTTTATCATCTTTTAGTAAATAATCATGCACGAATAAATAGGGAAGAATGTAAAGAACACAAGATTTACAAGGATTCACCTCAGTTTGAGAACCTACATCCTTTCTATAGTCTCTCCCATGGGTCTATGTAAATTCACTATTAATAAGAAATCAATACAAAATGGGAAAACTTCAATTAGACACATTTCATATCCTGATAGAAATGATTATACTGAATACCATTAATTTACAATGTTTCTTACAAAACAATTGAGCTATAAAAGAATAAATAATTTATTAAATTTGTCCAAAAAAGTTCTTGGGTCCAATGACCTTGGCTTCAAAAGAATTTAATTTGATGAAAACAGTCTGATTGACTCATTCCGACTGACTCAATATGATTCTTCGTTTCTCAATTTACTCATTAATACAATTTCTCTTCTATCTGGATAACAAAACTTATGCATCTCAGAAAATTCCCAAACCTCAATATAAATTTATTTAGTACGATGAATTTAGTGTGATAGACTCAATATAATTCAATAATTATCAATATGAAAAACTCAAACTCTACTCAAATGTGAAAAATTATATTCCACAATTTGGTAAAAAAACATTCAGTTGTCTGACCTTCATATAAGATCTCAGTCTAGAAAGAAAAACATGGAAGGAAATATGCATAGATCCACCTTTTCCAATCTCTTGAATGTTATGAATTGTGAATGAACTATTCCTCTATTTATAGGAGGCTTAGAAAAGAAAAGGTGGGAAACTAAAAAACATTTTCTACTTAATCAAATTTAAAAACCTTAAAAACACTCAAATTTAAACTCCAACATTGAATTCATCAAAAACAATCAAGATTTCACTGAAATAAATCTTCTCAAACATTATAACTTTTCTTTAGTCTAATTATCTTTCTCAACTTTAGTTTGAATATCTTTCTCAGCTTTAGTATGATTATCTTTCTCATATAAAATAATACTATCTTACTCTACTTTTGTATTATTATGTTGCTCAACTTCAGTGTGATTATCTTTTTCAATTTCAATCTGACTATCTTTCTTAGCTTTAGTATGGTTATCTTTCTCAGATACAGTATGATTATCTTTCTCTTCCATAGTATGATTATCTTTATTAGATTTATATGATTATCTTTCTCATCTTCAGTTTGATTATCTTGCTCAGTGTCATTCTAATAATCTTCCTTCTCTAAGTCAATCTGATCTTCATTCTCAGATTCATTACAATTTTCCTTCTCAGATTCATTCTGATCTTCCTTCTCAGAGTTAGTTCAATTTTCCTTCTAATATTAAATATTATATTCCTTCTTAGAGTCAGTCCAGTTTTCATTCTCAATGTCAGTCTAATATTCCTTATTTGAGTCATTCTAATATTCCTTCTCAGAGTTGGTCCAATTTAACTTCATTATGATGTAATTTTCCATTATTATGGAATGCATTCATCAATTACACCTCTTAGTAACATTAATCAATTTTTCAAAAAAAATAGTTTACAATATATTAGTTTTCAAAAAATACAAAAACATTGTCAAGACAAAATATCACAATGGTTCTTCTGAACTCAACTTCATGAATTAAAAGAAGAACGAGAAATTCCTATGGAAATACATCAAAAAACTCCCAAAAATAGACATGTATTCAATGTTGAGTTTCTTCAAAACCATATAAGAAAAATATCCTTCATGGGTAGAGAATAATACCCAAAAGGTAGAATTAATTTCCATTTTAATTTTTTATTCATCCTCCCACTGATAAAAGATCATGGGTTTATTAAAAATATGAAAGGTGACTTCCCTCCCGTAAAAATTTATATAGGCATTGTATAAGGAAATAAAATCCATTCCCAGAATCACATAAAATTAAACCAATGGTATAATCACAAGATTTTGGGGAAAAATTATCCCAAAAACATCATTTGAGAGGAACTACAGACTTGGGATGTGACCATCACACCATTATGAGTTTTCACTACTAACTATGTTTTAAACCGTTGAGATGGTAATTCAATAACCATATAAAATTCTTTTTATATAAAATATTCGGTATATACACAATAAAAAATGAAATTATATTCTCTAGAGTCGATGATAAGTGTTCCTATCACCGCATCATTCTCATAACCAGACCCAGTACACTTGATCACATGAGATTTCCCTTTTTCTTTATGACTAAGAGGTTGTTGAATGTTGTCATAAACAACCTTCATATTTATACACTAGTTTGCATAATTTCCATACTCCTTACATTTAAATCATTATATTGTGAGTGGGGCATTATCTAGCTTCTTATTCTCATCCTTTATGTTAAACAGTCCATTCAATAAATTTCAAAATTCACAAGAATTATGACCCACCTTTCCACATTTAAAGCACCTAACCTTTCTATTCATGTAATTGCATTGATGATTCTTACAATATTTATGATGTTTTGATGGATGGGATTTATTTACACCATGTTATTTATTAATGTTTTCTTAAGACTTGATCTAATTTTTTCTTATCAAAACCATGGGAATAGGAGGAATCTCTAGCTTACATTTCTACCATCAGGGAAAAATAAATGATTTATTCACATCAACTAAAGTATCTTATAGGAAATTACATTTAAGGAAATGGTTTTAATCTACTAAAGAATTGATGAATTTTTATTTATGGACTTATCATTAAACCAGAAGTGTACTTTACAAGCCTTGTATTGTTAGCTTCAAAGGTACCAATATACTCATCATACTTTTTCTTGAGCTCAATAAATTATTTATCCTTCCTTGTATGTAGAATATAAGAAAATTACATAGGGTGAAATATCCTTCTAAGATCATCCCATTCTATAGAGTAAATTTCTTCTTCTTGAATTCTATTCCTAACAGGGTTCCACTATTGATTTACATCAACTATCTAAATGATAAACAGCTAAGACAATCTTCTCATGTTTCAAGCACTGGAGAGTCGAAAAATCTTCTCAATGTTTTAGATCCATTTTACAGCTTCTAGGGGATTACGTGACCCACTAATAGTAGGTAGATTTTGTATAATGATGGATTCAATAAAACATTGTTTCCTAATTTGATCATTTTGAATATACACATGATTCATGTCTTCAGAAAGTTGTTTGATCTTAAAAATAAGGTTATATGTCCCCAATCCCAGAGAATTTGACTTCAAAAGAGGGAAATTGTTTCATTGTTCATCACATTCAGCATTATCATGATTCCTTTAGGTTCCAAACATGGAATGAAACCAAAAATCATAGCATGAGTAACATTAAGAATAGTGGAAAACCACAAAATCATGGAAAATTATTTATTGGATGTCAAAATTTTGATACATTGTTTTCATTCCATGAAACCTTAGGATTAAGCTAGGTTATCTTTGACCATCATCTAATGAAATCCCTTATAATGGATTGTAATGAAAATGTGGATTAACCAAAGTATATCCTCTGGGAGTGTCAAAACTGATTCATATTATGGCTCTTTTTCTTTCACTAGTTAATTCTTGAGTCAATAATGACACACTTTTTTAGAGTTATTACCCCTAGGAACATCTTTAATGGAACAAAAACCACATATATTATCAATACATGGGAGTATTACTAGGTAAACCAAATAATATATTCATTATAAAAACATGATGATGTTATACAATAATTATTCCTATCCTAAGGGTTCTCAATAATGTTTTCTAATGCTAATATACAAATATTGACTATACCATTTTCTCTAATAACAATGATAATGACCTGGGATTTTTACATAAATAGCACATCTTTTTAGAAGAATATTCATTACAGTATGTAATACTTGCTCAAGGACCTTATAAGATTAGTGTATTTGGAGACTAGAAAAATATTATTATTATTTTTCAAAAGATATGCAAACATTTCCAACAAATATATCCTCATTTAGTATTCATTGTAGACATATAATACTTAAAACATTTCTTCATAACCTAGGGAATGAAAACCTAAGAAAGTGTTAGATCAAATGTTGGATATGCTAAAACATGGTAGATATCAATCCATGATCATATGAATTGGAAAATATATGGTTTAAAAATTTATATATAATGAATTATTTCATGATAAATTAGTTATAAATAAAAATCAAAACCTTGTAAAAATAAAGGAAATCATTTTCTGAAACTATTTTATGCAAAAAAAACGTTTTTACATAATAAATTAAAAAATCACTTTTGGTGAATGAGTTTGATTAAATTTATATATTATATATTCAATAAAATAATTAACATTAATGGTATATGTTTTTAAGACAATAGATAAGAATAAATTCAATTTTAGGCTAAAAAATAGTATTTTTCTAAAACATAGTTTTGTAGCCTTTTTATGGAGCACTTACTTTAAAACTTTATTTTTACCCTTTTATAAAATTTATTTAAAAAAGATTCATTTTTTAAATCATATTATTACAATTATCTATGGGATAATTTTTAGGTCTTTTTGAAAATATAATTTTTCTAATGAATAGTAAAAAATACTGAACTTTAATTGAAAACTACCTTTTCATATAAATTATTGATAAAGTTAAAGTATATATTAAATTGTTTTTAGGATAAAATTAGCCCAATTTTATATCCATTAATCTTATATATTTTTTTGGAATCAATTTAATATTGATTTTTTATATAAAAACTTTTAAACGTTGAACAGATTCACTTTGAAAACCTGTTTTCTCATCGTGTTTGCGGGGTTAATTTTAAATTAAAATTTTCCACTAATATAAACTGAATTTGGAAAATTGGTTCCATATTTGAAATCGGAATAATTTATATTATCTAATAAGTACAAATTAATTTTTGAATAAAATAAATTTTGAATGCAGTAAAAATAAATTATCATGATTATGGTAAAAATGGGTTTATCAGGGGTTAAAATAAAAATATATACATGATTGTCTAAAAACTATTGGTTTGACATATTTCTAACACTACACCTATAAATTTATATAATGGACCATTTTAAACCCTCGTTACAAATGAAAAATGTGGGAGAACTATATTATTTTAAAAAATTCAAAGTGTGTTCTCTCTCTCACTTATAAAAGGCCACCCCCACTCCTCTCTTATCGACACCTTCAAAAAATTTTGGTTTAGCAAATATATTTCCAAAAAAACTACCAAATTCCATTTCCATAGCATAAAATCATTTTTTCAGAAATAAATATTATAAGTTCTTTTAGTGCAATCAAAAGGAGGATACCTGAATAAGAATAGGTTTGAATGAGTATGATATAAGTTATGATTTTTTATAAAAGTTTTTGTCTCACTTTTTACTACTGTGAGAAACATTCCATATTCATCACATGTTTTTTTATGTGGTGTGTATACTATCCATGAATGTATTTTATTATTCGTATGTTGATAATTATTTTGATTTACATATCCAATTTATAATCTATCTTATAGGGGGTTAACGGTTAGAACGTTACAAAAGAGGTAAGGGATTTCCGTCTCGCTTTTATTTTCTATGAGAAAAATGCAATATTCACAAAATATTTATTTTATGGAGTTTCTATACATCTCATGAAGGTATTAAAGAGTAATTATACATAATTTTATTTATATTTATATATCCATTTTAGGATCTATCTTTCATGGGGTTTACTACTCAGAAGTAACCAAATCAGTAAGGGATTTCTCTCTCACTATTATTTTCTATGAGAAAAATTCCATATTAATCAAATGATTATTTTATGTGACTTATATAATACCCATGAATGTATGTTATGATTATTATATTTAAAATAAATGGTATTTTCATATCCATTTTAGGATCTCACTTTCATGGGGTTTACAGTTCAAAAGATACCAAATCAGTAAGGGATTTCTTCCCACTTTTTACTCCTATGAATCACATGCCATATTCACCACCAATTTATTTTATGTGATGTATATAAAGAATATTTGAAATGTTATATCACAAATATCATTATTTAAATTATATTTTACTTTTCATTCAATGTTATTATTTTATGGGGATTACGATTATTGGTTACCAAATTGGTACGGGTTTTATGTTATAATCCCATTACTTATCCTGATTGTTTACTATTACGTCTATAATGTTAATATATCATGCGTTACCTCACAGTAATTCTCATAAATTTTCTTCTCCTATGGATATATCATGAAAATTCATGTTTTTCATTCATTTAACTCTATGTACTCATGTGTTCAAATACTATTTTTAAGAAAAATAATCTTTTCAAACGAAAACAATTTTCCTTTCAAACCCATGTTTCAAAGAAAATATCCAAATAAAAAAGTATATTTTCCTCAAAAAATGTTTTAAATGATTTTTAAATAATTACATACATTTTTTAGGGCTATTCCCAAATAAACTGATTTTCAAAAAAAATTTAAGTTTTAAAAATTGATTTTCAAAGAAAAGATATTTTCCTTAAGAACTGCCCTGGGTAGTCATTAAAAATCATTTTCTATATATGATGGCATCATTGTTGTTACTTATTCATTACTAGGGATATTTATCAAAGATACCATTATTACTTATTCTCTGAATGTTTTAATATGAAATTTTTTTATGAAACATGTCTCTCTTCCAAAGGTTATACCTAATAGAATTGTTAGGAAACACAATTATTTTTCACGGGATATGATATGATTAAATTATTATGAAAACTTTATCTTTTCCATAGTTTATAAAATGATTAATTTTTGTAAAACCCATTTCATTTTATGGGATATGATTTGATGACTTTTTTATGATATTGTGGCACACATGTGTATCATTTTCATTATTTGACAAGTGAGACCTATATCTTCCTCCAATGCACTGGGTAATTCTTAATATCAATTTTATGATATGTTTCTCTAGATTCTATTTGTTTCATATTTATTATTTCACATCTATAAATAAATAGATTTTATAGAATCATATATTCATTTTATTTTTAACACTCAATTGATCAATAATGTTCACAATTATAATATATCAAGCAATATTTTCTAATTTAATTGAAAAAAGGTGTTATACTGAAAACATAACAGAATTATCATTCCTTGAATGTGTGAGTGAATAAAATTAATGTATTATAAATATAATATGATGAAAAAATTTCATTAATCAGTTCCCATACACCTAAAATACTACTATTACTCAAGTAATGACCTCTAACAAGCTCTACATAAGTTTAATTTTCTTTCAATTCCATGATTTGGGTTTATGAGGATTAAGTGAATAGGAATTAATTGAATCATATCCCTAAAAATAATAACTGTGTAAAATTACCCTCTTTTTATATCCTCAGACCACATTCTTGGCTGATACTTTCTTGATAAATCCTATGTTTTATTCTTATAAATCATCCACCACTTCATTATTCGAGTTCATAATTCTCCAAATATATCAATAACTTTTTCAAATTTTCCCAAACCATGAATTTGAATTTATACTTATTGGATGATTCTATGTAATATTAAACTAATTAATTCCAAAAAAATTTCATCCCCTGATGTTATATGTGATAAATAAAGCATGGAAGTATGATTTTGTAAATTGAATCTCATATTTCTCTAACCTATATTATTTATTTTCATTTATACAGACACACATTGTGACATATTATATTATGAATTTTTATATTGGATCCATAATTATATTTTTACTCCAATTTATATGATTTATGGAATTATCATTTAGGAAGTCTCCTTGAGCTATTAATTTTGTTATGTTCCCAATTTTCCAAAAACTGAGTTCATTATCCCACTCTATTCATGTCAAAAAATTTATTATCTAAAAAACCTTTTATTTTAAGCCCTATATTCCTAGTTTTATATATGAGATTATTTTTTCAATTGTATCATTGACTCTACTATTCAATTTGGTTCCTAGTTAAGTTTATTAATTTTATAAAATACATAACAAATAAATAAAAAGAATATAAAATTTAAGAGGAAAATATAGAAATCATAAGCTATATAAATGAATCCCTCTCCCCACAATTGTCATGTAAAATTTCCTCATTTTATTTTAATAGATATGAACATGATAAAAATAATACAATAATTGATAAAAATACCCAATGTAAATTAGAGGGAGTGGGTTTATATATAGAATCATTGGAGTAGTTGAATCTTAATTAGTGTATCCTCTAAACAATTATCATGATAACTCTTTACTCTATACCCATAAAATCAATCGATTATTTTTTACCCTTATAGTATTCTAAACTTCATGAAAATATGGAACATTAGTAACTATGAATGGACCCTCTCACATGGATAGAATATTTCCGAGTATGATTTCTATCCTTGAATTATAAAATAATACTTTCTCTGTTGGATGGATATCTCTTTTATGAGTCAATATAACATGGGCTACTCTTGCTTTATCTTTTAATATTCTATCATTTCGAAATTGAAATATTCTAATTTCTTCCATATTTTTTATTTATAGGTTTTATTTGTATTTAGTTTTCACAAAATCCATGTTTATCTTCTTGACTTCCCAAAAGCCTTTATGCTCCAATTCTAGAGGTATGTGATAACTCTTTCCATAAACCAACATATATCGAATCATTTAAATATGGTTCATACAATCTATTTTTTAATCCCATAAGATGTATTCCAACCACTGTCTCTAATCCTTCCTATTAGGGTTCACAGTCTTTTATAATATTCCCTTTACTTCCTTATTAGTAGCATCAGTCTACAAATTTTTCTATGGGTGGCATGGTATAGATGTTTTGTAGTTTTTACATATTTATTCATTATGAATTTTGGTAATTTTCTATTGAAGTTATTTACATGGTAACATATTATTTCCCTTGGTATTGAAAATATATAGGTGATGTTAGTCCTAATAAAATACAACTAATAGATGAATCATCAGTATTTTATGGCATTGTCCTCTCCCCACTCTGAAATATAATTGACAACAATCAACATCAAAATATATTGGAATCGATCATGTAAATTCCATACCCCATGAATTAATGATTTCAAATAATTTATTTATTTTTAAATCCTTTTTTATATTCTTGTTATATTTCTAATGAATTTTTCATTTATGATATTTCTCAAAAAAATCATAGGCATAATTAATGTGTGGGAAAACACAATACTAGATATATAACATTCCATACAGTTCCTCAAGGTTGAAAGTTACCTCTATGTTCCTTTTTATGAAAAATGATAATGTTAGGAATGTGGTTTTGAGGGTAGTCAATATGAGAGAATCAAGTGTGTGTGGAAGGTTGTATTGAATAACTACCTAGGGGTAGTGTGGTCATTTCATTTATTAATTGTTTTTGGAAATATTGTAGTGGGTAAAGGATATTAAATATGGTTTTTGAAGTACGTTGGAGACATGAATTTATTTTGATTCAATTCGGCTCATTAGCTTAGAAGTACGGTCCTTCAGAGGATCGACCTTAGCATTTGGGGAAGTTGTATTCTATGAATATTTTTCTTCTACCACAATATAAATATACTCTACTATTATAACTATATTCCTATAGTTTCTATATATAAATATATTGTTTATTTTTTCTATTTAAAAATTACCGTTATTTTTAGGCTAAATACCTAAAAAATTAGTTCTTTTATTGAGAGTGGTTGATCATGGCTTGATAAAATCGAGGTGAGAAAAAGATGACTAAGAGACATTATTGATATTCAAAGAGGAAATTTAGAGATAGATTAAAATTTTAATTAATTCATGGAAAAATATATGTTATTTGGTTTAGATTGTGTGTCGAATATCATGTGGAAGTAGTGATAATTTTTTGTGATTTTGTGCTTCACAAGAAGAGGTAGAGGCACTGATATGTTTTTTTGGGATTTCCATAGATTTATTCACTACTATGTGGTATTTCAAGATAATTTATAATTATTTTATCTCTAGTGATCTTATAATAATGGTTTCTAGAGTTTATATAGATGATTCAGAGCTGGAGCAGTTATTTTGAGCATAGGCCACTGAGATGAAAGATCTAGTCATGTCTATAAAATTCTTTTCTATGGTGCACGTAGAGCACCATGAGTAGTGTAAGTCCATATAGTAAGAAGTGCATAAACTTTAAAAGTTTTTTGAATAATAATTTATTCACTTCATAATTTATAGTTGTGGAAGGGATGAGTCTAAGGTTACCTTATATTGCAATAGTGTTCCAGTGTATAAAGAAATTATCTTGACCTTTTAAATTTAGTGATAAGGAAAGTCACTACACTTTTCCTAGAATGATAAATTAAGAACATTTTTTGGAGTATTCTCACCCAACAGGAGAACCAATATGTACATATATATTAGATTTCAGAACAATATTTTTAGAATGTCTAAAAGAGGTAGTGGAACAAATAACAATGAAATATGGGGTAGTGAGATGGAGTTCCTGGCCTAGACAGAGATGGACCCGTAGTAGTGAGAATGAATTTAATTTATATTTTCATCCAAAATGGTTTGGAGAGGGAATATATGATCTAGTTATAGGAATGTATTAGAAGGTAGGGTATGCTAAGGAGGGAAACTATTTCTCGGTAGACATTTTATATCTCAGGATGATTGGCTTCAAGAAGTTCATAGTATTGTCTATACTAGGAGTAAAACCCACAATTGTAATAAAAGTATTTTGGATGAGAAGTATCACAAATCTACTAAACATATGATGAAGTTTGGAAATATAATAGCATGACAGAAGTATGTCCAAGAACCACAAAATCATCTTCAGTGTTCCAAATGAAAACTGGAAGAGAGTCACTTAGAGGAAGGTTACAACGTTGGGGAGATTCAATGGATAAGTCAAGTTATTAATACTAGGATTATTGGTGTTGGAAACAAGGGCATATAGGAATGTAAAAAACTATATGGGAAATTGTTTCATCATGATCAATATAAATTTAAAATGGAGAGAGTGAAGGCTACAGGGACTGAGGGTACATGGGGATTTTGACTACATGGGTAGTTTGGATACATGGTGAGGTTATCTACATGAAGAGTTCTCCTATATAGGGAGTGTGTCTATGTAAAAAATAATTCCATGCTGCTTTGTTATGTGGTATTTCATCTACATGGTATTCTTCTACAACTCTCATGGAAATGACCAATCGACAGCATGAATCCAATGTATTCAAAGTCTGTTTATCTAAGGATAATTATACCCTTGATTTTATGTGATTATTAGGGAAGTAAATGAGTCCTTCCATATTTATTTTAAAGGGATCCTAAAAATTAGGTAAGTTAAATTTGTTGTGATCTAAAATTCAAACCTTTCTGTGTCTATCCACTCTAAATATGAATATCCTACTTGATATGTCTCAAGATGTGATATTCAAGATCATTTCCATGGAATCATAGAACCTTTATTTAATGGTTCACATTCATTACAGTGGTAGTTCAATCTTGTGTGTGCCCCTATTTTTTTGTAATGAGTCGAGTGAGGCTTCTTTCTTCTATGTAGGGAATTATCCTTCATTTATCCATATGTGTATCATGTGGGAAAGGTTTTTTTTTATATGTATAAACATGGTCATATCAAAATAAATAACGATAAATAATTTGGATAAATTAATTTAAAAGGGGTAAGGGTAATGTAAATCACGTGTTTTTACTAAATTTTATTATTATTGATATTGTGATTATATAACCATAATTCCTTGCTAAAAATCATAGTCATTGGGGTACTTGTTTTCACTGGATGATATGTGTTGTGTCTATTTTGGTTGTTGTTTTTGTTTGATATCACCTAAAATTGAAATTATATAAACCCTTATATTCAGATAATTAAATGGGTTCCCATGAATATATGGATTGTGTGATAATGCCGCTAAATAATAAAGTAAAAGTGATAAATATCCCTTATGAGAAATCTAGAAATTCTCAATTGTGCGTAATGTGGAATGTGTTTGTGGAAATGGTTGTGTGGAATGGATTTATTTTTCAATTTTGTGTGTGGGTGGTGATTTTATTATGTTAGATGATATGGGGTGTTTTGATGTGAGTTGTGGATGTAATATGTAGTTGTGATGCGATATGGGGAGATGTGTGATGCAGTATTGTAGAAGGCCTATGATTGTGATTGTGGTGGTGTTGTATAGTAGTGATGAATATATGGTTTTGATGTGATGGTAAGTATAAGTGGGTGTGGTTTTTAGGCTATTGTTTTGTGATTATTATTGTGTGTTGTGTTGTGCAAGTTACTCAGATAGTAATGGAATGTGAAGGGATAAAAATGAAAGTGGAATGACTGAGGTTTTTATTGGTTTTATGAATTATTAATGTCTAATAAATGAACGATAATGGTCTATAATTAATTGGTATTTTGAATAAGGTAATTAGATTCATGTTTACTAAAAGTGGGGAGTGGCTTGTGGCTCGTGTGTTTCTTGTGTGGTGTCTTATGCATAGATTTTACAGTAGAAGTGGTGGATCATATGAGATGGTTAGTGATTTTTTTGAACCCACAAGATGGGATTGTGTGTGGAATATTTATATATATATATATATATATACCTTGTATGTGCCTTGAAATTTCTATATCCACCCCACCCATTTGGAGAACCTACTATTGATAACCAAATGTATTGGGGGTGTTTTCCACAACATCTCTATGGTGAGGATGGATGACTGGCTACATGATCTTCCCTGATCCCTCTTCTAAGAGATGAAAACATGCAAGGGATGTGATGGAAAAAAGTAAAAATTTCCACTATTCAGATGTGATGAGAATAACTAAGTGTTTTTGGGAAATGTGTCATATGACCGTGCTTATGGGGCGGTGGACTAGTTGTTTTCAGGCGAGGTGAGATGTATTGGACCAAGTGTCTTCTGGTGAGATGATGAGATGGTTATGGTGGGGGTCATGCATGGTAGAAGGATGACATGAGGTTGATGTCCTATATGTCCATGATAACCTACTACTCTGGTTATGTGATGGTTATATTCATGTGGGGTACTTGGGGACCAGGTGGTTGAGGTGAGATGAGATGATTAGTTTCACGTAGGGTTCTTGGAATGATGTAATATATATAGAAGGTGGGATTGCTAGGATGTACATTATTAGGGTCTGATATTTTTATCCTAGTGGGAAAATGGTGTGGAGTTCCCTTTATCATTATGATTTTTATTATGTTATTATACTTTAATTAAATATTTGGTTAGCGATCCATGGTGAGGATGAGTTTGGTTAGTATATCGATATAGGTGTGGGTTGTATATAATGTTTTCTCATGGGTGAATTAGTATCCTTCTTTCACATGGGGACAAGAGACTTTGGACTTCTTGTTGAGTATACTTGTATTCTCCCACTACGTATATAAAATAATTTCTAGTTTTATAAGAGGACTTCATTTCCCATGAAATACATTACTATCTATGTCCATGAGATTGTTGTTGTGTCACTACATTAGCTTTTCTTTTGGGTATTTATTTTGGATAAATTTATTTGTATCAATCATATTTATAAATTCATTTTGGGATTATTTTTAGCTTTTTTATTTATTTTATCAGGGAGTTTGTTGTGGTTGATACATCTTATCTCCCAATTCATTTTATTTTATAGGATATAATTCCTTAGATATTGTGACATTTTTACTCCTTTTATGCTACTCTCCAACCTAGGGACTACTAGAGGTGGGTATCAGGGGGGGTTATTATATCTCATTCTTTATTAGTGGATAAGGGGTACCTTTGGAGAGTAGGTGGTCATGAAAGAATGATATTGGAGTCTAATGATTGATAGAAAAGATAGAGTATGGAGTTAGTAACTCTAAGGGTTTCAATGGTTGGTAACACAACTATTCTAGTTGACCTTAGTATGTGACAGAGACCAGGGATATTGGCTAGGACACAACATTTTAGGGCCCACCATGATCCAATGCACAGACTCTGGGCTTCTTGAACAACTAAGTGAGCTAGACCTACTTGTAGGGTAGAGACCTAGGAGATGTACAGGAATCACGATGACTTGTGATCTTGTTATAATTGGGTATTTTTTGGTTTTAGGAAGTTGAAAAGGATTAAAATTGAATAAATAAATCTTAATAAAATACCATACTGCCTAGATTATTAATTTCTTGATTCCGTTTTTAGTGATGGATCATGGTCTTTGTCTATATATGGTTTAGGTGGTGTATATTTAGCATGCTGAACCTATTTATTTTTGGAGGGTTGATCCATTTTAGAAGGATGATCAATGGAAAATGAAATTGCATGATTTTCAACAATAGGTTTTTGGGAAGTATGAGGGTAGTTTTTTGAGTGAGGAGGTAGAAATGTGGTTATAGGATCTTGATATTTCCTTCAATATGATTTGGAACCTAGTAGTGTACTTGTACCCTTAAGTATTTAGTCTAATGTGAGGAGTTATCTGTCAGTAGTGGATGTGGTATCTGCATGATTGGATGGAGGAAGATGTTTCATGGGTCGAATTTTAGAAAAAGATATAGGAAAATTTTCTTTCATTGACCATGAAGGTAGTGAAGTAGAAAGTGATACTCTACCTTTAGCAAGGAAGTGTGGGAGATGAGGATCATGCTTTAGGATATTCCCCACTTTTTCCCAGATCTTTTTCCTAATGACGAGTTTCGTGCTAGATGTATTAAGGAGGCACTATATCCTTCAATCCAGTATGCAGTTACTCATGATACATTTCCAATGTATCTGGAGGTTCATAAGAATGAGTAGGTGATCGAGTGGATAAACTCGTGAGATTTTTTACCATTAGAGGGGATTCATTATGGATTCTTGATGATTATAGATGTCGGTGGCAGGTCTCAAGCACCGGGGCCTTCAAAATTTTGATTATTTGGGAGGCATCCCTAGCAGACTCCATTCTGGCCTTTAGTGGCCAGAGGTTTGCATGCTTTTCCCAAGTTCATTTGGATAGATTTATTTGTATCTGGGGTTCATGAACATCTCTAGAATCAATGCCTAGTGGTTAATAAATCTTATATTTATAAAGGTGGTAATTTTTAGTGGTAGTTCCATGAATAGTTTCCAGCAATCTAGTTTTAGCAGCAGGGATAGTAAGCTTATTCTCTATCAAGAATATATAGAGATGGTGGAGGGAAGACTTCAATATGTCCCTCGGGATTATGGAACTAATCCATAGAATTTGTTTGGAGGTGTAAATCATAAGAGGGGTAGAGGATATGAGTGTGGTCAGTTGTGGGTAGTGGGAGTGGCAACTCTAGAGGGGAAAGACATTGTTCGAGGTACACTAAGTTAGTCATGTACCCTTGTTTATGGTTATTTCTGAATGTATTTTATTATTGTGTTTCCTTGTGTAATTTCTGATTAAAAAATTCAATAATACGAAGAATGGGAAACTTGACCCCTAATTAGGATGTGCTATACTTTGATGAGATTGATGTTGTCTAGGCGAATCAGTGCCACCCAAAAAGATTAATATCTTTACATGGGAGAGGGAAGTACTTGATTTTTATGCTTGGGGATTTGATGCATGATGTTGGATCCCATTTTCTTTATGATATTTGTTGTTTTCTTGGTGTGTGATGTGTGATAAAACTCTAACATATGAAAAGGGGAGGACCTGATCCCTAATTATTACACATTATATTTTTACATGATTAAACCCATGTGGATGAGTCAGTGCTACCCAGAGTGAATATTATCATCACATGGATGATGGATTTACCTGATTCATATGTTTAGGGTTCAGTAGTTAGCTGGTTGTAGTGGTTTTTGGTTTGGGTTGTGTCAAGAAATATTTGGTTATGAAAGTGGTTATGAGGGAGAGAGGAGGATTATTGTTATAGTGTTTGGTTGGTGGTAGGGTTTCAGTCATGACAAGATCATTGAGAGGAATCTCATGGGGTGGTTGTTTGGACCTTTTCCTTCTTACCTTCTAGATTTATTTTTATTCTTGGGTAATAGAATTTATTATGGGGTATCTGATGTCATAGTCTAGACCTTCCTTCCAATTAAATTAGAGGAAATTTAGTTATTAATGAATTTCACGGAAGTCCAAGGGTTTTTGGAGAGGGAAGGTAGGATTTGACAGGGTGTTTGGGGCCTTTTCCCCTTATTGTCTAAATTTGTCCATGGAAATTCAAATTAGCTATATGATCCAATCGACTATGTGTAGGAATATACTATATCGGGAAATTGGCTACATGGGGGGGTTCAACTACATGGGGATTTCGTCTAGGTGGGGAAATCGGCTACAAGGGGAGTTTGGCTAGGTGGGGAGTTCGACTATATGGGGAGTTCATCTACATGGAGAGACTAGCTACATGGGTAGTTTGCGTAAGTCGGAAGTTAGACTTAGTGGTTAATATGTCTTCATGGGGATTTTAGCTACATGGTAAGTTAAACTACATGAAAAATGGTTACATGGGGCTTCAGTTACGTGGGCTTTCCACCACATGGAATTCATCCACCAGTCACATTGAAATGGAAAAGTGAGTCCTTTGATGGCATGAATCCATGGTATTCAATGTCATTGTCCTCAAGTATAATTATACCATTTATTTTCTATGATGATTGGGGATGTAAATGATTCATTTTTCATGGATTGTAACAAGATCCTCAAAATATATTAAATCAAATCGTTTGCGATCTAAAATACCAAATTTTCCATATTTTTCTACTCTAAATAGTATGTTCTTACCGTTTGTCCATTTCCACTTGTTTTCTCTTGATATTATATGTTTAAGAGCCTTTTATTAAAGTTTTGTAACCTTGTTTTCATTGTTCATGTTCCTTCTAGTGGATCTTCAATCTTGTGTGCTCCCACTATTTTGGTACAACAAGTCTAGTGTGGCTTCATTCCTCTAGGTAGATAATTCTCATTCATTTCATGTTAAGTGTATCAAATAGGGAGGGTTTATTTTTTTATCTTTATAGAGAAATTTGTATCCAAATTAATAAAGATAAATTAATTGGATAAAATAATTTCAAAATTGGAGGGGAATGTGAATCACATGTTTTTACAAGATTTTATTGTGATTAATTTTATGATTTTATCTGAGTAATTACTTGTTTAAATTGTGGCTATTTTTTTCATTGTTTGAGTTGGATGATATTTTTTTGTATCTACTATGTGTGTTGGGATTGTTTGATATCATCCAAAATAGAAATCAGCTAAAATTTTATAATTGGCTAATGAAATGGTTTCCCCTTGATATATGGATCATGTGAGAACACCCTTAAATTATGAAGCGAAGGTGATAAAGAGACCTTATTCCAAATATGAAAATTACATGTTGTGTATAATGTGGAATGCATCTGTGGATGTAGTTATATGGTATGGATTATTTTTTCAATTTTTCTATGGGAAATGATTTTTTTGTGGTGGATGAGATGGGATTTTTTGATATGATGTGTGGTTGTGATATGTGGTTGTGATGTGGCATGGGGTGATGTGTGATCCAGTTGTGCAGTGGGGCTATGATGGTAATTCTAGTGTGGCCGTGCAGCAGGGCTGTCAAAGTGGTTGTGATGTGATGGATGGTGGAAGGGGTTGTAGTTGTTGGATTGTTGGGTTCTACTGGTTGTTGTGTGCTATGTTTTTTATTTGGTATGATAGTAATGGAATGTGAAATGTAAATAATGAAAGTGGAATGGATGGTGTTATGGATGGGTTAATGGAATGTGAACGTCTTGTGAATTAATGATAACTGGATGGAATTAATTGGTAATGTGAATCTAGAAATTGGATAAATGTGGACTAAAAGTTGGGAGGGTCTTGTGGCTCATGTGTTGCATGTGTTCTGTCTTTAATATAGTTTTGGATGTGGAAGTGAAAGATCTTGGAAAATGGATAGGACTTTTTGGGGACCCATAGGATGGGATTGTGTTTGGGATATATATAAACACCTTTTATCTTACTTGTGATTTATTAAAATACCCCACACACAATCACCTAGTGCTAAAAAACAAATGTTTTGGGGGTGTTTCTTCAAACATCTCAGTAGTGAGGATGATTACTAGATACTTCCACTTCTAGAAAATGATTGCATACATTTTCTATGATGGAAAAAAATCAAATTTATTGACGTTAAGATGTGATGAGATATATCAGGTGCTTTTGGGTGAGGTGTGATATGACCATTCTTATGGGGCGGTGGACCATGTGTCGTCGATAAACGTGAGATGTGTTTACCCTTATATTTTCAGATGATACGATGAGATGTTTTATAGTGGGGGTAGTTCATGGTAGGAGGAGGACCTGAGGTGGATGTTATACATGATAATGATACCCTAATACTATTGTTATTCGATGGTCAGATGTATGCAAGATTCTTGGGTCTCAGATGACTTTAGGAAAGATGTGATTAGATGGTTAGTTTTATGTAGGGTTCTTGGAATGATGTGATATTCTGAGGGGGTGGGAGTGCCTGGAAATATGTCATTGGGGTATGAGAGAGGTATCCCAATGGGAAAGTGGTATAGAGTACAATTTGATGATATTATTCTTATTATGATATTATAATTGTATGTGATATTTGGTGAGTGATCAACGGTGAGGACGGGTTTGGTTAGTATGCATGTATAGGTGTGGTTTGGTTCTGATATTTTCCCATGGATGCATTAGTATGCTTCTTTCATATATGCATGAGGTAATATGGTCTTCCTACTAAGTATACTTGTATGCTCATCCTTTGTATATAAACTAATTTTTAGGTTTCTAGAGGACTTTGTGGATCATAATGAACATTACTAGTTCAGACCTTGGGACAGTTGTGGTGTCGTTGCATTAGATTTTATTTGGGTTATTTAATTTGAATATGTTTATCTATATCAGTATTATTTATACATATAGTGTGGGATGATATTTAGAATTCCATTATATTATGTCCTGGAGTTTCTCACGGTTTAATCATCTAATCTCCTGATCCAATTTATATTATAGTGGGTAATGCCTCCCATAATTTGATATTTTTACACCCTCTATTCTTTTTATCATCTTATGGACTACTGGAGGAGGTACTCAGGGATAATTATCTCCCTATCTTCATTGTTGGACCAGGAGGGGTTCCACTCAAGGGGAGGGAGTCAGGATAATTTTGGACAATTATAAGTTATATCATATTTAAAAGACCATTAAGAATCATATTGATGATAATTCAATCATTTAACAATGATCATATGATTAGTATATATTAAGGGATATGATAAATTCCTATTGACATGGACAAAAGAAGTGATGACCTCAAGTACTAGGATCATACCGTATAAAACCAATTTATTGGAGCTTTAGAGGGAGATAACATCACTAGGATTTTCCATGGACCAATCCCAAGCTACGATCTAAAAAATAAAGTGTTATAAAAACTATTTACAAGAGAAGTCCAAACACATCTAGATCAAAATGAAAACCATGTTCACCGAACTACCCCACAAGAATCTCACCATCACTCACCTTACCCTTAGGGAATTCACTAGTGTAATAAGGGGTTATGTATCTCGACCATAATAGTATGAAAATTTATATTTTACTTTCAATAAAATATTGAATATATTTATTACATATTTTTTTTACTTTATTTATGATTAATTAAATGATTTTGATAAGATATATTTTGATATGATGAAACACAAATTATATTTATGAAAGATATAGAGTTTTGATAAAAACACTATTTTTATGGATATAATGATTATTAAAATAAATTATTTTTTATTATACTATTATTTTTAAATATTATTTACTTAACATGATTTATAATATAATTTTATGAAGTAAAATATAATTTTTATAAGGGTAAGAAAACTATTATTGTAAAAAAATCCAGTATTTCACAATAAATATGTATTTTAAATTTAAAAGTGTAAATTTTCATATCTAGATAATTATTTTGATAAAATAAATATTATTTTTGGAATCATCATATAAAAATTATTCAATGTTTATTTTTTTATAATTTTATGAGACAATCAATATTTTGGGTCAAAATTAAATATGGTAAAAATATATGGTGTATAGTGTGACATCCTAAAAGTCCAAAATTGTTGAATAAATTCCATATAAGGAATTTATGACCAAATTTAGATTTACCATTTAAAATAATTTGTTTTTTAGTTTATTTGAAGAAATTTATAAACACTATGAATCCTTCAAATCCTATTTTATATTTTAATGTTTTAAAATCAATTAATTATAAGCATGACTTGGTTACACATCACCATGGGTATTATTTTACTATGTTGGGTTCTTGTCCTAATAGAATAATGAAAAACATTTCACTTTTCTAGAAACCATGTGGAAAATTCAGGGGAAGGTTTCCATTTTTTTATACTTTATTGTAGACTCCAAAACTTAATTTTGGAAATAATAAGAAACTCCCCATTCCTTTTCTATTTATTCCCACCCAAAATCTCATTTATCTTCACTCAAGAAACCATGGGAAATGATGATACACTTCCCTCTAATCTATATATATCTCCAAAGTTTCCCCCAAACTCTTAAGAAGCTCCATTAAAGCTTTTATAAACACTCTCTCAAGGTAATGGATCCTCCATTTCCCCTCTTTATTCAAGATCATACATTATATTATACTATTTTACATTTTTTTATATATGGGTATGTTATCAAACATTCCTATTAATTTAATTATTATTTTTATGTGATTAATTACCCCTTTATCTATTTAAAACCTCCCATGAACCATTATATACCCAGGATATTTTGTGGAAATTACAGCGATTTTCAATGCAGAACATTTGTTTAGTGAATACCCATTCCCATTATAACTCAAAGTAATTAAATTAAATTTAATTATACTTTCCTATTTTAGTAGTTAAATTTATTTACCCAACACTCCTTTATCAAGGTATTAAAATTTATGAAATTCATATTCATGTTTTATAATCTATGTGGAAACTTATGCATATTAATAATAAGGAGAAGATAGGTGCACCTAGATAGGACTCTAATGCATTAGGTAATTTTATCATCTCATGAGACATCCTGAAAAGGATTATAGAGTAAGTATAATTCATTATGACACTTTTCCTCCATTTTATGACGTCTTGGTAGTTATCCTTGGCCCTGGTTTATGATGTTATTTTTAAAGTTGTTACAGCATTCCCATATCACTTTTAAGTTATCATGTAGCACCATGCATTATTGTTCAAGATTATGATTCTCACACCTTTTATTTCCCATTGAAATTAATATGGGATAACATTTAATAATTTCATCATTTTGTTATTTTTTTACTCCCTTACTGATCTTTATAGATCACTCCTTTCTTATGTTCATCCCTAGGTTATCTAATACAGTTTTATAAGATCGATGAATTCAAAGACTATGTTAAGGAAGATTTCAATAATTCTATTGTATCCATGTATCGGATTGTTATTCTAACAACCTAATCTTCAAAGAAACAAAGATTCATGATCTTTTATTTCGTTTTATATGTTCCTTTATGTAATAAATAATTAATTAAAGTTTTATAAAAGTATGTATTGTAATAGTTGGTATCACAGAAATATTTAGTGATTTTTTGGATTAGGATTAGAAAACACTAAATAAATCCTTATGGATAATAATAAATAATGGAATACATCCTTATGTTTTGGTAAATTATAGAGTAAGTTTTTTTAATAAAATACATTTTTATCTTGATACTATAAGTTTATTTAACTCTAGTATAGATGTACCTTGGGAAACAACCCCAAAAACACCATATTTATCTAGAATTTATCGGAGTCTAGTGCAAAAAAACAGGCCATGCGGCACACCTGATTTGATACATTAGGGGTATATTCTTTGGTAAATTCACAAGCTCATTATAAACCTTAATTATGTGAAAAATGCATATAATAATTTACGATAGGAAATAGACCATTTATAACTTATATTAAAGCCTATAAATTCATAGGATAACAAGTATATGTCATTTATGGGTTATTACTTTAATGTTCATAGTTTCACTTTAATGTCCTTAATAATTTTAAAATTATCATCCCTATTTTTCCCTTTATTATTTTCAATGGTTGGAAATTAGAGAAATCATATCAACAACCAATGTGAGGGATAATGTGACGGCTAAACAAAAAAAATGCCAACCCTAATGAGAGATAGAATCAGGATCTATATAAGCCTAATTTCTCAATTGAATCATGTTTCGAACCAAAACATGAATATGGAAGAACACCCAAATCCCTATATGAAAGAGAAATTTTCAATTGGGACCTTTATATTACAAAGGCATCTTTCTAGGGATCTTTAGATCTTTTAATTGTGGAACAATAGATCAAATCCATTGAGAAGATCTTATATGTCCTTAAATTATATGATAAAGAGAAGGTCATGTCGGTTGTTTATCATATAGAAGTAGAAGTTGATCAACGGTCAACCATGGTCAAGAATATGAATCCAGACGAGGAGATCAAAGTCATGTAGTCAAAGGAATTCTAGAAAAAAAAAATTGATATATATTTTCCTCACACCCTCTTGGTGAAAATAGAAATGGAATTACATATCCTAGAAAAAGGTTAAAAATATATCAGGGAGTTTTAGAAAAAAATGAAAAGTCTTTCATGATACACCTCTGTATTTTTCATTACCCTTGAATTTAGTGTTGAATACTTCTTTGGTGGTCTGAATTTGTGTCTATGAAAAGCCTTAGACATTCGAGACTTTGAAATTTAATAAGAATTTTTCTAATGCTCCTTCAAAAATATAAAGGATATCATCAACTATCAATGGTCCCATAGGGATAATAAGTGGAATGTGGAGTTTAATTTTGGAGGTTCAATGGATAAATCCAATGGTGGTATAATATTCTAACAGCCCACTTGTCAAAGGTGTGGGAATAAGTACCCTAGAAATTTCCTAATGAGGATGAAGGAATGCTCTAGTAAACCCTCATCTAGAAATGTAGTGTTTCAATTTAATGAAATACAAATATTATGTAACATAATACCCTAATCCAAAGGTTTTCAGAGAAAATAAATGCTAAAAACCTCCAATGTATCTCGGGTGATCTTATTCCATTACAACCTTGGAGGTGTATCCTAATAATGAAATGGTGATAGGTATGCTCGTTATTCATTCAAGAATATATAAAATACTTTTTTATTCTGGTTATATGAATTAATTTGTATCTTTTAAGTTTAGTATAAATATTAAAACACAACCAAAAATCATGGAAGTATATTTGTTGGTGAAAATGACAATGGGTAAATTATTGCATCATAAGTACATAACTCCTACCCAAACCATATTTTTCCATTTTAACTTCTGATTAAATATTTTCATACTCTATTTAGTGTAATTTTATGAAATTATAGGTATGGACATGATTTCCTTATATATAGATCAAACATAAATTATTGATAGAAGGATATCACCCTTTATATTATGAATCACCCCTAATTATATACAAGTGAACATATGATGATATTTTTTATTTGGTAACAAAATCATAATCATGGATATTATTTCCTTGCAAGAAATAGAATATAGAATAAATTATTATTACTAAATAAGATATCATCCTTGATTATAAGCCTATTTTTAGGGAGTTTACTAACGTGTTTCGAAAATAATTTTGTATCCTTCCTCTAATCCATGAGGTTGAGTTCTCAATCGAACTTAAACCTAGAGCTTTATCTATATCAAATAACCACTATAGAGTGGTTATTTTTTAACTTGAAGAGATTAATAAGAAACTATAGGATAATTTGTATAAAGGGTTTATATAGACAATTGCTTCAATGTGTTGTCCACTGGTCCTCTTTTTCAAGAAGTAGGATGGGTCAGTGTGCCTCAATAGTAATTATTGTGAGCTTAACAAGATCATGATAATGAATTAGTAATCTCTGTCATAGATTGATGACATGTTTGACCATCCATGTGGATCTCAGTATTTCTAGAAGATATATCCATGGTTGGGATATTTCTATATAATGGTGAAGATGGAGGATTTCCCTAAGTCTGATTTTCATACAAGGTATGGGCACTATGAATTCATATTGATTCCATTTGGACTCACTAATTCTCAAAAAAAAATCATGGATAAGATGAATATTGGTTTTAGGGATTACCTTGACAAATATTTCATATTATTTATTGATGATATTCTTATCTACTCTGAAGGCAAGGAGGAACATGAGGTGCATTTGAATACTATAATAAAGACCATAAGAAAAGAAAATATGTATTTAAATTATATTAAATGTGTGTTATGGTTATAGAAAGTTTAATTTCTAAGGAATATCATCACCATAAAATGGATATTTGTGGATCCATTAAAAATTGATATGATTGAAGGGTGTCCTAGATCTACCTTTGTGATATAAATTCATAGATTCCTTGGATTTTTTAAGGTATTATCATCTATCTGTGATAAATTTATCATGATTTTCAAGCCCCATAACTAAGATAACTTGTAAGGGATTAGTCTTATTTTGTAATGATTAATGAGAAGAATGTTTTAAAGATATAAATAAGAGTCTTATCATTGCACATGTACTCACATTACCCACCAACTAGGAATCTTTTATGATCTATAACGATGTGTATAAAAAGGGATTTCATTGTTTACTCCTAGAAAATGAAAAAGTGATATCATATGCCTCTCACCAAGTAAAGATGCATGAGAGGAAGTACCTAATTCATGATCTATAATTGGATCTAATGAACATCACATTTTTGATTTGTTGTAATTATCTCTACAGGGAGTAGTGTGATATATATATAGACCATAAAAGCCTCAAGTACAGATTTTCACAAAAGGAGCTTAATATGTGCCCATAGAGGTAGTTATAGCTGATCAAGGATTATGGGTTTTCAATACATTTCGATCCTTGGAAAGCAAATAAAGTGGAACATTATCTTATTGGAAATGATCTATATCTCTATCCATGATGAGAATTGAAAGGGATCCAATTTTCTTAGACATTTAAAGGATGGATATGGAAATAATAAAAGTATATTCATACAACATTTATAAAAAAACTAATCAAAAATAAAATATTGAAAATATCAATGAGGCATAGAATGATGCTGAGTCTCTACAGAATAAAAAATAGAAAATTTCAAAGTTTACCTTTGATGAATATGGATTTATACGGTTCATAACCCTGATATGTGTCATATAAAACCCATAATTGAAGAGGGAATATATGTATGATGTGAATAAATCATCCTTATCTATTCATCTAGGATGTACCATGACATATAGAGATTTCAATAAAATATTTTGGTGGGATAACATGAAGAGAGAGATTGTATAGTTTGTGTAACAACCCGAGATTTTATGAGAATTATTCCTTTTAATTTCTTTGATTTCTTTTATTGTACGCTACACCAAGATTATCTTGCACTATACGCAACACCGTATTAGCTTTCAATATACGCAACACTATTCTTGCCTTGTGTTACACACAATTTCAAGTTCGTTTTGTGGAAATTGTTTTATGCAACATTAAGTATAGATTTTGTTTAATGTATAAATGAAATAAGTTTTGATTATGTTGTATGCAACATTGAGTGTATATATATATATATATTCAATGTAAAAATAAAATATGGTTGGATTATGTTATACGCAACAACAAAGGAGTCTTGCACTACACGCAACCCTAACTTTGATTAAATTACACGCAATCATGACCTTCCTCGATAGCGTGTGTAGTACGCAATACCGAGTTTCACTAAACGATATATTATTATAATATTATTATGAACTAGCCATTATTAATAGTAATACCCACTTTTTGAAATTTTATAAATTTTATCTTTCAAAATGTACTTCATTTTTGGATTTGGAATATCGAAATTATCCTATGGTGAATTCTTGATATTTTTCTGAAAACTTTCAATTTTTGATGAATAGTCAAAACACTGGGTTACTATTTAAAAACCAAATTTTTATTTAAATAATTATCTATTTTATTTAAATTTATTTTAGGTCAAAATTTATACATAATACCTATATAAGTTCCATGTAATTCATTGGAATCATTTTATAATAATTTTAGATATATAAAAATTTTATTGAACTTTTCACCGTCTTTTACCCACCTCCTAGGAGAATTTGGAAATTCACATAAAACTTAATTTTACTGCTTCTATGAGTGGAATTTCTAAAATCAGAGAGACACGGTTAATATCAAGGACCAAAATTTGGTTCAATGAGAAGAAAATAGTTTTTGTTGAATAGTAACTTTTTACTTCTTTTACCACGGTTAAAAGTAAATAGGGTAATTATGGGTAAAAATGATATTATTATTACCCTAATACATGTCCTAATTCTATTGTATTAGCGTAATTCGTCCAAAGACAACATTAGGAATAAAATATGACCATTTAGTTCAACTTGGATTAGATTAGGACATTTATTATTAATTTAGTTAAAGAAGGTTTAAAATAGTTAAAATCAAAGTTTAATATCTAAAACATTTTTAATATAGGCTTATACATTAGATAAATTAGAATATAAATATTAATTAAAAATCTAAAAATATTTAATACATAATGGTATTTTATTTATGATTTTTATACAGTAAATAATTTAATTAGTTATGACACAATGATGATGTAGTAATTATCTTATTAATGAAATATTGACATAATTAATGTTATAAATACCCAAATAAATGTAATTTGAGACTTTTTATGAATTACACTAATTTTATAGGTTAATATGACATGTTAGTATTGATTTAATTAACTTTTTTTGAACTAATAATTCTGTTATTATTTTCAAAAAAATCAATTACCAAATAGTGTCAAAGTTGACATAAAATAGTTTTTAAAAGAAATATTGTATTATTAATTGTTATTTTATTCCTAAAAATCTAAGGTTGGGCTAAATGATAAGGTTATATATATTAATAATAAACAACTTGGGGTTTTTTTGGCTTGTTATAGTAAGTTTATTAACCATATAGTGTAAGAAAACAAGAAGACGCGGTAAAAGTAAAATTATTTAACTTAAAGTTAAATCTAAATGATAAGGTTAAAATAGAAACCTAAACTTGTAAAAATTCTATTGTATGAGAAGATTTCGACCCATCCCCACCTTATCTTAGAAATAAATCAATTTGGAGCTATTATAAACCGAATATTACTTTATTATAGAATAATATTTTGAGTTTTTTCAAAGGTTCCCCTCTCCTCCCTTATAAAAAGGGAACCCCTTCCCTCTTCACTTCACACCCATTTGAGCCTTGAATCTCGGAAAAACCCTGCCCATTTCTTTTATCAACTTCCCTAGAAACATTCTTGAGGTTTTGGTCTTCTCAAAAGACCAACTCTACTTCTTTAAGAGAATGATTAAAGGAGGTGCGTCGAAGAAGAGGTAATCTCTTCTTTCGATTCTCTCAAGTTTCTTTCTTCTTCAACTTCTTCTTATTTAGTTGTTTCATTATAAAGTAATAACATCTATATCACTCATATAATTATATGTTATTATGAACATTAAACAACCATATTTTACCTTCTATCCATCCTACGGAAAACAAAATCACCAAACATGCGTACGTACGGAATACCGTCTCCACACCGTGGTGTAATCAGTTTTTCCACCACCACCTTACATGGATGGGTATAATGGTGTAAATAAATAACTATATATGGTTATTGTAAAGTGATATTGATTCTGTAATATTATACATACACTTCAATACAATTCAATGATCATTGGAATGCTATCATCGCTCGTGCGTACGTACGGACTACCGTCTCCACGAACGCGATGAGATTCATTTTCCATGATTAACCATTCAAGAATGATTATAAAGTATATATAATGAATAATAATGAAATATATGACATAATGAAGCTACTGGATTTATTTATACATATATATATATATATATATTTCATCTACTTACTTCCATTCAAGTCAATAAAGAAAGGAAAACAGCGTTCATGCTTACGTACGACCTACCATCTCCATGAACAGTGTGTTTCATTTCATTTATCCATATTATATATATATATATATACTGAATATATATGATATATAAATCATGTTTTACATTTTTGAAGTAAGTAGATAATGATATAAGTAAAAATAATATAAAAAACAACAAGTCCAAACACGTACGATAAAAGAAACAATTTTACCCAAAACACTACTTTAACATGGAATTGACAAATGAACAAGTAATATAAATACCTAAGTGAAAAATATATGATATAAAACAATGAATATGATTCTGTAATAAGTCAATGAAATTATTTAAATCATTATACAAGAGGTTTGGATACATACGAATCATATTGGACATAAGTTAAGGGATATCTTTTCCAATCTCGTTTTTATCCGAGATTGTTTATTCGTAAGTATTTACTAGGGTTATTGTTATCATCCATGTCCTTGTTTTCTAGAAACGATTTCATGTATTTTTAAAGTCATTTTTACCCATTTTTGACTTTTACTGCATGTTATGTAAGGAATCTTTCTTTTGTTTACGTTATGAGGTACTTGTTTGACTTTTCCGTCAAAAGTACGAGAAGAATGTTTTTTAACTTATACGGAATGAAAGGATTTTTATGGTTTTATAAAGCCTTATTATCATGAATCTTCCTCCAAAAGACTTCATGACTATTTTAAACAAAATCTATTTCTTTTAAATTTGCATGGCATTTTGTGAAAAGAAAATTATTTTCAAGAAGAAAGGATATTTTTCTCAAGAATTCATTTCAAGTGCTTTATCAAAACTGTTTTCCATCTAAGATGACATTACTTTATATGTGTATGTTTCAAGTATAATGTATCTATGATTTATATGGTTTCACTTTTCTTATGATGAAATGTTATCCATTTGTTTTATATGGATTATGTTATGATGGAATGATGTTTATGAGACCCATTTTATTCTTTGGGTTATGATGAATGTTTTAAGTTTATTTTGTGGAACAAGTAAGAATGATTTCATTATGAGATGGGTGGGAACTATATCTCCCTCCAATTAATTGGGTAATGATTTATATCTCATTAGATAGACATGGCTGGAATGGTAAGTTAATACGGTTCAGTGTTAAAGGACTAAAGCGAGGAGTGAACTCGATTTAGAAAGGGACTTTGTCTACTAAGATGATCTTGGCAGCAATGCCTTGGCTACTATGGAAATCATAACATGTGATTAATGTTTTGACACAATTAAAAGTTTTATTTCCAAGATATTTTATCATGATTAATGTTCCTTTATGATATATGCCTTACGTACTCTCAAGATTTATGTCTTTACTCAAGATTTTGATGTTTAGATTTTATGTTCAAGTTCTTGCATTCAAATGTTTATAGATTGTTTTATGTTCTCTATGTATACCCTTACTGAGCATTTGAGCTCACCCTTTTTATTTTTTCCTTTCATCATGATATAAATAAAGGTTTTAGGTAAGAAAACCAAAATGGGAAGATCTTTATAAGAGATGTTGAAGATATTTCACCATGATTAGAAGATTTTGTTCCGAGTTTCCAAAGACACTATACTAATACGGTCTTTGGGCATCTCTTTTTGTCATGTATTAAGTATTCTGCAAAAGTAATTTAATTTCCATGTATGTCAAGCTTTGGGTCTCTACAGTTGGTATCTGAGCGAAGGTTTAGTTAACCTTTGGAAACTAGGATGCAAAAACTTTAGTGAAATCCTTAGATATATTTCTAAGGTATGTCTAGGGATGTATATAAGGATAACTATACATATAGTTTATAGTCCTAGAATTATGGTAATGATCATATAATTTAACCTAATATGTTAGATATTGAATGTAATCCCCCTTGATTATGATTTTGGCCTCTCACACTATTCGTTTTGGGTTTTAGAAAATGGCTGGGAACGGGAAGATTCATAATAATGGAGGATATGATGGACAATGGAATGATATTATTCAGGAGCAACCGAATGAAATTGTATTTGGAGGTCCACATATCGTTATTATTCCTAATCAGCAATCTCATAATATGATCAATAATCTCAACTTTGGTAAGATTCCCGAATCAGCTAATAAGAGAAAGATAGAGTTTCATTATGATCATAGAGGAAGGAAAGTTCAATTTCTTTCATGTAAATAATGTGGGAAGAGGCATCAAGGAGAATGATTTAATGGAACTGGAAGATGCTTTGGGTGTGGAAAAGAAGGACACAAATCCAGTAAGTGAAAAAGAAAAGGTTCAGTTAACACCATGGATAAGGATAATGGTATTTCTACGACATCAACAATGATTATATGTTTTAAATGTGGAATGTATGGGCATTATGCAATCCAATTCCCTAAGGGAAAATTTCATGGTCATATGGGTAGTATTTATGTGGATGATGATGAGGAGACTACAAATGATATATGAGATGAAAGAAGTGTTGAAGCTTGGTCAATGGTTTAAGAAGGTAGTGGAATGATTGTATGTTTATCAAGAGTTATGTTGTATAGGTAATTTAATGGTACTATTGAATAAAGAAGCATCTAAGGATTGTTACACTATTGTTTTTCATAAAGTATTTGAAAGTATATGTTGAATGGTACTGGTAACCATGAAAGGTTATTCAGATATTTTTGGAAAGAAAATGATATGAACATAATGAATAGAAAAAAAGGAAATAATATGTTTTATAGTATTCATGAGCTCATGATTGATATAAGGACTAAGTGATATCATGGTTTGAGTATATATAATTTTCAGGATTTTGGTATGTGGAAAGTGTTAACTTTTAACTGTATTCATGTTTTCACTAAGGTTCAATGGGTATCCATTTTTTCAGAGAATACATGATTAAGGCCTTCGATTGTTTGGAATGCGACCAACAAGACATATCTTATGATATATGGGGATCAAAGATGGTATTAACATGCTTGTTATATAAACTCTCTGGTAATCGTTTTCACTATAATATGAGATTGGACAGCAGTATTTTGGATAAGCCTAAAGATTGGAATGGATTATGCTGGACATAAGTTAGTATTGTTTAAGGCTAGAACTTTTTCAATATTATTGATGGAAAGTTATAATAATGTGTTTTTATAAAAAAAAATGGACAACCTGCAGGACGGGCGACAACCCATCGCGTCGGACAAGGCTGTGGGAATCGAACCCACAACTGATGTGCGACAGGCCTTTATCGCCTACCACTGGCCTACAGGAAGTCCCTCTTTAGTAGAAACCAGTTTTATTATATTAAGTAGTATGATATATGAAGTATAAGTCCATTTTAGGAACCATATATGATTAATCTCACTATAGATGGACTTATGTATTTTTGATAACTTTTTCTAACCTTTTTTTAAGACAGATGGAATGACCCATCATTCTATCACATGATCTGTTAACACTTCACGAATGAAAAATTCAACTTCATTTAAATAAGAGATGAAGTGGAAATTGTCAAAGGAACGACCAATGGTGAGACTGTACCAAAATCAAGGAAGTATTTCTTCTAATTCCAATTTCTTCAACTTTAGGTAAATGATCTTGAAAACCAAAAATGTTGTCCTTGTGCCCTTATATCCGACGAATCAGATAGTACCTTAGATCATCACAAATCTATGGCTTTGTGATTGTTGGATTTTTCATAGCCATGTTCCCTATCACTCTCCATCAGAACATGATGGTTAGATTTCTCTTACATATCCATATTTTCACCTATGTTCTCCTACGTGGAAACCCATGGATTAGTTAATTTGGGTAACCGTTACATTTCATACTTTAGTTTTTAAAGATATGTTTTGGTATTCCTTTTTATGATGTGGGTTTCTATTAAAGAAACTTTCAAGTAGAAAACCATTTATAACCCCAAAGAATTTCGAGGGAGAAATTCATTTTAAGGGGGGTAGAATGTAACAACCCGAGATTTTATGAGAATTATTATTTTTAATTTATTTTATGTCTTTTGTTGTATGTTACACCAAGATTATCTTGTGCTATACACAACACCGTATTAGATTGAAATATACGCAAAACTATTCTTGCCTTGTGTTACACACAATTTCAAGTTCGTTTTGTGGAAATTGTTTTACATAACATTAAGTATAGATTTTGTTTAATGTATAAATGAAATAAGTTTTGATTATGTTATACGCAACATTGAGTGTGTATATATATATATATATATATTCAATGTAAAAATGAAATATGGTTGGATTCTATTATACACAACAACAAAGGAGTCTTGCACTACACGCAACCCTAACTTGGCTTACATTACACGCAATCACAACCTTCCTCGATAGCATGTGTAGTACGCAATACCGAGTTTCACTAAACGAGATATTGTTACAATATTATTATGAACTAGCCGTTATGAATAGTAATATCCACTTTTGGAAATTTTATAAATTTTATATTTTAAAATGGACTTCATTTTTGGATTCGGAATATTGAAATTATCCTAGGGTGAATTTTTGGTATTTTTCTGAAAACTTTCAATTTCTGATGAATAGTGGAAACAATGGGTTACTATTTAAAAACTGGCTTTTTATTTAAATAATTATTTATTTTATTTAAATTTATTTTAGGTCAACATTGATACATAATACCTATATAAGTTCAATGTAATTCATTGGAGTCATTTTATAATAATTTTAGATATATAAAAATTTTATTGAACTTTTCACCGTCTTTTACCCACCTCCTAGGAGAATTTGGAAATTCACATAAAACATAATTTTACCGCTTTTATGAGTGGAATTTCGAAAATCCGAGAGATATGGTTAATATCGAGGACAAAAATGTGGTTCAATGAGATGAAAATAATTTTTGGTCAATAGTAACTTTTTACTTTTTTAACCACGGTTAAAAGTAAATAGGGTAATTAAGGGTAAAAATGATATTATTATTACCCTAACACATCTCCTAATTCTATTGGATTAGTTTAATTAGTCCAAAAACAACCTTAGGAATAAAATATGACCATTTAGGTCCACTTGGATTTGATTAGGACATTTATTATTAATTTATTTAAAGAAGGGTTAAAATGGTTAAAATCAAAGTTTAATATCTAAAACATTTTTCATATAGGTTTATAAATAAGATAAATTTGACTATAAATATTTATTAAAAAGCTAAAAATATTTCATACATAATCGTATTTTATTTATGATTTTTAGACATTAAATAATTTAATTAGTTATGCCACAATGATGATGTAGTAATTATATTATTAATGAAATATTGACATAATTAATGTTATAAATACCCAAATAAATGTAATTTGAGTCTTTTTATGAATTAAACTAATTTTATAGGTTAATATGACATGTTATTATTGATTTAATTAACTGTTTTAGAACTAATCATTCTGTTATGATTTTTACAAAAATCAATTACCAAATAGCGTCAAAGTTGACATAAAATAGTTTTTAAAACAACTATTGTATTATTAAATTTTATTTTATTCCTAAAAATCTGAGGTTCGGCCTAATGACTTAGATAAGGTTATATATATTAATAATAAAAAAATTGGGGTTCTTTTGGCTTGTTATAGTAAGTGTATTAACCTTATAATGTAATAAAACAAGAAGACACGGTAAATGTAAAATTATTTAACTTAAAGTTAAATCAAAATGATAAGGTTAAAATAGAAACCTAAACTTGTCTAAATTCTATTTTATGAGAGGATTTAGACCCATCCCCACCTTAGCTTTGAAATAAATCAATTTGGATCTATTATAAACCGAATATTACTTTATTATAAAATAATATTTTGAGTTTTTCCAAAGGTGCCCCTCTCCTCCCTTATAAAAAGGGAACCCCTTCCCTCTTCACTTCACACCCATTTGAGCCTTGAAGCTCGGCCAAACCCTGACCATCTATCTTATCCACTTCCCTAGAAACATTCTTGAGGTTCTGTTCTTCTCAAAATACCAACTCTACTTCCTTAAGAGAAGGATTAAAGGAGGTGCATCGAAGAAGAGGTAATCTCTTCTTTCGATTCTCTCAAGTTTCCTTCTTCATCAACTTCTTCTTATTTAGTTGTATCATTATAATGTAATAACATAAGTATCACTCATATAATGATATGTTATTATGAATATGAAACAACCATATTTCACCTTCTATCCATCCTATAGAAAACGAAATCACCACACGTGCGTACGTACGGAATACGGTCTCCACGTCGTGGTGAAATCAGTTTTTCCACCACCACCTTACATGGATGGGTTTAATGGTGTAAATAAATAACTATATATGGTTATTTTAAATTGATATTGATTCTGTAATATTATACATACACTTAAATACAATTCCACGGTCATTGTAATGATATCATCTCTCGTGCGTACGTACGTACTACCGTCTCCACGAACACGATGAGATTCATTTTCCATGATTAACCAGTCAAGAATGATTATAAAGTATATATAATGAATAATAATGAAATATATGACGTAATGAATCTACTGGATTTATGTATACATATATATATATATATATGTCATCTACTTACTTCCATTCAAGTCAATAAAGAAAGGAAAACAGCGTTCATGCGTACGTACAGCCTACCGTCTCCATGAATGGTGTGTTTCATTTCATTTATCCATCTATTATATATATATATACTGAATATATATGATATATAAATCATTTTTTACATTTTTTAATTAATTAAATCATGATATAAGTAAAAATAAAATAAAAAACAATAAGTCGAAACATGTACGATAAAAGAAACAATTTTACCCAAAACACTACTTTAACATGGAATTGACAAATGAACAAGTAATATAAATACCTAAGTGAACAGTATATGATATAAAACAATGAATATGATTCTTTAATAAGTCAATGACATTATTTAAATCATTATACAGGAGGTTCGGATACATACGAATCATATCAGACATAAGGTAAGGGATATCTTTTCCAATCTCGCTTTTTATCCGAGATTGTTTGTTTGTAAGTATTTACTGGGGTTATTGTTATCATCCATGTCCATGTTTTCTAGAAATATTTTCATGTATTTTTAAAGTCCTTTTTACCCATTTTTGACTTTTACTACATGGTATGTAAGGAATGTTTCTTTTGTTTACGTTAGGAGGTACTTTTTTGACTATTCCGTTAAAAGTACGAAAAGAATGTTTTTTTAACTTATACGGAATGAAAGGATTTTTATGGTTTTATAAAGCCTTATTTTCATGAATCTTCCTCCAAAAGACTTCATGAATATTTTCAACAAAATCTATTTCTTTTAAAATTTCATGGCATTTTGTGAAAAGAAAATGATTTTCAAGAAGAAAGGATATTTTTATCAAAAATTCATTTCAAGTGCTTTATCAAAACCATTTTCCATATAAGATGACATTACTTTATATGTTTATGTTTCAAGTATAATGTATTTATGATTTATATGGTTTCACTTTTCTTATGATGAAATGATATCCATTTGTTTTATATGGGTTATGTTATGATGGAATAATGTTTATGAGACCCATTTTATTCTTTGGGTTATGATGAATGTTTTAAGTTTATTTTGTGGCACAAGTAAGAATTATTTCATTATGTGATGGGTGGGAGATATATCTCCCTAAAATTCATTTGTTAAAGATTTATATCTCATTAGATAGACATGTCTGGAAAGGTAAGTTAATACGGTTCAGTGTTACAGGACTAAAACGAGGAGTGAACTCGATTCAGAAAGGGACTTTGTCCACAAAGATGGTCTTGGCAGTAATGCCTTGGCTACTATGGAAATCATTTCATATGCTTAATGTTTTGCCACAATTACAAGTTTTATTTCAAAGCTATTTTCTCATGATTAATGTTCTTTTATGATATATGCCTTACGTACTCCCAAGATTTATGTCTTTACTCAAGATTTTGATGTTAAGATTTTATGTTCAAGTTCTTGCATTCAAATGTTTATGGATTGTTTTATGTTCTCTATGTTCACCCTTAATGAGAATTTGAGCTCACCCTTTTTATTTTTTCTTTTCCCCAAAATATAAATAAAGGTTTTAGGTAAGAAAACCAAAAGGGGAAGATCTTTATAGGAGATGTTGAAGTTCTTTCACCATGATTAGAAGGTTTCGTTCCGAGTTTCAAAAGACACTAAACTAATATGGTCTTTGGGAATCTCTTTTTGTCATGTATTAAGTATTCCGCCAAAGTAATGTAATGTCCATGTTTGTTAAGCTTTGGGTCTCTACAGTTGGTATTCGAGCGAAGGTTTAGTTAACCTTTGAAAACTAGGATGCGAAAACTTTAGTGAAATCTCTAGAGATACTTCTAAGGTATGTCAAGGGATGTCCCTAAGGATAAGTATACATATAGGTTATAGTCCTAGAATTATGGTAACGATATTAGAATTTAACCTAAGATGTTAGGTATTGAATGTAATCCCCCTTGATTATGATTTTGGCCTCTCACAGTATTCGTTTTGGGTTTTAGAAAATGTCTAGGAACGGGAAGATTCACAATAATGGAGGATATGATGGACAATAGAATGATATTCTTCAGGAGAAACCGAATGAAATTGTATCTGGAGGTCCACATATCATTATTATTCCTAATCAGCAATCTCATAATATGATCAACAATCTCATCTTTGGTAAGATTCCTGACTCAGCTAATAAGAGAAAGATAGAGTTTTGTGATGATCATAGAGGACGGAAAGTTCAATTTCAATATTGTAAATCATGTGGGAAGAGGCATAAAGGAGAATGTTTCAATGGAACGGTAAGATGCTTTGGGTGCAAAAAAGAAGGACACAAATCCAGTAAGTGCAAAGGAAAAGGTTCAGTTAACACCATGGATAAGTATAATCGTATTTCTATGACATCAACAATGATTAGATGTTTTAAATGTGGAATTTATAGGCATTATGAAAACCAATTCCCTAAGGGAAAATCTCATGGTCATATGGGTAGTATTTATGTGGATGATGATGAGGAGACTACAAATGATATATGAGATGAAAAAAGTGTTGAAGCTTGGTCAATGTTTTAAGAAGGTAGTGGAATGATTGTATGTTTATCAAGAGTTATGTTGTATGGGTAATTTAATGGTACTATTGAATAAAGAAACATCTAAGGATTGTTACACTATTGTTTTTTATAAAGTATTTGAAAGTATATGTTGAATGGTATTGGCAACCATGAAAGTTTATTCAGATATTTTTGGAAAGAAGATGATATGCACATAATGAATGGAATAGGAGGAAATAATATGTTTGATAGTATTCATGAGCTCATGATTGGTATAAGGACTAAGTGATATCATGGTTTGAGTGTATATAATTTTGAGGATTTTGGTATGTGGATAGTGTTAACTTTTAACTGCATTCATGTTTTCACTAATGTTCAATGGGTATCCTTTTTTCAAGAGAATACATGATTAAGGCCTTCGAATGTTTAGAATGTGACCAAAAAGACATATCTTATGATATATGGGGATCAAAGATGGTATTAATATGCTTGTTGTATAAACTCTCTGGTAATCATTTTCACTATAATATGAGATTGGACAGCAGTATTTTGGATAAGCCTAAAGATTGGAATGGATTATGTTGGACATAAGTTAGTATTGTTTAAGGCTAGAACTTTTTCGATATTATTGATGGAAATTTATAATAATGTATTTTTAGAAAGAAAAAAAGGACAACCGGCAGGATGGGCGACAACCCATCGCGTCGGACAAGGCTATGGGTATCGAACCCACAACTGAAGTGTGACAGGCCTTTATCGCCTACCACTGGCCTACAGGAAGTCCTTGTTTAGTAGAAACCAATTTTATTATATTAAGTAGTATGATATATGAAGTATAAGTCCATTTTAAGAACTATATATGATTAATCTCACTATATATGGACTTATGTATTTTTGATAACTTTTTCTAACCTTTTGTTTAAGATAGATGGAATGACCCATCATTCTATCACATGATCTATTAACACTTCACGAATGACAAATTCAACTTCATTTCTTTAAGAGATAAAGTGGAAATTGTCTAAGGAACGATCAATGGTGAGACTGTACCAAAATCAAGAAAGTATTTCTTCTAATTCCAATTTCTTCAACTTTAGGGAAATGATCTTGAAAACCAAAAATGTTATCCTACTAACCTTATATCCAACGAATCAGATGGTACCTTAGATCATCACAAATATATGGCTTTGTGATTGTTGTATTTTTCATAGCCATGTTCCCTACCACTCTCCATCAGAACATCATGGTTAGATTTCTCTTCCATATCCATATTTTCACCTATGTTCTCCTACGTGGAATCCCAGTGATTAGTTAATTTGGGTAACCATTACATTTCATACTTTAGTTTTTAAATATAAGTTTTGGTATTCCTTTTTACGATGTGGGTTTCTATTAAAGAAACTTTCAAGTAGAAAACCATTTATAACCCCGATGAATTTCGAGGAAGAAATTCATTTTAAGGGGGGTAGAATGTAATAACCCGAGATTTTATGAGAATTATTATTTTTAATTTATTTGAAGTCGTTTGTTGTATGCTACACCAAGATTATCTTGCTCTATACGCAAAACCATATTAGCTTTCAATATACGCAACACTATTCTTGCCTCGTGTTACACACAATTTCAAGTTCGTTTTGTGGAAATTGTTTTACGTAACATTAAGTATAGATTTTTATTAATGTATAAATGAAATAAGTTTTGATTATGTTATACGCAACATTGAGTGTATATATATATATATATATATATATATATTCAATGTAAAATTGAAATATGGTCGTATTCTGTTATACGCAACAACAAAGGATTCTTGCACTACACGCAACCCTAACTTGACTTACATTACACGCAATCGCGACCTTCCTCGATAGCGTGTGTAGTACGCAATACCGAGTTTCACTAAACGAGATATTATTATAATATTATTATGAACTAGCCATTATGAATAGTAATACCAACTTTTTCAAATTTTATAAATTTTATATTTCAAAATAGACTTCATTTTTGGATTCGGAATATCTAAATTATCATAGGCTGAATTTTTGGTATTTTTCTAAAAACTTTCAATTTTTGATGAATAGTGAAAACACTGGGTTACTATTTAAAAACCGAATTTTTATTTAAATAACTATTTATTTTATTTAAATTTAATTTAGGTCAAAATTGAAACATAATACCTATATATGTTCAATGTAATTAATTGGAGTCATTTTATAATAATTTTAGATATATAAAAATTTTATTGAACTTTTCACCGTCTTTTACCCACCTCCTAGGGGAATTTGGAAATTCACATAAAACTTAATTTTACCACTTCTATGAGTGGAATTTAAAAAATACGAGATACACGGTTAATATCAAGGACTAAAATATGGTTCAATGAGATGAAAATAATTTTTGGTGAATACTAACTTTTTACTTTTTTTACCACGCTTAAAAGTAAATAGGGTAATTAAGGGTAAAAATGATATTATTATTACCCTAACACATGTCCTAATTCTATTGGATAAGTTTAATTCGACCAAAAACAATCATAGGAATAAAATATCACCATTTAGGTCCACTTGGACTAGATTAGAACATTTATTATTAATTTATTTAAAGAAGGGTTAAAATAGTTAAAATAAAAGTTTAATAACTAAATCATTTTTAATATAGGTTTATACATAAGATAAATTCTACTATAAAAATTCATTAGAAAGATAAAAAGATTTCCTAAATAATGGTATTTTATTTTTGATTTTTAGACATTAAATAAATTAATTTATTTTTGATACAATGATGATGTAGTAATTATCTTATTAATGAAATATTGACATAATTAATGTTATAAATAGCCAAATAAATGAAATTTGAGACTTTTTATGAATTACACTAATTTTATAGGTTAATATGACATGTTAGTATTGATTTAATTAACTTTTTTAGAACTAATAATTCTGTTATAATTTTCACAAAAATCAATTACCAAATAGTGTCAAAGTTGACATAAAATAGTTTTTAAAAAACAATATTGTATTATTAATTGTTATTTTATTCCTAAAAATATAAGGTTTGGAAAAATTACTTAGATAAGGTTATATATATTAATAATAAATAACTTGGGGTTTTTGTGGCTTGTTATAGTAGGTTTATTAACCTTATACTGTAAGAAAACAAGAAGACGCGGTAAAAGTAAAATTATTTAACTTAAAGTTAAATCTAAATGATAAGGTTAAAACAGAAACCTAAACTTGTCTAAATTCTATTGGATTAGAGTATTTAGACCCATAACCACCTTATATTCGAAATAAATTAATTTTGAGCTATTATAAACCGAATATTACTTTATTATAAAATAATATTTTGAGTTTTTCCAAAGGTGCCCCTCTCCTCCCTTATAAAAAGGACACCCCTTCCCTCTTCTCTTCACACCCAATTGAGCCTTGAAGCTCGGCCAACCCCTGCCCATTTCTCTTATCCACTTCCCTAGAAACGTTCTGGAGGTTCTGGTCTTCTCAAAAGACCAACTCTACTTTTTTAAGAGAAGGCTAAAAGGAGGTGCGTCGAAGAAGAGGTAATCTCTTCTTTCGATTCTCCCAAGTTTCTTTCTTCTTCAACTTCTTCTTATTTAGTTGTTTCATTATAAAGTAATATCATCGGTATCACTAATATAATGATATGTTATTATGAATATGAAACAACCATATTTCACCTTCTATCCATCCTACGGAAAATGACATCACCACGCGTTCGTACGTACGAAATACCATCTCCACGTCGTGGTGTAATCAGTTTTTCCACCACCACCTTACATGGATGGGTATAATGGTGTAAATAAATAACTATATATGTTTATTGTAAAGTTATATTGATTCTGTAATATTATACATACACTTCAATACAATTCTACGATCATTAGAATGATATCATCGCTTGTGAGTACGTACGGACTACCGTCTCCACGAACATGATGAGATTAATTTTCCATGATTAACCATTAAAGAATGATTATAAAGTATATATAATGAATAATAATGAAATATATGACATAATTAAGCTACTGTATTTATTTATACATATATATATATATATATATTTCATCTACTTACTTCCATTCAAGTCAATAAAGAAAGGAAAACAGTGTTCATGCGTACGTACGGCCTACCGTCTCCATGAACGGTGTGTTTCATTTCATTTATCCATATATAATACATATATATACTGAATATATGTGATATATAAATCATTTTTTACATTCTTAAAGTAAGTAAATCATTATATAAGTAATAATAATATCAAAAACAACAAGTCCAAACACGTACAATAAAAGAAACAATTTTACTCAAAACACTACTTTAACATGGAATTGAGAAATGAACAGGTAATATAAATACCTAAGTGAACCATATATGATATAAAAAAATGAATATTATTCTGTAATAAGTCAATGACATTATTTAAATCATTATACAGGATGTTCGGATACATATGAATCATATCGGACATAAGGTAAGGGATATCTTTTCCAGTCTTGTTTTTATCCGAGATTGTTTATTCGTAAGTATTTACTTGGGTTATTGTTATCATACATGTCTATGTTTTCTAGAAATTTTTTCATGTACTTTTAAATTCCTTTTTACCTATTTTTTAATTTTACTACATGGTATGTAAGGAATCTTTCTTTTGTTTACGTTACGAGGTCCTTTTTTGACTTTTCCGTCAAAAGTATGAGTATAATGTTTTTTTTACTTATATGGCATGAAAGGATTTTTATGGTTTTATAAAGCCTTATTTTCATAAAGATTCCTCCAAAAGATTTCATAACTATTTTCAAAAAAATCAATTTCTTTTAAAATTGCATGGAATTTTGTGAAAAAAAAATTATTTTCAAGAAGAAAGGATATTTTCCTCAAGAATTCATTTCATGTGCTTTATCAAAACCATTTTCCATATAATATGAAATTACTTCATATGTGTATATTTAAAGTATAATGTATCAATGATTTATATGGTTTCACTTTTCTTATGATGAAATGTTATCCATTTGTTTTATATGGATTATGTTATGATGGAATGATGTTTATGAAACCCATTTTATTCTTTGGGTTATGATGAATGTTTTAAGTTTATTTTGTGGAACAAGTAAGAATGATTTCATTATGAGATGGGTGGGACCTATATCTCCCTTAAATTCATTGGGAAAAGATTTATATCTGATGAGATAGACATAGATGGAACGGTAAGTTAATCTGGTTTAGAGTTACAGGTCTGAAACGAGGAGTAAACTCGATTCAGAAAGGGAATTTTTCCACTACGATGGTCTTGGCAGCAATGCCTTGGCTACTATGGAAATCATATCATGTGATTAATGTTTTTCCACAATTACAAGTTTTATTTCCAAGATATTTTATCATGATTAATGTTACTTTATGATATATGCCTTACGTACTCCCAATATTTATGTCTTTACTGAAGATTTTGATGTTTAGATTTTATGTTCAAGTTCTTGAATTCAAATGTTTATGGATTGTTTTATGTTATCTATGTTTACCCTTACTGAGCATTTGAGCTCACCCTTTTTATGTTTTCTTTTCCCCAGGATATAAATAAAGGGTTTAGTTAAGAAAACCAAAAGGGGAATATCTTTATTGGAGATGTTGAAGATCTTTCATCATGACTAGAAGATTTCGTTCCGAGTTTCCAAAGACACTAAACTAATACGGTCTTTGGGCGTCTCTTTTTCTCATGTATTAAGTATTCCACAAAAGTAATTTAATGTCCATGTACGTCAAGATTTGGGTCTCTACAGTTTGTATCTTGATGCTTGGTATGAGAAAACGTCTTGGTAGAATGAAAAATGTATAAGTCTATGATGAATCCATTTCCAATACCTATATAAAAATATGAAAACATTACTAGGGATTTTATGATCGGATTACCCAAGAAACATAAAGGTAATAACACCATTCTTGTAATAGTCGATTACTTCATGAAGTCAACACATTTAATTTCAATCATGGATGATTTATCTCTCAACTAACATGCCATGATATTTATTAGGTAAGTGATAAGATTTCACGGAGTTCCAATATAAATTATTTCTGATCAATGTCCTATGTTTACCTCAAGGTTTCATAGAAGACTTCAACAATCATAGAAAATATAGATGAACTTTAGTATTTCTTATCATCCTTAGATACATGGTTAGTATGAAAGGACCATTAAAAAATCAGAATATATGTTGAGATTATGTTCAATAGATTTCCAACGATATTGATATCAACACCTTCCACTAGTGGAGTTCTCATATAACAACATTCTCCATTATAGAATTCAAATTGAACTTTAGGAGGCTCTTTATGGGAAGAGGTATCAGAATTAAACATGCAGGGATTAAGTTGGAGATCATAAGATGACTGGATGTGATCTAATCTAATAAATGGAAAAAAGGTATAAACCATTCAATATCATATAAAATCTGAAAAAAGTTAACAAAAATTATATGTTGATAGTTGTTGATGATTCCTGGAGTATGAGGCTAGTGATAGAGATTCCCTTCATATATCTCCAAGGAATAAGTTCACAAGGTTTGGAAATAAAGGAAATATTAGTACAAGACACATTGGCCCCTATGAGGTCCTAGATCACATCAGAGTTGTGGCATATCGGTTAGGACTCTCACGTAACCTATCTAATGTACATGACGTGTTCCATGTATCACTCATTAAGATGTACATTCTAGAACTATCACATGTACTGAATCTAGAGGTGATTTCATTGGAGAATGATATTTTATATGAGGAATAACCAGTGTAGATCTTAGATCATAGAGACAAAGTTCTACCAAACATGACAACTCACCCAGGCAAAGTGATGTAGTGGAACCACAAGTTTGAGGAAACAACTTAGGAATAATAAGAGACAATGAAATAGAAGTACCCTAATATTTTTTATCATGTGAATGAAAATTTTAATAGTTAAATTTATGAATCAGGTAATAATGTAATGAAATGAACATTTATAAATGAAATTACCTTTGTGATTAAATTAAATTCTCTATTATGTTATATGGTTATAGAAAACACATGCACTACTATGGTTATTTTGAACCATTATAAGTAATATCTAGTTTTAATAATAGTTAAGCATTATAACCATTGATAATATATCCATTGATTAGTGATCATGAGACTATTATATATTAGGGGTTATGATAAAGTCATATTAACACAGATAAAATAAGCGATTGCCCCAACTAATAAGATTGAACCCTATGAAGACCATTTATCAGAGATTTTGAGGGAGAAAACACCACTGTGATTTTCCCTTGATCAAACCCAAGATTATATCCAACAAGTAAATCATGAGAAAAACCGTTTATGAGATAATTTCAATCTCATCGAGATCATATCCCAAACCATGTTTGTTGAACTACCCCATGAGAATCTAACCATCACAAACCTTACCCATTAGGAATTCACCAGTGTAATAAAGGGTAATATATATTGAATATAATATTTTTAATATGTATATTTTATTTTCAATAAAATAATTATTATATTTATTTCTTATTATTTTTACTTTATAAATAATTAAATAAATGACTTTGCAAAAAAATATTTTAATACAGCGAAACACAAATTACATTTTTGAAATATTTAAGGTTTATATCAAAACACTCTTTTTTAAGAACTTATTTTTTAAAAAAATAAATGAAATTTTTTAAAAAATACTTTTATTGAATATTAATGATAATATAATTTTACAAATTAAATATACTTTTAATAAGGGTCAGAAAACAGTTATTTTAAAAAAAATGTATTTCTTAATAAATGTGTATTTTCATTTTAAAAGTCAAAATTATGATATTTAGATAATCAATAAGATAAAATAAATATTATTTCTAGAATAATTTCATTTAAATTATCCCAAACTGATTTTTTTAATAATTTTTCATGACAATCAAATTTTTGGGTCAAAATTAAATATGGTATTTACGTAAGTTGTGTATTATGAAATCATAAAAGACCAAAATTGATGTAATAAATTCCATAAAATGTATCCATGAAAAAATATGCGTTTTACCTTTAAAATAATTTTTTTAAATTTATTTTAAAAAATTATTAATCTTTTCTAAATCCTACAATAATTATATTATATTATATAGTTTTATAATGAATTTTTTATAAATATGACTCACTTCTATAACCCCAAGGGTATTATTTTAATAAGTTTTTTCATAGCCTTTTAAAGTATTGAAAATAAATTCACTTCAGTAAAAACCATGGGCACAAACCATTGGAAGGATTGGGGTTTTGAAAACATTATTTCATAGTCCAAATCCTATGTTTGGGAAATAATAAAGAACTCTCCTCTATTGTTGATATATCAACACACCCAAGGTCCTATTTATATTTAATCAAAACATTATATAATTAATATACTCTACCCATTATTCTCTATATTTCTCTTAAGGTTACCCAAATCTCTCTAGAAGCTCCAACCATGATTTTGGATACACCCTCCCAAGGTAAGAGATCTTCTCTTTCCTCTCTGTATTCAAGATCCTACTTTATGTTATGTCATTTTTTTCCATTTTTTCATGTTGATTTATGTTCTAAACATCCCTAATGCTGACATTATGATTTAAAAGTGATGATAGAACCATTTCTCTCTCATAAATTCCTCTCATGAATTATTATATACCCAGGTTATGCTGTCAAAATTTCAATACAATTATCCAAGAACAATTTTTTTAGGGAATACACATTCCCATTTCCACTCAAAGGTATTCACTTAAATGTACATATCTTTCACTGATTTGAGACATCCATGTTTATAACCCAAACTCTTTTATCATGTGATTAAAATTATTTAAATGTATATTTGTGTTTTATGATATATGTGGAACACTTATTCATGTACATAATAAGGAAATAATTGATGTTCTTAGCTAGCACGCTAATGCATTGGGTAAGTGTTAGTCTCATGAGATGTCATTAAAGGGATTATGGAGTAAAACTGATACATTATGGGAATTTTTACACCATTTTATATATCTTGAATTTTTTCCTTGGCATATGTTTATGATGTCATGTTTAAAGTTGTTACCACATCCCCATGTTGCCTTTATATTTTTTTGATAGACCATATTGACTTTATGTTATCATGTTGTATAATGCCTTAATGTTCAATATTATGATTCTCAACACTTTTCTATCCCATTTAAATTCCTATTGACTAAAATGTAATACTTTTATCATTTTATTATTTTTAACTCCCTTATTGGGATTTATAGCTTACCCATTTCTTATGTATGTCCCCAGGTTATCTCATGTAGTTTTAGAAGATTGATGAATTCAAAGAAGTTGTTTAGGCAGTTTTAAATAATGTATTTGTATCCATGTATCATGTTTTTATGTTATGTACTTACTTATTAATTACACTAGGATTCACGATCTTAAATTTTGTATTATGTGTACCTTTATGTAATAAATAATGAATTAATGTGTAGTAAAAGTATGGTTTATCACATGGAGTGTGCAGTGGGGTCGATAAAGTTGGTGAACATCTTCTTTACTCACTTATTGTAAGATGGGATTTCTATTATCCTATTGACCAAGATCGGTTCACATTTCACAATCCTAACTTTCTACCTTATAGGAGCATATATATATAAAATAATATTATATTTTCTTTTTATTTTTGAGTCCCAATGGAATTTTTCCATGTTAATAATATTTAAAGTATTCAAGTGACCTCATACAGATGCATTTTGGGAATTTGATGGATGAAAATTTAAAAATATGTGAAACTGAAATTCATTCTGATGCTAAAAATAAAACATTCACATGAATGTGATTCTATTACACTTGGAACTTTCATTTCAAGGTGATCTAAATTATTTTACCGATTTCTATAAATCTACTAATAATTGGGTAGATAATGGTATGGGTTTTCCTTTTCTTACTGATGGAGTCATGGGTTCAAGAGTCGGAATCCTTGATTTAGTGAGAGATATGATATAAAAAACATTTAGTTTTCCATTATAGTCTATAAGAAATTTCATATGATATAATTCTATTGATAAAACTTAATGGAATTTTGGATGATTTTGGAAACTATGGAATCTTGGAATGCGATGAGTGAAAAATTCACATACAGGCATGGAAATTTGAATCCAATAATATAATTATACCTCCAAATAAAATTATTGTGTCATCTCTTTTAAAAGGGAAAAGAAATTGATGGGTAGTTATGGACAAGGTATACATTCTTAACTTATGGATATCATCAAAATCATTTTATCACTATTTTAACATGAATTGAAATCTTTTAGACCTTGTAATTTTCTTAATTGGTGATCTACTAAATATATCCCTAAATATCCATGAAATTACTTGGGTTCTTACTAAGAAATATTACTTGAAGATAGTTAAAATAAGGAAAAAAATCCCATATTATGAACTTGTATAATTTTCATGGAGACTGGGATGAAGAATGAAACAATTCTACCAATTCTAGTAAGAATCTTCTGGAAGTCTTACAATAATTACTACAAGCATTTCACACCAGACTATAACACTTATATGTAGTACTATTTATTATATGTGTAATGCGATGAATTAGTTTAATAGATCATTACTTAAGGGTATTATTTCATTTAAATTTTGTGATAATGTGCTATAAAAAAGAAATAAAATAATAGGCCATTTCTCCAAACAAAAAAGGTTGTATAAATGAATTTCTACTTGAACACAATGATATTTTTCTATCAAAAAATAGGGGAGTAGGAAATAAAAACCTCAAGGTAGTCTTCTCAAGACTAGTTATCGATGTCACTGGGCTCATGTCAAGGCCAGATTCTATCATTCTAGGTCTTGCTAGAAAAAACCAAACGTAGTGTAAAAACTGATAAAAGTTATATCAAATAAGCTCATAGTACTTCAGGGCCCATTTTCCCCATTTCCTTGGTTAGGAAGTTCCCCTGGAGTCATATTCCATGGAAGAAGTGATTTATAAATTAATAATTGAATATATGGAATAAGAAATTTATTTTAAAAAAATGTGGTGGTGGTGACAAGAAAAATAAAAAAATAGAGTGTGCGGTAATAAATATGATACCATATTAAATGTGTGGGTGGGGGGGGATATTCACATATAGAGGAATAGTTTATGATTTTTTTTTATTTCCACCTTGGTAGAATTGGTTTTAAGAGGGATTTAATGTATGGCTTTTGGGGTTTTGGGTTGTCTATACCAAGGTTGTGTATGTGTGGAAGAAAGGATTGAATAACTTTTCAGGGGTAGTGTAGTCATTAGTTTATTTTTTGGAGGGTATGTTCTAAAGGGAAAGGGATATTAAATACTAATTTTGTTATTAGGTGGGGGGTATTATGTTATTTGGATTCAATTCATCTTGGAATATAGGAAACCAAATCCTTTGGAAGATCATCCTTAGTACCCTGGGAAGTGGTCTTCTACTGAGATTTTTCTTCTGCCTATGTCTCCTTCTACTCTCATACTGCAACCCTATGATGCTAGTTCCAATAAAATTATACAACTTATATTTTACCTTTTTTATGTGTAACAATAAATATTGTAGAGACCTAACAGTTGAGCACATAATGTACATTAGACGTGAATAAACATCTACCAATATCTTTTTCATTATCGATTCTCTGAATATATGGATCATCCATCACATTGAATTTAGATTTAGTGTAAAAGTCTTGAGATATGTAATTAGTGAATGTGTGAAGGGAATTGAGATGTTATAATAAATTTTACCATGTTATAACACCATGGAACTACTCCTTCAATCATATAGAGTTTCACACCTAGTATTGAGTAATAAAGTGGATCCTGGTTTGGAATCCCTACATTTTTTATTTTATCACCATATCAAAATCTTTTGAAAATTACTTCCATATAATAAATATCATATTTTATTCCAGATTCTTCATCAAGTTCCTAAGTGTTACATAATCTGAGTGTACTATTATATTTTTTCTTGGAAAATATGGTCTAAATTTCTCCAAAGGATATACAATTGAAGGAAATTTCATTAATATTTTTATATAATTATTATAGTTTAAATCTAGGTTTTTAAATGAATAATCTATAACATTAATTATTACATCAATTCATTGGAAAATAAAAAATCATATATCACCATTGGAGGCATCATAGAACAATTCAAAAGGGTGGTCCAATTTGGTGGTCTAATTACCAAATAGTGAATTCAATTTTCTCTTTATATAATAATATTCTATCCTTTAAGAATCATCAAATATGAACTCAATATATTTTTGAAATAGGAAATTGGTAAGAAAAATATTATTAAAATTCATAATGAATCATCTATAAAAACCTACATTTCCTAACAATGCTATGACACATTTAGAATAAGTAGGCTAGGGTAATGTAGTGATGACTCTAATCCTTGATTAGTCACATTCAATTCAATTATGTGAAATCAATTTATGTGGTACAATTACTTTTTATTATATAAAATAAAGGTTTTCAAATTTTAGATTATTTTTTTCTATGAAATATTTTAAAACAATAACCATATATTACCAAAAATGATCAAATAAATTTCCAAACACTAAAATTATCTAAAAAAATTTCCAAATGTTTCCCATAAAAAGTAGAGAATACACAGATCATGCATATTTAAAAAGTACTAGTAGTATTCCATAATCTGAATGGAATCATTTTATAAAGGATAGGTAAATATTGTTTTATCATGATCATCAAGAGGAATGATAACTTATATATATATTGGGAATCCATCAATAAAATAGTAATGGGTCTTTTTAAATAGTCTTCTAAATTTTTTGTTAAATAATGATATAGGAAAGGGGTCTTTCCTAATCACTTGATTCAGTCACATATATTCAATATGGAATACAACTATTCTATACTCTCATCAAAACCAGTTCATTTTTTTTACTCTAAAAATGGTTAGAGCCGACTTTTGGGGAATAATGTGAATTTGGTAATGCACTATACATTCAAAATGATATATATGTTTCATTATTCTATAAATTTATCAATTTATTTTTTGTATACCTCCATAAAGGTTGAGTTTAGTCTAATTTTTTATTATCTAATAGTTTTGGAACTGTCTTCTCATAGGATCTTGTGCATTGATCCATAGACTATCGTTGAGCATGTTAGTGAGACTCCATCATATGTCCTTAACAATATCACTCATAAGTATATGAGTTTCATTTTGAGATTAGGGATTAAGAACCTATTGATTTTCATGGGTATCTTTTATTCACCCATTATAAATACAAACATTAAATTTGGGTGTAGTTTTTTTAATTCAAACTTGGATGGCAGAATTCAGGATGGTTACAACTTAGATTCACATACCATATTATATGTTTCACCATCAATTAAAAAATCAATAAAAACATGAATAAATAATTATCTATATAAATACCATGCTCTTATATAGTAATTTTAGTTTTCCTATAGTAACATCCCATAGAATTATTAAATCTAAATTTTTTACCTAGATTCTGAATATAATATAACCAATTATTTTTTATTTTTGAATTAGATTCCTTAGTGCATGAAAAGTGAATGTTACAATGGAAACTTCATTGAATATAAAATATTGAAATGTACTATGTTTTCTTAAAATTCAATTTTTAATATTCCTTTTTTTAAAACTGATGATTATCAGGTCTATCATCAAAAATATATTACCTATAAAATTTTATATTTAATAGGAATTATATCTTCATACATGTTAAGGACATATAAATGATCTAGAAAGATCTTATTATGCACCATCCCCAACACATGTTCTTTAACTATATCTAGGAATTCAATATCATAATTTTATAAACGAACTACCATTCAAGTTGTTCCGAGCTCTGAATTCTATAAATATAAGAATATGTAATGAAGAATTACATTAATTGAAGCTCCTAAATAACATAAGATGACTATGAGTAAAATAAGACCAACAGTAAAAGGAATGTAAAATATACCTTGTTCTTTAAATTTTATTGGAAATTGAGGTGTTATTAAGATGACACATTTCTTCCAAATAGTTATATATTATTAATTGAAGCCTCCTTTTATATGTGACAAATTCCTTTAATAACATTGAATATTGGGTAGTCTTTTTAATATATTCATTTAGAGGTATGTTGAATTAAACTTTCATAAATGATTTTAAAATTTCATTTTAAATCATGCTTCATTTATTTTCTTACTTTGATTCATTCACATGGTAATAGACAACCAAATGTTTTCCATTATTTTTAATATTTCTAGTATAATTTCTAATTTTCCCTCATTTTATTAAAAATTATTTACTCTCTCCTTATATTGGGTTTATTTTTCATGATTTAAGGTTTAGAGAGTGTTTAATTTACATTCCAATTCTAATTTTTACCAAAATAACATTACCTTGGGTATTGTGTAATGTTTTATCTAGGAATTTATTAGGATTGTTAGCCAAAATTTACAATAGATTACTTAACTCGTATCTTACTTAATTATTTTTTTATCTCATCTATGTTTAGATTCGGTGGGTTATGGATTTTTGAGAACTAGAGGAAGGATGGCCATGCAATTTATATTATTAAAACAATGAATTTTTGTATTTATATTGGTTTCCTTACTTGAAATTTTTATGAAATGATAGAGGTTAATAGAATGGTTATTGAATTGGAAGATGTGCTTAAGTTTTTTTATTTACAAACACATATATAACATATGACTTATCTATCCACCATTTTTTATTTATTTGATATCGAAATGGACTTTATTAATATAGGACACAACTATCTATATTCTAATGTTGATCATACAAGTTATGAAATCAATTAGAGAAGAAAAAAATCCATAAAACTTAAGGTGTGTTGGTTGGTCATTAGAATGATTTGGATTCATTTTCCTTTCAAAATTGGATATTTCTTCATGATTATATTCAATCAAAAGTGGTTCAATAGACATTACCTTATGGACTCCTTTGGGTTGTGTACCAATTATAATGAATTATTGGAAATTTAAAACTATATTTTTTTATTATTACTTTGGGTTCATTGGAGTTTTTCCATTCGTAGTTCATATGGTATATTTATTTCACTATTGTGTAGTCCTTATTTTAATAACATTAGGAAGTTATGTTACTAAATGAATTAGTGTGGAAAACTTGCTCAAGGTTTCCTAAATCCCAAAAAATACACATAGTGTATCTATCCTAAGACTTTATTTATTGAATAGCTCTCTTTTCTATAGGAATTACCCCTTACGATTGAAATAATCAATGAAGAAAGTTCATATGATGTTCAACCTAGAGATTGACTGAACCTGGTTACATATTATATAGCCACTCCTTTTAAAAACCTTCAAATGAGAATGAGAATGCGTTCCATTTTACTTGTTCCTCTTCTACAACTCTTATTATCAATGTAACACATGGCATGGTGAAGTTCGTAATGTATTTTCTTAGATCCTCTCATACAAGGCCATGGAATTTTGGGAATAATTGGACTAGTCTAATTTCCAAATAAAATTCATCATGTAAAGCTTGGTAGATTACCTAGTTATTTTAATTTATAAAATTATGTTCGTATAGACCTTTCAATATTTGGTCATGGTTCGATGATAGGAATTCAATGTCATATTTATTATCAACAATTTATTATTTGAGCCTTTCAATGAAACACTTTCATATTTAGTTTAATAATTATAAATATTTTTGAATTATACTATTCTTTATAGTAAGGTACTCTTATTGTGGGATGGTGATGAAGAAGAAAAAGACACAATATGGTGTTAATTATGTTCTTAAAAATCATTGATAGATTCTGAACACCTCTCTTGTTATATAGTGAAGATTTTATTTTCTCTTAAAGGCTAGTGAGCATCAAAAATAAATAATCGGAAAGAACACAATGATGTGTAGTGGTTCTAGGAACAAATATCCATTAGTCCACTCCACCAACACTCTCTCAATGAGTTTTTTGATTCCACTAGATAGGTCCTCTTATCACAATACCTTAACAACTAAGTCCATCTAGTTGAAACCATCACAAGGATATTATAGGGACTTCTGATTATTTTACAAGGAATATAAAGTCCAAAACTTAGTATAATAAAATTCATTTAATATCATTTCATAATTTTATCACATAACATTATATCAAGGTTAGATCGGTTGATTCAAAAATTTAAATCACCCAAAGAATTATTTCATAAAGGAAATTAATGGTTTTTTTATAATATATAACGTCATTATAGATATATATTTTTTATAAAACATAAATGATACATTATAAAACATTCCTTCACACTATATTAATGACACAAAGTGACTAATAATTTTCAAAATGATCCATTTGGGGGAGTTATAATGAATAAATTTTCAAAACATTATTTACAATGAAATATCAATAATGAAAAATTTAGAAAAAAAAGGGTTTTCAATGGACATGTAGAGTGAGAGAATAAATTTATGAGTGTGAAAGGAAAAAATGTTTTTAATATTTTAAAATACCTTTATTTACACCCCCATTATAACAAAGATAATAAATGCTCATTTTGAAAAGATTAAAAGGGAAAATCCAAGACCATATGTTATAATTCATCAAGGAAAGAATATTTGAATAAAAATATCAATTTCCCCAAAAAAATACAATTTAAAATGGGAAATGGAATAATAAAGAGAACATAGATGAATTAAGTTCCAGAATAAAACTTATAAATCAAAGAATAAAATTTGAGTTACCCAAATCCCTTTACATTGCTCTCAACATTCATGACAGTTCATTAACTTTCTGTATAATAAATATAACCCTCCTTATAACCTTATTAATAACCTTATCCAGTTATATTATGTTTTCTACAATTCAATTATAATAATTTACTATATAATTAATTGTTATCTATATTTTTTTTTCATCATCAGGTTTTAAATAATTATGAGTGTTTTTCATAATCATTAAGATGTTGATACTGATCCCTATTTTTTGATAAAATGTTCAAAATTAATATATAATTAAAATTATTATAATTTATGATTTATAATTATTTATAATGATTTAATTTATTTCCATGAGAGTTTTTGTAACGCCCCGACCCCAGCTACCCAGAGTCGGTGCATTACTTCGTAACATTGGCATGATCACAAAAGATCAAGTCTCGAAAGACCGATTAGTTTAGTAGCCTTGGAAACACTAGATACATTCGTAAACGTTACATTACATCACAAAGTGAAAAACTATAATAACATAGTCTCCATAGTCCACACTTCTATCCTCTTCGGACTATCCCTGTAGGTCATTCATAAAATACTTCTTCACATCCTGGAAAATATTAAAACATTGAAAGGGGTGAGATCAGATGCTCAGTAAGGATAACAATATAGCGGAAGCTTTTATCAATAAACATAAACATTTAAGGCAATGTATAACTAAAACAAAAGACTTTTAAACTTGAACTTCAACATAATATGGCAAAAGTAAAATGAGATAATGCCATTCACTTCTTCACATGGATATTCTACTGGTCGAATAATCACATGCAATATCAATAACCACTTTCATAATGAGGGAATGTATAATGCCGGAAATTCTGAAACATTTTGTCAAGGCCTCGGCCAAGACGTCTAAAATGATTAAGGCCTCAGCCAAAACCATAAATCAAATTGGGAAAGGGCCTCGGCCAATTCCACGTCTAGTTGTCTCATGAGACCTACCGATGCATCGAGGAGCTATAGCGGGCTCCACCCGTCACTTATTAAGTCCAATACATTCCTCATATGAATAGGTTTAAACATATCATAAACCATAACATAATCGTATCACATAAAACATTCATAAAGGAAACATAACATTTCCACATTTCAATCACAAGATATCAATACAACACATTGTTATAATACAAACGCTTTCAAAACCATTTTCAATACCAAAGTAAAAGAAAGTTAAAACTTTGTATTTATTTTTCATAAAAAAAAAGATGGCTTGTAGAGGAAGCCGAAACTCAAATAATGGTCACGGCGGCGGAGAAGTCATTTTCGCCGCATAAGTACGGAAAGAAAAACATTCCCTTTTGTCGTTTAGCAAAACGCTTCGTATAAAAAAGATTCCTTTTGAATAAATATAAAAGTCAAAGGGGTTTATACACCGTATAAAAGAAAGTTGTGTATAAAACCAAATATGCCTCAATGAAAGGGGATTGAGACGAAGTCCTTAAAAAGATCATTTTTAAAATAAAATAGATCTATTATGTGTATTCACTATAGTTACACATAAAGAAAGTAAAAATACAAAATAAGACATAATAATATCATGACATAATTTGAAAGTAGGAGATTAACCCAAAGAATGGAAGTTGGGTTAAGAAGTTCCCTTACCTCGTGTCCGACTTGACTCAACCGTTCATTAACCTCTTGAATAATAAACTAGATTTAATATATACCTTATTAAGAGCCATTTTTAATTTCATTATCCTTTTTATATCACTTATTACAATGTTATGAACATTATGTAATTATTTAAGTTAATAACGGTCGTTTTGTCGATCTTTGGTACTTGAGTCAATAATAAACTTCTTATAAATACAAGTTGTTTATGTGGTAGAATATCCATTATCTCCAGAATTATATTCATGATTTAGATGTCATATATATCTTATATATCCAGTATATACATTCATTTATAATATTACTTAACATTTAGAGGTTAGAAATGAAATGCACCGTTCATGGAGACGGTAAGCCGTACATACGCATGAACGCTACTTTCATTTCAATTTCATATTTAATGGAATGAAATCATAATGATATAAATGTATAATATAATTCCAATATAATATAGTGTATAATATCATTTACTCCATCCTTTATACATCCCACATATGGCATTAACGATTCAAATCACTTTGAGGGGGCGGTAGTCCGCACTTCCTAAAATGAAATTATCGCATTTTACCCATAATGGAAATCATAAAGTATGCCATAAATGAGAAATACAGAAGCATAAGTAAAACATAAACATATTTTATATCATATATAAATATAGTGACATCTTAATGGCCACCTTTGAAGGTGTTATATGAGTGTTGAACAATCATCGTTTCGTGAGGCAGAAATTCGCCATCCACAGAAACCGTATGTTCTTTAACCATTAGATGTAGGTGTGTGTAAGTGTATCTAGAATCCTTTTTATAACAACATCCTAGTATATTGATGATACTGTTGTTGTTACAAAAGAAATTAATAAAAAGAGTTTAGGGGTTGAAGAAGAAAAATAAAACAAAACAACATTAGAGAAGACATTACCTCAAAATCGGGTAACTCTTTTTGATTTGAGCCAAAGGCTTCCTTGAGAAGAGTTATGCCCAATGTGAGTCTTCTAGGAGTAAGAGGGGGAAGTTGGGAGAGTATTTGGGCAGAGTTTGGCCGAGCCAAATGGCTTGAAAGTGTAAATTAGGTGGGAGAGGTGGGGCCTTTTATAAGTGGAGAGGAGGGGCTCTTTTGGAAAGATTGAAATGTTACATTATTACACAATGCTTTTCGGATTATAAAGGTCCAAAACTTATATAATTAGAGGCTAAGGTGATAAGGGTTATAAATCTCCTCATATAATTGGATTTTGACAAGTGGAAGCCTTGGATTTTTCATTATCTTCCCATTTTATTAAAATCGTTAAATAATGAGGTCATCGCTGCATCATAATGATGTCATAAATAATTTAATTTATTTAATGTCTAAAAATTATTAAAAAAATACTATGATGTAGGAAATCTTTTTAGCTTTCTAATGAATATTTATAGTCAAAATTTGGACTTGTGTAACCCCACTTAAAAACTGTTTTTGTAAAATATCTCATGTTTGTGTCAATTTAATTTTAACATTAAATAAATATATATTTATGTCATTTTCCAACTAAAGTGGCTCCATGGGGTCCCCAAGTTGACCCATGGGTTTTCTTGGTCGGCCATGACTCATCCAATATGAGTAGGACAAGTTTCATGCTCATCTCATATTATTAAGACATTATTTGTACCTTAAACTACACTAATTACCTCTAATCGCGATTAAGAACTTAAAAGTTACTATTCACCAAAAAAATTATTTTAATCCCATTGAACCACATTTTACTTCTTAATGACAACCATGTATGTCGGATTTTTAAAAATCAAATCACAGAAGTGGTAATATTTCATTTAAACGAAAAATCAGTTATTTAACTACCACTTAGTGGTTTCACTATTCATCAAAAATTGAAGTTTTTCAGAACAATGCCAAAATTTCACCCTAATCTATAATTGATATTCCGAATTCAAAAATGATGTCTATTTTACAAAATTATAAACATATAATTTGCATTAATTAATTTTATAATTAATTGCCGCTGTCACAACAAATAGCGTGTTTTTAAGAAACAATTTATATCAAAAGATTGGCAATTGTTTATGTCCAATTTCAATGTTAAATTGATTCTAATGACCACCATTGGATAAAATGGTAAAAATATATTCTAATTATACTTTAAAATCACTAAATAGTATAATTTACCACTATAGATTATTTTGATTAAAAAAATTGTTTTTAAGTATTTTTCACTATTCATAAAAAATTACAAGTTCTTAGAAAAATACCAAAAATTCAACATAGGCTAATTTCGATATTCCAAATCCAAAAATGAAGTCCATTTTGAAATAGAAAATTTCTATAATTTTAAAAAGTGGTTATTACTATTCATAACGGCTACTTTTATTAGTCGCGGTGTTTTAGAACTCGAAGTTGCGTACAATGCAAGTCATTGCATTATTGAATGAGAAGCGTATCATGGAAGTTCGGGGTGTTACATTCTCCCCTCCTTCAATAAATTGCGTCCTCGCAATTTGAAATTTTTTTCTTTGAAAATAAAAGGTTGAAAAGAGAAAATACCTTTGTGGAAAACCCACATCGGAAATAAGATTAATAAAATTTAGCCTTAATAAGAGGGAAATGGAAATAAGAAAGTCACCACCAAATTATGATCTCGATAAGGAGAACATTGGTGGCAATTAAAGACATATAATTGGAGGAAAACCGTAAATATTTGTAGGGAGTGATTGAGGTCATCAATCACAATCAACTGTCAAATTGAGGGCCTCAAAGCCTTCAATCTATGTTGATTTAAAATATCATCAGTTCAACAAGACATAAGGTATTAGGATAACACATTTTTTTGTTTTAATATCCCTTTACTAAAGTTTAAGAATTAATTTATTCATTGAATAAGAGATAGGTATATATATTTTTATGCTTGACAATTAGAGTTTCAACCTTCAACTCATCTTTCACTCAAAAAGATAATAGAACTCAAAAATATTATACTTATCCTAATTGTATAAGGTTCCAAATGTTAACACATACCATTTAGATTAGTAAAATTATTTTGTAATAACTGGGGACTTCCTGTAGGCTAGTGGTAGGAAATAAAGGCCTGTCGCACTATGATTGTGGGTTCGATTCCTGCAACTTTGTCCGACGCGACGGGTTATGCCCCACCCTGCAGGTTGTCCTTTTACTAAAACTATAGTATTATAATATTCCAAAAATAATCTTCAAAAATGTTTTAACCTTAAACAATACTATCCAAAGATCAAGTTAATCCATTCCAACTTTTATAGTTATCCAAAATACTTCTGTCCAACTCACAGTCCAAATTTTATAAGGAAGGTAAACATAATGAAGATCATTTTTTCCATGTAACAACATGTGAACACCTTCATCATGTATTCTTTTTAAACATACTGAATTACCATGATCCCTTATTCCTTATAGAATACTAGATATACTCCTTCTATCCAAAAATGTATACAAATCATCAATTCGTTTCAAGGAAGTTAAGAATATCCAATATAATTTATCCAAATCAATCACGTCTTATTCCAAAATCACTATCTCGGTATCAGAACCATATTATGGTTTATCTTTCTCTCAACCATATATTTTCCAAAAATTTAACCTACTGTGGAGTCACTTTTCTTGGTTCCACACAATCTCAAGTCCTTGATGAAATAGTACTGCAGTACAATCCTTATATACTCCATAATTATTATAACCAGTACATCATTGATACAACACTCAAATTACAAAATTCTTTAATAACAACATAAGAACTCTAATCATTACTCCTCATCTGTGGTAGTATCATAACTTGATTATTATCCAATAACATCATTTGGGGCATACTCTGATGATTTGAAAATTGGTTTGCGTAGTGTCCCCAATCCTTGCAGAAGAAGAATTGTACATTTGAAACCATTTTCTTACCCTTGCAGTCACGCACTTTGTGTCCTTTTTCTCTACACTTATAACAAAATCCCATTCCCTTTAGGCAAGTTCCATGATGTTTCTTCCCACAATTACCACATATTGGAAAATTCTTCTTTCCCCTCATCCCTTTATCCATCATTCTCTCTTCCATCCCTTTCGTCTCTTGCTTCGCTTCAAAGCCATAGGACTCAGAGAATTCTTTACTTATCTTATTAACACATGATACTATTTATTCATATGTTGAGAACACATGGGAGACTATTTCCCTTCGAAATGTTGGCTTAATACCGTGAAAGATACGATCCTTCTTACTCTTTGGATCATACGTATTGCTGGAGTTCACATTCCTTCTACTGGGTGCCATTTCTATACAATGACATAAACTAGGTTAGTTTATGAATTATAGTGAATAATTCCAAACTTTTAAAATAATTAATGTAAATTGAACGGTTTATGAATATAATCCATAATCATAAAAAGAAATGTTTTCTTTGAGGAAGTATATACTCATAACCCTTCATAGTGGTTTGTAAATAAAATGAGAATTATCCTAATCATATCCCCCGGGAGTGTCGTAACCAAGAGTGCAGCAAGGCCCATTGTCGTGCACCAGTTCCCGTTCGAGTCTAGCTCAAAGCGGTGTTTTCGGGTTTTACCCCTAGGTACATCTGTGCCAGAGCCGCCTCTAACTGCTCGTATCCAGACAGGGATGTATTTCTCGGAAAACTCACAAAATATCTACAATAACAAAATTCTAGGATGTTCTTCTATACTAATCCTCAAAGTCTATCTTTGGGCTATGTGCTCTAATCAGAGTTTATCTAAATCTAGCTTCCAAGGTTAGTACTAAACTGCCTCTGATACCAACAGTAACGCCCCGACCCCAGCTACCCAGAGTCGGTGAATTACTTCGTAACATTGGCATGATCACAAAAGATCAAGTCTCGAAAGACCGATTAGTTTAGTAGCCTTGGAAACACTAGATACATTCGTAAACGTTACATTACATCACAAAGTGAAAAACTATAATAACATAGTCTCCATAGTCCACACTTCTATCCTCTTCGGACTATCCCTGTAGGTCATTCATAAAATACTTCTTCACATCCTGGAAAATATTAAAACATTGAAAGGGGTGAGCTCAGATGCTCAGTAAGGATAACAATATAGCGGAAGCTTTTATCAATAAACATAAACATTTAAGGCAATGTATAACTAAAACAAAAGACTTTTAAACTTGAACTTCAACATAATATGGCAAAAGTAAAATGAGATAATGCCATTCACTTCTTCACATGGATATTCTACTGGTCGAATAATCACATGCAATATCAATAACCACTTTCATAATGAGGGAATGTATAATGCCGGACATTCTGAAACATTTTGTCAAGGCCTCGGCCAAGACGTCTAAAATGATTAAGGCCTCGGCCAAAACCATAAATCAAATTGGGAAAGGGCCTCGGCCAATTCCACGTCTAGTTGTCTCATGAGACCTACCGATGCATCGAGGAGCTATAGCGAGCTCCACCCGTCACTTATTAAGTCCAATACATTCCTCATATGAATAGGTTTAAACATATCATAAACCATAACATGATCGTATCACATAAAACATTCATAAAGGAAACATAACATTTCCACATTTCAATCACAAGATATCAATACAACACATTGTTATAATACAAACTCTTTCAAAACCATTTTCAATACCAAAGTAAAAGAAAGTTAAAACTTTGTATTTATTTTTCATAAAAAAAAAGATGGCTTGTAGAGGAAGCCGAAACTCAAATAATGGTCACGGCGGTGGAGAAGTCATTGTCTCCGCATAAGTACGGAAATAAAAACATTCCCTTTTTTCGTTTAGCAAAACGCTTCGTATAAAAAAGATTCCTTTTGAGTAAATATAAAAGTCAAAGGGGTTTATACACCGTATAAAAGAAAGTTGTGTATAAAACCAAATATGCCTCAATGAAAGGGGATTGAGACGAAGTCCTTAAAAAGATCATTTTTAAAATAAAATAGATCTATTATGTGTATTCACTATAGTTACACATAAAGAAAGTAAAAATACAAAATAAGACATAATAATATCATGACATAATTTGAAAGTAGGAGACTAACCCAAAGAATGGAAGTTGGGTTAAGAAGTTCCCTTACCTCGTGTCCGACTTGACTCAACCATTCTTTAACCTCCTGAATAATAAACTAGATTTAATATATACCTTATTAAGAGCCATTTTTAATTTCATTATCCTTTTTATATCACTTATTACAATGTTATGAACATTATGTAATTATTTAAGTTAATAACGGTCGTTTTGTCGATCTTTGGTACTTGAGTCAATAATAAACTTCTTATAATTACAAGTTGTTTATGTGGTAGAATATCCATTATCTCCAGAATTATATTCATGATTTAGATGTCATATATATCTTATATATCCAGTATATACATTCATTTATAATATTACATAACATTTAGAGATAAGAAATGAAATGCACCGTTCATGGAGACGGTAAGCCGTACGTACGCATGAACGCTACTTTCATTTCAATTTCATATTTAATGGAATGAAATCATAATGATATAAATGTATAATATAATTCCAGTATAATATAGTGTATAATATCATTTACTCCATCCTTTATACATCCCACATATGGCATTAACGATTCAAATCACTTTGAGGGGGCGGTAGTCCGCACTTCCTAAAATGAAATTATCGCATTTTACCCATAATGGAAATCATAAAGTATGCCATAAATGAGAAATACAGAAGCATAAGTAAAACATAAACATATTTTATATCATATATAAATATAGTTACATCTTAATGGACACCTTTGAAGGTGTTATATGAGTGTTGAACAATCATCGTTTCGTGAGGCATAAATTCACCATCCACAGAAACTGTATGTTCTTTAACCATTAGATGTAGGTGTGTGTAAGTGTAGCTCGAATACTTCTTATAACAACATCCTAGTATATTTAGGATACTGTTGTTGTTACAAAAGAAATTAATAAAAAGAGTTTAGGGGGTTGAAGAAGAAAAATAAAACAAAACAACATTAGAGAAGACATTACCTCAAAATCGGGTAACTCTTTTTGATTTGAGCCAAAGGCTTCCTTGAGAAGAGTTCTGCCCAAAGTGAGGCTTCTAGGAGTAATAGAGGGAAGTTGGGAGAGTATTTGGGCAGAGGTTGGCCGAGCCAAATGGCTTGAAAGTGTAAATGAGGTGGGAGAGGTGGGGGCCTTTTATAAGTGGAGAGGAGGGGCTCTTTTGGAAAGATTGAAATGTTACATTATTACACAATGATTTTCGGATTCTAAAGGTCCCACACTTCTATAATTCTAGGCTAATGTGATAAGGGTTCTAAATCTCCTCATCCAATTGGCTTTGGACAAGTGTAAGCCTTGGATTTTGCATTATATTCCCATTTTATTAAAATCGTTAAATAATGAGGTCATCGCTGCATCATAATGATGTCATAAATAATTTAATTTATTTAATGTCTAAAAATTATAAAACAAATACTATGATGTAGGAAATCTTTTTATCTTTCTAATTAATATTTATAGTCAAAATTTGGACTTGTGTAACCCCACTTAAAAACTGTTTTAGTAAAATAACTCATGTTTGTGTCAATTTAATTTTAACATTAAATAAATATATATTTATGTCATTTTCCAACTAAAGTGGCTCCATGGGGTTTCCAAGTTTACCCATGGGTTTTCTTGGTCGGCCATGACTCATCCAATAGGAGTAGGACAAGTTTCATTCTCATCTCATATTATTAAGACATTATTTGTACCTTAAACTACACTAATTACCTCTAATCGCGATTAAGAACTTAAAAGTTACTATTCACCAAAAAATTATTTTAATCCCATTGAACCACATTTTACTTCTTAATGACAACCATGTATGTCGGATTTTTAAAAATCAAATCACAGAAGTGGTAATATTTCATTTAAACGAAAAATCAGTTATTTAACTACCACTTAGTGGTTTCACTATTCATCAAAAATTGATGTTTTTCAGAACAATGCCAAAATTTCACCCAAATCTATTATTGATATTCCGAATCCAAAAATGATGTCTATTTTACAAAATTCCAAACATATAAGTTGCATTAATTAATTTTATAATTAATTCCCGCTGTCACAACAAATAGCGTGTTTTTAAGAAACAATTTATATCAAAAGATTGGCAATTGTTTATGTCCAATTTCAATGTTAAATTAATTCTAATGACCACCATTGGATAAAATGGTAAAAATATATTCTAATTATACTTTAAAACCACTAAATAGTATAATTTACCACTATAGATTATTTTGATTAAAAAAGTTGTTTTTAAGTATTTTTCACTATTCATAAAAAATTAGAAGTTCTTAGAAAAATACCAAAAATTCAACATAGGCTAATTTCGATATTCCGAATCCAAAAATGAAGTCCATTTTGAAATAAAAAATTTCTATAATTTTAAAAAGTGGTTATTACTATTCATAATGGCTACTTTTATTAGTCGCCGTGTTTTAGAACTCGAAGTTGCGTACAATGCAAGTCATTGCATTATCGAATGAGAAGCGTATCATGGAAGCTCGGGGTGTTACAGTTTTAGTGATGATTTGGGAAGATATAATTTATTAAAAACATGTTTTTGTAATTTTAACATTGGAAGAGTCGGTACATTAATGACACATTAAATGTTAATATAAAATTTAAAAAACATAATTATTATTATAATTTTTTTTAAATCATTATATATGTTCTTAAAATCCTTCAAGTATGGTGGTAATGAGAAATGAAAAACATAATTCTATGTAGGTGGTGATACATATGTATACACAGATGATATTTTTTTATAGAGTAGAATGTTGGAAATTTATTTATCATTTTATAAAAATAATATTGTTATAAATATAATATTTAATCATTAAACAAAAAAATTAAACCAACCATGTAAGTAGGTGCTAAAAAATAAAACACATCATTCCTAGATATGGTAGTCCACACGTAAATATGAATCCCATTTAAACTTTTTGAATTGTTGGGTAAGGTAGAAAATGACTATTCCATTAAAAAATTCATTTCATTATAAAAATTATATAGATTTAATTATGTTAGCATTAGTGGAATAGTTTCATTTGAGGTAGAATATTAATGTAAGAGAAATGAAAAAGGAGTGATTAAGAATTTACCTTTATTCCCTAGAACAATCCATTTTTTCAAATGGATTTAGCCTTTAAAGAGTGGTATTTTGATGAGATGATGACATCAAGTTATAATATAGGAGTGTTGGGGAGAGAGTTTTTCTTGATTTGATAAAACAAAAATTATTGTTTTGTTAGGAGAAGTGGGGTGCATGTGAGCTACTTTTATAAGTAAAAGGGGTGACTTTTTTTGTAAAAACCCATAACATTATAAAAATGGCTTGTTACGTTCAAAGGATTGTGTCTCCATATGTGAAAAATAATGGAGAGGTTATTATTATTGGGCTATCAATACCCCAAACACTCATTTATATATATATATATATATATATATATTTCTAACATATTTTTGGTTTTTACCCATTTTTAACACTTTTATCATTTCTGTTTTTACTATGGTAACTAATTTTTACGTGAGTAATTTAATTTATTGCCTAAAAACAAAATAGTCCTTAATAAATAAATAGGACTTTATGATTCCAAATATGAAGTATGTTATATTTGATATAACATCTAAAAATTATAAAAATTAAATCTAAAGTAATAAATATATAATGCATTAAAATATTTTTAGAGGAAAATATAACTTAATTTCTAAAATGATAAATATAGGCTTACAAATTAAAATAAATGATTTTGTGTTTATAATGTTTCATATAAAATACATCTTTAGTGTAGATAATTATCTTGGTTTGACCTAACCCATCACCCAAGCTGGTATGACACATGACCTAATGTGCATTCCCAATTACCATGGGTTGGAGAGAAGCACTAGAGTATCACATATTACCATTTTTGAATGGTTTTCCCTTGAGTATCTAGAATGAATCATACATGAATTGGATGGACCTACCAAATAATAATAAGAATCATACATATATAAAGATACAATATATTAAACACAAACAAGATTAAAAAATAGATATCATAACAATATCACATCACTAGTCATAAACAAGACATATACATATGATATCCAGAGTTACAGCTCAAATCAACGACTCATACCAAAATGAAAAATAAATAACACCCTAACAACCAAAATCACAAAACTTCTCTATGAGGGATAAACTCCATGAATCCATGTATCCACTATACGAAAACAACCAAATACATTGGAAATAAATAAGGTCCAAACAACTTCATGCTTCCCTTACCCGTACACATGTCATGGAAAACAAGGTATGCATATGTATGAAGACATATATAGTGTGTGAGGCACAAAGCCCAGTAGGATACCACCATTAATCTATGTAACGCCTTTACACCTTAAACCCATTATGTTTAGTTTGAAAATACATTTTCAAAACCAATATCACTTTGTAAAACTATGTTAACTTGGAAAAAATTCATTATAAGTCCCATTGTTTTTTCCAAATAAATCAACTTTTAAAAACATGGAAAAAAAGATTGAATTAATGAAATAAATCCACCCAACATAAGAATTCTCAATACACCCAAATATAGAATAAACATGTGCATAAACTTAAAAACCATCACATAAATAAATAATGGAATGTATGCATGAACATTATATATCATAACCAAATAAGGCACTAACGTCAAACATAAAGAATATAAAAATCATCCGAGCACTAGAAAATACTCATCGTGGGATACAACAATGTGCTCTAGTGTGACTTATAGTGAAATTAGGTTAACTATTTTCAAATAGAATGAAAAATGTTTGGGAATCCCCCTCAGCCTTCCTTGAGACCAATCTTCCAATAGCTCACTCAATCCATTAGGAAACATCCTTTCCATGGGCTCCATAGATCCACATGAATAACACTGCTCCCATGGGATCTCTTGGTTCAATGGAGAATGTTCCCTCAATGGGATCTCTTGGTCCACATCGGAAAAATCCTTAGATAGTTGAAATCCTACGCCTAAGCTCCATCCTCCTAAGAAAATTACTCACACACCCATGGTCTCCCATGTTCTACTCAGTGAAAGTGTCCAGTAAGGATGATTAAATCAATGAGAGGGGTAGGGGTGAATCAATGATTTCTTTTTGTTTTATGTTTCCTTATAAAATGAAACCACATTTTCCTCCAATTAAAGATTACTTTTCCTGATGAAAGCAATTCAAGCACACATCCATGGTAACATAAGAATTTACAAGGTTCACTGTTCAATAAGAATAACTATGTCCGTAGTATGGTTTAGAAATAATCCAATACCACACAATCCACTAAAAAACAATCCTTTTGGGTGTAATAAAATGTCTAGAATATTCCCTTTCACTTGTGTAGAACTGTGTAAACAATTCAATAGTGTGTGTTATCCTTCTAGAAGAAATGATGTAATGAAAATTTTTTGTTTCAAACCATGTCATGATCCTTCATTATCAACATTGAAAAATATGATCTTATAAAAAAATTCTTTAATTTCATACCCATAAGGTAGTAATAAATTCATATACTTCATAATAAAACTTAGTCTGAGTCCTAGTACAATTCTTTCAATCTGATTGTCCCAATCCAACTGCTCAATATGATAATATATCTCTGTATAATGCAATTAAGACAATTCTGAACACATTCTAATTCAGTCCAAAAATCCCAATTCGATAATCAATCCATATGAATACGATAATTCTGCCCAATATGATCACTAAATGAATGCAATAATTAGTCAAATACGATGATCAGATGAATACATTGAAATATTGTCTCTTATCCTTTAACCTTTATCTGGTACATCTTCTTCAAGAAAAACAATATGATAACCACTTATTCCCTCTCTATAACTTATTCAATTCTACACCTTCTCACTACCTATCACAAATAATACTTTCTTTAGATATGTACAATGTACTTTTTTCATTTTATAGGTCACCCGAAAGTGGTTTGGGAAAGATTCCTGAAAATTTTCCCTCTCACCCAAATTACCAAAAATTGCAAGTTTCCTTGAATTTTGGGTGCATCTTGACATCGTCTATTATTCTAAATTATTCTCATTTCTTATTGATTCATCTTGAATCTTCCAAAAAATTTATCTCACTTCTGACTTTCTTCACAATCATCAGCCTGAATCTGATTTTCCCAATACAATTCCTTCAATACAATTCTTCAAAAAAAGCATGTAAGAAGAAATATACACCATTCAAATTTCCCAATAAGATTTCTCTATTATGATGCTCTATACCAACTATTGAAAAAAAAATATCTTCTTCTAACTTCTAACCCCCCCCCCCATTTGAAAACACATCCAACAATCTCTAAGTAATATTGTTATTCTTAATTCCATTCATCAGTCCCAAAAAAATCTTCCTCTGATGAATGAAATATAATACTGAATCCAATGGACCGGTATTATAAGCTTCAACAAATTATTTCTTTTTGGAATAATATACCAATGATTTATTTTAAAAAAATCTTCATTTTTTGAATATGCTATACAAACACTAATTATCCCCCATTATGATAAATTCATTCATTCCAAATTCAATGTGAATCTGATTTATCCTTTTCTTAAAGTCATCTTCTTCTGAATACAATATACCTTTTCAATCATTGTTTGTATAATTTCATGAAAATTATTTTCAATTAAATTTTACTTAAATACAAAGTGAGTTTATTTCTTTTTATTCTTAAACATTCATGACAAAAAAACACAATACCTTTGAAAAATAAACTTCTTCAAATTTGAGAGACCATTTCTAGCCAATTTGGACCCATCAATCATTCTCCTTGGATTTTTTTTCAACCAAGATTCATAAATTACTAAAATTTTACCTTAGGAAATGGAATAGTTATCAACAATTATAAGCCTATGTGAACTAACTCATTGTAGGAAACATGAATTATTGACAACAATGCCATGTTGTCCGAAAGTAGTGATCACAAAATCAATATTCATCTTTCTTCCTTATATTTCATTTCTGAGATCTTCAATTTTTTTAGAATACAAAAATTTCTGTTTCCTAAAATCTCTAAAACAAATAGTTAAAATAGTTCACACACATAAAATTATGAATTCACATCTTACCCAAAAATCTCCTTTACTTGCTTTCATAAAGATATATTTTGAAAACAAATCCTCCTTGATAACACTATCCAAAGGTAAGATAAGATAGGGGATATAAACACATATCTCAAAATTGATTAAAAAGAGGTTGGATATCCATGTTAACCTTAATTTAGAAAATTATTCCTTCATTAATGGGTTTTGTAAAAATTTTAACAACTTTTTCTGATATAGGAACATACTCTAGCTTTAATTCATTATTCTCCACATTCTCTTTGATGAAATGATATTTCATATCTATATGTTTTGAATGAGAATGTAGTACTGGATTCTTGGTGAGATTGATTGCACTTTGATTATAAAAACCTAAGAGCAAGGGTATATTCACATGTACAAGTATGTTTTCTAATTGAGTTTTAAAAGACATAAGTTGGGTAGAAGATTGAGTAGCAGAAACATACTTAGATTCATCCATACTAAGAGTTACTAAATTTTTTTCTTTTTATACCAACTAACCCAACTTTTACCAAGAAAGAACACTCCACAATATGTGGATATTATATAATCAACATTTCTTACCCAATAAACATCTAAATACCCAAACAAATTAATAATTTCTAAGCTATTATACTTGATTCCAATTTTTTTGTGCCATTAATATATCTAATAATTATTTTTACAGAAAGTATATGTGATTATTTTGAACCATTCTGAAATATTTTACATAAGGTAACAACATAACCAATATCGGGTATTGAGATACTCAAATATAAAAAACTTGTAATCATCTTTTGAAATTCTTTTTGATCAACTTCTTTTCCTTCTCCATCACTAGACAACATTGTTCCCAATGAAATTTATGTGGAAAAAGGTTTTCAGTTTTCCATGCGGAACTTTTAAATAATTTCCTTAGCATATGTTTCTTGAGAAAGAAAAATGAATTTCTTATTTTATTAAAATTTGAAACAAAAGAAAGTATTTCATTTCTCCCAGCATAGACATCTCTAACAACATTTTTATTTCTTCAGAAAATCTATAAAAATATCATTTATCATTCCCAACAATGATAATATCATCAACATAAAAAATTACAATGAGATAATACACCTATAATTCTTTGATATAAATATTTCTATCAACTCTTAATTTCTAAAAACTCATCCTTCTTAAGCAAGTATCTTGTAATGACCCAAACGTTTTGAATAATATTTGTATCCTAAAAATCTGTGTTATATTTTATTTTGTACAAAAAAAACTATATATATATATTTAATAATGTTGGGAGTATAAATTGAAATGTGACCATCACGTTTAGACCATTATATGACTGTTGGCCAATATGAACATTGGTCAATACGACTACTAGTCAATATGACGTTGGTAATAATATTCTTGATTTTAATTTTAACATTATAATTAGTGTTATTAATAGAAATGATAATGGTTAATTAGTACAGAAAAGAGAAACAATGGCCTCAACTAGAAGAGTCATGTTGTAAGAATTCTATTTATCAATGCTTGGAAGGTAGGTAGGATCATTGGTCTTTACTCTTTACCAAGATAAATTTTATCATTAACATTTTAAGGTTGAACAAAATCTCCTATGATAGAAGTTCAAGTTAATGGAAATTACCTCTCGGGCAATGTTATTCAATCCATCCCAAGAATCTATCATCATCGCATGCCTTATCCTTAGGTCGTATAGATGTTTTATAATGGGTTTTGTTTCCAAGACATAGTTACTTAATGTATAATCCCTTTCAATAAATAAAAAAAAATTCTATCATTTTTGTTTTGAGAATGGCATTTCATAAAAATATGACGAATTTGATAAATTGATTTTTCAGATACAAATTGTAAATTTCAAAAATGATATAATTATTATAGTAAATTAAAATATTATGAATAATGACTATTTTAATGAAATATTACTACTATAAAGACCCGGAAATTTCAGGGAAAATTTTTTCTTAATTTTCTTTGGAGTTTTACAAAAATGCAATTTCGGACGGCGCCTGATTCTGAGGCCTGGTGTGCCCGGAATTTATTTCTGAAGTTTATCTCGGGTACGTTCAGTGAACGAACGAGCGGGAATTTCTAACTTTGAAACCGGTGCTCGGAATCAAATTTTGAGGGCACCGATGGAACTGCAACACCGGTATTTGCTTAGGAACGCCTATTCCGGAGTTGCGTTTTCACGGGAGGAGTTGTTAAAATTTGTGGCTTAATTAAGGAATGAATAAAATTGTGAGACAATTTTATTTCTCAAGTCTAAGGTAGTTTTATCCTACATGGGTAAGTTGGGGTGGCACCTAACTACCCATGTGAGGATAAATGAGAGGATAATGTGTGGTGGGGCCCACACAAGCCCCCACCTTTTCAAATTCCCCATAACTCCCTAACTCCTCTAACCCCCCCCCCCACTTAAGTTATGTAACTCTTCCTATCCCCTCTATCCCTCTTAAATTCTTGCCAACCTATCACTTAATTAATTAGACAACTCATTGTTTAATTGATTTAGTGAATTAGGTTTTGAATTTTTGTAAGTTTGAATGCATGGCAAAATAATAAAATAAAGAGAGGCCATAATTTATTTTGGGAGTTTGGTTGTGTGAGAGAATTTTGAAGAGGGATCTTCCCTCTTTTGAAGAACTTCATCTTCAATGAAGAACGACGCCTCTTCAATGAAGAACGACGACGCACCCATTATCCTATTTTTCATGCGACAAGAGAGGAGACGCCGATTCTTCTTTGGGTGCACTTCTACAACAACGGAAGCGACGAACGTCAACAACCTTCTTCGACTTCCTCCCTCGGATCCTACCGACGTGTAGTGTCTTCCATGGCCGACGTAGCTCGGGATTGGGAGTGTGTTACGAACGCGGCGAAAGAGGAAATTCATCTTCTTATTTCTGCAACACCGTCAACGAACGATGAACGTCGATCGACGAATCAAAGTAGGGGTTTGTTTCATTTTTTTCTTTTTTCTGTCTTTGACGTTCTACGAGTAATGAGAACCCCTTGTTATCGTTTAACGGGAGGAGGCCGGACCGCATGAACACGCCCGAACCTCCTCCCTTTTTATTCTTTCTTGTCGTTGCGGATCTAAAGAGAGTGACGTGGTGTCGTCGCACCGTGTGGGAGAGAACGGCAAGGATGTGCGACATCGTCACACCGTGCGGGATCGAGCGGCAAGAATGCGCGACGTCGTCACACCGCGCATTCAAAATTTCTAAACCCTCGTGCATTGGTATTTGATTACTAGGTGATCGTATAATTTATTTTGGATAAATTATACCCTCATCAATGATTAAAATCATGTGTTATTATTTTCCAATTGATAACACCTAACGCGGAGGGCGCGGGCCGAACAAACATGGCCCGACAACCCTCTGCAGCTTATTTATCGATGTACGGATCGACGGACGACGACGAAGCAGGACACTATGGAATTTGAATCCCTTCACAGTGAAGGTCGGGTCCCAGGAGGACCTTAGGCGAAGACGGAAGGAAAAACAGACCACCAGAGTGCGTCTGGTGGTCCGCAGAAGGCGGCGGCGGCGCTCCGTCGGAAGACCGGCGGCGGCGGTTGCCGCCGACTTCAATTAGCGGCGAGGGCGGGCCACGCACACCCCCGCCCGCGGCTTCCGCGCGGCCGCGCTGGCCGAGCCGCGGCTGGCCGGTCGAGCCGGACAGAGCCGGCCGGGCCGAGCCCAGCCGGGTCGGACCCGGGCCGGGACGGGTCGACCCGGTTCGGGCCGACCCAGGGGGGGTCGGGCTGGATCGGTCCGGGCCCAGACCCCCCGTTTCGGACCCTCTTTGGTCTTTTGCCCATATCTTGAGCTGTAGACCTTCGATCGATGCACCATCAGCGGTGATTCTATCCTTGGATCGAGACGGTTTTTTCGGTATATCGCACTCAAGGTTTCGAAATACTTTGGGTTCGGCCGGGTTGGTTCGGATACGAAACCAGTCGGGCCCTCAGAACGAAAACGCTCGTAACATGAGCTTCGGACGTCCGATTGACGTGCCGTAAACTTTTTTGGATTCCTCTTAGTGAGAAGGATCTTTTGGCTTACTCCGATTGAGGTTTGGATGTCGTCGGAGTGCAGTCGGGTTGGTTCCCTCACGAAACCAACCGGGCCCCTGGAACGAAAATGCCAATAACTCACAGACCGGGCGTCCGACTGACGCGCCGTCTGTCTTGTTGTTTTCCTCTTGATGAGACGGAAATTTTGGCATACTTCACCCAAGTTTTGGTTGCTGTTGGATAGTGGCCGAGTTGGATTGTACCCGAAATCCAACCGGGTCCCTGGAACGGAAAAGCTGATATCATTCAGACCAGATGTCCGTTTGATGAACCGTCAGCGGCGTTGGTGATCATGATGAGAAATGGTCCCTATGAGTATACCCTATGAGTGTTCGGGGTATAGTTGAGTTACGGCCAGATTGGTTCGCACACGAAGCCAACCAGGCCACGGAGACGAAAAGGCTAGTAACTCACAGACCGGGCGTCCGATTGACGCGCCGACTGTTGCGTTGAGACCCCTATGATGAGGCGGTCCTTTGAGATACTTCTTCATGGGAATTTGTGATACTTGGAGTATCGACCTATAGCTTGTGGAGCGGACCCTCCCGGAGACGAGCGTACGGAGTACGGAGACCGTGTAGCCGACTGAAACCTGACGACTGCTTGACCGACTCGACTTGGAGTGAGTCGACTAGCCCAGTGGACGGAGCGCCCGGTATTTGGCGACAGACCCATGGCAGACGGAGCGCCTGGTAGTTGGTTGCATACCTGCGGTACTCAACAGGAGTACCTCTGTAGGCTATTAGGGGGAGTGCCCGGTATTTGGCGACAGACCCACAGCGAACGGAGCGCCCGGTAGTAGGCCGCAGACCCGCGGTACTCGACAGGAGGAGTACCTCAGCAGTCTTAGGTTAGTGAGCAGTACCTCGGAGTTGTGACAAGACCACTGTACACTTCAAAGACAGAGCTCTTCAGCAGTTACGGTTTCGATAATGAAAATCTTGGTTTGAGCTGAGACTTTTGACCTTTGTGTTTACCTCTTGATTGAGATGGGTCACTTGATAACTTAGGTATATGTATGGGAATATACCTGGGTAGTGGTTATCCGTTGATTTCATGATATTTGTGTTTCCCTCATGATTGAGATGGGTTACTTGATAACTTAGATATATGTATGGGCATATACCTAAGTAGAAGTTATCTGTTGAGATCTTCTTTGTGGATATCCATGTTGGTTTTAGTGAGACCTTGAGGGTCTCGGGGTCCCTACTGAGTATCGTTACACTCACCCATGTACGGGCTATGCCTGCACCTCGTTGTGTTGGTTGCAGACGACGGGCAGTGCTGACGGAGGCCGAGTGTTCGAGGACTGGACAGTACCCGGAGGTGGACTACACGGTGAGATGACACACGGAGGAGGTTGACGGGTGAGAGCGTTGTGGAGGCTATCTGTACCTACCCTTCAAGTAGGATCCGTGGTGGACGATCCAGGAGCTTCGTCATCTGTACCTACCCTTCAGGTAGGATCCGAGGAGGACGATCCAGGAGCTGCTTCCTTTCTTCCAGCTATTGTCTTTTCCTGTTGTACTTGTTCAGTTGTAGTTGTACTTTCATTTGGGTTTGTATTCTGGCCCATTTACTTTTCAGAACTTTCCTTTGTACTTAGTGTTTTTCTTCCGCTTGTACTCTGTGGTGTTTTGTTTACTTTTATAAAGGCAATGCCTTACCAGTTATCGGGATTTACGCCTTTGGTGCTAGTCGCCAGCCCCTGGCCTATGGAAGGCGGGCTTGGGGTAGTCACGGAACGGGCCCCGAGAACGGGTCGTGACAAATTGGTATCAAAGGGAGGTTCTACCGCAGAACTTATAACTCTGATATTTTCTTTCTGTGAAGCGATAGTGTTAAGAGTACCGAGTGTGGTTTTCAGTTCAGGGAGTCCGGTGTTGGTGCGGGCGGCCGACGTATCCATACACCAGGACCCTGGCAACTGATTTCTGACTTTGTGCACGAAAACACTGTTTGCGTGTGTGTTTCCATAAGTTTTAAAAGTCATCTCAAACGAGGTCATCTCACCAGGTAAATCGTTTGACCGTGTCACGTTGTTTCTTTCAGGATGCCTCCCCGCAGACGACCAGCTAGAGCCCCGAGAGTTGTATGTACTGACAGCCCGCCGAGCGACGAGGCCTCAGTACAGGGCCCTATCCCAATTGAGGCACCAGCGGAGGCACCAGCGGTACTACTACCCGTTGGGCCACCGATTCCACCAGCCCCAGCAGCAGAGGGTGAACGTCTCTTGAGCACACTGCACGAGAGGCCACCCAGGTTCCAGGGACGGACGGACCCGCATGCGGCTGAGGATTGGCTGGAGGCTGTGGTGAGAGTTTTCATGCTCGTGGGGATGCCAGCAGACTTCATGTTGATCCTTGCTGCCAACCTTCTTCTGGTAGCAGGAGGCAGATGGTGGAGCCTGATGCTCCAGATGCATGACGAGGCGAAACTTCTTTGGGCAGACTTCGAGAGCCTGTTCCGGGCAGAGTTTGTACCAACCACCCTTCGAGCGATGTGTATAAAAGAGCTACTTCAGCTGTGGCAGGGCAGCATGATAGTGGCATAGTATTCAGCGAGGTTCACAGACCTCTCGCGCTACTCCACAGATATGGTACGGGACCCGTTCTTCAAGGCCCGAACCTTCTAGCATGGGTTCAGGCGAGAGATTAGAGCTTCTATTGTTTCTCTCAGCATTCCGATGCAGACAGGGGTGTTGGAGAGATCCCCCTTAGTGGAGAGTTTCCTTGCTGAGTAGTCTCTAGCAACAGGACCCACCACTAGCTGGCTTGCGGCAGAGTCTTCTGCAGCAGGCCGTAGATAGATGACGCAGAGGTCCAAGAGGACCAGACCTACCGGTGGCCGACTGCACGACTCAGGTTCAGTTGTGCGGGAAAACCGGGGTGGAGTCAGAGCCAGAAGTGCCAAGAGTGGACAGTGTTACTCCTGCGGCGGAATTGGTCACATGGCACGTGACGGTCCGACCCGCCATGCAGATGACCAGCAGTTAAATGAAGAACCTCCCAACCAGAAGTAGAGGTTTGATCAGGGCAGACTGCAAGGAGCAGGCGGCCATGGAAGAGGAGCTGGTCGTGCAGCTGGAGGTGGATGACGCTTTGGGGTGTTGCCACCCCCACCACCAGGAGGCCCACCCCGACCGCAGGGTACAGGAGGACATGGGAGAGCTCAACTTCAGGCAGCTGAGGCCTATGGTCATAGAGCTCCGAAAGCAGATGGACAGGAGAAGGACTAGCTTCCGACCTGGAGGCTATTGATCCTGTTGCTTCTACTTTTGTTGATGTTTGTCTGCAGTTGCTTCGTGTCTTTGTACTATGATCTGCAATAATAAAAAGACACTTATCTTTGTGATGTTTGCTTTCCTGTCCTTTTGTTTGGTTGATACTGAGTGGTTCCGGTTAAAACTGTTGACTTGACCCTCACTTTAGAGATTTCTACTGGAGGAGACCTAGTGACCTCACACTGATGCCGACAGTGTGACTCAACCCTTGGAGGCGAGAGTGACAGTTGGATCTCTTGGTAGTTACGTCGAGGCCTTACGACGTCATCCATGGCATGAATTCATCATTCATGTTAGGATTGACTGTATTAGGCAATGAATGTGGTTCATCCAGGGGATGAGACTGGATTTCTCTTATCGGCAAAGAAGAAATCATAGAAGCTCTTGTGAGACTAGAGAAGGTCCAGGTCATCCAAGAGTGGATGAGGACAGCACAGGGCCGACAGAAGCCTTATGCTGACAGTACTTGGAGGCCTCTAGATTTCTAGGATGACGATCATGTCCTTATACGGGTCTCACCTCGACGAGGATAACAGAGATGTGGCCAAGGCAGCAAGTTATCTCCGAGGTTCAACGGACCTTTCTAGGTCCTCAGATGGGTAGGTGGGGTGGTTTACCACTTGACCCATTCACCGCAGTTTCACCAGGTGCATGACGACTTCCACGTATCTCAACTAAGGAGATACGTGCTCGACCCTTCGCATATCATCGACCATGTGGAGCTGGACGATGGCCATGGGGTGTCTTTCACGGAGGTTCTAGTGGGGATCGAGGATCGACAGGAGTGGATCCTACGAGGATGATCGATTCCTCGGGTACAATTTCTCTGGCAGTACGGGAACCTCCAGGTGAGCACATGGGAGCGGAAGGCTCAGATGCGTGATCTGTACTGCTTTTGTGACCCTAGTTTATGTTGAAGCTTTACGGGGACGTAAAGCCCTGAGGTGGGAGTAATGAAAAGACCTGGAAATTTGAAGGAAATTTTTTTCTTAATTTTCTTTGGAATTTTACAAGAATGTAGTTTCTGACGGTGCCTGATTCTGAGGCTCGGTGTGCCCGGAATTAATTTCCGAAGCTTCGCTCGGGTACGTTCAGTGAACGAACGAGCGTGAATTTATAACTTTGAAACCGGTTCTTGGAATCAAATTCTGAGGGCACTGATGGAACCGCAGTGCTGGTATTTTCTTAGGAACGCCTATTCCGGATTTGCGTTTTCACAGGAGGAGTTGTTAAAATTTGTGGCTTAATTGAGGAATGAATAAAATTGTGAGACAATTTTATTTCTTAAGTCTAAGGTAGTTTTATCCTACATGGGGAAGTTGGGGTGGAACCTAACTACCCATGTGAGGATAAATGAGAGGATAATGTGTGGTGGGGCCCACATGAGCCCCCACCTTTTCAAATTCCCCATAACTCCCTAACTCCTCTAACCCCCCCACTTAAGTTGTGTAACTCTTCCTCTCCCCTCTCTCCCTCTTAAATTCTTGCCAACCTATCACTTAATTAATTAGACAACTCATTGTTTAATTGATTTAGTGAATTAGGTTTTGAATTTTTGTAAGTTTGAATGCATGGAAAAATAATAAAATAAGGAGAGGCCTTATTTTGTTTTGGGAGTTTGGTTGTGTGAGAGAATTTTGAAGAGAGCTCTTCCCTCTTTTGAAGAACTTCATCTTCAACGAAGAACGACACCTCTTCAACGAAGAACGACGACGCACCCATTATCCTCTTCTTCATGAGACAAGAGAGGAGATGCCGATTCTTCTTTGGGTGAACTTCTACAACGACGGAAGTGATGAACGTCAACAACCTTCTTTGACTTCCTCCCTCGGATCCTACCGACGTGTAGTGTCTTCCACGGCCGACGTAGCTCTGGATTGGGAGTGTGTGACAAACGCGGCGAAAGACGAACTTCATCGTCTTCTTTCCGCAACACCGTCAACGAACGACGAACATCGATCGAAGAATCAAAGTAGGGGTTTGTTTCGTTTTTTTCTTGTTTCTATCTTTGACGTTCTACGAGTAATGAGAACCCCTTGTTATCGTTTAACAGGAGGAGGCCGGACGGCACGAACACGGCCGAACCTCCTCCCTTTTTATTCTTTCTTGTCGTTGCAGATCGAAAGAGAGTGACGCGGTGTCGTCGCACCGCGTGGGAAAAAACGGCAAGGATGTGCGACATCGTCACGCCACGCGGGATTGAGCGGCAAGAATGCGTGACGTCGTCACACCGCGCATTAAAAAGTTTTAAACCCTCGTGCGTGGGTATTTGATTGCAAGGTGATCGTATAATTTATTTTGGATAAATTATACCCTCGTCAATGATTAAAATCATGTGTTATTATTTGACAATTCATAACACCTAACACAGAGGGCGCGGGCCGAACAAACACGGCCTGACAACCCTCCGCAGCTTGTTTATCGATGTGCGGATCGACGGACGACGATGAAGCAGGCCACTATGGCATTTGAATCCCTTCGCAGTGAAGGTCGGGTCCCAGGAGGACCGTAGGCGAAGACGGCAGGAGAAACGGACCACTGGAGCGCGTCCGGTGGTCCGTGGAAGGCGGCGGTGGCACGCCACGTTGGCGCGGCGGTGCCGGCGACCGGTGGTGGTGGCGCTCCGTCGGAAGACCAGCGGCAGCGGTCGCCACCGACTTCAATTAGCGGCGAGGGCGGGCCGCGCACACCCCCGCCCGCGGCTTCCGCTCGGTCGCGCTGGCCGAGCCGCGGCTGGCCGGTCAAGCCGGACCGAGCCGGCCGGGCCAGGCCGGGCCCATCCGGGTCAGACCCGGGCTGGGACGGGTCGACCCGGTTCGGGCCGACCCAGTGGGGGTCGGGCCGGGTCGGTCCGGGCCCAGACCCCCCGTTTCGGACCCTCTTTGGCCTTTTTCGCATATCTTGAGCTGTATACCTATGATCGACGCATCGTCGGTGACGATGCGATCCTTGGATCGAGACGGTCATTTCGGTATATCGCACTCAAGGTTTCGGAATACTTTGGGTTCGGCCGGGTTGGTTCGGATACAAAACCAACCGGGCCCTCGGAGCGGAAACGCTCGTAAATTGAGCTCCGGACGTCCGATTGATGTGCAGTAGACTTTGTTGGATTCCTCTTAGTGAAACAGATCTTTTGGCTTACTCCACTCGAGGTTTGGATGTCGTTGGAGTGCAGTCGGGTCGGTTCTCTCATGAAACCAACCGGGCCCCTGGAACGAAAAAGTGAATAACTCATAGATCGGGCGGCCGACTGATGCGCCGTCTGTCTCGTTGTTTTCCTCTTGATGAGAAGGAACTTTTGGCATACTTCGCCCGAGTTTTGGTTGCTATTGGATAGTGGCCGGGTTGGATTGTACCCGAAATCCAACCGGGCCCCTGGAACGGAAAAGCTGATATGATTCAGACCAGACGTCCGTTTGACGAACCGTCAGCGGCGTTGGTGATCACATTGAGAAATGGTCCCTATGAGTATACCCTATGAGTGTTCGGCGTATAGTTGAGTTACGGCCGGATTGGTTTGCACATGAAACCAACCGGGCCCCGGGGACGAAAAGGCTAGTAACTCACAGACCGGGCGTCCGATTGACGCGCCGACTGTTGCGTTGAGACCCCTATGATGAGGTGGTCCTTTGAGATACTTCTTCGTGGTAATTTGTGATAATTGGAGTATCGACCTATAGCTCGTGGAGCGTACCCTCTCGGAGACGAGCGTACAGAGTACGGAGACCGTGTAGCCGGCTGAAACCTGACGACTGCTTGACCGACTCGACTTGGAGTGAGTCGACTAGCCCAGTGGACGGAGCGCCCGGTATTTGGCGACAGACCCATGGCGGACGGAGCGCCCGGTAGTTGGCCGCAGACCCGTGGTACTCGACAGGAAGAGTACCTCTGTAGGCTATTAGGGGGAGCGCTCGGTATTTGGCGACAGAACCACAGCGGACGGAGCGCCTGGTAGTAGGCCGCAGACCCGCGGTACTCGACAGGAGGAGTACCTCAGCAGTCTTAGGTTATTGAGAAGTACCTCAGAGTTGTGACAGGACCACTGTACACTTCAGAGACGGAGCTCTTCAGCAGTTACGGTTTCGATAATGAAAATCCTGGTTTGAGCTGAGACTTTTGACCTTTTTTTTACCTCTTGATTGAGATGGGTCACTTGATAACTTAGGTATATGTATGGGCATATACCTGGGTAGTGGTTATCCGTTGATTTCATGATCTTTGTGTTTCCCTCATGATTGAGATGGGTTACTTGATAACTTAGATATATGTATGGGCATATACCTAAGTAGAGGTTATATGTTGAGATCTTCTTTGTGGATATCCATGTTGGTTTTAGTGAGACCTTGAGGGTCTCGGGGTCACTACTGAGTATCGTTATACTCACCCCTGCACGGGCTATGCCCGTACCTCGTTGTGTTGGTTGCAGACGACGGGCAGTGCTGACGGAGGCCGAGTGTTCAAGGACTGGATGGTACCTGGAGGTGGACTACACGGCGAGACGACACACAGAGGAGGTTGACGGGCGAGAGCATTGTGGAGGCTATCTGTACCTACCCTTCAGGTAGGATCCGAGGAGGATGATCCAGGAGCTGCTTCCTTTCTTACAGCTGTTGTCTTTTCCTATTTTACTTGTTCAGTTATATTTGTACTTTCATTTGGGTTTGTATTCTGGCACATTTACTTTTCATCACTTTCCTTTGTACTTACTGTTTTGCTTCCTCTTGTACTCTGTGGTGTTTTGTTTAATTTTATAAAGGCAATGCCTTCCCAGTTATCGGGATTTACGCCTTTTGTGCTAGTCGCCAGCCCCTGGCCTATAGAAGGTGGGCTTGGGGTAGTCACAGCACGGGCCCCGAGAACGGGTCGTGAAAACTACTAATAAACTGTTATTTAAATTTAAATTATTATAAAATGTTATTTTTTTCAAGGGTGAAAAATTTTACTATGCATTTTACTTTGAATTTTATATCCACTATTATTTTTAATAAATAAGTATTTTCTAGTTAAAAGTTAAATTTCACATAAGTATAGAAATATTATGATTAAATAAACATAATTTTTTAAATCATAACATCAAAATCAGGCTTGGGTGTATTAATAATATTTTTGTAAAATATTTTGTTTATAGGTGAATAGTAAAAATACTGTTTTAAGTTTTCAATGAGTTTAATGACAGCATAATGATGTAACAATTGAAATAAAATTTTTGTAGACTATTTATTATTAATATAATGTAATAGGTGTCCCATGTGTCCAAAACCATTGTAAAATAACAAGGGAAATCCCATGGTATTTCAAATACCACTTCTAAGGTGTCTAAGAAAATTAATTAAAAAAACCCTCTCTTTGGCTATAAGTATCAAACCATTTGTCCATTATATTTCATTACCAATTCATACACAACAAATATAAGGTTGTTTTACCTCCCAAAAAGTCATCCCATGGTGTACCCAATTCCCCAAGGTCCCAATCATTTTGTTTTAGGGGTTACTCTTCTAGGTAAGGGAAATGTCAACTTCTCTTTTCCTATCAAGTTTTCTTTTTATGTGGTATGTATTTAAAATTTACATAAAATGTTATTATATCCATTTTATTATATTATTTTACTATATTAATGTTATTTTATTAATGGTATACCCTTGTCTCATCAATTTTTAATGTTTTCTAAAACCATTTTTCAAACCCGTTATGCTGGCGAATTATCTTCTCAAATTTTCACTTTTTCTCTCAAGAAATTATTTTATTTTATTTATGTGAATACCCAAACCTCTATATTTTCAGGGGGTATTCAAAAATATTTTAAAATTATTTATTTTAATCTTTAATTGACATACATTAAACCCATATTATTATTTTTTGGGATATAAATGACATAATGATCTTGTTTTACGAAATTTTAAAATGCCATTATTTCGATACGTAACCCGTTTCTTTTATTCTCCACGGGATATTTATGAGATGTTTTATTATGATATATTGGAATCCCATGAAACTTAAGAAATATTAATGGTTTTCGCTAAGAGTTCATCAATTCATTTGGTAATTAATTTAATCTCTATAGATTACATGTTTTACGATACTTTGGTGAATAACTTTTGTAATTTGTATGACACCTCAGTGAAAAATCTTTGTGATATACATATTAATGTCAAAAATAAATGTTTTTTACACATTTTAATGTTATAATTCATGTTATTTTATTTATTAAATTATCATGTTCTCTTTTTCATGCCATAACCATATTCCTCATGTTCTTATCTATATATCTCAAGATCACATGTAAATTATTTCACTTGTTTTCCATTACTGGTCCTTATGCTCACCCTTTCCTTTGATTTATGTCCCTGGGTTATGAGATATAATAAATGTACATAGGATTAACCTTGAATAATACTTTCAAGTGTAATAGAAGAATGTTTTATGTTTTCATGTATTACATAACTTATTTCCCAAAAACTAAACATTTAAAGATCTTTTGTTTGTATAATGTAATGAAAAGTTATGTAACAAAAAGGTGGGATGCAATAGTTGGTATTAAAGGAAAAATTAATTATTTGTTAAAATTATGATTTTAAAACATTAGTAAGAACCTTATATCCAAGTAAAAATATAGTAAACATCCTAGTATTTTGGTGAGATATTATGTAAGTGGTTTTCAAGTAAAGAAAACTTTGTCTCAATACGAACAAGTTGATGTGGCTCTGGCACATATGTATCTGGGGGTAAAACCAAAAAACAATGATTTGAGCTAGAATCAAATGGGAACTGATGCATGAAAACATTTCTTTATTCACTCCTAATTTGACACTACTGAGGGATATTTTTTGTTAATCACATGTTTTTTATAAACCATTATGAAGGATTTATACCAAATGTAATCGTTGTTAAAGAATAAAATATTAAGCCTGATGTTTATGAAATTCCTTTAGAATTATGAGATTATAAAATGAAACATGTTTCTCACTAAGTTTTTATTCTTTTAGAAAATGGAGGGGAATATAAGAAACTGATTAAATGGTGAGTGCAATAGACTAGGCACTGGAATCCTTCAGATGGAGGCCGGAATGGGAAACATAATGAGAATGATGAATCCATGAACTCAGGTTATGGGAAATAAATTAAACCATGATGAGAGAATATATTATACTTGAAGGAAAAAACTTTTTATTTATTCATTTATGCATCAACAACTAGTAGATCTATTGACCCATATATTGCTAAATAGAGGATAAGATCAATGGAAAAGATATTTTATGTACTATGTTGTTCAGAACAAGAGAAAGTCACCCTATCAATTTATCACTTAGATGGAGAAGATAATTAATGGTGGGTTATGATCTAGAATAAGAAGAAAAAATAGGATATTGAAGATATGGAGTGGTATGAGTTATGGGGAAGCTATATCAAAAAATGTTTCCCCCATTCGATGATAAAAAAATGGGAAAGGAATTCATAGAACTAAAGTAGATGGGGAATGAATATGTGGTAAGATATGAGATGAACTTCACAAGACATTCCCATTACACATATATAATTTTCATGGATCCTAATAGGAAGGTTGATAGATTTTTCATTGGAATAATACCCCATCTATGGATGAATCTTTCCCACCAATACTATAACAACTATGAAGAGATAGTGATGTGTGATATGAATGTTGAACTAGAGTTTGGAGAGATAAAGTGGTCCCATAGATCGAATGAAAAGAATATATCTTTTGATCCAAACATGGGAAGGAACTTTGACCAAGGAAGAGGAGGAAAGCAAGTGCATCTTTCCACATGAGACAAATGTGGAAGAAGCATTTGGGGAACTTCTTTCTTGGGAGTGGGAAATGTTACAAGTGTGGAATAGATGTCCATATCGCTCGGAACTATCATAGTGAGGTGAAGCCTCAACTTCTCAATAGTAACGAAAAGGGAAGATGTTTCAGGGCCTACATAAAGTCCAATGCTTCATGTGTGTACAACTTGACCACTTTTCCAATCACCTTCCAAATCCGAGGGAATTAGAGGGGAATCACCATGAACTTTATCATACACCACAGGAGAAAGGTCATTATTTTTCTACCATGAAGGCTGAATTTGAATCTCAAAATTATGTGTTGGCATCTACTCGCATTGTTCTCTAAGAGATAGAAAGTAAATTGTTTGATTCTAGTTTTATGCATTCCTTTATTTATTCAATGTATACAAAGAATATAGAATCAATCCTAGAATTTCTAGAAGTATAGTTACCAGTTAAGACTCCTAAAGGGGTTATCCAAGAATCAAAAGTGTATAGAAACTATAGTATCCTCTTTGTCAAGAAAAATATCATTACAAATCTATTAGTTATTCCAATGTTGGAATTTGAAATTATATCAGGGATGTACTGGTTCTCAATGTATAATACACAGATCAGCTATATAGGAACAGAAATTTCTGTAGTTTTGAATGGAAAAACAATTTTTGTTTTCAAAGGAGAGATATTTCGACCTAATATTTTCCTAAAAGAACCACCCATAGCCTTATTTCTAGAAATGACCGGAGAATAGAGTGAAGAGAATTAAAGTATATAAATAGAAAATGTTCCCATAATAAAATAATAAAATGATGTATTTTATAAGGAGTTACCTAGACCTCCCCCATAAATAGACGTAGAGTTATCCATTTAACTCATGTTTGGGTCCAAGCCGATATCAAATACCCTATATAGAATGGAAAATGTAGTGCTGGAAGAATTAAAGAAACATCTCCAAGATCTCTTGGAGAAGTGGTTTATCTGACCAAGTGTGTCTCCTTAGGGATCACCTATTCTATTTTTGAATAATAAGGTTGTATAAATGTGGTTATATATTGGTTATATAAAATATAACGGGATCAAAGTAAAGAATAAGTAACCACTTCCCTGAATTGATGATTTATTTTACCAGCTTCATCGGACACAATTTTTGTCCAAGATTGATCTTTGATCAACTTATCATCACTTGAGGGTGATGAAAGATGATATTCCAAATATTTTCTTCTAATCAATATTTGATCATTATGAGTTTATTGTTATGAATTTCAAATCGACTAATACTCCTACTATATTTATGGATTTGATGAATAGAGTATTTAAGGACTACCTTGATAACATTGTGGAAGTTTGTATTGAGGATATAATTATATATTATAAAAACCATGAGAAGAATGACGATCATATAATGGTGATATTAAAAACTATGAGGAAGGGTAGTCCCTTTTCAAGGTTCATAAAATTTGTCTTTTTATTTCAACAAGTTTATTTCTTGGGACACATCATAACCAATGAAGGAATCTAAATTTACCTTACCAAGACAAGGGTTGTGGAGGAGTGGCCTCAACCTACAATGATAATTGATATTCATAGTTTCCTTGGTTTAATAGGATATTATATGAGGTTTGTGAAAAAATATCATGACTTTATAATCCACTAACCAAGTTAACTCAAAATGGGGTCATGTTCATCTGTACAAAAGATTGTAAATAATATTTATAAGAGCTGAAAAATATATTGGTAACTATACAAATTTTAACTATACCCTCTAATAGGGAAGGATTTGTTATTTATAGTGATCCATATCTGAAATTTATTGGATGAATTTTCATAAAAAAGTGATAATGTGATTTCTTATACCTCTCCACAGTTAAAATCTCATGAGTTGAATTATCCTATGCATGATTTTGATCTAACTAAGGTTATTTTTCTATGATGATATAGAATCACTAAATTTATTGAGATAAATGTGATATATGTATATACTATTAATGTTTGAAGTATATTTTCATTCAAATGGAGTTGAACATGAGAAATAGTATATGGTTAGAACTTCATAAAGACTATGATTGTTTAATTCATTATCACCCCGGCAGATCAAATAATGTCATTGATGCATTAATTAGGAAAGATGATTTTGTTCTAGAAATGATGAGGATTGAAGGAGATACTTTGATCAAAGACCTAGTAAAACTGGACATGAGAATTATAAGGGAAGGGAAATCATCAACCCTATCCCAAATGATTTCATGAACATCATTACTTGAGAAGATCAAGAAATATGAAAGTGATGATACTTTTTTGTTAAAAAATATAGAGGATATGAAGGATGTGAAGTTTTTGAGTTCAATATTGATGAAGAAGCTATACTGAAATTTTTTACAAGACATTGTGTTCCATCTATTTTGAAAATAAACGAGCTGATGGATGAAGCTTATAACACTACATTCTCTATAGATATTGTAATTATGAAAATGTACAGTGACTTTCATGATCATTGTTGGTGGTATAACATGAAATGATAGATTTTTTAATACACTACAAGGTGTATGGTACTTAAAAAAGATAAGGTGGAGTGACAACTTTCTAGAGGGGTATTAGAAACACTACTCATACTGACAAGGAAGTGGGGCAATATCACTATGGACTTTGTCACTGGTCTCCTAAGAACATCTAAAGGAAATGATTCAATATGGGTTATAGTGGGCTATCTCACCCAGAATACCCATTTTATCTTTATTTGGGAAGATTTATCTCTTGAACAACTCGCCATGATTTATGTAAAGGAAGTGGTGAGGTTTCATGGAGTGTGACATTCTATCAATTATGATTGACATCAAAGGTTCACATCAATATTCTGGAGATGTCTTCAACATGACCTAGGTACCGAATTGAATTCCAGTACGGACTATCACCCCCAAACTGATGTCCAGTCTAAAAGGACTATTTAGGAATTTGACGACATGCTATGAACATGCTCAATGAAATTCAAAGGTGGATGGGATCAACATATAACATTAGTTGAGTTCTCATACAATAACATCTTCCATTAAAGTATTCAAATGGCACCCTATGAATCTATTTATGGGAAGCGATGAAGAACTCCTACTTGTTGGGATAATGCTAGTGAGAGAAGTATTCATGGACCTAATATTGTGCATGAGACTATAGAAAAGGTTCATACCATACAACTACACATAAAGGATGTTAATTAATAGTAGAAGAGTTATGATTAAAACTATAGAAGGGACTTGGAGTTTTATTTTGGTCGTAAAGTTTTCCTTCGAATTTCACCATGGATGAGAATCAATAGATTTTGGGAAGAAAAGGAAGCTCGACCCAGGTACATTGGACCCAATGAAATCCTTGATCGCATAGTAGAAGTGGCCTATTATCTTTCACTTCCTCCAAATGTATCTCATGTTCATGATGTATTCAATGTATCACTCTTAATGATGTACGCATCTGACCCTTTACATGAATTGAATCCTGAGTTGGTATAACAGGAACATGACCTCTCTTATGAGGAGAATATGGAGGAGATCATGGACCATATAGAAAATGATAGATTCCACAATACTGACCATAATGTTAATGTTTTGTGTAGGAACTTCATGTATGAATAAGAAAAACAAGAACTAGAGGAGAAAATGATGAAAAAGTACCAAAACAATTTCTCAATAGAGGGAACAATTTGAAATATTGGGGATGAAATTTCTTAAGGGGGGAAGAATGTAACAACCCGAAATTTTTGAATAATATTAGTTACCTAAAAATATGTGTTATATTTTATTTTGTACTCAAAAAAACTATATATATCTTTAATAATGAAGTGAGTATAAATTGAAATGTGACCATAATGTTTCGAATGTTTTATGACCATTGGTTAATATTACCATTGGTCAATATGTTCATTGTTCAACATGGCCATTGGTCAATATGACCATTTGGAACTATACTCTTGATGATAATGTTAATGTTATAATTATTATTATAAATAGAAATGATAATGGTTAATTAATTCATAATGGAGAAATAATGGCCTCAACCCGTAGATTCCTGCCATATCAAGCCCATTTATCGAATATTGGAAGGTAGGTAGTATCACTGGGCTTCACTCAAGGCCAATCCCAAGAGAGCTTCAAAATGTTAAACTTGAATGAAATCACCTACAGTAGACGTTAAATTTAGTTTAAATTACCACTCAGGTGATTTTATCCATGTGGCCAAAAGAATCTATCATTGTTATATACCAATCCCTTAAGAAATATATTGGTGTTATAAAGGTTTATATATCAATTACTTAGTTACTTAATGTATAATACCTTTTCTATAAATAGAATTTGGTTTTCCATCATTTTAATTTTGAGAATGTTCTTTTTTAAAAATATGATGAATTTGATAAATTGATTTTTTAAATGGAAATTGTACTTTTTAGAAATGATTTAATTATTATAGTAAATTAAGGTAATTTTAATAAGGATTATTTTAATGAAATAGTGTGAATAAAACACTCCTATTTAAATTTTAATGATATGAAAATTTTATTTTTTTCAAGTGTCATAAATTTTACTATGCATTTTCAATCCACTATTATTCTTAATAAATAAGTATTTTTTCTATTTGAAAATTAAATATCACATAATTAGAGAATTATTATGATAAAATAAAAATAATTTTTGAAATCATAATTTTGAAATTATGTTAGGGTGAATTAATGATATTTTTCTAAAATACTTTATTTTTCAGTGAATAGTAAAATTACAGTTTTGAGTTTTGGGTATGATTAATGACATCATAATGATGTAAAAATTGATATGAAATTCTTTTCAAATATTTTGTATCAAAATAATGTAATATGTTTCCCATGTTTCTAAAACCATGGGAAAATACCATGTGTAAGCCCATGGTTTTTCAAATACCACTACTATGGTGTCTAGTGAAATCAATAAAAAACCCCCTCTCTTTTGATATAAATACACACTCATTTATCCATTAGATTTCATTACCAATTAATAAAACATAAATATCTGGTATCTTTACCTCCCAATGAGTCCTCACAAGGTTTCTTCAATCCCCCAAGGTCTCAATCTTCTAGTTTTATGAGTTACTCTTCAAGGTAAGGGAAATCTCAACTTCTCTTTTCCATTAAAGTTCACTTTTTATGTGGCATGTCTTTAAAATTTCCATACCATGTTTTCATATCCATTTTATTCTATATTATTTATGTATTAAGAGTCTTTTATGATTGTTATACCATTTTCCCATCTCTTTTTAATGTTTTTGAAATCCATTTTTCATACCCGTTATGCTGCCAAATTTTCTTCTCAAAATTTATTTCTTTTCTCAAGAAATTATTTTATATTTTTTTATGTGAATACCCAAACATATTTATTTTCTATGGGTATCGAAAAATATGTAAAAATGATTTATTTTTTATATAACATAGATACATAAATCCCTCATTCCCTTTCCTTTGGTTATATATGATATAATGATCATGTTTTAATCACTTTTTAAAACACCATGATTTTGATACAGAACCCATTAATTTTATTCCCCACATGTTATTTTTGTTATATTTGATTATGATATATATGACTCACATGAAAATTAATACATATTAAGGGTTCACCCAAATATCTCTCTAATGCATTGGTTAAGGAATTTAATCTCTAGATATGACATGTTTTGAGATATTTCAGTGAATAACCTTGGTAATTTTTACAAAAAATCAGTGACAAACCTTGGTGATATGCTTATAAATGTATAAAATAAATGTTGTAGAAACATTTCAAAGTTATGATTAATGTTATTTTAATTATGATATGTCTCATGTTTTATTTTTTATTCCATAATTATAATCCTTAAGTTATTATCATTATTTCTCAATATTACATGTAAACTATTTCACTTGTTCTCCATTATTGGGCCTTTCTCTCACCCTTTAATTTGATGTATGTCCCCAGGTTATGAGGTGTAATGAATGTACTTATGATTATCCTAGAAGAATAATTTAAAGTTAAGTAGATTGATATTTTTATGTTTTCATGTATTACGTAACTTATTTTAAAGTAACTAAACTTTAAAAGATCTTCTATTTGTACAATATAATGACAAGTTATCTAATAAAAGGTGATATTATATATATTCAATTTGAAATACCAAGCCCTAAGATCTTGTTTTACCCCATACATGGATTTAATCAATTTTCATACATAACATTCATCTTTACCATTAAAAAATCCACAAGGTTGATCAATGTAAACTTCCTCATCAAAATCCACATTCAAAATATGAATACACCACATCCATTTGAATGATTTTGTAACTTTATTCTAGAAAAATAGAAAAAAATATTCTAACTATTTATAACCATTACACAAGAGAAATATTTTCATCAAAATCAACACCTTCAATTTTTTAGTAACCTTATCATACTAATCTTACATTGTTTCTCATGAAATCGCCTTATTCATTCACATTGTTCCTAAAAACACATTGTACCAATAAAATTTTTGTTATCTTAATTAGGAACAAGTTCCCATGTGTCATTCTTTTATATTAGATCCAGCACTTAATTCATGGCCTAAACTCATTTTGGATACTCAAAATCTTCATTCACATCATTAGGCTTGACCTTTGAATATAGGGAAATATGTGTAATAAAATTTGTTTTCCCTCTTGTTTAAAATTTTTTATGTTGATCACCAATAATATTTTGAGGTTCCACTTACATCATCAAACTAGAAATATATTTTTGATTATCTTGTTCAACACTGGAAATAACCAAGTCTGATTTTTCTTTTTGAGTATGATTACAATTGTCTATATACTTATTGGAATTGTTAAGAATGTATTCCCCATCATTCTCAAATTCCTTATATGTATGAGTCTGTTTTTCTTCCCCAGTCTTTTCAATAACATTAAAATCACAAGAATCAACAAATATTTCTATTTCATTATTGAAAAATTTATATCCCCTTCCTTCTAGAGCATAGCCATGGAAAATTCCATCTTCACCTTTTTTCCCAAACTTTCCCTTGTTTCCAACTTTGTTTTTCATAAAACATAGACTCCTAAAAATTATTAAGTGTTTCAAACTCTAATTCTTCCCATAAAGAAATTCATATGTAGTCATGTGTGAATTTGGATATTAAAAACATCGGTTTTGAATATATACAATAGTAATCATGAATTTCCTTTAATAGTAATTAGAAAGACTATGTTTAAGTAATATATTTCTCTCTATTTCCACCAAATTTATATTATTTCATCCAATAACCCCATTTCATTGAGGAGTATATGGAAAACTATACTAATTATTAATTCCATGATTATTGAGATAAAATTCAAATTATTCTTTCTTAAACTCACCAACATTATTTGTTCTAAACTTCTTCACTAAAATTCACATTCCCTCTCAGCTTTCTATTTGAAACTTTTAAACATTTTTAAAGCTTATAACTTATGTTTCATAAACATAAACAAAGTAATTTGAGTATAGTAATAAATAAAATTGATGAATTAATTATCTCTAATTACTGTTTATTTTCAAATTGGACCATAAATATCAAGATTAATAAGCTCTAGGTATTGATCTGATCAATTCTTAACTATCTGATGCACATAATTTGTAATCTTTACTTTCTCACAAATAGTGAAACTCCAACCTCATATTCTTGAAAAAAATAAAATATCATAGACATTGTATCACTTTTATAACATAATCATGTTTCTCGGGCACATGATACCTTTCCTTTTATTCCATAGTTGATTCTCTTCCACTATAATAAGATAACAATAGTTTTTTTCACCAATTTGAAATAAGTTTCCTTTCATACGTTGTCATTTTGCAACAATTGTTCAATTTAACTCAATTTTCAAACCAAACCCATCTTCTATGAAGATAAATTTGTTACCCCCTTCCCAAATAAGTGAAAAAGTCAAAATTTTATGTTTCAACCCATCAAAAAATAAGGTTTTATTGGATTTCAATTTTTCATTCCCAAAGACGGATGATCCAAAACCTTTGATTATTAGCAATTCATCATTACTGAATGTCACAGCTCTTTCTTTTAACTCTTTCTAAATATTTTAGAACCTTATTTCTCCTATCATATGAGAAGAACTACCACTATCAAGAATTCATGGTTTCTCTCCTTTTATATCTTTCATAGCAGTTTCAACAATAAGATCTTTTTCTTCTCCCTTTCCTTTCTTCACCACTGAATTCTTAGAATTGTTAACAAAAATTTGTTGTCATGGTAACAAAACAAGACAACCTATAGAAATATTTATAGGTTTTTAAAATCATTCTAAAATAGTTTTCAGAGGTTAGAACCTATTTTTAATCTTTACTCAAACCTTATATGACTTCTTTCATTGAGGATATTGACACCCCGTAAAAGTTTTCCTTCAATAAAATATGGAATGATAGTAATGTTGTTGGTTGAACCAATAGATATTTTTCGTGTTTCCAAAACTACCATAATACCAACAATATTAATGGAAAGATTATTTTACAATAAATCTTCTATATTGATCTATTTCATGAAAATGTTTCTCCACAACCTTCTTGTTTTTCTTATCTGAATCGTTAACATTTCTTATATCAATCAGAAACTTCTTTTTCTTCTCAGCCATATCAGAACCATAATTAATAGAAACATATTCATATTCAACATGTTTAGAAACATTTTTGAACTCTTGAATTTTTTAAACTTCTGAATTCACAACTTTTTCAGTCTTTTCCACTTACATAACATTCCCAATACTCTTCTTTTCATAATCAATTATTGCATTCTTATCAACCTTTGAAGGTAAATTTTTTTATCCTTCGTAGTTTTTTCCATACAAATACATTCAAGAAATTCAAAGATATAGTTTTTGAAACTATTATTTCCCTTTTTGTCTTTGGAAATTTTATTTTTGGACAAGTTCCAACTCTTCTTCTTTAGCATTTACCTTCACTTATAGATACTCATTATGATTCTTTTCTTCTTCAAGAGATTTATTCAAATTTCCAATCACTGTCAGAATATTATTCTTCTCTTTTTAAAATATTTCTTGAATTTTTTAGGATCATTCATATTAAAATTTCTTGTTTTTATTTTCAAGTATTCTAATATTTTAAAACATTCTTTCAACTCTTCATTCAAATGAATTTCATGTTGAGTTTCTTGTTCATCAGAACTATTGCTTCTGAATTATTCATCATTAAATATTGAAATAAAAGTACTCACACAAACATAAAAAATAGATTTTTTGGAATCACCGTCACTTTTTATTCTTCTTCATATTTAGATAAGAAAGTTAGTATTTTGAATTTGAATAATTTTTTATCTTTCCCTCTAGAAAAAGATTTATCTTTATCACTCTATTTCTTCAATAATTTTATTGGATTTCTTTATTTTTAATCACTATCTTATTTTTTCTTTTTTTTAGGATAATTGGTCACGAAGTGACCAATAGATCCATATTAAATTCATTTCAAAGGAAGTTTTTATTTTTTTTCCCCTTTACCACTTTTCATATTTTTAGAAAAAAAGGATAAAATCTTATCAAATTTTTACATACCTCATTTTTGGAATCAGAATCCCCAGCTTCTTCTTCAAAAAGAATTTTCTTTGACTTCTCTTTCTCTGCAGCCTTGAAATACAATTCTCTATCAATTTTTTTTATTTTAATAAATTTACCCCTTCTCATTTCAAAAGTATTGAGATTTCTATGAAAATAATCCTGAGACATTCTTTCAGTATCTTTATCTTCAAATGAAGAAACTTTAGCATCAAACTTGTCTGGAAGGATTCTAAAAATATTTTCAATAACTGTAGAATATTTTAACATTTCAACAAGACATATAACAATGATGAAAATTTCATTTACCCTGGTAAAGTAGACCCCAACATATTCATGCTCACCGATTTTCAAATCTTCATACTCAAGCCGCTATATTTGTAATTTTTCCTTCTTCGCTTTTGATTTTCATTCTTATATGTTTTTAAATTTGTAACATATACCTTTTCTTGTGGAAAACCCTTTCACTCTTAGGAATTCAATTTCATAAAGTGATGATAATAAATAATTATTTTCCCTTCCATCATTCTCAGAATTCTTCTTATCAACTGATGTTTGAGGAACTTTTTCATCAATAGGAGGAAACCCATCTATTGTAACCTCAAGAACATCATATCCAATAGAAATGAGATAAGAAAACATTCTATTATTCCAGATATGATAATTTATTCCATCGAAGACTAGAATACCTTCAATATTTACACAATTCAAATTCTCCATCAACTTTTATTCAAAACATCAGTAAATAATAAGAAAAGGTTACCTTTAGCTTTGATTCCAATCGAAAGTTCCTAGCTAGGTTGAGTGTATCACTGAGAGGGGGAGGGGTGAATCGGTGTTATATTTTATTTTCTATTTCCATAGAAAATGAAAAAACCTTATCCTCTTGTTAAAGATTACATTCCCTACTGAAAAAAATTAAAATATACATCCACAGGAACACAATAATTTACAACATTTATTATTTAATAAAAATAGTTACATTGTTGGTATGGTTTATAAATGATCCAATAACATACAATCCACTAAAAACAATCCTTTTTGTAGAATAAATGAGTAGGATATGCCTTTTAACTCTTGTAGCACTATGTAAATAATCCAATAGTGCATATTCTACTACTATAAAAAATTATTCAATACAATGTTTTTATTACATACCATGTTATAGTGATTATTTATCAATATTCCCAAATATTATCTCACAAAAAAATATTCAATTTCTTACCTAGAAGTTGGTAAGATCATCCTGGAGTTCAAAATAAATCTCATTCTGATTCCCAGTATAATTCTTCTAATCCAATTTCCCCAGTCCAATTTCTAATACGATAATATATCTCTATAGAATATGATTCATACAATTCTGAACACTTTCTAATTCTGTCCAGAAATCCCAATACAACAATCTTTCCAACTGAATACAATAATCCTACCCAATACGACCACTGACTGAATACAATAATTAGTCGAATACAATGATGAGGTAAATACATTGCGATCATGTATATTCTCCTTTCACCTCTGTCTCGAATGACTTCTTCAAGTAAAAAAATATAGAAACTACATCTTCTCTCTCTAGAACTTCTACAGTGTTATGCCTTCTATCAACATCTCATGAATAGTACTTCTGTCAGATAAGTACAATGTGCTTTTCGGCTTTTACAGGTGACCCAAAAGTGGATTGACCAAGATTCCTAAAAAGATTCATGCTCAACCCAATTACCCAAATTTTCAAGTTTCCATTAATTTTGGGTGTATCTTGACTTTATCAATGTTCCTCAATTCTTCACATTTCTTCTCGATTCTTATCGAATATTCTAAATACATTATCTCTCTTCTAAATTCCTTCACAATAAGTAGTATGAATCTGATATTCCCAAATGGATTCCTTAAATGTGATTCTTCATTCCAATTCCATTTAAGAAGAAATAGACACAATTTAGATTCCCCAATATCATTTCTCCATTATGATGCTCTTTAACAAATGATTAAAACAAACATATTCTTCTAACTTCAAGATCCCCCTTTGACAACACATCCAAAAATATCTATGTAATATTATTCTTCACTGCATTCATTAGTCCCAAACAAATCATCCTCTGATTATTATGATGGTTTTTCAAATCTGATAGACCAGTATTAGTCGCTTTAAGAACTTATTTTTATTTTGAATACGATAAAAATGACTTCTCTTACACAAAAAAATTATTCCTTTTATGAATACAATGATATACTAAATGTAATGGATCATCATCAGTAGATTCGACTTTAGAAACTTATTTATTTCAAAAACATATGTTTTATAATGACATAATTCATGAGTTTGAATGGATTTGAGACCAGATCTAGAATTGTATGACTTTCAATGGAATGTATTGAAACTTCCCATTTCACTAGAAACCAACTTTATTTCCAACTCATCGTGAATATGATTATAATTATTGCAAGCATAATACATATGATTGGAAAGATCTATTTCACTCCCCTTTTATTTTATCAATATTTAATCACATGTTTTCCAGAATACTTATGATTTATGAGAACTCTGATATCATAAAAGTATCATCACAATTTTTATCATAGCAATACAGAATCTCATTCTCCCCCATTATGATCAATCCTTTCATTCTAGATTCATTGTGAATCTGATTAATCCTTTTGTTCCATCCATATTCTCCTAAGCATAATAGACATTTTAAAACATTATGAGCTTAATTTCTTGAATACATATTTCAATCATAATTTCACCAAAAAAAAGGCAGGTGATTTATTTTTTTTCATAAAAATTATTAATAAAAAAAAGATAATACCTTTGAAAAATAATCTTACTCAACTTGAAAAAACCATCTACATCTAACCTGGTCAAAACACTTCATGATAAACATATAAACAAAAAAAAGTGATAATCACATAACTCATTTAAAATCTCATTTAATAAACCTTAAATTACCTTAACAAGTTGATAATTTAAGAGCACGGAATATCCATTTAAAACCCCCTTTAAAAATCAAATTTGAAATCATAAAACATCTTTGACCTATTTTAACAAACACACAAAGTGTATCAAAGAAATTTTCCTTTGAAAAGCCACTTTAATCCATGATATTTGGAAAATACTTTAAGAATCACAACATACATGTATAAACCATCAATAATATCTCAAATTATGATACATTTTATAAAAAACCTATGTGAAATCATGAATCAATGAAAATCCATGGAAATATTCCCTTAAATAGAGACACCTACATCGATACCAAACAAAAACTTGTCACCTTTGATGGAACCATAATATTCTAGTAGGATAGGTCCTCACACACCTAATCCATTACAAAAACCATAAAACCCACATCAACAAACCTTGGTTTATCTAAATGAAAATATTGGGGTTCTATACTAGATAGAAATGGAAGAATAAGGATGATCAAGGGGGAAGAAATATGAAATCAATAAAAATACAAGAATACCATAAAGCAAATCACTTATTGAAGCAATAAATCCACCAAAATCTAGGAGAGTATATATCCAAGGCATGGGGGATAGGTTAAACGTGAGTGGAAGAAGAAATTAAGGGTAAATAATTAAATTTTCATATAGTAAAATTATTAAAAAAACAAACTTTTTAATGATCTAGACAATCCACATGGCTTGGCTATAGGGTCAGAAATATTATGTGCCAACTGTGCAAGGACCACTATCTCCAAAAAAACAAAATAGGTTGTGAAAACTACTATACAATGAGCCAAACAATTTCCAAGCTATGAAACATCCCATTATACCTCAAATATCTCACTAGCATAGTTAGCTGCATAGCTTCTTGTAACTATGTGACACCTATTCAACAAGGTCTATTTCCCAATAAAATTGAGGTTCTCAAACTCCAAATTCTAGAAGCTCCCACAATAAATAACTAAAAAAATAAATCTCAAAATAATATGATCTAGTGAATATAAAATTGTCGGATTTGGTTTTTAAAATGGGTTCAAAAACTTTTTAATTCATTCGTATATCCTAGTGATGTCATAAAAGTCACTTTATTTATAAAAATATTTTTTTACTATTCACCTAAGAATTAATATTTTCACCAAAATACTAAAAAATATAACCTAAAGTAATATTTTTATACATAATCAAAAAATATGGATCATTTTGTCAAATTTAAATTCTGAATTTCAAAAAATATTACTTTTAATTAAAATTATAAAATACAGTGAAAATGTGTTTTTATTAGAAAATGACTTTAAAATATTAAATTTTCTTATTCTTATTCCCCGTTACTGACTAGTAAAATTAGAATTATTATATTATTCATATCAAAAATATAATCATCTTTTATTAATCTCAATAAATTTAGTTTTAAAATAAATCATACAAATACCAAATTTTAGAAAAATATATTTTTAAGCATAAATAGTTCGTATTAGTTATTTAGATACACTAATTGAATTTCATCAGTTAATTGGTATAAAAAGTTTCCTTGATTTGATTTCTACATTTATTTCATAAATAGGTTACCTCTTCTTATACCCTCCAATTCAATGACAACATTACAACAGCTATATTTATCTTAATAAATGGTTTTGCAGTTTATTTTCGTTTAGCATTACATGTGAGGCAATCTATTTAACACAACATTTATTTTGAATTGAAACTTAAACAAGTAATATATTTTGTTAATTCATAAAATCGAATTATATTTTATAATCATAAATTCATTATATTCCCTAAAAATTATTGATCAATAATGTTTACCGTTTTTTCAAATTAAGAAAATTGTACCAATTCTAATGAAATGAGATGTTACACTAAAAACATCATAGAATGAACATGGATATTATATCTGAGGGAATAAAATGAATATATTATAAATAGAATATGGTGAATACTTTTCATGAATCAACGTACCTATACATTTACATATTCTTAAGTATTCACGATTGAACCCACTTGAGAATGATGTTGTATTTTTTTATAATATATATTAAGAAATAGTGTGGCTGTAGAACATCCTTTAATTAATCAAAGGAATATTTAATCATTATATAAGTTGCAATGTCCATAACTACAGCTTTCATAAGGAAGATATCATGACATTTTAAGGTTTCCCCTAAGCATATGCCTAGAAAAAATGGAAAGGAATGGACTATATAAGGTTCACCCAGGTGAAAAAATATTACTTAAGTATTTTTTCACAAGATTCATTTTGTCATTGTAAGCATCCTTTTAGTATTGTAGATGCCAAAAATTGGCAAAGGGGTGACTTCATGAGAATTATTATTGACTCTTTAATTATGATTCCTGAGTTTTTAAGGAGCATTATTGACTTTATAAGGATTATTCTTGACTTTGTAAGAATAATTCATAAGTTTGTAAGTACTATTTTTTACTCTATAAGGATCATCTCAAAATTAATAAAGAGAACCAAATGTCTTGGAAAGGATACGTTTTTTGCACACATAGATATTTTAAACCATTAGTAGTTGCATTTAACCTTATCAAATACAATATGATCTTAATATTGGAAAAGGAATTTTCTAACACAAGGTATATTATAAGGTTCATATACTTTAAAAATTTTACAAAGTCCTAGAATCCCAAAATTTTATATTTTCAAGAAAAGTAACCAAGATGATGATTTTTTATTACTCATTGACCAAAAATAATGATTTCACATTATAATCATGATTCTATAGAAAATAATCAGTGACATAAGTTAATAACGTTAAAAAAGTTGGATAATGTTCCACACATTGGATTGAAGGGAAATGCTATAAATCAGCCTATTAATAATAAATTAGGTGAGGGTTATTTTTATATTGAGAGGATTTCATATTGTAAATAGTTTTCCACACTATAGTGTGTGCTGAAAAAGAAATATTTCTTGGGAGATTTGCACTATGGTTGAAAAAGTCACAGCTATGATAGTGTATTTTCATGTCTTCATGTAGTTTTGAAGGATTAATTACAAGCTGTTTTTAAAGAGATGATGAAGGGAATGATAATATTTTTATAATGGGAAAGAGTTAAAATTTAGGTGTATCGTAGAAATTTAAATAAATATTTTACAAGATTGAATTATATTTAAATAAAATGATAATGTGAAAAGGGTACTGATTGGATGGTGTGATAGAAGTGTAAGATAGTGAGGAAAGGGATAATGGGCATGGGTATTGTGTTGGTGTTGGAGATCTAATATCTAGTTGTTACTACAAACAAGCTACTTCTATATCTAAATAGGGGTAGGTTAAGAGTATTTATGAACTATTATAGGTAGTGAAGTCTATATGGTAAGTATTAGTTGGGTTGTTAGCTATGTTAGGTTGGAATAATAAATAGGGAGGTTAAATATAATGGGGAGGTATATACATTTTTGGTGAAATGTAGCTAGGATATCTAGAGTATAAGGCCATGCTATAGTGGACTGTCCACCCCCATATTTATTATTCTTCTTATCCACTTTTCTTATTTATTTTAAAATTTTCACATAGATATCTTATTAATTCATCTACTATATTGCTGGTATTCAATAGAAACTCACTATTATCTTTCTCCCCCATCTTTGATTCCAATAAATTTGGTTCTTTCACTAATATTTCTAGATAGATAGTTTAGATGGAGGTTCTTGAACATTCCTGATCGTGGTCCTTATTCTAGAAGGCAGCTTGAGTTCTTATTAAATGATTCCATCTTTACTATTTTCTACGTTGATCATTAATGATTCATCTGGATGGTGTAACGAGAGGACTTATTGAAATCTTTCAGTACTCATCTCAAGAATGTTAAGTGTGATTAAACAGCATCAATTAAATTAAGTAATTTTTCCAAAAATTCATTGTAATGTTTTTCAGATCAGATTTGACTATAAACAAGTGATAGACAACTACTAGAGATATTGTGTCCATTTCTCTACTATAATGTGGAACTAGTGACAATGTTGGATCAAAGAATCACTTCATCCATAAATTTTGTTAAAAAATTTGTGCCTGGAATAATGAGTTCCTCGCATGAGGTGACTAGATCAACACAACAACGATAATGAAAAATAGAGAAACAACGGCAACTGATAGTTTCTGGGGACTCATTGGAACATCTGGCATATCAAAAAAAACGGATCCATATTAGCCACCCAAATTTACATTCACAGGAATTATCAAATTTTTCTTCCAGAAAACTAACTCCTCTTCTTTCAGAATCTTATTTTTCAGAAGATTTGATTATGAGATAAACATTCATTTACCATGAGTGATGAATGAACATGTCCAACCACTTAAGGTTTCTAGATGCACACATGTTAGTTCCCACTATTTATCAATGAGTTCTGGTTGTTGTGTAGGATTTTTGAGGAAATTTTCATACCATTATACCCTCTTATCACTGTTATAACGCAACTATAGAACATAGATCCAAACATGCTTTCACCTAGAGTTTCTTATAGATTTTATTTTTTCTTCTAGATATGTGGAAGTTTTTTGTACAACCAGGGAGGAATTCCATTCTAGTACATGGTGAGTGGAAACACTTATTTTATTATAACTGCATCAAAATAAAATTTAAATTCTAAATGAACTTTTTTTATGATTGATTTTTGATTTCCATTGGTTGATTTTTTTGTAGTTGTTGGGTAATATAGGAAAGGGTTAGGGGAAAATGAACCACATCACTGAAAGGAGTATCACTATATTCTTGTTGTTAATAATGAAGTAGTGGTAACAATAGATATTTTTAATAATATATATTCTTTCTATCCCACCTGAAAAACTGTTTTAATACTCATGCATAAGTGAAAACTTAAATTAAAAATATTCCCTTAAATAATACATTCCTATGACAGATGTTGATTGAAGGAAACACAATTTTTAGTTTAAGAATAAATTCTATGACCTAGAATTGGGTATCAATGCTGTAATGAAACTGAAAGATCATTTTAAAATTGAGGAAACAAATACTAGAATATTATACAATAAACTAAAATTTAGTAGGACCTCTTATGTTTTAAGAAAAATATAATTTTGGACACAAAAAAGAAATCTGTTCACTTTCTAGACTATTATCCTTGGAAGAAATTATTTCTATTGAGTGGGAATATATGCGGGATGCATTTGGTGGTTATTTAATTCTTTCACAAGGGTTTATAGTTCACAGGACGCATGTGTTAGATGAGGTTTGGTTTCTAATATTCCTTGATAATGTTGGGTTTTCAATGTTAAGTGCTAACAAAATTATTAGAACACTCCTAGAGGATCAATGGAAGTTTGACTTTTATTATGAAAATATGAACACAAGTCTAGTTTTGTGGGTTGTTTATATGAAACCATCCTTTCAATATGAAATAGGATAACCAATATTGAAATATATGACTATGGTGGACTTCTTCTTTTCATTGTGGGATGGTGGAATGTGGATTCTAATTCACTTATACCATCTAGTTGGTTGTTTTTTTAGACAGGGAACAACCAGGTGGGAATTTTCAATTTGTTAGGATGGTTGTGTGGGAAAATATGTGGGCTCAAGAAGCTATGAATTCTAAACATGAGTGGTACAATTGATTCCCTAACCTTAAGGAGAAGGTGGTTTTTCAAGGTGAGAGAAACTATATTAATATGTGTGTGAAGTGCAGTCCAGTAAGGCCAATGCTATTAGGCATGGGTTGCACGTGGGTACATAGGATCTATTGTGTAGCTACTATTTCAAATGTGGTGCTTATATAACTATGTTGAGGGTAGTTTATGAGTATTAATAAACTATAAAGGTTAGTGGTGTATATGGGGTAGGAATTTTTTGGGTTGTTGGCTATGTTAGTTTGGGATAATAAATATGGTGGATCATGGAAGTGGGGAGGTGTATATTTATTTAATGGAGTGTAAATAGGATTCAAAGAGGATAATAACTAGACTTGGTGAAGTGACATCCAATAATATTATTCTCCTCTTAGTTTTTTATTTTTTTCATCCACTAATCTCCTATTAATTTAGATAACTGAAATTGGTATTTAATAGAAATCCACAATTATCTCTCTCCCTCCCCCTCTATTATTCCTATAAAGTGTTCCTATAAAAGTATTGAACACAAGATATTGAGTAAAACATAGAATATCTAATGATAATTGGAACCCAACAATAGGTTTTTTTAAAACAAATATAAATTAAATGAGTAGGAGAATCATGGTGTGGATTTTTATGAATATTTCTATATTAAAAATATAAAAGTTAAATTATTGTCTATGAGAATATAAATTGAAAGAATAATAAAAGATAAATGTGTTCAATCTGTGTGAAAAATAATAGAATCAAATATTTAACCTAGATAGATGAAGATCATTATGAGTATCAAAGAATTAATCCAGTAATAACCTGTATTGAAGAAGATGGATCTAATGAAAAAGAAGACTATTGGATGATATTAAGGAAGAAAAGCATGATAAACTTCTGAATATCCCGTTTAAAGGTTTGAATATACATTAGTGATTGAGGGAGGTGAATTGACATTTTTAAATACATTTAATGGAATGTTATAGAAGATAAGAAATGAAACAGAAGTATGAAGTAATGAACAAAAATATTTTATTAATATTTCTTATATAAATGATTATACTCTAATATTCACCCCTTTCAATCAAAGAGAAAAATTAAAGCCACTAAAAATGGAATATATGACTTTTCAAGGGATTCAAAACCCTTTACAACTTCTTTTTTAAACCCTAGAGGTAAAACCAAAAGATAACTTTTTCTCATATAGAGTCACAATCCAATACTGATTTTTTTCATAGAGTCACAACCCAATTACCCTGCCTTTTCCGCACCAAAAGAAACAACCCAAAACATACATTTTTTATGAAGTAGTATAACTAGACACCTACCTTTTATGGGTAGTATAACATAAGTAGGATAAATAAGATGGAAAATATAAATTAAAAACCTTAGAAACTAGATGAACAAGAATGGAATGGAGTGTTGAGGAAGGAAGGTTCTCTAAAGTAGCAATGGATTAAATTATTTATGTATAGTTGAGAGCATTAATTGATTTCCTAGGTTCATCACACAATACCATTCAATAATAATAGCAACATTATTAACTTGGTTAGGATCTATTGAACTCAATATATAGAGTTATTTCATGCAATGAATACTCAAAAACATGAATCTCATGGAATTTCACCCTTTCCAAAAACAATTATGTGATTCTTATTGGTCCTAGAAGTGGTAATGGTATAATGGATAATATGGGGTTTGAAATATCCTTTTTAAAAAAGTTAATGTAAATTATATTAGAGTTAAATGATTAATACAGTGAAAATAAAGTAATAGAATGAATATGAGATATTTTTATAGTAGTTCATTTCAAAGTGATACTACTATACTCTTCACTCCTCTAAAACAAAAATAGTAATAACACCCACTAATAATATAATCTCTTACACTAATTGTTTTACACCTAGAGTCACAACCAAATTATAAATTCTTTTTATCCCCAGGTGGCTTAAACCCAGGACTGGCCTATCTTTTTCTATGTGGAGGTACAACCTATACAGTTATTCCTTTTTCCCCTAGAGGTACAACCCAAACAGTCTAAACTTTTTACAATAGAGGAACAAAACAAACAATACTTCTTTTTTCCCCTAGAGATACAACCCTGAACTGAATATTAATGGGATTCACAACCCGGACACATGTACCATTTTAAGGGATGGTATAACCCACAAAAACATAATCCCAAAAGAAATAGAAAAATAAATAAATAACCATATAATAAGATTTAAAATGAATCTTGTGAGTGTTGAAGAAACAAAGATAACTCCATTAAATGAGTGCTAAAATATGAAGTTTAGCTGAGTGTTTTTTAATTTTTCAATTGATTAACATGATGTTGATTGAAGGAATACTCAACCTATTTGCTCACAAAAGATATATCAAACTATTATATAAATTGATTCTTTATGTATAACCATTGAAAAATTTTTCCAATGTAGCCACACTTTTCTATTTTGTTGATAATGAACTACTTCAGAGTGGTATGAAGTAGTTGCATCCCCATTTAATGTGCATGCAAAACATGTTCACATGGAATCGCTATAATAATTTGTAAATATTAACTAGCTATACAATATAAGATGTTATAACATATAATACAACACTAAATATCCATTACAATCAAAATTAAATAACTTTTAAACACTCCCTTATAGTTAAGAAGACAAAAAATTCATATTTAATATAATTTTAATTTAAATGTTTCATCATAAAAAAAATGTGTAAGAATGAATAAATTTAACACGGTGTAAATATAGCATAAAAATGTTCCAAATAAATTTATATAGGATCAAAATAATTAACGATCATGGTTTATAGGATTGAGATCCGACCTTAGGATCCAAATTGGGAGGGGTCATAACAGATAAGATCATATCAGGATTATAAGAATATACCTTAAGTCAGGACATATATTTTATAACCCCAACTAATGTACTAATATTATTAATTAATTAATTAATTGACATAAATTAAAAAAAAATAGTTTTAGTATTCATAAAAAAATTAATTAAATAAAAATATTGGATACAATGATCCATGTGTGGGGATAAATACAGATTCATTCATCATGGAAAAACCATTTGAGTTTTATTGTACAAAAAACTGTTGATTGAGTGTTAGATACTTATTGAATAATATTCCTAGGGAATTTGAATGCACACATGGATGCAATAGTTGTCACTAGACCAAGATTGACACCGACATGAGGTTAATTACTAGGAGGAGCTGAAAGAAGGGGAGCTGGAGAGATTAAGAGACATGCTAGATGAGAGACATTCGTCACCCAAAAAGTTAATTCTGGGAAATATAGTACACAGAAGGATGAAACATTTTTGGCTAGTGTTGGGAATGGGATCAATGTTGGATTAGGTGATATAGGGTTTCATATCCTTCTATTTTCATTCATTAATCATTCCAAAAAATTCGTGGAAGAATAATAGATGGAGCTGGGACTCGACATATAGAGAGGGATATATGATCACGATGATGTAGGTTTGACCAGGGATCATAGACATTCCTTGATTTCTCTTGATATCATGACATTATTTCTAGTATAGAGATGAACTAGGTTCAACTAGGGATCGTGGTGGCTTATATAGCACACTGGTGCTTGATATTATATTTTTTTGTTTCTTGTTCATTGATTATTAATATGAAATAGAATTTATTTACATGAGAACATCAGTAAAGGATGCATTGGTGGTGTCCAATTGGGTTTTATTAATCACAGTATACACAAGAATATTTATACACATGTAGAATTCATGAATTGGGATCCAAGAAAGGGCAAGGAGTCTATAGAAGATGGTTGAGCTATTTAACTTGGAGTAGGAGGTGGGATTGAGATAGACTCTGGGGTGATGAAATAATGTTATTTATTCATTTATCTACTACACATATACTATATTTTTAATTTCCTTCTTATGATATCAATTATTTATTTATTATATGACATATATTCCATATTTTAGTATCTTCATGTTACATTGATTATTTATTAAATTTGTTATTTGTTTATTATTTGTGTTATGACATGATACTGAGGGTATAAGCTCAACATTGACGTATTTTTACACTTAAATGTAGTCATCAACCTCTTGCACAGAAGATATTTTTTCAACAAAATAGTTGAGTTAGTATAGAATCCCCATATGGGAGGATGCCAATACCCGAATTTCATGTATATCAGTAAAAACTTCAATGACAAAACCTTGTTGTTACAGGAGGTTTTGGGATAGATAAAGAAATAAACTATTCCCAAACAATAGTACTGAGAAAAAACCCTCAATAGGCTTTTACTTCTGTGTGATTGGAGATTAATTAAATAAAGATCACATATCATGATATTACATTCTTTGAAAACAACACAATAATTTTATACTACTTGTAATGATATTGGACTGTAGATTTCATAAATAATTTCATACTACATCTCTCACCTGAGTTTTAGCTGATCAACCAAGACCATCCCCATAAACATAGATAGTGCTTGTGAATAGAGAGGAAATCATTTTTTGTGTCATCACCCTTATGCATAAATGGTATTGAACAATTTCTACTAATACTCACATGGTCCAATATAAACTATGTGCTACCCATGATAACCAAAACATGCCTAAAAAATAAACTAATAAGGCCACTACATAATGGTAAACATGACCTAGATATAAAAGTAACCCTATATGGTCTAGCAAAATGTGCATAGATGAAATATCCTGTGTAAAGGTCATATGAAAGGTTTACCAAACTGTATGGTGACCACATTCAAACCATGAACTAAAGAAAAAATTATATAATTTTGAGATCCAAAAACAAAAACACTCTAAAAATTTAAATTACCCAAAAATAAAATAAAATATTATGGAATGAAACAAAATGGTGACACAACATGAATGATAGGGGAAACATCACTAAGCTCCTATGATGGTTGTTCAACTGTAGGTCGAGATGATTGAGTCTTCCGATACTCAGTATCCTCCTCTACTACCACATTATTTGTTTCATATGGGTTTTATTACATGGCCTATACTTTAATAATCATTGGTAAAAGTATAGTAACATGTTATGGATCATGAATTTATTCATTATGAATTTTTCTATGAGATATTTTGGGATTTTGAATGTCCTCAATCATTTGGTTCTGATGGAACATGGAATCTCTTCTTCTAATCACCTTCTTCTACTTTCAGTCCAAAATCTTATATCTAAAATAATAATCTCTATAGTCGATGAAGATTCATGGAATATATGTCCCATAATTTTTCTATATATGCTCTTTGGATACATGGGAAAATACAAAATATCTAAATACTCATAATTGGGATTAAGAGGGGTGTTTAACAGACTGTAAACTATATAGAATCTCGAAATTCAAAGAGTTTGATGGTGATCTATTAATGAGGAAATATAAAGCTCCAAATTTTCCTAGAAATGTCTTACAAGGATTATCCAAACTCAACCTGACCATGACCTTATCCATGATTGTTGTGATCATCCTTTTTACAACTCTATTGTCGTATGGTATTCATGGGACCTTCCTCGCATGTTGGATACAATAACTCCTATAATTAGCATAAAAGTTCCTAGTTGTGTACTCTCCTCTTTTATCTAAATGATGAAATTTAACCTTCTTTATAGTTTCACACTCCAATGTGAAGAGAAACATCTTGATATTATCCATCATTTGGTCCATCAGTCAAAACAAATCCCCAAACCTTTTGAGATACATCATCTATAATGGGTATAAAATATTTGTTAGATCATGGTGAGTCTAACTCCTTGTGACCGCATACATTGGAGTGTATCAAATCCAATAACCATGATATCATCAATGAAAAGTATAGATTGAAATGATTTAGTGACACATCCTTTTCAACTCTTACATAATTAATCTTTGACATGGTTGATAAACTAATTTCACTCATGTGGTTGAGCCTCATATGTCACATATTTCATAATTCCTCTCTATCTCCATTATGTTGAGGCTATTTATAGGTATCTTTACATGAGTTTTTTATAATATACCACATATGTGTCCTCAAGGGATGATGAAGGAACCTTATTTCATCTTCTGTATTCCACTACTAAATAAGTTTTTAAAGACATGACATTCAAAGGCTATCCCAGATAATAGGTTGAGTCTAGAACATATAAAGTTTCATATATCCCTCAAGGGTATTATATATCCAACATTTCTATTGTCATGGATATCACATATTTTAATGATCTTGGTTGAACTGTTATTACCCTTATTGTTTACACCAGATTCACCAACTTGATAATTTAGGAAATACATATAATGCAGAGTGAAGTGGTACAATACTACAATATCAACCACCCATTCCTTACCTTTCCCAGATGTGTGAATAAAAGTCTCTTCTTCAATGCTACTGGAGAAAAGATCAACTTCTCTAGTGATTGATACATTTGTGTCTCCATTTCTTTATTGTTTGTTATTATCTTATCCCTTCTCTTGTAGTAAATTTCAATAGTTATTAATTTCATGTCATTCTATTCCCTAATGATAAAATTTTTATGTTTCCATTATACCATATATTTATGTTCTTTTACACTTATATTTTCCTCTAATTCATTCTCTACAACTGCCACATTGTTTTCTCCCTTTCTTCTATAAGAAGAGAGCTTCTGTTTGGTTTATAACTTGTGTCCTTCCATCTAAACATATTTTTGAATAGTTAAACCTTTATAATTATTAAGGTAATTTTTCCACTAGGAACCATATTTTTGGAGAGACCACTATTATATCCCAACAATAGATAAGTGTCCATAGTATGTTGTTTTTCTGATCATCATTATTTAGAAACATTCTCGCATCCCCTAATTGATTCACTTGTATTTGGAACTCTCTTATGTATTCTTATATAAATATTACACTTTTTAGTTGATGATTTATTAATTGAATTAATAGGATGATGTTTTATTGAATGGTCTTTGAGTGGTATGTATTCTCTAACTTTATCCAAAGTTCATATTCTCTATTATCTTAAGAAACATGGAAAATACTATGATTAATCCATTATTTAATTTGTGTGATCATATTATTTTTTAGCTTCTTCCACTAGACTTCCATGGTGGAATAAGAGTTGACATCCTTATTCTCAATGATATCAAAAATGTCTTTAGAATTAATGAGATCATCCATTAGAGACTTCAAAATATATTATATCAAAGTAATCAACATTATCATCCCTCTTGTGGATGGTCCCTCCTTTGAAATTCAATTAGGTAAATCGTTTTAGTAGAAATTGAAAAACAATGAGAGTATATTTGTGTTTAGAATAGTTGAAAATAGTGTAATTGACTCCCAGATCATCCAAAATAGACTCTAATTGATCAAGATAAGATTGAAAGAGTATAAATGCTTGATATTGGACATGAAGTATCACTATCATGTCACACTAAAGAAATTTATGAAATGCTTCTTGAAATTTTATCAGTGCAAATATAGCATTTTCTTCTCAGGAAGGGGTCATTGAAACAACTCAATTTGAGCTGAACATTGACCACAATAATAGAGATCATTTTAGATTTGTTTGTGATTTCATTTATGTAAAAGTAATTTTATATAAATGAGAGTTCAAATTCATTCTTTAAAAAATTAATTTGGGAATCTTAAAATTTTTATCCATTGGAATGTACTCACTACTCGTTGTTTTTTTTGACATTAACGGCTCTAATACAATGAGGTGTGATTCTTTGATCACATATAATGGGGATGGAGGAATAATATTGGAATGAAAATTAGGGATTTATTTCTAAAGAACAAAGCATTACAAAACACTCTCTCTACACCTCTCTCCCTTTACATTTAACATTACCACCTCTATTCAGTATACAAATAAATCTCTTGCAAATATGATGGTGGAAGGCTCTCATAGATCTCTTGAAATAACCATTTTGGTATTGTATAAATTTGACATAACTCCCACATAAGCCCATCAATCTACTTCTCTTGGAATTATCTGATGTCATTCAATAGAATAATTCCTATACATGCAACATCCATGGTTAAAGTCAACGGGTTGTTAGAGTATATGAACCTACCCTTGAAAAATAAGTTGTGGATGACTCCATCTGTATTTTCTTCATGTGTCCAATTATAACAAGATAAATCTTATTTGGAATGTTTCTTGAAAATTTATTTTTAAATTATAATAATAAGCATAGTAAATTGTGAATAACAAATAATCGATTAAGAATATCATATAGACACTCACCTTAAAAAATTATTGTATATGTACAATAGGTTAATCCTAGGTATATGATTTTAATAATAATCAATCATGTATTTGTAGGATGATTGTGTCTAAATAACTAAGTCACATATCATTATTTTTAGTTATTACCATTTTTTAACCATTATACTCTTATATTTCATTGAATTAGAGGTATTATAAGTTGATTTAGTTCTCGTGGTGACTCTAAATAAAAATTAATAATTGATGTGTTGACAATAAAATGAAGTTATTTATACAAAAAAATGTTAGTTTTTCCTATATAAAGGAAATAGAATATATATTCCATAATTTAAATTTCCTCTATGTCAATGATCATGTTGTGGTAGGTTTTGGTGATTAATAATTTCTAAAAATATGAAATGGGCCACAGGAAGAATGTATTTTGAATTATTTTTAAAATTATCATATAAAATTTTCTCACTTCATAAAAAATGGTTTTGAATACCAGAAAATAGAAAATATTATAATAGAATTCAGTGAGTAGTTTCTCAAATACTAAACAAGAAACAAATTTATAGTGAATAAAGTACTGAACAATTCAAATAAAGCACAATTGTATAATCCAAAAAACATTTACATGGATATAAACAATCATGATTGACTTGAAAAAAGAAATAGTTAACAAAAAAATTATAATTTATGCAATGATAATAATTTAGAATGAAATTTGATTCAAGGTCGATAGAAAGGAAATATAGAAACCAAGATAACATGGGTGAAGAGTAAAAGAAAGACTGGAAAATGATATCTCATCTTATCTGTCTTCTTTTAAATTTTCTATATTGTTCCCACATGGATGAATTTACATTGAAAGATGGCATGGCTCCCAATCAGAATGAAAACTTGGGACTGTGGTTGGACACCAGATAAGTCAACCACGAGCCTTGTTGATTGCATGACCAGTTTTAAAATCTATACATAGGAGAGATATAAAAATTCCTCCAAATATTATTGAGAGGGTTTTTCCATGAAATGATATTGACGACTCATATAAGAGATGAAAGCTGAGATTTACTAAAAGTACATGTCTTTTATTCTATACACCTCACCCATCATGGTGACTATAATTTTCCAATAACTGTAATTCTTTAAAGAGTTATTTCCTCACCTCCATGACATTATCTTCTTCCTCGCCTATAGGTCATGTCCTATATGTTCCCATGAATCCTAATATACCTTGATATTCAACAATACCCCTTCATTACTTCTCCTCCCTATTTTGGTCACTTGATCCCACCCCATATCTAACCTCTTCCCCATTCCAAACCCTTGAAACTGCCCACAATATCATCATCCTCCATAAACATGTCCATGTAGCATCTTATCCATTGATTTGTTTTCCAATGGAAATATCACATCTCTTTTAGGGGATTCACATCGAACACAATTAGGTTTCCTAAAAATACCCACTTCTGCATCATTTCCACATCTTCTTGATATTTCTCTCCATCTTGGTTAAAAGTTTCACTTTTTTGGATTTTTGTATCTCAGGATTTTCAATGATGAACTAATTTGGATAGTTCCTCTATCAGATTTCATTAGAGGTACCAACCATGAGGTTATGAGACAACAATTGCGATTGGTTTTTCAATACTCAATTTTCTTTCTTTATTTGTAATGTTATAAACATAATGAAATGAAATATCTTCCTTATATATTTTGGCTCATATTTGATCATATTTTTATAAAACAAAATCATATTCCTTTTCATTGTGTGCATCTTATGGTCAGAGTGTGTATTTCAAGAGGGGGATGAATTGAGTATCTAATAATTTTTTTCTAAAACAGGTTTAAATAAAATACTCCAATTTAATTAATAAAAACCAGTTAGTAAAAATACCATATCAATATAAGTTCTAATCTTTTAAAATATTTCTCAAAATATTGTTTAGTCCCAGTTATCGAAATTATGAAAAATACTTTAACTTTTAAAATCAATTTACTTAATCAAAACCTTATATAAACACTAATTAAGACTAACTATCAAAGTAGTAGTTTTTAAAATTTTAAAATAGATTCAGTTATAAATATTAGAAATAAAACAAAACATAATACGCACAAAATGAATACAAGAGATTCATTCTCAAGCATAGATTGAATCCTCTCCCATTGGAAATCACCTGCTGGAAAGAACATTATATAAAATAATTTTTGATCCAAAACCTGGATTGGTTAAACAACAAAAAAGCTTTCAAGGACACACATGGACTTCTTCCCTAACACCATTGGAATAAAATTTACATAGGAAATGCAGTGACCTCTTCCACAACACCATGGGAAAACATGAGTAAAGATAGTTTAATAAGATATCAAATATATTCCAGATAAAGCACATGATACAATGTGTGCATTAAATACCAAGTATACACACACTGCTAGTAATGTACATAAAATAGACATAAATAGAACATAAAGATATCTAAAAAGATTGTGTTTCTCTCTATGATGATCTATTTTTCATGGAACTCCTTGAGTGTACTTTGAAATGAATATCGAGTCATGTTTCTAAAAATCATAGTAGAATAGAGTTTTGTGAAATATTTTTTCAGAATCTGGTAAGGAGTGTAATGTTTGATGTTCACCACTTTATCACAGTCATGTGTATTCGACTATGAAGTGTGTAATCTCTCAGCAATCGTCACTCTTCAAGTTCTTCTAATGTGATTCATCTCACTACACATGTGTGTGTATTTGTTTTTTGTGTTTTCTCTTATATTTTCTTGAGGGAGTTTGCTACTTATTTTAACATCACCATGCAAGTGTATATGTTTGAAGAAATATTACCAGGATCCACTCCTGATACTGTGATTCAATATGCTCTTTAATGTTCTATGAAAGAGAAACAGTGATTAAAATAATCATCGCATTAAATTTTATAAAATATTCATTAGAAATTTTTAATTCAAAATAATGAAAAACAATGACGTGACTCCTTTTAACCACTACTACAAAACAAACCTTTAACGATATTGTTATTTATCAGTGATATAAGAAAAATGCCGATAAATGTCATATTTATCAGTGCTAAAAAAGTGTTGATAAATTTAACCATCAGCACTTTTATTTTAGCACTGATAAAGGAATATTTTATTAGCTCTTTAGTTTCAGCACTCAGAAAGGGTATCCTTTATCAGTTCTTTATTATTATTTTTTGTTAAAGGGTATCCTTTATTAGTGATTTAATTTTATCACTGATAAAGGGTACACTTTATAACCGATTAATGTTTAGTGCTAATAAATATTTCTTTCATCAACACAATTTTAGCAGCAATAAAATGAAATAATTAAATAAATAAAAAATTAAAAATGTGTTTATTAAAAAAACATTACAAATTTTATTATCTAAATTATTGATAAAAATGAATTGATTGATTATACATTATTAAATATTAAAAATTTTATTAATTAGATAATTATAGAAATTAATATTATTAAATTGTATATATTAAATATATATATAGCTATATATATATAAATGTATATAAATATGATTTATATATTACAAAATATTTATGTGCTTTACATTAAGTATTCATATATTTATTGGATAATGGTATATAATTAAAAATTATTATGAATTAGAAATATTGACTAATTGCATATTACACGATATATAATTAAATTTCATTTTATTTTTAAATTTAATATAGATCAAATGTGTGTTATATTGATTTCAAATATACATAATTAATGAATTTGTATATACAATATACACAAACATATAACTTATCCATTTTAACAATATTGTTAAAGTGTACCTATATTCATAATTTATTCAATTTTATTTATTCTTAACATCTGATTGTACTCAAAATTAGATATTCATTAATAATGTTAAAAATATATTTTTTTAAAAAAAATTATAAATAAATAAATTTATAAATGAAAATTCACTATATTTATACAATTATATATTTATAATTATTAATAAATAAATATTTTATTAAAATTATTTACATAGTTATAAATAAATAATTATATATATTTAAATAATTATTAAATTTATAATAAATTTACTTATATAATGAATATATTTACTATATTTATATTTATATATATTAATTAAATATTTATATGTATAATTATATAAATATATATAATGATATAAATAAAAAAATTAAAAATATTTCTGTAATTATAAATAAATAATTATAAAATCATAATTAATATATTCAAAAAGTAATATATTTAATATATTTATATTTATATAAATTTATTAATTATTTATAAATATTTTAAAAAATTATCTTTATAATTATAATTTGAAATCCTTTTACAACGATTCAGTAATAAGCACTGATAAATGAATCTATATCATTGCTCTTTTATGTTGATAAAGATGAGGCTTTATCAGCACTAAAAGAAGCACTGATAAAATGAACATTTATCAGGGCTCTAAGTTTAGTGCTGATAAAGATTGGTCTTATCATCACTTTTTTTGTGCTGATAAAGATATATCTTTATTAATGCATATTGGTAAACGTTGATAAAAGTGCCCCGATCTATTTTAAAAACCCTAACTATTTGTGAACCTGTCGTGATATAAAATCTTTCCACAGAATCCATCCATTGCCAGAAATCCTCCTTATTCAATCAAATGTTAAATCACACCACTCGAATGCCTCTAAACATTTCATCCGACATCTGAAGAGGGTCTCAAATTTTCATCAACATAGCGAGGTAGGCCTTTCGATTTTCGTTGTGTATTTTTTGTTTTGTTTTTTATTTATTCTTCTATGATTCATTTATGAAACATTATTTATGATTTGTTTGTGATCCATTGTTTAGGGAACAATTTGTTGTCCTTTGTTTGTATTGACTGTCAAGGTATGATCCACTGTTTATATCTGACACCGAACCTTGGATTTGTTCATTGTTGTTTTACTGCTATGTTTTATATCTTATTACTAAATAATTTCTTCATTTACATATATAAATTTGTATATCTTTTCATGAATATTATTGTTTATTGACTACTGATTTGAGGAACATCAGTGGTTCCCTAATGAATATATATATGCTAACACCTTTCATGGACACCTCAATGGACATGCAACTTCAGATTCTATTTTTATGAAACCAAGTTAGTAGAGTGATATATGTTCCTCTGCTGATTATTTGTATCATAGGATTTAGTTCCTCTTATAATTCACTATGATCCTTAGTTTTCTTATGAAGAATATTCAAAGTGGTCGTCCCTAGTTAATCACATGAGGTTTTATCACATCAAGCCTTTATTTTTTAAATCATTATGTTTCCTTTAGTTCAAGATATTTTTGAATATCAGGTTTTTATCTATTTGATATTTGTTAAGTGAGTGAGTTTCTATACTAGAGTGATATGTATATGTGTCTATATAGCTATTTTTTCATTTATTTCCATAGTTGTTTGTCTAAGAAGTATGCCTATATCAGGTAATGATGATTTTGGGTCTACATTTCCATTGACCCCTAGGGTCATGATAGAATTTTGTTTTAACTATGGTACTAATTGTTTATATTTGTGGGGGAACTCAACCCATTTATGGTTTTATATACATAATGTTTAAATAATCCTTTAGTGACTTTGAGGTGTGTTAGAGGTCATAAGATGATGTGACTTAGTGTTGTTTTGGTAATTCAGGCTAGGGTCCATACACTATCCATCTTCTGGTTTACACCTATAATGTTTAGTGATAATATCATTTATTATCATACTTTATCTCCCTCTATTTTTTTAAATTACAATAGCCCTTATTATTGTATTTGGAATATCTAGGTGCTCATATATTCTAGTATAAATGATCCATATTTCCCTTATTATAATTTTCAATAACTTTCAATTTTGATAATGAATATATTATGTGTATTTATTTATATATTCTATAAAATTAATATTTTATAAACCCAACATGAGGGATATAAACCAAAATTGGATTCACTCTAATCATTTGACAAACTAATATGAAGATAGAGTTAAAGAGTTCATTAAGTTTGCAAGAGAGAATCCAGATAACCCTTTTAAAATCCGATTTCCTTGTTTATATTGTTGTTATTAAGGAAAAATTAGTCTGGAAGAGTTAGAAGAACGTTTGATTTTTCATGGAATAGATCAAAGCTATAAATTTTGGACTAAACACAATAGAAAATTGAATGTTGTCATCAATTAGAATGATACTACAGTTTATGAATAATTTGATATGAATACCGCTAAAAAAGATGATAAAGATCACATGGAAGAAATGAAAATAGAAACTGAAGATGACCTTCATGATTGTCCAAATATATTTGAGGAGTTGAATAGTTATTCCAAGAAACCATTGTATAATGGTTGCATTAAATACACAACATTGTCCGCTACATTGAAGTTATGTAATTTGAAATCTAGTAACAGAGAGAGTGACACTAGCTTTACAGAACTACATGGTCTTTTGAAAGAGATGCTACCTGAATAAAATGAACTGTCATGCCGAACATATGATGCTAAAAAAATGTAAGGTTCAATTGGAACGATCTTTAAAAAAATACATGCTTGTACAAATTATTGTATATTGTTTCTCAAGGACCATGAATCACTCATCAAATTACCTAAGTGTGGCGTAGATCGATACAAGAAAAATGAATCAAATCCATCGAAATATGTATGGTACTTTCCTATCATTCAATAGTTTAGAAGACTATATAGATGCCAGGAAACCATAATACAATTAATATGGCATGCAGTTACAAGAATTAAAGATGGTAACCTACGTCATCTATCATATTCTCCTTAGTAAAATAAAATTGATTATGAGTTTCCTAAATTTGGAGATAAGCCAATAAACATTCATCTTGCATTATCTATAGATAGAATAAATCCTTTTGTTGTATAGAGTAGTACTCACAGTACATAGACTGTTACAACCCAATATTTTATGAGAATTATTCTTTTTAATTTATTTGATGTTTTTTTTTGTACACTACACCAAGATTATCTTGCGCTATACGCAACACCGTATTAGCTTGCAATATACGCAACACTACTCTTGCCTCGTGTTACACACAATTTCATGTTCGTTTTGTGGAAATTTTTTTATACAACATTAAGTATATATTTTGTTTAATGTATAAATGAAATAAGTTTTGATTATGTTATACGCAACATTGAGTGTGTGTATATATATATATATTCAATGTAAGAATGAAATATGGTTGGATTCTGTTATATGCAACAACAAAGGAGTCTTGCACTACACACAACCCTAACTTGGCTTACATTACACGCAATCGCGACCTTCCTCGATAGCATGTGTAGTACGCAATACCGAGTTTCACTAAACAAGATATTATTATAATATTATTATGAACTAGCCGTTAGCAATATTATTACACACTTTTTGAAATTTTATAAAATTTAACTTTAAAATGGACTTCATTTTGGGATTCGGAATATCTAAATTATCCTAGGGTGATTTTTTGGTATTTTTCTGAAAACTTTGAATTTTTGATGAATAGTGAAAACACTAGGTTACTATTTAAAAACCGACTTTTTATTTAAATAATTATTTATTTTATTTAAATTTATTTTAGGTAAAAATTGATACATAATACCTATATAAGTTCAATGTAATTCATTGGAGTAATTTTATAATAATTTTAGATATATAAAAATTTTATTGAACTTTTCACCGTCGTTTACCCACCTCCTAGGAGAATTTGGAAATTCACATAAAACTTAATTTTACCGCTTCTATGAGTGGAATTTCAAAAATCCGAGAGACATAGTTAATATAAAGGAATAAAATATGGTTCAATGAGAGGAAAATAATTTTTGGTGAATAGTAACTTTTTACTTTTTTACCACGGTTAAAAGTAAATAGGGTAATTAAGGGTAAAAATGATATTATTATTACCCTAACACATTTCCTAATTCTATTGGACAAGTGTAATTCGACCAAAAACAACCTTAGGAATAATATATGACCATTTAGGTCCACTTGGATTAGATTAGGACATTTATTATTAATTTATTTAAAGAAGGGTTAAAATAGTTAAAATCAAAGTTTAATAACTAAAATATCTTTAATATAGGTATATACATAAGATAATTCAACTATAAATATTAATTATAATGATAAAAAGGTTTCCTACATAATGGAATTTTATTTATGATTTTTATACATTAAATACTTTAATTTATTTATGACACAATGATGATGCAGTAATTATCTTATTAATGAAATATTGACATAATTAATGTTATAAATAACCAAATAAATGTAATTTATGAATTTTTATGAATTAAACTAATTTTATAGATTAATATGACATGTTAGTATTGATTTAATTAAAAAATTTAGAACTAATAATTCTGTTATGATTTTCACAAAAATCAATTACCAAATAGTGTCAAAGTTGACATAGAATAGTTTTTAAAAAAATATTGTATTATTAATTGTTATTTTATTCCTAAAAATATAATGTTCGGCCAAATGACTTATATAAGGTTATATATATTAATAATAAACACCTTGGGGTTTTTTTGGCTTGTTATGGTAAGTTTATTAACCTTATAGTGTAAGAAAACAAGAAGACCCGGTAAAAGTAAACTTATTTAACTTAAAGTTAAATCTAAATGATAAGGTTAAAATAGAAACCTAAACTTGTCTAAATTCGATTTGATGAGAGTATTTAGACCCATACCCACATTATCTTAGAAATAAATCAATTTGGAGCTATTATAAAGCGAATATTACTTTATTATAAAATAATATTTTGAGTTTTTTCAAAGGTGCCCCTCTCCTCCCTTATAAAAAGGGCACCCCTTCCCTCTTCTCTTCACACCCATTTGAGCCTTTAATCTCGGAAAACCCCTGCCCATTTCTCTTCTCAACTTCCCTAGAAACATTATGGAGGTTCTGGTCTTCTCAAAATACCAACTCTACTTCCTTAAGAGAAGGCTTAAAGGAGGTGCGTCGAAGAAGAGGTAATCTCTTCTTTCGATTCTCTCAAGTTGCTTTCTTCTTCAACTTCTTATTATTTAGTTATTTCATTATAAAGTAATAACATCAGTATCACTAATATACTGATATGTTATTATGAATATTAAACAACCATATTTCACCTTCTATCCATCCTACGGATAACGAAATCACCACGCGTGCGTACGTACGGAATACCGTCTCCGCGTCGTGGTGTAATCAGTTTTTCCACCACCACCTTACATGGATGGGTATAATGGTGTAAATAAATGACTATATATGTTTATTGTAAAGTGATATTGATTCTATAATATTATACATACACTTCAATACAATTCCACGATCATTGGAAAGATATCATCGCTTGTGCGTACGTACGGACTACCGTCTCCATGAACGCGATGAGATTCATTTTCAATGATTAACCATTCAAGAATGATTATAAAGTATATATAATGAATAATAATGAAATATATGACATAATTAATCTACTGTACTTATTTATACATACAGATATATATATATGTTTGTGTCATCTACTTACTTCTATTCAAGTCAATAAATAAAGGAAAACATCGTTCATGTGTACGTACGGCCTACCGTCTCCATGAATGGTGTGTTTCATTTCATTTATCCATCTATTATATATATATACTGAATATATATGATATATAAATCATGTTTTACATTCTCTAAGTAAGTAAATCATGATATAAGTAATAATAATATCAAAAACAACAAGTCCAAACACGTACGATAAAAGAAACAATTTTACCCAAAACACTACTTTAACATGGAATTGACACATGAACGGGTAATATAAATATCTAAGTGAAACATATATGATATAAAAAATGAATCGTATTTTTTAATAAGTCAATGAAATTATTTAAATCATTATACAGGAGGTTCAGATACATACGAATCATATTGGACATAAGGTAAAGGATATCTTTTCCAATCTCGTTTTTATCCGAGATTGTTTATTCATAAGTATTTACTGGGGTTATTGTTATCATTCATGTCCATGTTTTCTAGAAATGTTTTCATGTATGTTTAAAGTCCTTTTTACCCATTTTTTACTTTTACTACAAGGTATGTAAGGAATATTTCTTTTTTTTACGTTACGAGGTACTTTTTTTACTTTTCTATCAAATGTACAAGAAGAATGTTTTTTTAACTTATACGGCATGAAAGGATTTTTACGGTTTTATAAAGCCTTATTTTCATGAAGCTTCATCCAAAATATTTTATGAATTTTTTAAACAAAATCTATTTCTTTTAAAATTTCATGGTATTTTGTGAAAAGAAAATGATTTTCAAGAAGAAAGCATATTTTCCTCAAGAATTCATTTCAAGTGCTTTATCAAAACCATTTTCCATCTAAGATGAAATTACTTCATATGTGTATGTTTCAAGTATAATGTCTATATGATTTATATGGTTTCACTTTTCTTATGATGAAATGATATCCATTTGTTTTATATGGATTATGTTATGATGGAATGATGTTTATAAAACCCATTTTATTCTTTGGGTTATGATGAATGTTTAAAGTTTATTTTGTGGCACAAGTAAGAATGATTTCATTATGAGATGGGTGGGACCTATATCTCTCTCCAATGCATTGGGTAAAGATTTATATCTCATGATATAGACATGGCTAGAATGGTAAGTTAATCTGGTTCAGTGTTACAGGACAGAAATGAGGAGTGAACTCGATTCAGAAAAGGAATTTGTCCACTAAGATGGTCTTGGCAGCAATGCCTTGGCTACTATGGAAATCATATCATGTACATAATGTTTTGAAACAATTACAAGTTTTATTTCCAATATATTTTATCACGATTAATGTTACTTTATGATATATGCCTTACGTACTCCCAATATTTATGTCTTTACTCAAGATTTTAATGTTTAGATTTTATGTTCAAGTTCTTGCATTCAAATGTTTATGGATTGTTTTATGTTCTCTATGTTTACCCTTACTGAGAATTTGAGCTCACCCTTTTTATGTTTTCTTTTCCCCAGGATATAAATAAAGGTTTTAGGTAATAAAACCAAAAGGGGAAGATCTTTATGTGAGATGTTGAAGATAATTCACCATGATTAGAAGATTTCATTCTGAGTTTCCAAAGACACTAAACTAATACGGTCTTTAGGAATCTCTTTTTGTCATGTATTAAGTATTCCGCAAGAGTAATGTAATATCCATGTACATCAAGCTTTGGGTCTCTACAGTTGGTATCATAGCGATGGTTTAGTTAACCTTTGGAAACTAGGATGCGAAAACTTTAGTGAAATCCCTAGAGATATTTCTAAGGTATGTCTAGGGATGTCCCTAATGATAAGTATACGTATAGGTTATAGTCCTAGAATTATGGTAACGATCTTAGAATTTAACCTAAGATGTTATATATTGAATGAAATCCCCCTTGATTGTGATTTTGGCCTCTCACACTATTCATTTTGGGTTTTAGAAAATGGTTGGGAACGGGAAGATTCACGATAATGGAGGCTATGATGGACAATGGAATGATATTCTTCAGTAGAAACCGAATGAAATTGGATCTAGGGGTCCACATATCATTATTATGCCTAATCAGTAATCTCATAATATGATCAATAATGTCAACTTTGGTAAGATTATCGACTCAGCTAATAAGAGAAAGATGGAGTTTCATGATGATCATAGAGGAAGGAAATTTCAATTTCTATCATGTAAATCATGTGGGAAGAGGCATCAAGGAGAATGTTTCAATGGAACTGGAAGATGCTTTGGGTGCGGAAAAGAAGGACACAAATCCAGTAAGTGCAAAGGAAAAGGTCCAGTTAACACCATGGATAAGGATAATGGTATTGCTACGGCATCAACAATGATTAGATGTTTTAAAGGTGGAATGTATGGGCATTATGCAAACCAATTCCCTAAGGGAAAATCTCATGGTCATATGGGTAGTATTTATGTGGATGATGATGAAGAGACTAAAAATGATATATGAGATGAAAGAAGTATTGAAGCTTGGTCAATGGTTTAAATAGGTAGTGGAATGATTGTATGTTTATCAAGAGTTATGTTGTATAGGTAATTTAATGGTACTATGGAATAAAGAAATATCTAAGGATTGTTACACTATTGTTTTTCCTAAAGTATTTGAAAGTATATATTGAATGGTACTGGTAACCATGAAAGGTTATTCAGATATTTTGGGAAAGAATATGATATGCACATAATGAATGGATAAAGAGGAAATAATATGTTTGATAGTATTCATGAGCTCATGATTGATACAAGGACTAAGTGATATCATGGTTTGAGTATATAGAATTTTGAGGATTTTGGTATGTGGAAAGTGTTAACTTTTAACTGCATTCATGTTTTCACTAAGGTTCAATGTGTATCCATTTTTCAATAGAATACATGATGAAGGCCTTAGAATGTTTGGAATGTGACCAACAAGACATATCTTATGATATATGGGGATTAACGATGGTATTAACATGCTTGTTATATGAACTCTCTGATAATCGTTTTCACTATAATATGAGATTGGACAGTAGTATTTTGGATAAGCCTAAAGATTGGAATGGATTATGTTGGACATAAGTTAGTATTGTTTAAGGCTAGAACTTTTTAAATATTATTGATGGAAAGTTAAAATAATGTGTTTTTAGAAAAAAAAAAGGACAACCTACTGGACGGGCGACAACCCATCACGTCGGACAAGGCTGTGGGAATCAAACCCACAACTGAAGTACGACAGGCCTTTATCGCCTTCCACTGGCCTACAGGAAGTCCATGTTTAGTAGAAACCAATTATATTATATTAATTAGTATGATATATGAAGTATAAGTCCATTTTAGGTACCATATATGATTAATCTCACTATAGATGGACTTATGTATTTTCGATAACTTTTTCTAACCTTTTGTTTAAGATAGATGGAATGACCCATCATTCTATCACATGATCTGCTAACACTTCACGAATGAAAAATTCAACTTCATTTCTTTAAGAGATGAAGTGGAAATTTTCCAAGGAATGAACAACGGTGAGACTGTACCAAAATCAAGAAAGTATTTCTTCTAATTCCAATTTCTTCAACTTTAGGGAAATGATCTTGAAAACCAAAAATGTTGTCCTAGTGCCCTTATATCCGACGAATCAGATGGTACCTTAGATCATCATAAATATATGGCTTTGTGATTTTTAGATTTTTCATAGCCATGTTCTCTACCACTCTCCATCAGAACATGATGGTTAGATTTATCTTCCATATCAATATTTTCACCTATGTTCTCCTACGTGGAAACCTAGTGATTAGTTAATTTGGGTAACCGTTACGTTTCATACTTTAGTTTTTAAAGATAAGTTTTGGTATTCCTTTTTACGATGTGGGTTTCTATTAAAGAAACTTTCCAGTAGAAAACCATTTATAACCCTGACGAATTTCGAGGGCGAAATTCATTTTAAGAGGGTTAGAATGTAACAACCCGATATTTTATGAGAATTATTCTTTTTAATTTCTTTGATGTCTTTTGTTGTACGCTACACTCAGATTATCTTGCGCTATATGCAACATCGTATTAGCTTGCAATATACTCAACACTATTCTTGCCTCGTGTTACACACAATTTCATGTTCTTTTTGGGGAAATTTTTTTACGCAACATTAAGTATAGATTTTGTTTAATGTATAAATGAAATAAGTTTTGATTATGTTATATGCAACATTGAGTATATATATATATATATATATATTCAATGTAAAAATGAAATATGGTTGGATTATGTTATACGCAACAACAAAGGATTATTGCACTACACGCAACCCTAACTTGGCTTACATTACACGCAATTGCGACCTTCCTCGATAGGGTGTGTAGTACACAATACTGAGTTTCACTAAACGAGATATTATTATAATATTATTATGAACTAGCCGTCATGAATAGTAATACCCACTTTTGAAATTTTATAAATTTTATCTTTCAAAATGGACTTCATTTTTGGATTCAGAATATCGAAATTAGCCTAGGGTGAATTATTGGTATTTTTCTGAAAACTTTCAATTTTTGATGAATAGTGAAAACACTGGGTTACTATTTAAAAACTAACTTTTTATTTAAATAATTATTTATTTTATTTAAATTTATTTTAGGTCAAAATTGATACATAATACCTATATAAGTTCAATTTAAATAATTGGAGTCATTTTATAATAATTTTAGATATATAAAAATTTTATTAAACTTTTCACCGTCTTTTACCCACCTCCTAGGAGAATTTGGAAATTCACATAAAACTTAATTTTACCGCTTCTATTTGTGGAATTTCAAAAATCCAAGAGACACGGTTAATATAAAGGACTAAAATGTGGTTCAATGAGATGAAAATAATTTTTGGTGAATAGTAACTTTTTACTTTTTTACCACGGTTAAAAGTAAATTGGGTAATTAAGGGTAAAAATGATATTATTATTACCCTAATAAATGTCCTAATTATATTTGATAAGTTTAATTCGACCAGAAACAACCTTAGGAATAAAATATGACCATTTAGGTCCACTTGGATTAGATTAGGACATTTATTATTAATTTATTTAAAGAAGGGTTAAAATAGTAAAAATCAAAGTTTAATAACTAAACATTTTTAATATAGATTTATACATAAGATAAATTCGAAAATAAATATTTATTAGAAAGATAAAAATATTTCCTACATAAGTTTATTTTATTTATGATTTTTACACATTATATAATTTAATTTATTTATGACACAATGATGATGTAGTAATTATCTTATTAATAAAATATTGACATAATTAATGTTATAAATACCCAAATAAATGTAATCTGTGACTTTTTATGAATTACACTAATTTTATAGGTTAAAATGACATGTTATTATTTATTTAATTAAATTTTTTCGAACTAATCATTCTGTAATTATTTTCACAAAAATCAATTACCAAATATTGTCAAAGTTGACATAGAATAGTTTTTAAAACAAATATTGTATAATTAATTGTTATTTTATTCCTAAAAATCTAAGGTTCGGTGAAATGATTTAGATAAGGTTATATATATTAATAATAAACAACTTGGGGTTCTTTTGGCTTGTTATAGTACGATTATTAACCTTATAGTGTAAGAAAACAAGAAGACACGGTAAAAGTAAAATTATTTAACTTAAAGTTAAATCTAAATGATAAGGTTAAAATAGAAACCTAAAATTTTCTAAATTCTATTGGACTAGAGTATTTAGACCCATCCCCACCTTATCTTCGAAATAAATCAATTTGGAGCTATTATAAATGGAATATTACTTTATTATAAAATAACATTTTGAGTTTTTCCAAAGGTGCCCCTCTCCTCCCTTATAAAAAGGGCACCCCTTACCGCTTCTCTTCACACCCATTTGAGCCTTGAATCTCAGCCACAACCTGCCCATTTCTATTCTCCAATTACCTAGAAACATTCTGGAGGTTCTGGTCTTCTCAAAATACCAACTCTACTTCCTTAAGATGAGGCTTCAAGGAGGTGCGTCGAAGAAGAGGTAATCTCTTCTTGCGATTCTCTCAAGTTTCTTTCTTCTTCATCTTCTTCTTATTTAGTTGTTTAATTATAAAGTAATAACATCAGTATTACTCATATACTGATATGTTATTATGAATATGAAACAATCATATTTAACCTTCTATCCATCCTACGGAAAATGAAATCACCACGCGTGCGTACGTACGGATTACTGTCTCCACGCCGTGGTGTAATCAGTTTTTCCACCACCACCTTACATGTATTGGTAAATGGTGTAAATAAATAACTATATATGGTTATTGTAAAGTGATATTGATTCTGTAATATTATACATACACTTAAATACAATTCCACAATCATTGGAATGATATCATCGCTCGTGCGTACGTACGGACTACCGTCTCCACGAACGCGATGATATTCATTTTCCATGATTAACCATTCATGAATGATTATAATGTATATATAATGAATAATAATGAAATATATGACATAATGAAGCTACTTTATTTATGTATATATACATACATATATATATATATATATATATTTCATCTACTTACTTCCATTCAAGTCAATAAAGAAAGGAAAACAGCATTCATGCGTACGTACGGCCTACCGTCTCCATGAACGGTGTGTTTCATTTCATTTATACATCTATTTTATATATATATATATATATATACTGAATATATATGATATATAAATCATGTTCTACATTCTGGAAGTATGTAAATCATGATATAAGTAATAATAATATCAAAAACAACAAGTCCAAACACGTATGATAAAAGAAACAATTTTACCCAAAACACTACTTTAACATGGAATTGACAAATGAACAGGTAATATAAATACCTAAGTGAACCATATATGATATAAAACAATGAACATGATTCTGTAATATGTCAATGAAATTATTTAAATCATTATACAGGAGGTTCGGATACATACGAATCATATCGAACATAAGGTAAGGGATATCTTTTCCAATCTCATTTTTATCCGAGATTGTTTATTCGTAAGTATTTACTGGGGTTATTGTTATCATAAATGTCCATGTTTTCTAGAAATTTTTTCATGTATTTTTAAAGTCCTTTTTACCCATTTTTTACTTTTACTACATGTTATGTAAGGAATCTTTCTTTTGTTTACGTTACGGGGTACTTTTTTGACTTTTCCATCAAAAGTACGAGAAGAATGTTTTTTTAACTTATAAAAAATGAAAGGATTTTTACAGTTTTATAAAGCCTTATTTTCATGAAGCTTCCTCCAAAAAATTTCATGACTATTTTCAAAAAAAATATATTTCTTTTAAAATTGCATGGCATTTTTTGAAAAGAAAATGATTTCCAAGAAGAAAGGATATTTTCCTCAAGAATTTATTTCAAGGTCTTTATCAAAACCATTTTACATCTAAGATGACATTACTTCATATGTGTATGTTTCATGTATAATGTATCTATGATTTATATGGTTTCACTTTTCTTATGATGAAATGATATCCATTTGTTTTATATGGATTATGTTATGATGGAATGATGTTTATGAAACCCATTTTATTCTTTGGGTTATGATGAATGTTTAAAGTTTATTTTGTGGCACAAGTAAGAATGATTTCATTATGATATGGGTGGGACTTATATCTCCCTCCAATGCATTGGTTAAAGATTTATATGTCATAAGATAGACATGGCTGGAATGGTAAGTTATTCCAGTTCAGTGTTACAGGAATGAAACGAGGAGTGAACTCGATTCAGAAAGGGACTTTGTCCACTAAGATGGTCTTGGCAGCAATGCCTTGGCTACTATGGAAATCATATCATGTGATTAATGTTTTTCCACAATTACAAGTTTTATTTCCAAGCTATTTTATCATGATTAATGTTCCTTTATGATATATGTCTTACATACTCCCAAGATTTATGTCTTTACTCAAGATTTTGATTTTTAGATTTTATATTCAAGTTCTTGCATTCAAATGTTTATGGATTGTTTTATGTTCTCTATGTTTACCCTTAATGAGCATTTGAGCTCACCCTTTTTATGTTGATAAAGATGAGGCTTTATCATCACTAAAAGAAGCACTGATAAAATGAACATTTATCAAGGCTCTAAGTTTAGTGCTGATAAAGATTGGTCTTATCATCACTTTTTTTGTGCTGATAAAGATATATCTTTATTAATGCATATTGGTAAACATTGATAAAAGTGCCCCGATCTATTTTAAAAACCCTAACTATTTGTGAACCTGTTGTGATATAAAATCTTTCCACAGAATCCATCCATTGCCAGAAATCCTCCTTATTCAATCAAATGTTAAATCACACCACTCGAATGCCTCTAAACATTTCATCCGACATCTGAAGAGGGTCTCAAATTTTCATCAACATAGCGAGGTAGGCCTTTCGATTTTCGTTGTGTATTTTTTGTTTTGTTTTTTATTTATTCTTCTATGATTCATTTATGAAACATTATTTATGATTTGTTTGTGATCCATTGTTTAGGGAACAATTTTTTGTCCTTTGTTTGTATTGACTGTCAAGGTATGATCCACTGTTTATATCTGACACCGAACCTTGGATTTGTTCATTGTTGTTTTACTGCTATGTTTTATATCTTATTACTAAATAATTTCTTCATTTACATATATAAATTTGTATATCTTTTCATGAATATTATTGTTTATTGACTACTGATTTGAGGAACATCGGTGGTTCCCTAATGAATATATATATGCTAACACCTTTCATGGACACCTCAATGGACATGCAACTTCAGATTCTATTTTTATGAAACCAAGTTAGTAGAGTGATATATGTTCCTCTGCTGATTATTTGTATCATAGGATTTAGTTCCTCTTATAATTCACTATGATACTTAGTTTTCTTATGAAGAATATTCAAAGTGGTCGTCCCTAGTTAATCACATGAGGTTTTATCACATCAAGCCTTTATTTTTTAAATCATTATGTTTCCTTTAGTTCAAGATATTTTTGAATATCAGGTTTTTATCTATTTGATATTTGTTAAGTGAGTGAGTTTCTATACTAGAGTGATATGTATATGTGTCTATATAGCTATTTTTTCATTTATTTCCATAGTTGTTTGTCTAAGAAGTATGCATATATCAGGTAATGATGATTTTGGGTCTACATTTCCATTGACCCCTAGGGTCATGATAGAATTTTGTTTTAACTATGGTACTAATTGTTTATATTTGTGGGGGAACTCAACCCATTTATGGTTTTATATACATAATGTTTAAATAATCCTTTAGTGACTTTGAGGTGTGTTAGAGGTCATAAGATGATGTGACTTAGTGTTGTTTTGGTAATTCAGGCTAGGGTCCATACACTATCCATCTTCTGGTTTACACCTATAATGTTTAGTGATAATATCATTTATTATCATACTTTATCTCCCTCTATTTTTTTAAATTACAATAGCCCTTATTATTGTATTTGGAATATCTAGGTGCTCATATATTCTAGTAGAAATGATCCATATTTCCCTTATTATAATTTTCAATAACTTTCAATTTTGATAATGAATATATTATGTGTATTTATTTATATATTCTATAAAATTAATATTTTATAAACCCAACATGAGGGATATAAACCAAAATTGGATTCACTCTAATCATTTGACAAACTAATATGAAGATAGAGTTAAAGAGTTCATTAAGTTTGCAAGAGAGAATCCAGATAACCCTTTTAAAATCCTATTTCCTTGTTTATATTGTTGTTATTAAGGAAAAATTAGTCTGGAAGAGTTGGAAGAACGTTTGATTTTTCATGGAATAGTTCAAAGCTATAAATTTTGGACTAAACAAAATAGAAAATTGAATGTTGTCATCAATTAGAATGATACTACAGTTTATGAATAATTTGATATGAATACCGCTAAAAAGATGATAAAGATCACATGGAAGAAATGAAAATAGAAACTGAAGATGACCTTCATGATTGTCCAAATATATTTGAGGAGTTGAATAGTTATTCCAAGAAACCATTGTATAATGGTTGCATTAAATACACAACATTGTCCGCTATATTGAAGTTATGTAATTTGAAAGCTAGTAACAGAGAGAGTGACACTAGCTTTACAGAACTACATGGTCTTTTGAAAGAGATGCTACCTGAATAAAATGAACTGTCATGCCGAACATATGATGCTAAAAAAATGTAAGGTTCAATTGGAACGATCTTTAAAAAAATACATGCTTGTACAAATTATTGTATATTGTTTCTCAAGGACCATGAATCACTCATCAAATTACCTAAGTGTGGCGTAGATCGATACAAGAAAAATGAATCAAATCCATCGAAATATGTATGGTACTTTCCTATCATTCAATAGTTTAGAAGACTATATAGATGCCAGGAAACCATAATACAATTAATATGGCATGCAGTTACAAGAATTAAAGATGGTAACCTACGTAATCTAGCATATTCTCTCTAGTAAAAGAAAATTGATTATGAGTTTCCTAAATTTGGAGATAAGCCAATAAACATTCATCTTGCATTATCTATAGATAGAGTAAATCCTTTTGTTGTATAGAGTAGTACTCACAGTACATAGACTGTTACAACCCAGTATTTTATGAGAATTATTCTTTTTAATTTATTTGATGTCTTTTTTTGTACACTACACCAAGATTATCTTGCGCTATACGAAACACCGTATTAGCTTGCAATATACGCAACACTACTCTTGCCTCGTGTTACACACAATTTCATGTTCGTTTTGTGGAAATTTTTTTATACAACATTAAGTATATATTTTGTTTAATGTATAAATGAAATAAGTTTTGATTATGTTATACGCAACATTGAGTGTGTGTGTGTATATATATATATATTCAATGTAAGAATGAAATATGGTTGGATTCTGTTATACGCAACAACAAAGGAGTCTTGCACTACACACAACCCTAACTTGGCTTACATTACACGCAATCGCGACCTTCCTCGATAGCATGTGTAGTACGCAATACCGAGTTTCACTAAACAAGATATTATTATAATATTATTATGAATTAGCCGTTAGCAATAGTATTACACACTTTTTGAAATTTTATAAAATTTATCTTTAAAATGGACTTCATTTTGGGATTCGGAATATCTAAATTATCCTAGGGTGATTTTTTGGTATTTTTCTGAAAACTTTGAATTTTTGATGAATAGTGAAAACACTAGGTTACTATTTAAAAACCGACTTTTTATTTAAATAATTATTTATTTTATTTAAATTTATTTTAGGTAAAAATTGATACATAATACCTATATAAGTTCAATGTAATTCATTGGAGTCATTTTATAATAATTTTAGATATATAAAAATTTTATTGAACTTTTCACCGTCTTTTACCCACCTCCTAGGAGAATTTGGAAATTCACATAAAACTTAATTTTACCGCTTCTATGAGTGGAATTTCAAAAATCCGAGAGACATAGTTAATATAAAGGAATAAAACATGGTTCAATGAGAGGAAAATAATTTTTGGTGAATAGTAACTTTTTACTTTTTTACCACGGTTAAAAGTAAATAGGGTAATTAAGGGTAAAAATGATATTATTATTACCCTAACACATTTCCTAATTCTATTGGACAAGTGTAATTCGACCAAAAACAACCTTAGGAATAATATATGACCATTTAGGTCCACTTGGATTAGATTAGGACATTTATTATTAATTTATTTAAAGAAGGGTTAAAATAGTTAAAATCAAAGTTTAATAACTAAAATATCTTTAATATAGGTATATACATAAGATAATTCAACTATAAATATTAATTATAATGATAAAAAGGTTTCCTACATAATGGAATTTTATTTATGATTTTTATACATTAAATACTTTAATCTATTTATGACACAATGATGATGTAGTAATTATCTTATTAATGAAATATTGACATAATTAATGTTATAAATAACCAAATAAATGTAATTTATGAATTTTTATGAATTACACTAATTTTATAGATTAATATGACATGTTAGTATTGATTTAATTAAAAAATTTAGAACTAATAATTCTATTATGATTTTCACAAAAATCAATTACCAAATAGTGTCAAAGTTGACATAGAATAGTTTTTAAAAAAAATATTGTATTATTAATTGTTATTTTATTCCTAAAAATATAATGTTTGGCCAAATGACTTATATAAGGTTATATATATTAATAATAAACAGCTTGGGGTTTGTTTGGCTTGTTATGGTAAGTTTATTAACCTTATAGTGTAAGAAAACAAGAAGACACGGTAAAAGTAAACTTATTTAACTTAAAGTTAAATCTAAATGATAAGGTTAAAATAGAAACCTAAACTTGTCTAAATTCTATTTTATGAGAGGCTTTAGACCCATACCCACCTTATCTTAGAAATAAATCAATTTGGAGCTATTATAAAGCGAATATTACTTTATTATAAAATAATATTTTGAGTTTTTTCAAAGGTGCCCCTCTCCTCCCTTATAAAAAGGGCACCCCTTCCCTCTTCTCTTCACACCCATTTGAGCCTTTAATCTCGGAAAACCCCTGCCCATTTCTCTTCTCCACTTCCCTAGAAACATTATGGAGGTTCTGGTCTTCTCAAAATACCAACTCTACTTCCTTAAGAGAAGGCTTAAAGGAGGTGCGTCGAAGAAGAGGTAATCTCTTCTTTCGATTCTCTCAAGTTGCTTTCTTCTTCAACTTCTTATTATTTAGTTATTTCATTATAAAGTAATAACATAAGTATCACTAATATACTGATATGTTATTATGAATATTAAACAACCATATTTCACCTTCTATCCATCCTACGGATAACGAAATCACCACGCGTGCGTACGTACGGAATATCATCTCCGCGTCGTGGTGTAATCAGTTTTTCCACCACCACCTTACATGGATGGGTATGATGGTGTAAATAAATAACTATATATGTTTATTGTAAAGTGATATTGATTCTATAATATTATACATACACTTCAATACAATTCCACGATCATTGGAAAGATATCATCGCTTGTGCGTACGTACGGACTACCGTCTCCATGAACGCGATGAGATTCATTTTCAATGATTAACCATTCAAGAATGATTATAAAGTATATATAATGAATAATAATGAAATATATGACATAATTAATCTACTGGATTTATTTATACATACAGATATATATATATATATGTTTGTGTCATCTACTTACTTCTACTCAAGTCAATAAATAAAGGAAAACATCGTTCATGCGTACGTACGGCCTACCGTCTCCATGAATGGTGTGTTTCATTTCATTTATCCATATATTATATATATATACTGAATATATATGATATATAAATCATGTTTTACATTCTATAAGTAATTAAATCATGATATAAGTAATAATAATATCAAAAACAACAAGTCCAAACACATACGATAAAAGAAACAATTTTACCCAAAACACTACTTTAACATGGAATTGACACATGAACGGGTAATATAAATATCTAAGTGAAACATATATGATATAAAAAATGAATAGGATTTTTTAATAAGTCAATGAAATTATTTAAATCATTATACAGGAGGTTCAGATACATATGAATCATATTGGACATAAGGTAAAGGATAACTTTTCCAATCTCGTTTTTATCCGAGATTGTTTATTCGTAAGTATTTACTGGGGTTATTGTTATCATCCATGTCCATGTTTTCTAGAAATGTTTTCATGTATGTTTAAAGTCCTTTTTACCCATTTTTTACTTTTACTACATGGTATGTAAGGAATATTTCTTTTTTTTACGTTACGAGGTACTTTTTTTACTTTTCTATCAAATGTACAAGAAGAATGTTTTTTTAACTTATACGGCATGAAAGGATTTTTACGGTTTTATAAAGCCTTATTTTCATGAAGCTTCATCCAAAATATTTTATGACTTTTTTAAAAAAGATCCATTTCTTTTAAAATTTCATGGCATTTTGTGAAAAAGAAAATGATTTTCAAGAAGAAAGCATATTTTCCTCAAGAATTCATTTCAAGTGCTTTATCAAAACCATTTTCCATCTAAGATGAAATTACTTCATATGTGTATGTTTCAAGTATAATGTCTACATGATTTATATGGTTTCACTTTTCTTATGATGAAATGATATCCATTTGTTTTATATGGATTATGTTATGATGGAATGATGTTTATAAAACCCATTTTATTCTTTAGGTTATGATGAATGTTTAAAGTTTATTTTGTGGCACAAGTAAGAATGATTTCATTATGAGATGGGTGGGACCTATATCTCTCTCCAATGCATTGGGTAAAGATTTATATCTCATGAGATAGACATGTCTAGAATGGTAAGTTAATCTGGTTCAGTGTTACAGGACTGAAATGAGGAGTGAACTCGATTCAGAAAAGGAATTTGTCCACTAAGATGGTCTTGGCAGCAATTCCTTGGCTACTATGGAAATCATATCATGTACATAATGTTTTGAAACAATTACAAGTTTTATTTCCAATATATTTTATCACGATTAATGTTACTTTATGATATATGCCTTACGTACTCCCAATATTTATGTCTTTACTCAAGATTTTAATGTTTAGATTTTATGTTCAAGTTCTTGCATTCAAATGTTTATGGATTGTTTTATGTTCTCTATGTTTACCCTTACTGAGAATTTGAGCTCACCCTTTTTATGTTTTCTTTTCCCCAGGATATAAATAAAGGTTTTAGGTAAGAAAACCAAAAGGGGAAGATCTTTATGTGAGATGTTGAAGATCATTCACCATGATTAGAAGATTTCATTCTGAGTTTCCAAAGACACTAAACTAATACGGTCTTTAGGAATCTCTTTTTGTCATGTATTAAGTATTCCGCAAGAGTAATGTAATATCCATGTACGTCAAGCTTTGGGTCTCTACAGTTGGTATCATAGCGATGGTTTAGTTAACCTTTGGAAACTAGGATGCGAAAACTTTAGTGAAATCCCTAGAGATATTTCTAAGGTATGTCTAGGGATGTCCCTAATGATAAGTATACGTATAGGTTATAGTCCTAGAATTATGGTAACGATCTTAGAATTTAACCTAAGATGTTATATATTGAATGCAATCCCCCTTGATTGTGATTTTGGCCTCTCACACTATTCATTTTGGGTTTTAGAAAATGGTTGGGAACGGGAAGATTCACGATAATGGAGGCTATGATGGACAATGGAATGATATTCTTCAGTAGAAACCGAATGAAATTGGATCTAGGGGCCCACATATCGTTATTATGCCTAATCAGCAATCTCATAATATGATCAATAATGTCAACTTTGGTAAGATTATCGACTCAGCTAATAAGAGAAAGATGGAGTTTCATGATGATCATAGAGGAAGGAAATTTCAATTTCTATCATGTAAATCATGTGGGAAGAGGCATCAAGGAGAATGTTTCAATGGAACTGGAAGATGCTTTGGGTGCGGAAAAGAAGGACACAAATCCAGTAAGTGCAAAGGAAAAGGTCCAGTTAACACCGTGGATAAGGATAATGGTATTGCTACGACATCAACAATGATTAGATGTTTTAAAGGTGGAATGTATGGGCATTATGCAAACCAATTCCCTAAGGGAAAATCTCATGGTCATATGGGTAGTATTTATGTGGATGATGATGAAGAGACTAAAAATGATATATGAGATGAAAGAAGTATTGAAGCTTGGTCAATGGTTTAAATAGGTAGTGGAATGATTGTATGTTTATCAAGAGTTATGTTGTATAGGTAATTTAATGGTACTATGGAATAAAGAAATATCTAAGGATTGTTACACTATTGTTTTTCCTAAAGTATTTGAAAGTATATATTGAATGGTACTGGTAACCATGAAAGGTTATTCAGATATTTTGGGAAAGAAGATGATATGCACATAATGAATGGATAAAGAGGAAATAATATGTTTGATAGTATTCATGAGCTCATGATTGATACAAGGACTAAGTGATATCATGGTTTGAGTATATAGAATTTTGAGGATTTTGGTATGTGGAAAGTGTTAACTTTTAACTGCATTCATGTTTTCACTAAGGTTCAATGTGTATCCATTTTTCAATAGAATACATGATGAAGGCCTTCGAATGTTTGGAATGTGACCAACAAGACATATCTTATGATATATGGGGATTAACGATGGTATTAACATGCTTGTTATATGAACTCTCTGGTAATCGTTTTCACTATAATATGAGATTGGACAGTAGTATTTTGGATAAGCCTAAATATTGGAATGGATTATGTTGGACATAAGTTAGTATTGTTTAAGGCTAGAACTTTTTAAATATTATTGATGGAAACTTAAAATAATGTGTTTTTAGAAAGAAAAAAAAGGACAACCTACTGGACGGGCGACAACCCATCACGTCGGACAAGGCTGTGGGAATCAAACCCACAACTAAAGTACGACAGGCCTTTATCGCCTTCCACTGGCCTACAGGAAGTCCATGTTTAGTAGAAACCAATTATATTATATTAATTAGTATGATATATGAAGTATAAGTCCATTTTAGGTACCATATATGATTAATCTCACTATAGATGGACTTATGTATTTTCGATAACTTTTTCTAACCTTTTGTTTAAGACAGATGGAATGACCCATCATTCTATCACATGATCTGCTAACACTTCACGAATGAAAAATTCAACTTCATTTCTTTAAGAGATGAAGTGGAAATTTTCCAAGGAATGAACAACGGTGAGACTGTACCAAAATCAAGAAAGTATTTCTTCTAATTCCAATTTCTTCAACTTTAGGGAAATGATCTTGAAAACCAAAAATGTTGTCCTAGTGCCCTTATATCCGACGAATCAGATGGTACCTTAGATCATCATAAATATATGGCTTTGTGATTGTTAGATTTTTCATAGTCATGTTCTCTACCACTCTCCATCAGAACATGATGGTTAGATTTATCTTCCATATCAATATTTTCACCTATGTTCTCCTACGTGGAAACCTAGTGATTAGTTAATTTGGGTAACCGTTACGTTTCATACTTTAGTTTTTAAAGATAAGTTTTGGTATTCCTTTTTACGATGTGGGTTTCTATTAAAGAAACTTTCCAGTAGAAAACCATTTATAACCCTGACGAATTTCGAGGGCGAAATTCATTTTAAGAGGGTTAGAATGTAACAACCCGATATTTTATGAGAATTATTCTTTTTAATTTCTTTGATGTCTTTTGTTGTACGCTACACTCAGATTATCTTGCGCTATATGCAACATCGTATTAGCTTGAAATATACTCAACACTATTCTTGCCTCGTGTTACACACAATTTCATGTTCTTTTTGGGGAAATTTTTCTACGCAACATTAAGTATAGATTTTGTTTAATGTATAAATGAAATAAGTTTTGATTATGTTATATGCAACATTGAGTATATATATATATATATATATATATATATATATTCAATGTAAAAATGAAATATGGTTGGATTATGTTATACGCAACAACAAAGGATTCTTGCACTACACGCAACCCTAACTTGGCTTACATTACACGCAATTGCGACCTTCCTCGATAGGGTGTGTAGTACACAATACTGAGTTTCACTAAACGAGATATTATTATAATATTATTATGAACTAGCCGTCATGAATAGTAATACCCACTTTTGAAATTTTATAAATTTTATCTTTCAAAATGGACTTCATTTTTGGATTCAGAATATCGAAATTAGCCTAGGGTGAATTATTGGTATTTTTCTGAAAACTTTCAATTTTTGATGAATAGTGAAAACACTGGGTTACTATTTAAAAACTAACTTTTTATTTAAATAATTATTTATTTTATTTAAATTTATTTTAGGTCAAAATTGATACATAATACCTATATAAGTTCAATTTAAATAATTGTAGTCATTTTATAATAATTTTAGATATATAAAAATTTTATTAAACTTTTCACCGTCTTTTACCCACCTCCTAGGAGAATTTGGAAATTCACATAAAACTTAATTTTACCGCTTCTATTAGTGGAATTTCAAAAATCCAAGAGACACGGTTAATATAAAGGACTAAAATGTGGTTCAATGAGATGAAAATAATTTTTGGTGAATAGTAACTTTTTACTTTTTTACCACGGTTAAAAGTAAATTGGGTAATTAAGGGTAAAAATGATATTATTATTACCCTAACACATGTCCTAATTATATTTGATAAGTTTAATTCGACCAGAAACAACCTTAGGAATAAAATATGACCATTTAGGTCCACTTGGATTAGATTAGGACATTTATTATTAATTTATTTAAAGAAGGGTTAAAATAGTAAAAATCAAAGTTTAATAACTAAAACATTTTTAATATAGTTTTATACATAAGATAAATTCGACTATAAATATTTATTAGAAAGATAAAAATATTTCCTACATAAGTTTATTTTATTTATGATTTTTACACATTATATAATTTAATTTATTTATGACACAATGATGATTTAGTAATTATCTTATTAATAAAATATTGACATAATTAATGTTATAAATACCCAAATAAATGTAATCTGTGACTTTTTATGAATTACACTAATTTTATAGGTTAAAATGACATGTTATTATTTATTTAATTAAATTTTTTCAAACTAATCATTCTGTAATTATTTTCACAAAAATCAATTACCAAATATTGTCAAAGTTGACATAGAATAGTTTTTAAAACAAATATTGTATAATTAATTGTTATTTTATTCCTAAAAATCTAAGGTTTGGTGAAATGATTTAGATAAGGTTATATATATTAATAATAAACAACTTGGGGTTCTTTTGGCTTGTTATATTAAGATTATTAACCTTATAGTGTAAGAAAACAAGAAGACACGGTAAAAGTAAAATTATTTAACTTAAAGTTAAATCTAAATGATAAGGTTAAAATAGAAACCTAAACTTTTCTAAATTCTATTAGACTAGAGTATTTCGACCCATCCCCACCTTATCTTCTAAATAAATCAATTTGGAGCTATTATAAATGGAATATTACTTTATTATAAAATAACATTTTGAGTTTTTCCAAAGGTGCCCCTCTCCTCCCTTATAAAAAGGGCACCCCTTACCGCTTCTCTTCACACCCATTTGAGCCTTGAATCTCAGCCACAACCTGCCCATTTCTCTTCTCCAATTGCCTAGAAACATTCTGGAGGTTCTGGTCTTCTCAAAATACCAACTCTACTTCCTTAAGATGAGGCTTCAAGGAGGTGCGTCGAAGAAGAGGTAATCTCTTCTTGCGATTCTCTCAAGTTTATTTCTTCTTCATCTTCTTCTTATTTAGTTGTTTAATTATAAAGTAATAACATCAGTATTACTCATATAATGATATGTTGTTATGAATATGAAACAATCATATTTAACCTTCTATCCATCCTACGGAAAATGAAATCACCACGCGTGCGTACGTACGGATTACTGTCTCCACGCCGTGGTGTAATCAGTTTTTCCACCACCACCTTACATGTATTGGTAAATGGTGTAAATAAATAACTATATATGGTTATTGTAAAGTGATATTGATTCTGTAATATTATACATACACTTGAATACAATTCCACAATCATTGGAATGATATCATCGCTCGTGCGTACGTACGGACTACCGTCTCCACGAACGCGATGATATTCATTTTCCCTGATTAACCATTCATGAATGATTATAATGTATATATAATGAATAATAATGAAATATATGACATAATGAAGCTACTGTATTTATGTATATATACATACATATATATATATATATATATATATTTCATCTACTTACTTCCATTCAAGTCAATAAAGAAAGGAAAACAGCATTCATGCGTACGTACGGCCTACCGTCTCCATGAACGGTGTGTTTCATTTCATTTATACATCTATTTTATATATATATATATATATATACTGAATATATATGATATATAAATCATTTTCTACATTCTGGAAGTATGTAAATCATGATATAAGTAATAATAATATCAAAAACAACAAGTCCAAACACGTATGATAAAAGAAACAATTTTACCCAAAACACTACTTTAACATGGAATTGACAAATGAATAGGTAATATAAATACCTAAGTGAACCATATATGATATAAAACAATGAATATGATTTTGTAATATGTCAATGAAATTATTTAAATCATTATACAGGAGGTTCGGATACATACGAATCATATCGGACATAAGGTAAGGGATATCTTTTCCAATCTCATTTTTATCCGAGATTGTTTATTCGTAAGTATTTACTGGGGTTATTGTTATCATCCATGTCCATGTTTTCTAGAAATTTTTTCATGTATTTTTAAAGTCCTTTTTACCCATTTTTTACTTTTACTACATGTTATGTAAGGAATCTTTCTTTTGTTTACGTTACGGGGTACTTTTTTGACTTTTCCATCAAAAGTACGAGAAGAATGTTTTTTTAACTTATAAAAAATGAAAGGATTTTTACAGTTTTATAAAGCCTTATTATAATGAAGCTTCCTCCAAAAAATTTCATGACTATTTTCAAAAAAATATATTTCTTTTAAAATTGCATGGCATTTTTTGAAAAGAAAATGATTTCCAAGAAGAAAGGATATTTTCCTCAATAATTTATTTCAAGGGCTTTATCAAAACCATTTTCCATCTAAGATGACATTACTTCATATGTGTATGTTTCATGTATAATGTATCTATGATTTATATGGTTTCACTTTTCTTATAATGAAATGATATCCATTTGTTTTATATGGATTATGTTATGATGGAATGATGTTTATGAAACCCATTTTATTCTTTGGGTTATGATGAATGTTTAAAGTTTATTTTGTGGCACAAGTAAGAATGATTTCATTATGATATGGGTGGGACTTATATCTCCCTCCAATGCATTGGTTAAAGATTTATATCTCATAAGATAGACATGGCTGGAACGGTAAGTTAATCCAGTTCAGTGTTACAGGAAATAAACAAGGAGTGAACTCGATTCAGAAAGGGACTTTGTCCACTAAGATGGTCTTGGCAGCAATGCCTTGGCTACTATGGAAATCATATCACGTGATTAATGTTTTTCCACAATTACAAGTTTTATTTCCAAGCTATTTTATCATGATTAATGTTCATTTATGATATATGTCTTACATACTCCCAATATTTATGTCTTTACTCAAGATTTTGATGTTTAGATTTTATATTCAAGTTCTTGCATTCAAATGTTTATGGATTCTTTTATGTTCTCTATGTTTACCCTTAATGAGAATTTGAGCTCACCCTTTTTATGTTTTCTTTTCCCCAGGATATAAATAAAAGTTTTAGGTAAGAAAACCAAAAGGGGAAGATATTTATGGGAGATGTTGAAGATCTTTCACCTTGATTAGAAGATTTCATTTCGAGTTTCCAAAGACACTAAACTAATAGGGGAATTAATAAATGTTCCTAGAAAAATGAAAGATGACATGAAGGCTAGGTTAGACTTGATTGTAATGGGGATAAAGGAAGAGTTGGCTCTGACAAAGGGTAAAATGTAGAATTTTCTTCCTCCAACAGCTTACACTCTATCCAGATAGAAAAATAGCAATTTTTCTTTTTCATTATGAGTGTAAAAGTTCCACAGGGGTATTCATAAAATATAAAGAACATTGTTTCAATGACTAATTTGAATTTACAAGGACTGAAATCACATAAATGTCATGTTTTGATGAAATATTTAATGCATGTAACATTCTATTGCATTCTGCCTCAAAATGTATGATATACATTAACCGGACTCTTCTTATTTTTCAAATCCATATGTAGTAAAGTTATAGACCCATAAAATTTTCCTATCATGAATAAAAAGATTTCAATCATATTATGTGAATTAGAAATTTTCATCCCACATTCATTATTTGATATAATGGTCCACCTAATGGTTCAATTGGTTAGAGAGGTTTGACCATGTGGTCCTATCCATTACAGATGGATATACCCCATTGAATGGTATATGATGATTTCGAAAGGGTATGTCAAGAATCGAAGTCCACCAGAAGGTTGTATTATAGAATGATATATTTTTGAAGAAGATATTGAATTATGTAATGATTTCCTATTATATTTTGAAAGAATCAGCCTCCCAAAGGTTCTTCACAGTGAGCACCTTATGGGCGAAGAGATTTCTAGAAGAGAGGTTGTTACAATTACTTTGATATAGTGGGAGTAAGCACGCATTTACATATTACAAAATAGTGAATATGATTATTCATACATTGAAGACCACAAATAAATTATTAGAGGTTTGAATCTATCAAGTGATAAAATATGGATATTAGATACATGAAATCAATAGTTTATAGGATGGTTCAGAGATCAAATTTATAAGGATTTATCAGAAAATATGAATCCAATTGTCGAACGACTTCAATGGATAGCTTGAATACTGAATTAAAATTTTATAACTTACACTAGGTTTGTAATCAATGGTAATATGTTCTATAAAAAAGAACACAATGATTTCAGTATGATGTAAAAATATTGGTGTTATGCTTTTGGTTGAAGTGATGCACATATCTGGTTCCATGGATTGAAATCCAATCTATTCAAATGGCTCATATTTTTGGAATTATCAAACATATATATGAGTTAGATTATATAACATTTCAAGTGATGCTTTTCTATTAAAAATGGGTTGAAAATATTAATGGAGTGAAAGTTGATTAAATGGGCTTTATGGAGGTCAATTTCGGTGTACAAGGGGAAAACAATGAGCCATTCCTAATGGAATCACAGGAAGTGCAAGTATTTTATGTCTCTGATCCAATAAATAAAAATTGGTCGATTGTCCTACTGGATAATAAAACAAATATTGAGTCACATAAAAAATTAATCAAGGATGACCCTTTCATTGGTACATCACAATCAGTTAATACCAGTCCCAATGTATACAATGGATTATATGTTAGAGGGGACTACAAAGAGGGGAGTTGGATTCTTGAAAGAAGAACCAAATCCTTGAAACCTTTAAAAAATAATGATAGTTCAATGAGAATGTAAAATTATTTTTTAATATATCATGTTTTTGTTCATAATATTATATGTTCTCTACTATATTGACATAATCTAAATTAAATGTTTGACTACTAATGTAGACAATAAATTATGCACATTATTTTGTTACCAATACCTCGGAAGAATAAACTATAATGAAGGAAACACTTTGGAATGATTTTAAGGAAATGTTACGATTTAATTTCTATATTTTACTAAAAAATTATATAACGGAATGTTGATTTAATTTTCATTATTGCTTGAAGTGTTCATCTATTTTAGAAGATTTATGTCCATGTTTCATGCCTTTGAAGAGTTTTGGTGCAGAAACATGTGAATGATGTATAGAACACCCCAAAACATTTTCACCCCTGTAGTGTTGCAGTTATAACTTTTCTTCAAGTTTATTACACTAAATTTTCAGGAAGAGAAACGACACTGCATCTGCTCAATGATAGGGGTGATTTTTATGTTTACATAGTAAAATCATTATCCATATAATTAATTTATTGTTTCATATTTATGTTTAATTTATTTATTTTTAGTATTACTCATATAATAATTTTTATCTTATATAGGTGGATTATTTTGTTCGAGTTGGGGTGATTTTTCTATCCATCCTGACTTTCTACATCCAAACATTTACAATCTTCTTCTCCATAATTTAAGACATGTTGGAATCAGGTGCACCTCAATCTGAGGCATAGTGAATAGTATGACTCCAAGTGCATCTTATTATTTAAAATTGACATCAATTTTAGTAAAATTATCACTTTCTGTTGATCTATTTATTTATATTATTATAAAACTGGAATAGTTTTATTATATAGGTGTGTTATTTTTTTCGAGAAGGGGGTGGTTTGTTCAATAATAGAATGAGTCTGGTCAGGATTAAATAATAAAGGAACATTTATGTTTTTTAATGTATGTAATAATTTTTATTTTTTTCATTTTATAAACCAATGTTTGAAATATATATAATATAGTTTTTTTTGGTATTTGTGTTGTAAATTTCATTTCAATTAAATTATGTATTAGGACTCAATTTTTATGATATCTGGTGTGTTTTATAGTGTGTTGCTGGTGTGTTTCTGGTGTTGTGGTGTGCTGTAACAACACACTATAGTATGGCCCTTTTTCAGTGTGTTTCCTAGCACTGATAATGAAAAAAAAACTATCGTCTCCTTTAAAAGTGTAGATAAAGAAACCCTTTATCAATGATTTTAAAAGCACTGATAGAGGGGACATTTATCATCACTTCTAAATGTGTTGATAAATGTATACTTTATTAGAATTGATAAATGTTCCCTTTATCAGTGCTTTTAAAAGGGCCGATAAATGTCCCATTAATCAATTCTTTTTTAGTGCTGATAAATGACCCCATTATGAGCACTTTTTTAGCACTGATAAAATTCATGGGATTTTAACATCGGTCACGTTATCAGTGTTTTTATAGTATGGATAAAGAAAATTTCTAGCACTGTTAAAGGATGGTTTTGTAGTAGTTATTGGAGAGAAAATTATTTGCAGTGATTCATCTTAATGGAGACTTAAGTTGAAATTGAGACATACCAATGATGAGTCAAGATGATGGTATGTCATTCTCAATGGTTACTCATCTCGATGGTAGGTCATTCCATTACTTTAACAAAAATACACTTTGACAGTAGGTCATTCCATAACTTTTCCAAAATTACACTATCATTGTAGGTCATCTCAATATATAGACAATTTAGAAGTTCCAAGATCTGATGGTGACTCATCCTATGGTGTTAGGTATTTCCTTCACTTATCCAATTCTTAATCTTGTTGGTGACTCATTTCTGATGTTATATCTTTTTCTTTACTCTGTCAAATATCCATGGGTTATCTTCAATGGAGGGTGCTATCAATAATTATACAAATTTCTCATCCTAAATGGTGAGTCACATATAGTGGTGAGTGCTTTTTCCACTTTGTAAAATTATTTCCTTACTTTAATACATTATAAAATGTTACAGTTAACATAAAACTCATTAGTGACCTAATAAATATGATTTTGTGATCATTAAAACAAGGGTTCTGATAGTATCCCCCTTTTTATGATTAAAATCATGGAATTTCATAAATAATAGTATCAAAGGGTAAAGGAAAGGTAATGGTATCAAATGTTATTACATAGGAAACAAATAAAGGCATCAAAGAAACGGTTGTAGGAACATCAGTCAAAGAAGGAGGCTCTTTGATGATCATAGGCCAAAGATGTTGGACTGGTACTCTAGAAGATATGATGAAAGACTGTAAATGAGATGTAAAAGGTGAACTATGGTTTATGGTTACACCAGGCATGAAGAAATCTGAATTAGTAGCTGAAGGGGACATATGGGTAGTAACTCGTATAACATCCTAAACTCGCGCATCTGGATTCTGTGCATAAAAACGCTATATATATTTTTTATAATGTAAATTGAAAAATGAAAAACACATTTTACATGTGAGAAAGTTTTAAGGCCTAGGTTTTGGAGAATAGAAAATTAATTACAAAACATTAGTATTGTAAAAAAATAAAATAAAAAGACTAAACTATTTCATGTGTGCTAACTCTATATGCAAAGAGAACACCTTCTGAGAATTATACAAAACCTATGAAGAATAATTTAAAATAAGAGGTGATCATTAATTCTCCTAGTAAAGAGTTTTATAAAATACCAGTGAAAAATACCTTTATAAAATATTATGATACTTTGAATATAATTATACTTTGAAAATTTTTTAAAAACAATCTAGATATTTTTGGAAAAGATTGAGTAAACTACTTAAAAAACCATGGGGACACTTGAATCATAGAAGGCTATTTATGCCTACAAAATTTCCTGAGAGATGATTTTACACCCCATTCCCTATCTTGTTTACCATTTCCATGTTCTAATATTTATAAAAACATTATGATATTTCCATATATATATATATACATTTTTTTCACCATGGTTTTTTATTTAAAAACATGTCAATTCTTTAAATAAACACACACACACTCACATATATACATATATATATATATATTTATTTAATTACAAATATTAATTGGAAATCAATTGTGAGTTTGTTACAACAAAAACTCATGTCAATTATCCCTTTCATAGATTAAATAATAAACATCCACACTTTTATTTATAACAGCATAAAATAAATTTCATGAAATGTTAAACATTATCATTTTAATAGTCATCCTTAAATTAAGATATTAATTACCATTTACTTGATTCAAATTATGATGTCTAGTGTTATCATTTTATACAAAAAATTATATTGTATTTTCATGAACCATTTATAAAAAATAATATCAATTGTAAGTTTCTATTCACATATAATAAGAATTAATTAATTATAAGCATGATCATAAAATTTATAAAATAATCATTTTTACTAAAATATTTCAACCATAAATAAATTGAAAATATAATCTTCTACAAGATATTATTTTTAAAATTTAACCCATATTCATACATGATTTTATTGTGTTCTCAAATCATGTATTAATTATTAAATATGTCAATATATATATATATATATTCTTAAATAAAATAATCATAAAATAAAAAATTAATATATACATAAATATGAAATAAGGAATTTTTAGTACATGAATAACTAAAGTAATTTGAATTAGATATTCTTGATGTTTGGAAATAATACCCGTATATATATATAACTATATAGATTAGAAAATTATCAACCTTCATGATTCACATAGAAATAAAAATATAAATAAATATCATTACATAAATTTATAAATCATTCATTTTTTATTAGAATATTTATGAATGATTGAAACACTTGAATATATATAAACCTACATGAAGAACATGAACTTAAATTTGAAAGTAATTTATAAGTACATAATAATTTTAAATATATAGAAGTCCCCCTAGTTAAATTTTAAAATAGTTTCATTTGAAATCATAATATTTAAAAAAGAATTAATCTCCCTAAATAATCTTGAATATATAAACACATACATAGAGTAAGAACTTAAAATTGAAGATGAATCATGCATAATAGTTCTAAATAAAGAATATCTTATTAAATGAGTATGAAAATAATAAATAAACAAGTAGTTTAAACATATAAAAATATGGACTTGAATTTGGAAATTCTTCAGATATATATATTAAATTAAAATAATTCCCCTTACATATAAATTTGAACACAAAGAATCAATTATAAATATTAAATTAATCACTTACCTTCATGAAATTGAACTAGAAGCGCCTCTTCCTGGTCTTGGACACACCAAAAAAGTGCATAAATTGATTTCATGTTTTTATGGAATGAAGAAGTGCATGATGAACCCTTCAAATGGAATGATTTATATAGTTGAATCCATTGTTTGAAATATAATTGTATACAGGTAGAAGAATTCTGATGGAAATTCCAGTGTGACACTACACATTTCCTTTTTTTTTAAAGCATTTTGTGGTTCTATATTACATGGCCAGATATTTGGTTGGTTTATTGTTGATGATAAATAATATATATATATATACCTATATATTGATGTTTTCCTTCATTGGTGTAAGAATCCTGACATATGAAGAAAGATACATGGGTGTTTATATAAACAAATCAACGATATTCATTTGTTTTTTTATTCGATTTTATAAAAGCTTCTCAATGAAGCTACACTGAAACCAAACAGAGAGAAAAAAATAAAAATATCAATCTATGTCAAATAGAGATGCATTAGATAAAATTGATATATGTAAAAATATAACTACATTGAAAACCAAATGACTAGGTTAGATAAATATATAAATAGGAAAACATAGGAAGATGTATGTGGATCAAAGGAAAATGAGATAATGACGTGCATAATATTCAGACACCAATGAAAGAAAACAAATTCCTACAAAAAAATACACACCTAGATTGGAAGATGAAGAACATCACACATTCCTCGATCGAGACCCAATTCACTGTAGGAAATCACTCTGATTCGAAGCACTAACTTGCGGTTGTCCCCTTTTTCCAAGAATGATCCCTAGGTCCATAGTCCCATGACGGATCAACCTATCACTCTCCCTATCTTTGACTTCACTAAGGATGAAGACCTCTATTTGTTTTTCCAAACCCCTTAGCCCTGATTTGGCATCAACTATAGCATAATAACCCAAGGAAGACCCTCAGTCAAACCCCTTCCCCCAATGACACTCGACCTCCTGGACTCCCATCCTAAATCCCACTTTTTCTTTTCCTTTTTCACATTTTTATTTATTCTTTTTTATCATTTTATTTTAATTGTTTTGTTGTCATTTATATTTTTATTAATATTCATAACCATTTATACCTATTTTTATTAAATAATAATTAATATGATTTATGATTTCTTTCATTTTTATATATATAATAATAATAATAATTTATAATTTCAAAATATTATAAAAAAATTTATAATAGATTTCAATATATAACCTTAATTTTATAACAAAAAAATAAATTATAGCTATCAATAAAAGTTTTGATTATTTATTTATTTGTAAATTTGTTCAATTTTATTATATAAAAATAATCAAATAAGTATATTTAAAATAATAATTTTAAATAGTATAATCAAATCTTATTTCGTAAAATTAATACTTTATTTATTAAATGTTAAAAAAATATATTTTCATAATGTAGGATTGATATAAATTAATTTTATTTCTAAGTTTTATTATATAATTTTAAATATTAAAATTAAGAAACTATATTTTAATTAAAAACACTTAGTTTATAAAAGATCATTATCTATTCAAATTATAAATAAATCTACTTATTAAACACATGTTTAATATTTTAAAATTTCAGAGATGTTACATTCTTCCCTCTTAAAATAATTATTCCCTCGTAATTTATTTATCTGATATAAGACAATTATGAATTTCCATCTTTAAAACTAATAAATACTAGAACTGATAAAATTATAAACTCTATCACTCAGATTTTTTTTCAAACAAAAACATGCAATCTTTTATGTTTTCTAGACCTTTGCTCTGAAACCAATTATAACACCCCGAACCTGTTCTTCTGAATTCAGTGTATAAAAATATCATGTAATTTTTTATAAATATAAACTAAAAAATAAAAAATAGATTTTTTATAGTGAGATATTTTTTATTCTAGGTTTTGGTGAGTAGACAATTATATAAAAAACATTATAGTTGTACAAAAATAAAATAAAAAGACTAAACTGCTTCGTGTATACTAACTCCATAAGAAAAGTGCACACCTTTAGAAAATTCTACTAAACTTATGAAAAATAATTTTAAACAAGGGTGAGCATTAATTTTCCCAGTAAGAATATTTCCAAAAGATTAGTGAAAAATAACTTTATAAAATATCATAATACATCGAAAATAATTTTATTTTGTAAATGGTTTAAAAATAATTCTATTATTTTTGGAAATCATTAACCGAAATCCTAAAAACAAAACCATTAGGTAACTTGAAACATTGAAGGCTATCTAGGTCTACCCACTTTCTTGAGGGACAAGTTCACTTCCCATTCCCTATAATGTTTACCATGCCCAAGTTCCAATTTTTATTAAAACATTTTGACCTTTCCATATATATATATATATACATAGATTTTTTTCTAGTAGATTTTTTTATTTTAAAAAATGTCAATTTATTAAATACACATACACACTTATATATATATATATATATACACATACATACATGAACTTTCATAGGAAATCACTTGTGATTTTGTTACAACTAACTCATGTCAATTATTCCTTAAATGGATTAAATAATTAACACAAAAACATTAATCCATAATCTCATAAAATAAATTTTATGAAATGTTAAACATTATTATTTGAACAATCAACCTTAAATAATTATTCTAACTACCCATTTACTTGACTCAAAATATACTGTTTGATGTTATAATTTTATAAAAAAAGGATTGTGTATTTTCATGAATCATTCACCTGAAATAATAGTGATTGTAAATTTATATTCATGTATAATAATAGATAAATAATTATAAGAATAATCAAAAAATTTATAAAATAAATATTTTAATTAAAACATTTCATCCATGAAAAAATTGAATATATAATTTTATGCAATATCTTGTTTTGAAATTTAACCCATATTCATATATGATTTTCTTGCGCATTCAAATCATCTATTAATGATTAAATATGTTGATATATATATGTGTGTGTATATATAAATATATTATTAAATAAAATAAACATAAAATCATAAATTAATATTTACAAAAATATGAAACACGGTATTTTTAATAGTTGAATAATTAGAAGACATAGAGGTAGATATTCTTGGAGTTTAGAAATAATACCCTTATATTTATATCAAGAAATGTATAGACATGAAAATTATCAACCTTAATGTTTCACATATAAATAATAATATAAATAAATATAAAAATATAAATTAAGAATGAATTCATTTATAATTAGAATATTTATGAATGATTATAACACTTGAATATACAACACCTACATTAAGAATGTGAACTTAAATTTGAAAGTGATTTATTGATACATAATAATTTAAAATATAATGAAGTCACCGTACATAAATTTAAAAAGACTTTCATTCCCAATCAGAATATTTAAAAAATTATTACATTAAATAATCTTGAATATATAAATGCATTCATAGAGTAAGAACTTAAAATTAAAGATAAATCATGCATATTAGTTTTAAATAATTAAACTAACCTTAAATAAGTATGAAAATAATAAATAACAAGTGATTTTGAACATATAAAAATATGGACTTGAATGTGGAAATACCTCACACATATACATATATACATACATATATATATATTAATTTAAAATAATTCCCCTTACAAGTAAATTCGAACCCAAAGAATCAATTATAAATAATAAATTAACCCCTTACCATCAAGAAATTGAACTAGAATCTGAAGGTTTCGGGCGCAGTTGAAGCACGTGGGTGGATGTTCCCACTTGGATTTTTGTCTTTAGAAATGATCAATCCAGGATCAATATGACGATAAACACCAGCCTCCATGGATCGATTCACAGAAATATAAAACGAATAAGAAAAGTCCCAGAACCACAAAATTGGATCATCACAGGTAAATTATAATTAATTTAATTAACTGAAAATAAGTACCTTTTGGGTGTTCTTTATTCATTGATATTCTTGATCACGTTTTTATGTGATTCGTCATTGCGTCGTAGAATCCAAGTATAGACTTCCTCTAGCAGTGATCCACACGTGCACCTCGTATATCTGGACGTCGCCAAAGGAGTCTTCGGATGCTAGCGTGGAGAAACCTTTTCTTGTGTTGTCCTCCTTAGATCATCTTGATCCGATGCAAGAGGATCTTTCTCGGTCTTGAGAGTGTTCTTGGAGGAAGATGTTCTTTCAGCCTTAAAAGAATTCTCCAGAATTGTTGTGCACAATGATTCACTTATAGGAAAAGAGTTGGGGTTATGGGGATATTTATAATCAGGTTGGAGTTTGTAGGGTTATGATAATAAATAAATGCTTTATGCATTTTATTTATTTCATTAAATCTTATTGAAAACCCCCATGTCGAATAATTAATTCCTTGACATGCACCCACGTGGATTATAATAAATATATTTTAATAAAACAATATTATATCCTCAAAATATCGACTGGAAAACTACATGGCATGTAATCATTAATACACGGAATGTACTTGTTTTCCATAAAGCTACACGGCATGTAATCATTAATACACGATGTGTACATGTTTTCCATTTACTTTCCAAATTGAGAACTACATGGTGTGTAATCATTAATACACGGCGTGTACATGTTTTCCTTGAAAAACTACACGACGTGTAATCATTAATACACGGCTTGTATATCTTGTTTTTCATTTCCTTCTTCCTCCATCATTAAAATTATTTAGGATTCCTTGAATAATTATTAAACCACGTATGGGAATAATCTTTATTCTACTTGAGATACTTGGATACACATAGTATGTGACCCTCTAGGCCTCTTTCTCGTTGGCATTAGGCGGGCTTGCCTAAACTCCAAGATTACTATCTAGAAACGGGTCAAGGCACCCAAGAGAAAGAAGTTGACGCCACATTGACGTGTCACCTCATACAAACACTTACTGTGTAATTTAATCCATTTGTCTCAATATCTCATCAAGCAGGTTTCATGGTAGTGTCATAAACCTATATGGTTGATCTGTCATTCTTTGACTTTTAGAAATAAACTCGTTATGTCACCATGTCCATGGAATTTGTTCAACAGTTCTATTTCAATCAAAAGGCCTGAGATATCTACTTCCATAAATATTAGAGGTACAAATCCTTCCTCAACTTATCCATTAACAACATGTCATTCGTGATGCACCCAACGTACCCTACTTCCCGCCAACTGTCTTCGTGACGGTTTTCGTCAGCAAATATAAATGCGCGAGTCATAACATGAGTTAATGATAATCTTCCAGTCTAAGGACCATTACACACACTCACAGATAGAAATATCCAATGACACCAAAACATGCATAATTTACTACTGGCAGGTTTGTTCTCATAATCACTCATCTTGGAGACTACCAAGTGTGAACTCTATGAGTGAGAGTCTCATGTTCTTATGAGTACTCGCACATGATGGTATGTATACCATGTTTCCTATCATAATATGTCATCCAACGGCAAGAACTTTATTTAAGAATATTTTTTATAGCATTTCAAGTTTATCATCATAGCGGTGATTTTCCATGACCATATTAATGCAACAAATATTCCAGGACATTATTATATTATAGTCATGCAGAACAATGAACAATATATAATAAGGGAACATTCATGTAATAAAAGTACAAAATAGTTGGTTCTTAGGAAACCAATCCTATCAAACTCCCACTTGGACTAGATCCAACTGCCTACGACTTTTAGTCTGCTAGACCTCACATGATTATCATGTTTCTGCTGAGTCAAGGATTTAGTCAAGAGGTCCTTCACATTGTCTTCCATGGAAATACTGCTCACTGCAACTTCACCTCTCTGAGAAAAATCCCTCAAGAGATGATACTTCCAAAGTATGTGTTTTGTCCGCTGATGTGGCCTTATCTCTTTTTCAAGTTCCAGCGATGTAGTATTATCACAATAGAGTGTGATAGGATCTTTACTTCTAGGTACTACATCTAGCTCTTGGACAATGATTCACATCCATACTACTTCTTTAGCTGCCTCTGAAGTTGTGATATACTCGGACTCTACTGTAGAATCTGTGACCACACCTTACTTTGAGCTCTTCCTGTTCACTGCACCTCCATTCAAACTGAAGATGTACCCAGTCTGCGACTTCATGTCATCTTGATCAGTCTGGAAACTAGCATTTACATGTCCTCTGATGACAAGTTCCTCATCTCCTCCATAAACCAGGAACATATCCTTAGTACGCCTCAGATACTTAAGGATAGTCTTGACTTCCATCCAATGGCGGTCTCCTGGATCAGCTTGATATCTGCCTACCACACTCAATGCATAAGCAACATCTAGCCTTGTACATAGCATAACATACATGACTGACCCAATCACGGATGCATAAGGGATCCTTTCCATTTTCTTTCTTTTCTCATGTGTCTGAGGACACATTTTCTTGGAAAGATGAATTCCATGTGACACTGTCAACAATCCCCTCTTAGATTATTCCATAATGAATCTCTTCAGTATCTTGTCAATGAATGTACTTTGACTTAGGCCCAGCATTCTCTTGGATCTATCACGATGGATCTTGATCCCAAGAATATATAATTCCTCGCCCAAGTATTTCATAGAGAATCATTTATCCAACCATGCCTTAACATACTGTAAGACAGGTACTTCATTTCCAATTAGTAATATGTCATCATCATATACTATTAGGAAAACAAATGCACTTCCACTAAACCTTTTGTACATACAAGGCTCACATTTGTTCTTAGCAAATACAAATTCTGTTACAGCTTCACTAAAACGAATGTTCCATGACCTTGATGCTTTCTTTAATCTATAAATGGATTTCTGCAACTTTCATACCTTGTTGGCATCCTTTAGAGTCACAAACCCTTCAGGTTGTTTCATGTAGACATCTTCTTGGAGGTTCCCATTAAGGAATTATGTTTTGAAATCCATTTTCCAAATTTCATAGTCATGGAAAGCGACAATGGCCAATAGGATTGTGATGGATTTCAGCATCGCAGCCAATGAAAAGGTTACATAATCATTATTACCCTCTATGTAAAGAGTTGGTGATAGTTAATCGCAACGCTTTGTGAGGCGGTAGTCTGGCATACACAAGCACAACCTTAGTGTTGTCACGACCCGCCTTCACCAAGATGAGGAAAGGGACAGAAAACTGCTAGACCCTTCCTTCCTAAAGTTGAAGGCGAGATTACGACCCTTGAGACCCGCCTTCAATAGGTCCCGGAGTGGCGACTAGCACCAAGGGTATATAATCACACAAAATGGAAGGCATTACCCATGTTATTTAGTAGGACCGAGAGATAAGATAGTAAATCCCAAAAAACACCAAAACTGGAAGTACAAATAAATCCAAAACAAACCATTCCCATATGAATGTTCCAAATTAAATGATACAGGGTACAAGAAAACTCAAAAGGAAATTACCAAAGAAAATAAAAACAACAACAGCAATTGTCCCAATGTCCGAACTAGTACGGCCCCACATGATCCATAAAGACCTCTTCGAAACCTGAAAGCAGTTTTATATAAGTAGGGTGAGCATACGAGTATAATCAGTAGGGAAAACCAAAAGCTCTAATGCACAAGTTGGGATACATTCTAATGCCCGTGAGAAAAAAAGATAACTAGAGCACCTAGTAAGGAAACTATCCACCCCATCCTCATCAAGGCACACTCCCCAAATAATACAATTCAAGTAATGTAATAGTATTAGAACATCGATATTTGGGTACCCCACACCACTTTCCCACTGGTTATTGAAGACATCCTACGCATCGGACATATCCCTCCAATCTCACTATAGTCCCACTGCCACACCCTGCCTGCACACACCTGGGCTATCATAACTGTACATCCCGCCCGAAAACACCTGGGCAATCACTACCACACATATCTCCTGCAAACACCTAGGCCACAACAACTAAACGTAATCACGCCCGTACACACCTGGTCCCGAACAACTACTGCCACACCTGAAGACACCTAGGCCTCATCCTAAAGGCACATGGGAAACCACCTTCCCGCAAACACCTAGGCCTACCACCACCACGTGCCATGCATGAGGGGCTATAATAGACCGTAGTCCATCACAGCCTACCCAAAGAGTCTTGGGCTACTTGAGAAAGGTTGCAGAAAAGGATCTAATAACTAGCCACCCATAGGAGTGTTGGGAAAATCACCCTCCCCCGTGAAATGGGGGTGTTCGGCACGAAGTGTTCAACTTAGGTGGGGCACAAATATAAAACATAAGAATTAAATTATACATATAGGTAAACAAGCACTCATCCCAACCAAAGGGTTCCAAAACCAGACCTACCACAAACACCCTGGTTATTATTCATTCATAAGAAGCAGCACAACCATGTCGCAACTCATTCCCCAAGAAGAATTCCCCATTGAACCCATTCTCATTTTCATATTCAAGTGATTCTGTTTAAGTAAATTATGCACTATTGGGAAACTAACAGGCATAGCCACAAGCCAAGGAAAGGAAAACATCCAAAACAACAATTTATGTATTCACACTCGGTTCTCTTTTAAAGTCACAACAACAAAAAGGGATCCTTGAGATCCCGCAAAGTACTAGAACCAACCCAAGCCCCAAAATATGGGCATATGATCATAATACAACAACTGAACCACAGAAGGGGATCCCATCCCTATCCATGTCACTCACAAGCATCAACAGTAAACATCACTATAACATAGAAAGGGAGTTTTTAAATTGAATATTCCATTCATTTAGTTCCATCTTTCCATTTGGATAACTGGGGTGATCACACAAGTATTCTTATTCATTGGGCATCCATTTAATCCACCGAGTTTACGTGATTTACCAGTTTCCATGTTACATCTATTCAATCACATAATTATCCATTAAAATAGAGGTTCATTAGTGCACTAGAAAAGACCACCAACGACCATTATTTTCAATGGACATAAGCCCATAAAATCCACAACATATAAAGATTGGTAAAAGAGTACACTAGAAACATCAAACACACCCCTTCATCCCATAAAGGTCCATTTATTATCTTCATTAAGGTCTGGTTTTATCCATCCCCATAGGAAACATTTTCATGCCCACCCTGCATGATGCATAGTAAAGAGAGACTAAGGAAAACCCCTACCTGGATGATCAACGATTGAAGCTTATCTCCATGTTCCAAGAACTAAGATGCGCGACTTGAAGGGGACGAACACCGAGGACTCCAAGAATGAGCAGGAAAGGCTACGGCACAGGTGCACCACTCACCTCAGGAAGGGGACTCCAAACGCACTAATGGGGAGAACGAACCCAACAAAGAAGAATAATAAAATAATTGAAGTTCTATATAAAGAGTCAAGATCCTGGAGTTATGGGATAAGAATTTTGAAAGTATTTAAAGGCAGATCATGGTTTCACCACGCAGTTGGGTGGTTACACAGGATGGGATTAATTGTTATTTAATTTCTCATTGGGGAGGTGGTCGTAACACCTGTGCATTAAATGATTTCATTTAAGGAGAGGAAAACTGGTCCGTTGTGGGTCTCTCCACTCCTAGGGGATTTAAAACATTGTTTATAGTGATAAAATAAACTTTGAACCACTTTAAAAGGTTAAAAGACTTAAAAGTGGCGTTACAGGAAAAATTTGGGAAGAAAACACCAATAAGACCCCCGTGGAATGGATCAGTGATACACCGATCAACAACACACCATTCGGTGTCACACCAATCGATGACCCACCAATCGGTGTCACCGATGGTTGACACTATAATGACATCCTTCCACCGAGACTTCACCCTTAAGATCAAGTCCTGATCGGTCCAGGGCATGCCAAACACTAGAAATTTGGCAAAGGGATGGACCAGGAGGGTCTGGTCCATCACATTAGATACCTCTTGAACTATTCTCATCCTCGAGAATCAAACCTAAATCCAAAGAGAAGAGAGGGGTCTGAACAACCACCTCGAAAGATACCTCTCAGTGAAAAACTACCCCAAACAGCCATACCAAAACTAAGGTTCACATTGTATTGACACACAGATCGAGGAGTTCTTTCCTCCATGTCAAGATACTATTCACTTTGGGCGGCACTGACTCGCCCGCACGGGTTTAATCTCTTCCACCTTAATGCGTCTTGATTAGGGATCATGTCCTCCCTTCCCCACAAATCAGGTCTTTTCATAAGCATTCACCAGGTAAGGAAACAAAACATCCCATAAACCAATAAGGTCAGCATTACATCAACATCAAGTACAAGAAAAAATTGAACAAAACTCAAAACAGCTCTGGGTACTGGGCACACATCTATGCCTTCGGTTCCCAGGTACTCTATTAGCGGCCATCGTGCCTCCATAACACATGAACCAATGGCATGGTTCGTCCATGAAGCACTTTCTCCATTCGATCCTCGATCCTCACTGGTCACTCCATGAATGTAGCATCGTCCCCTATATCCATCTCTCCCCAGTCAATGACATGTGAGTCATCTAGTACATATTGATGAAGATGGGATACATGGAAAACGTCATGGATCCTTTCTAACTAATGTGGCATCGCCAGCTGATATGCCACCTCACCGACTCACCCCAACACTTCAAAAGGCCTGGTAAACTGAGGAGAGAGCTTGCTCTCCTTGCCGAACCTTTGCTACCCACGTCAAGGGGAAACTGTCAAGAACACATGGTCTCCAAACTCAAATTCCAAGGGCCTCCTCCTATGATCAGCATACGACTTCTCTTGGTCCTAGGCTACCTTCATCCTCTCATTCACAAGATGAACCTTCTCCATTGTGCTCTACACTACCTCTCGGCCAAGAACACCTGCTTCTCCAACCTCGGTCCAACACACAGGCGAACCACATAGCATCCCGTACAAGGCTTCAAACGGTGCCATGCCAATAATAGAGTGATAGATATTATTGTCGGCAATCTATACTAAGGGAAAATGTCATTCCCATGATCCTGTAAAGTCCAAAACACATACCGATAGCATATCCTCGAAGGTCTAGATGGTTCGCTCTGTCTGTCCATCTGTCTGGGGGTGGAAAGCGGTGCTAAGATGTATCAGGGTTCCAAAATCATGCTTCAATCCCCTCCAGACTCATGAGGTAAATCGTGCATCCCTATCCGAGACTATGGACCACCGAACTCCAGGCAGCCGCACCACCTCATCCGCGTATCTCCATGTTAATGCTTCCACTACACTTGACTCCTTGATCACTAGGAAGTGATCTGATTTTTAAAACTGGTCTTCCACTACCCAGATAACATCTCAACCTCCTTGAACCCTGGGTAGTCCTGTGAATAAATCCATCAAGATGTCATCCCACTTCCACTCAGGGAAATTTAAAGGATGCAACAAACCTCCTGGTACGCAGTGTTCTGCCTTTACTTACTGACACACCGGGCACCTAGACACAAACTCTGCCGCTACCCATTTCACTACGGGCCACCAAAACTATTCCCTCAGGCCTCGGTACATCTTAGAAACTTTAGGGTGTACCAATACAAGTGAGTTATGGAACTCATGGAGAAATCCCTGACGTGCGTCCTTGTCGCGAGGACGGTCAAGTTTACATTAATAAATACCCAAAATATAGCATAGTGGCTAACCTCAGGGTCGCTCTCAAGGAAGCAATGTCAAGAGACTAAGTGGTTTGTTTCGAAAATCTTTTTGTACTTTTCTTTACTTTGAAAACATAAAAACACACTCCTAAGGCAACACCAATCAGTGCTGAAAAGCACAGTGGAGAGGGAAACGGTGATGGAAAAGTGCAAAAAAAAACCTTGACACAGGACAACTCTACATGGAACAAGAAAATAAATTAGACAAACACAACATAAGACAGAAAAAAACACAGAACAAAGAAAAGGACACCAAAACACAGAAGACAAAAGTTAGTGAGAAAAAGGTCGGACCCAGGTTAATTCACCCTCTACTCCCTATCCTAGATCAACATAAGAAATTGATCAATAATTATCCACTTCGCTCAGCGCATGAATGATGTCTCAGGTCACACACCAATCTCGCCTAGAAATTGAACACTCAAACTTTGAAGTTCTTCAATACTCAAGCGCTCCTCCGAACTGCCAGGTGACTCACCCAGCAAAGTCATTCTGGAAAGAATTTCTCACAATCCAGAATGATTCCACTAAGATCGTCACATCACACAACCAATCTTGATTCTCAGTTCGAGAAATCAAGATCGGAAGGGGAGAATAAATTAAGCAAGAGAGTAGCGATCGTCCTATGCAAGATCTCGCTCTCGCTAAATCTAACTCACAGTCGCGATCTACCAAGGAGAATAAAAAGAACGCGATCGCATTAATGTACGGATCTCCAGATTATGTTGGGTTTCATAAATTGGACCCTGCCATGAAAATTAGATCTCCATTTCTGGAGATTACAGATCACGACACGAAACGAGGATGAATAAATTGCACAAAACAAATGAAACAAACATCACAATTCAATTAACAAAACACACACACAAGTATTTACAGACACGGTTGAAATTATAACTAGAACAGAGCAACGAGGGTGAGGCGGAGAATGGAGGAGCAGGTCCCGTATCCAGGTTGAAGACGATCCCTGTCCATGAGAAGTGGATGATATGGGTGGTGAATCGGGAATGGAGTATCCTCCTCCCACTGTGGAATGGGGCCCTCCCCCGGGTAATCTGCTCTGCGCCCCCTTCCCGGCCCAAGAGAGGAGTCGAGGGTCCTCTTCTTCAGAGATGAAAATAGAGAAATGAAATTGACGACCTAACAGAGAGAAAATCCATGTGTCGTGTCCTTTAGCACGCTTGTCACTAACTCCAGAGTGAACTCCCTATAAGTGTAAAAAAAACCCTGCAACAAACCTGCGAATCTTCTCACTCCTTTTCCGCTAACTACTTCTTCTTCATTTTTTATCCCCGCTTCTATGAGTAGCTCCCCCCTGCTTGAAACACAAAACAAAACTCGTGTGAGTCGAATAAAAATAGTATGAAATTATTATATACCATATATAAAATCTCAACATAAAAATACTTAATAATATATATATATTACTTAATAATATTATTAATATATATGTTTTAATAACTATAATATTAGTTTATTAATATATACCTATTAAAAAAGTAATTGATATTATATATAAATATATATCTGAATCGGTTCATTATATATTATGTATATTATATATTTTATTATTTATGTGATAATTATTGTATAAAGCAAAATAAAAGAAACAAATAAAAAGGAGAAGAAGAAGGGGTCTCGGGTTTCAGCATGGAAGAAGGGAGGCAAGGCCGCCACGAGGTGGAATGGAGAGAAGAGTGCGCAGGGGATCTCGGTACGGGGTAGGGAGGTGCAGCGGAGATGGATTGCGGCGAGGTGGTTCAGAAGGGGAGAGCAGACGGAGGCTTGGGTGGAGTGCGGCCACGAGGAGTCACAGTGGCTCGATTTGGGCAGGTCAAGAGCTACGGCTAGTTCAGGGCGAGGAGAAAGGAGGCTCACGGCATAGGGTTTAAGGGAGATTTGGCCAGTGACTCAAGGTAGGAGGTGAACCGCGGACCGCGGCGAAGCAGAATAGGGCGCAGCAGCGGTTCAGGGAAGGACGCCGCGCGCTCAGGGGGTGTGCGGCTCGACTTCGGGCAGGGGTAGTGCGGCGGAAGCAGAGCAGAGGTAGAGATGGGGGTCTCCTGGTGTGAAAGGGTTTGTGGAAGTTTCGGCAATCGGCGGTGAAGAGTCTGGATTCAACAGAGGTGAAAAAAATGGATGATTTTAGTTGTTGGTGCGTATTGATTTTTTAGAATCATTGATTTTTTTGTTCGAATTCAGTGTTTAATTATGATTGCTTCTCTTGTGGATTTGAAATAATTTGTTGGGTTAATGGTTGTTGTGGTGATTTACGGTGCTGCGTGGGTGGATGAGATGGAGGCAGAGAGTGGAAAACGGTGAGACAGGGAAGTTTGGGGTTGAAACGGTGAGACAGGAGATTGAGGCACCGTGGGTGGAGCGGTAACAAGGGATTGCATGTGTCATCGTGAGTTTCACGGTGAGACAGTGAAGAGATGAAATGGTGGGTGATGTTCATGGTGGAAGAAAGGGGTGGAAACGATGAGATAGTAGTGGGTTACGGTGTGTGGGGGAACCGGTGAGACAGTAGATGTGAAACAGTGGCACCGTGAGTGATGCTCACAGTGAGACCGTGAAGAGCAGAAACAGTGTCACTTTGAGTACCAGCAAAATAAAAAGAAAATAGAAAATTAAATAAATAAAATAATTTAATGAAACTAACAATAGATCAATCAATTAATAAATTAAATTAAATAGAATTAAGTTAAAAACTAAAAACAACAAAACAAAGTTAGATAATAAAATTAATAATGCTTTATTTAAAAGAATGAATTTATTTGAATTAAAATTTATAAACATACATAATTAAGGAACAAATTAAAATATTTACACTTGATTGTTTAAATTAATTAATCAATTAATTAAAGAACTAATAAAATTAAAGAATAAAAAATATTAATTGAATAAAATTAAATTGTTAAAATTAATTTAATTATTATAGGACTAAAAAACTAAAATGAGTTATTTATTTACAATTTAAAGAATAATTAATTAATTAATTTAATTAATGGATTAAAAAAACTAACTGGAATAACAAATTGTAAAAATAAAAGAATAAATAAATAAAAGTCAAATTCACAGGACTAATTTAATTCAAGAATTATTTGAAATGACACTAATGCACATTAAAAACAATTGATTATTTTACACAGCAAGTACAAAAACATAATAATTATCAATTATTTAATAAAAAACAACATTTTAATATAAAAAAGTCAATATGAAATACAAAAAGAATGTGAAAAAGAGTATGAAAACGCTGCCACATCAAACTCCCCCACACTTAAAACCTTGTTTGTCCTCAAACAAATACATGCATTTGTCTTTGAAACAGTAAAATGATTTGTGAGTTTCAGCTCAGGAGGTGCATGGTTAAACTTTAATATCCAGATAGGCAGGACAAAACAATGAGTCAGGTTTTTTAAGGGTATTCAAAACCAATATCCTGTCCAGCTTCAAAAACTCACTGGAAGTCAAAAGCCTCACAAATTCATACACTGTCAAGTATGTCATGCCTCCTATGTGTTTTCATTAACTAACCTACTTCACCATCCAATTCAAGTACTGATTCAAGGAGTGATGAAAGGTTAGATGAAATGGAACTCAAAACTTAACCAAGGGCACCATCCATTCTCGCCTTCCTCCAGGTTCCAGAAATTAAATTCCATGAAATTGATCACTTTATTGATTCAACCCAAATGAAAATTAACAAAGTCAATTTCTCCCTTCTTCATCTGGGTTCAAAATTCCTCTCACCTTAATGTGTTCATTTTTGACAAGGGCATTTTATTTCACTTTTTCCCATCCATATTCCATGTGTAGAGCACTGTTCATAGCTCTTATTAAGATTGAAATTGGATTTATTTATTCACAGAAATGCACCTAATGCACCTTGTCTCGGATATTCACTGTGGGATCCCATTTGCCCATTTTATTCCAGTTACAAAGGACTTGATTGTTAATCATTCGGATTGACGTCCTAAAGTGATTGAATATTATTTTATAAAAATGTGAGTCCCATGGGTTCCAATGAGAACTTCTAGTTACTCCAAGTCATGATCATCATCCCACAAAACCTATCATGTCATACTCCTATCCTCAGTTCCTAAACAGACAGATCCATAGAGACAGTGAACAATTGAACTCAGCAATCATTCATACTTAACAGTTTCCGACTAAGTGTCACTCTCAACAACTAGTGAGCAGTTATCCACTAAACATGATAAGAATGAAGTATCATTGAACCTCCAGTGACCATCATGTGATGAAAAATTGAAAAAATATTGAAGGAATTTTGAACCATTTCTTTGAAAAAAAATTGACCTCTTTTTTTTAAACAAACTCATGTTCAAGAAGGGGGAATTCGACATGACACTAGAATGACCCCTGTCCCCCACACTTAAAACCCAACATTGTCCCCAATGTTGAATCTCAGGGTAGGAGACAGTTAAAGTTCAAAACAGATGGACATTTCAGCTGAAAAGGGATATGGATGGGTATCAAGGAATTTCAAAAAATTTCTTTGCCACACAAAAAGTGAAAGAGAATAAAAACAAAAACAAAAAGAAAACAGAAGAGTCCAACCCCACCAACCATCACCAGCAACCAAGTGCAGTTATATTCCTAAACTATTCATGCTTGAATCATTGTGACCAGAAAAAAGATTGTATCAATTTACTTCAAATAGTAGCATGATTAACAGTGACGTGCAGCAACAGCATAATGAAATTAAAAGCAGTGGGTGCAAGAAAGTTCTACAAATCAACTCAAAATATATTTTCAACTAAGTAGATATTAGCAGCTAACACCCAAGCAAGAAGCACAATTTACTTTTCACCAAAATTTAGGGGACTCCCCCACACTTAGTTCACAACAGTATGCAATAAAAATTTGAAGAGTAAAACATTGAAACGTAAAACAATACTCCCTTGAATGTGAAGCTTCTCAAATTTACAAATGTCTCCCTTTTATTTCCATGTGCATAAACTCTTGCTACTTCAGTTGGGCACCTACATAATGAAACAATTTAACATTAGTGTTCACAATTTTAAGTTCAAATAAAAAGCAACCACAGAGTGTGAGTTTGAGAGTTTTATCCATGAATCCAGTGAGCTGGCCCTCTGAGACTTGAATGACAACCACGTGGAATCTAATGCATGTTTATTGTCCTAAGAAAATAACACTCAAATTAAAAACAACATGCAAAAAGAAACTAAAGCAGGAAATGAAAAGGGATAATCCTAGGATAACCCCCTAGGGGGTGCTGTAGTTTGACTGTTCACAACTAGACAGTCCTCGGATCAACCCCAGTCAGATGTGGGATTTAACTTCTTGCTCAGGAACCACCAGGTGTGATTCCTTCCAACTTCAGTGTTGTTTCATATTTTGCATACTCCATGTGCAGCTTCAACCACATTCCCCTATTCTTCTGCTTAAGGTTGAGTGTGCACAAGTTGGAATGTTGGAAAACATGGATGTGACTTGTCTTCTAGTAGAATCCAATATAACATTTTCTCTTTGAAAACAATTATTGTGTCATCATCCACTTCTATTCTAGTGCACAACTCCAATAATTCATCTTCAAAAATAACTCCCAATCTGGAAGTGTCATCCATAATTGGAAGTTCCATAAACTCTTCAGTAGGTTCAACCTCAACTTCCTCACTCTGCAGAAAATCACAAAGATGTACAACATCTTCAATACCTACACAGGGAGCAACACAATTAAAATCAGCTTCGATGTAATCCAAGTTGAATAAAAATACAGCTTCTTCCATAAAATGGTCAACTCCCTTTATCAGTGCTGTTTGTTCCTCCTCATGATGGAATAGTGATCCTGGGAGTGGGTCCAGGGTAAGAGAGAGGTAGTCAAACCCCTCCAACCTCTCTTCAAAACACACCACCTCACTTGTTGAGTCTTCTATGGAGAATGATATGATGTCATGTGCTGGCTCCACCTGTTGAAGCATTGAAAAATCATTAGAATAGTTATAGAAAGAAAAATCATTAGAATGGAAATCAGGGAAAGAATGATCATCAAAGAAAAGCCCAGCATCACGAATCATTGACATTTCGGTCTCCTGCCAACCTTTGAGAAAATCCTCGGAAGTTGGTTATGGAATTTCCAGCTTTGACTCTAGGGGAAAATCCATATCAAAGTTGGGAAAATCCAACTTTTTCCTTCTTTTGTGTATTTTCTCTTTCCTTCTCAACTGTTTTCCAGAATCTTGGGCTTCAATGGGAGGTGGTGGTACTGCACTGTCGTCCTGGTATCCCTTGACCTTATCCATGGCTAGTTGCATCAATTGCATGATCTCATGAGAATAAGTTGTCTCCTCATCAGTAAGGTCTCGGTGCTGTCTTTCATACATCCAACCTTGAAACTTAGCAATAGCCTCCTAAACCTCTTAAACCGGGTCAAACAGTGACACTATATCAGATTCGTTAGAGTTCATCACTGTGTGTGTGAGTGTTTTTTTGTTTTTTTATGTTTTTTTATGTTTTAAAATAAAATAAAAATTGGAAAAACCACTGAGACACTCGTTGCTTCCCCGACAATGGCGCCAAAATTTGACGTGTGTCCTTGTTGCGAGGACGGCCAAGTTTACATTTATAAATACCCAAAATATAGCACAGTGGCTAACCTCGAGGTCGCTCTCAAGGAAGCAGTGTCGAGAGCCTAAGTGGTCTGTTCCGAAAATCTTTTTGTATTTTTCTTTACTTTGAAAACATAAAAACACACTCCTAAGGCAACACCAATCAGTGCTCAAAAGCACAGTGGAGAGAGAAACAGTGATGGAAAAGTGCAAAAAAAACCTATACACATGACAACTCTACATGGAACGAGAAAATAAAGAAGAAAAACACAACAGAAGATTGAAAAAAAACAAAGAACAAAGAAAAGGACACCAAAATACAGAAGACAAAAGTTAGTGAGAAAAAGGCCGGACACAGGTTAATTCACCATCTACTCCCTATCCTAGATCAACATAAGAAATTGATCAACAATTATCCACTTTGCTCAGTGCATGAATGATGTCTCAGGTCACACACCAATCTCGCCTAGAAATTGAACACTCAAGCTTCGAAGTTCTTCAATACTCAAGCGTTCCTCCGAACTGCAAGGTGACTCACCCAGCAAAGTCATTCTGGAAAGAATTTCTCACAATCCAGAATGATTCCACTAAGATCATCACATCGCACAACCAATCTTGATTCTCAGTTCGAGAAATCAAGACATGAAGGGGAGAAGAAATTAAGCAAGTGGGTAGCGATCATCCTGTGCAAGATCTCGCTCTCGCTAAATCTAACTCACAGTCGCGATCTATCAAGGAGAATAAAAAGAAAGCGATCGCATTAATGTGCGGATCTTTAGATTGCGTTGGGTTTCATAAACTGGATCATGCCGCGCAAATTAGATCTCCATTTCTGGAGATTACATATCATGACCCGAAATGAGGACGAATAAACGACACAAAACAAATGAAACAAACATCACAATTCACTTAACAAAACACACACACAAGTATTTACAGACACGATTGAAATTACAACTAGAATAGAGAAACGAGGGTGAGGTGGAGAATGGAGGAGCAGATCCCGTCTCCAGGTCGAAGTCGACCCCTGTCCGTGAGAAGTGGATGATATGGGTGGTGAATCGAGAATGGAGTCTCCTCCTCCCGCTGTGGAATGGTGCCCTCCCCCGGGTACTCTGCTCTGCGCCCCCTTCCCGGCCCAAGAGAGAGTCGAGGGTCCTCTTATTCAGAAATGAAAATAGAGAAATGAAATTGACGACCTAACAGACAGCAGATCCATGTGCCGTTTCCTTTAGCACGCTTGTTACTAACTCCAGAGTGAACTCCCTGTATGTGTAAACAACCCCTGCAATGAACTCGCGAATCTTCTCATGCCTTTTCTGCTAACTGCTTCTTCTTCTTTTTTTATCACTGCATCTATGAGTAGCTCCCCCAGCTTGAAACACAAAACAAAACTCGTGTGAGTTGAATAAATATAAATGAAATTATTATATACCATATATAAAATCTCAACATAAAAATACTTATTAATATATATATATATTACTTAATATTATTATTAATATATATGTTTTAATAACTATAATATTCGTTTATTAATATATACCTATTAAAAAAGTAATTGATATTATATATAAATATATATATGAATCGGTTCATTATATATTATGTATATTATATATTTTATTATTTATGTGATAATTATTATATAAATAAAAATAAAAGAATCAAATAAAAAGGAGAAGAAGAAGGGGTCTCGGGTTTCAGCGTGGAAGAAGGGAGGCGAGGCCGCCGCGAGGTGGAATGGAGAGAAGAGTGCACAGGGGGGTCTCGGTGCGGGGTAGGGAGGCGCAGTGGAGATGGCTTGCGGCGAGGTGGTTCAGAAGGGGAGAGCAGACGGAGGCTTGGGTGCAGTGCGGCCACGAGGAGTCACAGTGGCTCGATTTGGGCAGGTCGAGTGCTACGGCTGGTTCAGGGTGAGGCGAAAGGAGGCTCGCGGCGTAGGGTTTAAGGGAGATTTGGCCGGCGGCTCAAGGTAGGAGGTGAAGCGCGGACCGCGGCGAAGCAGAATAGGGCGCAGCAGCGGTTCAGGGAAGGACGTCGCGCGCTCAGGGGGTGTGCGGCTCGACTTCGGGCAGGGGTCGTGCGGCGGAAGCGGAGCAGAGGTGGAGATGGGGGTCTCCTGGTGTGGCAATGGTTTGCGGAAGTTTCGGCAATCGGCGGTGAAGATTCTGGATTCAACAGAGGTAAACAAATGGATGATTTGAGTTGTTGGTGCGTATTGATTTTTTAGAATCATTGATTTTTTTTGTTCGAATTCAGTGTTGAATTATGATTGCTGCTCTTGTGGATTTGAAATACTTTGTTGGTTTGATGGTTGTTGTGGTGATTTACGATGCTGCGTGGGTGGATGAGATGGAGTCAGAGAGCAGAAAACGGTGAGACAACGAAGTTTGGGGTTGAAACGGTGATACAGGTGATTGAGAGTGAAGCGGTAGCAAGGGATTTCATGTGTCACCGTGATTGATACTCACAGTGAGACAGTGAAGAGATGAAACGGTGGGTGATGTTGACTGTGGTAGCAAGGGGTGGAAGACACCAGCGGGTTACGGTGTGTGGGGGAACCAGTGAGACAGTGGGTGTGAAACGGTGACACCGTGAGTGATGCTCACGGTGATACCGTGAAGAGCAGAAACAATGTCACTCTGAGTACCTGCAAAATAAAAAGAACATAAAAAATTAAATAAATAAAATAATTTAATGAAACTAACAATAGATCAATCAATTAATAAATTAAATTAAATAGAATTAAGTTAAAAACTAAAAACAACAAAACAAAGTTAGATAATAAAATTAATAATGCTTTATTTAAAAGAATGCATTTATTTGTATTAAAATTTATAAACATACATAACTAAGGAACAAATTAAAATATTTAAAATTACTTGTTTAAATTAAATAATCAATTAATTAAAGAACTAATTAAATTAAAGAATAAAAAATGTTAATTGAATAAAATTATATTGTTAAAATTAATTTAATTATTATAAGACTAAAAAACTAAAATGAGTTATTTATTTACAATTTAAAGAATAAATAATTAATTAATTTAATTAATGGATAAAAAAACTATCTGGAATAACAAATTGTAAAAATAAAAGAATAAATAAATAAAAGTCAAATTCACATGACTAATTTAATTCAAGAATTATTTAAAATGACACTAATTCACATTAAAAACTATTGATTTAAAATAAAATTGATTATTTTACACAGTACAAAAACATAATAGTTATCAATTATTTAATAAAAAAAATATTTTAATATAAAAAAGTCAATAAAAAATACAAAAAGAAGGTGACAAAGAGTATGAAAACACTTCCACATAAAACTCCCCCACACTTAAAGCCTTGTTTGTCCTCAAACGAATACATGCATTTGACTTTGAAATAGTAAGATGATTTGTGAGTTTCAGCTCAAGAGGTGCATGGTTAAACTTTAATATCCAGATAGGCAGGACCAAACAATGAGTCAGGTTTTTTAAGGGTATTCAAAACTGATATCCTGTCCAGCTTAAAAAACTCAGTGGAAGTCAAAAGCATCACAAATTCATACACTGTCAAGTATGTCATGCCTCCTATGTGTTTTCATTAACTACCCTACTTCACCATCCAATTCAAGTACTGATTCAAGGAGTGATGAATGGTTAAATGAAATGGAACTCAAAACTTAACCAAGGGCACCATCCATTCTCACCTTCCTCCAAGTTCCTGAAATTAAATTCCATGAAATTGATCACTTTATTGATTCAACCCAAATGAAAATTAACCAAGTTAATTGCTCCCTTCTTCATATGGGTTCAAAATTCCCCTCACCTTAATGAGTTCATTTTTGACAAGGGCACTTTATTTCACTTTTTCCCAGCCATATTCCATTTGCAGAGCACTGTGCATAGCACTTATTATGATTGAAATTGGCTTTATTTATTCACAGAAACGCACCCAATGCACCTTGTCTCAGATACTCAACGTGGGATCCCATTTTCCCATTTTACTCCAGTTACAAAGGACTTAATTATTAATCATTCGGATTGACTTCCTAAAGTGATTGAATATTATTTTATAAAAATGTGAGTCCCATGAGTTCTAGTGAGAACTTCTAGTTACTCCAAGTCATGATCATCATCCCACAAAACCTATCTTGTCATACTCCTATCCTCAGTTCCTAAACAGACAGATCCATAGAGACAGTGAACAATTACACTCAGCAATCATTCATACTTAACAGTTTCTGACTAAGTTTCACTCTCAACAACTAGTGAGTAGTTATCCACTAAACATGATAAGAATGAAGTACCATTGAACCTCCAGTGACCATCAAGTGATGAAAAATTGAAAAAAATTTGAAGGAATTTTGAACCATTTTTTTGAAAAAAATTGACCTTTTTTTTAAAACAAACTCAGGTTCAAGAAGGGGGAATTCAACATGACACTAGAATGACCCCTCTCCCCCACACTTAAAACCCAACATTGTCCCCAATGTTGAATCTCAGGGTAGGAGATAGTTAAAGTTCAAAACAGATGGACATTTCAGCTGAAAAAAATATGGAGGGGTGTCAATGAAGTTCAAATTTTTTTTTTCCACACAAAAAGTGAAAGAAAATAAAAAGAAAAACAAAAAAGAAAATAGAAGAGCCCAACCCCACCAACCATCAACAGCATCCAAGCGCATTTCTATTCCTAAACTATTCATGCTTGAATCATTGTGACCAGATAAAAGATTGTATCAATTTACTTCAAATAGTAGCATGATTAACAGTGACGTGCAGCAGCAGCATAATGAAATTAAAAGCAGTCGGTGCAAGCATGTTCTACAAATCAGCTCAAAATACATTTTCAACTAAGTAGATATTAGCAGCTAACACCCAAGAAAGAAGCACAATTTACTTTTCACCAAAATTCAGGGGACTCCCCCACACTTAGTTCACAACAGTATGTAATAAAAATTTGAAGAGTAAAACATTGCAATGTAAAACAATACTCCCCTGAATGTGAAGCTTCTCAAATTTACAAATGTCTCCCTTTTATTTCCATGTGCATGAACTCTGGCTGCTTCATTTGGGCACCTATATAATGAAACAATTTAACATTAGTGTTCAAGATTTTTAGTTCAAATAAAAAGCGACCGTAGAGTGTGAGTTTGGGAGTTTTATCCATGAATCCAGTGAACTGGCCCTCTGAGACTTGAATGAAAGCCACGTGGAATCTACTACACGTTTATTGTCCTAAGAAAACAACACTCAAATTAAAAACTCCATGCAAAAAGAAACTAAAGCAGGAAATGAAAAGGGATAATCCTGGGATAACCCCCAGGGGGTGCTGTAGTTTGACTGTCCACAGCTGGACAGTCCTCAGATCAACCCCAGTTAGATGGGGGATTTAACTTCTTGCTCAGGAACCACCAGGTGTGATTCCTTCCAACTTCAGTGTTGTTCCATCTTTGGCGTACCCCATGTGCAGATTCAACCACATTCCCCTCTTCTTCTGCTTGAGGTTGAGTGTGCACAAGTTGGAATGTTGGAAAACTTGGATGTGACTTGTCTTCTGGTTGAATCCAATAGAACATTTTCTCTTGAAAAAAATTTATTTTGTCATCATCCACTTCTGTTCTAGTGCACAACTCCAATAATTCATCTTCAAAAATAACTCCCAATCTGGAAGTGTCATCCAGAATTGGAAGTTCCATAAACTCTTCAGCAGGTTTAACCTCAACTTCCTCACTCTCCAGAAAATCACAAAGATGTACAACATCTTCAATACCTACACAGGGAGAAACAGAATTAAAATCAACTTTGATGTAATCCAAGTTGAATAAAAATACTGCTTCTTCCATAAAATGGTCAACTCCCTTTATCAGTGCTGCTTGTTCCTCCTCATGATGGAATAATGATCCTGGGAGTGGGTCCAGGGTAAGAGCAAGGTAGTCAACATCCTCCAACCTCTCTTCAAAACACACCACCTCACTTTTTGAGTATTCTAAGGAGAATGATATGATGTCATGTGCTGGCTCCACCTGTTGAAGCATTGAAAAATCATTAGAAAAGTTATAGCAAGAAAAATCATTAGAATGGAAATCAGGGAAAAAATGATCATCAAAGAAATGCCCAACATCATGAATCATTGAAAGTTCTGTCTCCTTCCAGCCCTTGAGAAAATCCTCGGAAGTTGGTTTTGGAATTTCTAGCTTTGACTCTAGGGGAAAATCCATATCAAAGTTGGGAAAATCCAACTTTTTTACTTCTTTTGTTTATTTTCTCTTTACTTCTCAACTGTTTTCCAGATTCTTGGGCTTGAATGGGAGGTGGTGGTACTGCACTGTCATCCTAGTATCCCTTGACCTTATCCGTGTCTAGTTGCATCAATTGCATGATCTCATGAGAATAAGTTATCTCCTCATTTGTAAGGTCTCAGTGCTGTCTTTCATACATCCAACTTAGAAACTTAGCAACAGCCTCCTCAATCTCTTGAACCGGGTCAAATAGTGACACTATATCAGATTCGTTAGAGTCCATCAATGTGTGTGTGTGTGTTTTTTTTAATGTTTTTTTTTGTTTTAAAATAAAATAAAAATTGGAAAAACCATTGAGACACTCGTTGATTCCCCGGAAACGGCGCCAAAATTTAACGTGCGTCCTTATCGTGGGGACGGTCAAGTTTACATTTATAAATACCCAAAATATAGCACAGTGGATAACCTCGAGGTCTCTCTCAAGGAAGCAGTGTCGAGAGCCTAAGTGGTCTGTTCTGAAAATCTTTTTGTATTTTTCTTTACTTTGAAAACATAAAAACACACTCCTAAGGCAACACTAATCAGTGCTGAAAAGCACAGTGGAGAGGGAAATAGTGATGGAAAAGTGCAAAAAAAAACCTAGACATAGGACAAATCTACATGAAACAAGAAAATAAAGCAGACAAACACAACACAAGGCAGAAAAAAACACATAACAAAGAAAAGGACACCAAAACACAGAACACAAAAGTTAGTGAGAAAAAGGCCGGACCCAGGTTAATTCACCCTCTACTCCCTATCCCAGATCAACTTAAGAAATTGATCAACAATTATACACTTCAATCAGTGAATGAATGATGTTTCAGGTCACACACCAATCTCGCCTAGAAATTGAACACTCAAGATTCAAAGTTCTTCAATACTCAAGCGTTCCTCTGAACTGCAAGGTGACTCACCCAGCAAAGTCATTCTGGAAAGAATTTCTCACAATCCAGAATGATTACACTAAGATTGTCACATATCACAACCAATATTGATTCTCAGTTCAAGAAATCAAGACAGGAAGGGGAGAAGAAATTAAGCAAGAGAGTAGCGATCGTCCTGTGCAAGATCTCTCTCTCGCTAAATCTAACTCACAGTCGCGATCTACCAAGGTGAATAAAAATAACGTGATCGCATTAATGTGTGGATATTTAGATTGCATTGGGTTTCATAAACTGGATCCTTCCACACAAATTAGATCTCCATTTCTAGAGATTACATATCATGACACAAAACGGGGATGAATAAACGACACAAAACAAATGAAACAAACATCACAATTCAATTAACAAAACACACACACAAGTATTTACAGATATGATTGAAATTATAACTAGAACAGAGCAACAAGGGTGATGCAGAAAATGGAGGAGAAGGTCCCGTATCTAGGTCGAAGACGATCCCTGTCCGTGAGAAGTGGATGATATGGGTGGTGAATCGGGAATGGAGTCTCCTCCTCCCGCTGTGGAATGGTGCCCTCCCCCGGGTACTCTGCTCTGCGCCCCCTTCCCAGCCCAAGAGAGGAGTCGAGGGTCCTCTTATCTTGAGATGAAAATAGAGAAATGAAATTGACGACCTAACAGACAACATATCCATGTGTCGTGTCCTTTAGCACGCTTGTCACTAACTCCAGAGTGAACTCCCTGTAAGTGTAAACAACCCTTGCAATGAACTCGCGAATCTTCTCACGCCTTTTCCGTTAACTGCTTCTTCTTCTTTTTTTATCCCCGAATCTATGAGTATCTCCCCCTGCTTGAAACACAAAACAAAACTCGTGTGAGTCGAATAAAAATAATATGAAATTATTATATACCATATATAAAATCTCAACATAAGAATACTTATTAATAAATATATATATATATATATATATATTTATATATTACTTAATATTATTATTAATATATATGTTTTAATAACTATAATATTCGTTTATTAAAATATACCTATTAAAAAAGTAATTGATATTATATATAAATATATATATGAATCGGTTCATTATATATTATGTATATTATATATTTTATTATTTATGTGATAATTATTATATAAAGCAAAATAAAAGAAACAAATAAAAAGGGTAAGAAGAAGGGGTCTCGGGTTTCAGTGTGGAAGAAGGGAGGCGAGGCCGCTGCGAGGTTGAATTGAGAGAAGAGTGCGCAGGGGGTCTCAGTGTGGGGTAGGGAGGCGCAACGGAGATGGCCTGTGGTGAGGTGGTTCAGAAGGGGAGAGCAGACGGAGGCTTGGGTGGAGTGCGGCCACGAGGAGTCACAGTGGCTCGATTTGGGAAGGTCGAGAGCTATGGATGGTTCAGGGTGAGGTGAAAGGAGGCTCGCGGCGTAGGGTTTAAGGGATATTTGGCCAGCGGCTCAAGGTAGGAGGTGAAGTGTGGACCGCGAAGAAGAAGAATAGGGCGCAACAACGGTTCAGGGAAGGACGTCGTGCACTCAGGGGGTGTGCGACTCGATTTTGGGTAGGGGTAGTGCGGTGGAAGCGGAGCAGAGGTGGAGATGGGGGTCTCCTGGTGTGGCAAGGGTTTTCGGAAGTTTCGTCAATTGGCGGTGAAGAGTCTGGATTCAACAGAGGTAAAAAAATGGATGATTTGAGTTGTTGGTGCGTATTGATTTTTTAGAATCATTGATTTTTTTTGATCGAATTCAGTTTTGAATGATGATTGCTGCTCTTGTGGATTTGAAATACTTTGTTGGGTTGATGGTTGTTGTGGTGATTTACGGTGCTGCGTGGGTGGATGAGATGGAGGCAGAGAGCAGAAAACGGTGAGACAACGCATTTTGGGGTTGAAACGGTGAGACAGGAGATTGAGGCACCATGAGTGGAGTGGTAGCAAGGGATTGCATGTGTCACCGTGAGTGATACTCACGGTGAGACGGTGAAGAGATGAAATGGTGGGTGATGTTAACGGTGGCAGCAAGGGGTGGAAACGATGAGATAGTAGCGGGTTACGGTGTGCGGGGGAAACGGTGAGACAATAGGTGTGAAACGGTGGCACCATGAGTGATGCTCACGGTGAGACCGTGAAGAGCAGAAATAGTGTCACTGTGAGTACCTGCAAAATAAAAAGAACATAGAAAATTAAATAAATAAAATAATTTAATGAAACTAATAATAGATCAATCAATTAATAAATTAAATTAAATAGAATGAAGTTAAAAACTAAAAACAACAAAAAAAGTTAGATAATAAATTTAATAATGATTTATTTAAAAGAATGAATTTATTTGTATTAAAATTTATAAACATACATAATTAAGGAACAAATTAAAATATTTACAATTACTTGTTTAAATTAATTAATCAATTACTTAAAGAACTAATTAAATTAAAGAATAAAAAATATTAATTGAATAAAATTAAATTGTTAAAATTAATTTAATTATTATAAGACTAAAAAACTAAAATGAGTTATTTATTTACAATTTAAAGAATAAAGAATTAATTAATTTAATTAATGGATAAAAAAAACTATTTGGAATAAAAAATTGTAAAAATAAAAGAATAAATAAATAAAATTCAAATTCACAGGACTAATTTAATTCAAGAATTATTTAAAATGACACTAATGCACATTAAAAACAATTTATTTAAACTAAAATTGATTATTTTACATAGAAAGTACAAAAACACAATAATTATCAATTATTTAATAAAAAACAACATTTTGATATAAAAAAGTCAATAAAAGATACAAAAAGAATGTGGCAAAGAGTATGAAAACACTGCCACATCAATCCCTCATGCATCATCCTTGGGAAAAACAAATTCCCTCAGAAAAGCATCTACTTTGGACCATCCTCCAACCACCCCTCCAGAGCATTACCTTGGTTAACCCAATCACACATCACTTTACTCTCTAAGTCTCCACACTAAGAATCCTCCACCTACCGTAAAAGAGAGGACTGCACTATCATTTGAAACAGATAAGCTCTACCACCATCCACCCTTTCATCCAGGTGCAGGGTAGGCAACTCCTCCATTGCCTTCTAAGCATCCACATATTTCTGAACAGCTTCCCTCCATGACTTACTGCTCAAGGCATCAGCCACGACGTTCCCCATACCTTCAGTGTAAGAGATCTCAAAGTTTTTTTCCTGAAGATACTCCACCCACCTTCGCTATCGCATGTTCAGGTCCCGCTGGGTAATGATATGCCTCAAACTCTTGTGATCCGTGAATACCACATTGTGACCCCCTATGAGGTAATGCCTCTACAACTTCAACATGAACACTACCACTACAAGCTCTAGGTCATGGGTGGCGTAGTTACACTCATGAGAATGTAACTGCCTAGACCCATAAGATACCACTCCCCGCTGCTGCAGCAGAACACACCCCATGCCAAGTCCAGAAGCATCACAAAATACCTCAAACAACAGCCCTTCTTCTAGTATCCTTAGCACTGGGGCACTAACCAACATTACCATTAGATAAATGATGGCTTCCTGGCACTGCTCACTCCACATGAAGGCCTGGTCCTTTCTGGTAAAAGCTGTCAAGGGAGATGCTACTCAAGATAAGTCGGGTAAAAAACTTTGATAATAGCCTTCTAGACCCAGAAAACCATGAACCTCCATCACATTCATGGGTTCTTCCCATGAAAAAATCACTTCATCCTTTGACTGTTCAACCTCTATACCTTGCTGAGACACCACATATCCAAGGAAATGCAATTATCATGTCATGAAATTACACTTGGACAATTTCCCATAGAGTCAGTGGTGTCAAAGAATTTCCAAGACCATCCTATAGTGATTAGTATGCTCCTCCTCTGATCTTGAGTAGATCAAAATGTCATTGATAAACACAATGACGAACCGGTCCAAAAACTCATGGAAAATAGAGTTCATGAGCCCCATGAACACATAATGTGTGTTGGTAACACCGAACAACATGACTATGAACTCAAAGTGCCCATACCTACACCTGAAAGAAGTCTTCAGAATATCACTATACTTCACCCTTAACTGGTGATACCCAGACCACAGATAGATCTTAGAGAACCAACCTACTCCCCTCACCTGGTCAAAGATATCATATATCCTGAGGAGCGGGTAATAGTTCTTAACCGTTACCTGGTTAAGTCTCCGGTAGTCTATGTACCGCCTGAGACCACCATATGCCTTCTTTGTGAACAAAACAGGAGCACCGCATGGTGACACGCTAGGTCACACAAAACCCTTCTTCATCAATTCGTCAATCTGAATCCGCAACTCCCACAACTCAGAAGGTGACATCTGATAAAGAGCCATCAAAATCAGATGGGCGTCGGGTTGCAAGTCTATCCCGAACTCAACATCACATCGAGGGGGTAGAGTCTCCACTTCTTCAGGGAAGATGTCTATGAACTCACTGACGATCCCCAAAACTTCCACCATCTCTTTATCTACTGACTCCACTAAAATCTCATCTAACAAGAAAGGAGGGGCTCCACTCGCCGACCGCCTTCCTGAAAACCCCGCTCATGGGAAAAAGTCACACGCTGGCCATCCTCATCGGAGAACATGAAACTTCTTCAGAAATAGTTGATAACAGCGTGCACAAAAAATAGCCAGTCGATGCCTATGATGATATTATATGGATGTATCTGCAATAGTAGAAGATCCCTGCTAGAATGATGCAGCCCTATCATTAGTCTACACCCTCGGAAAACATAAAACAAGTCGGTCTGACCTCTGATTGGCGTACTCAACACCAGGGGCACTGGAAATCTCTCAGCATCTAAACCCAGAGCATGGGCTAGTATGGGTTTAATAAAGGAGTGTGAAGATCCTATATCAAACAAGGCATAGGCAAGAGTACTAAACAAGCTGATCGTACCTCGAACGACTTCTGACCCTAACAGAATTGCTGCCTCTACGACATGTAACTTCCCATGCCCATCTCCTCAACCCCTCGGCTGACGGCCGCTTACCCAACCATGCCCTGGTTGAGGTCCCTGAGGAGCACCCTGAGGCTGGCCTCCTCCTTCCACATCTGATCTCAGAGGAGCGTGAGCTCTCTATCCCTGCTACTACTGCTGAAAGGGCCTAGCTGGATACTACTGCTGCTAAGGTGGGTGCTAAACCTAACCACCCCCATTGTACTGCACTCTGTTCGGGAACTGATTCTGAAGGTGCCCACGACTGCCACAGATGAGGCACCTCGGTCCTGGGACCACAATGAAAGGGCGAGGAACGGGAGATCGAAAATAAAAGTGTTGGGTCCTACTTACCACTTGTCAAAACCTAGAAGGCCATGACGCTGGAGGCCTGCTGCTAACTACCTTCCACTTTGACGATCCCAACTGGCTTCCCTCTCGCAGAATACATCCACTACTACAAAAACAGGCTAGGGAAGTGACACCTTATATCAGTTCTAAGCAAAAAATGCTGATAAAGAGTCCATGTATTAGTGCTAAAATTTTAGCGCTCACACAGGGAGTCTTTATCAGTGCTAAATTTTTTTCACTGATAAAGATTCCCAGTTTCAGTGCTAAAATTTTAGCGTTCATAAAGGGTAACCTTTATCAGTGCTAAAATTTTAGCACTGATAAAGGAAGGATTTATTAGGGATTTTTTAGCACTGATAAAGGGACTCTTTATCAGTGCTAAAAATGCGCTGATAAAGCCTTCCTTTATCAGCACTAAAATTTTAGCGATGATAAAACCATAGTCCCATATTTTATAAAATTAGTCACACAGTCTCCTCTGTTTATCATGCCCTAAAGTTCTCACGATACTATACCCTTGAGACAACTCCCCCCCTGATCTTCACATTGTTGGACCTACGTCACTCCCGATCTTCGCGTTGTCGAACATCTGCCACTAGCCCTTATCCTTATCCTCCCCCTCAAACCCTTTCGGCGGATCCTACTCCCCACAAACCCTACTTATTCTCCTATCCTATTTACCTTGCTTACCATGAAACCTACTCTTCCATTTCTCAATGGTTGGCGGCTCCTCTCATACACCTCCCCCTCTGGCGGTCGCACCATCCCCTCCCGACACATCGTAGAAGGTTCCCTACTTCTCCTCCTCTAAGGTGAATTTTTTTCTCTTCTTTTTAATTCTCTTCTTAAACTTCAGAAGGATGTGACAACAATTATAATTCAGTTTTTGTGTGTTTTTTGTTATGGTTTTAATGGTTAATGGTCATAAATAAATAATTTTAGATTACCCTCATGTGTTAAGTCATGTTTTATTTGACTATTCTTCTCATTATTATGAAATATTTGATAAATATTTAGTTTAGGTTGGGGACATGAAATTTATCCTTATTTATTATGTGTTAATTGTGGAATAATCATGTTTTTTTGTTTCCATTGGATGAATATTACTAATTAACCTAAATACTATAATGAATTACACTAGAGGAAATTAAATTGAAGAGGGAGTTCTGTATGTGATATATGAAGTTCCATAATATTTATTATATATTTAGGGATTTATTGGTGTTGTTTATAAGTGATTTATTCTTGATGTTGTGAAAGAAATTTCTTTCTACTAATAATATGTTATAATCACCTTTCATTATTTTCTATTCACTTAAGGTAGGTAGTGAATTGGTTGTATGGAAATATGTAATTAAAGTGTTATATTTAAACTATAAACTATACTTTAATATGATAGAGTGTTTAAGGGGTAGTTTTAGTGTGAATTTCTTATATGTTTTCCCTTCCATGCTATTATGTATGAGGTATTTATCACTATGATTATAAGGGTTATGGTTGATTGATATGGTTGGGATCATGTGGTGTGGTAATTAATACAGTAGTGATGGATGGATTATTGTGTGGTTATGATAGCAATGATATGGCTATTTAGGTAGAAAATAAGTGGTTTTATGGATTTTAAAATGTATTTAGTTGTATTTTATGTCATGAAAATTTAGTTTTTATTGGGTGGTGTTATAGTTTCCTTTTTGCATGAAATATGATTGGAATAAATTAAAATAGTAATGGGTGATGGGTTGGAAATGATAAATGATGGTTTGTTAAATGATTAATGACAATTATTAGAATAATTATGTTTAATAAATTGTTAAAGATAGAATAAATGTTATTAATGATTAACGAATGGATTATAGTGGGTAGTGATTTTATGATTGGTTTTACATTAAAATGGTTAACAACTGAAATGCATATGGTAATAAAAATCCAATAAATTATAATGTTAAATGAAATGAGTAGTTGGTAATGTTGATATGGATGCTTATGTGATTTATTGGGGATTATTTGTGGCATTATAATGGAAGTGGTTATAAGAGGGTGGTAGTAACAAGGCAATGGTTGACGAGGGTGTTTGTAGTGTTAGTTTGGCGTAAACCCTTAGGAAAGATTTATGTGTGACTATATACTTATTATATTTTCTTATTATTTCTTATGCACCACCACTTGAGTCGAGTAACCTAATTGAAATCTATATGGGTAATTTGGATCTGAGTGTTTTTCTCAATATCTAGGTCATAGAGGGAACACATATAGAATCACTCCCTCTTCCCTTTTCCCCCTTAACACTTAGTATGAGTTGTAATGGCTCACAGTGGGTGTATATATGAAACCTATAATGATTTTAGGTTTTGGTGTATATATATTCTTGTTGAAATGATTATGTGTATTTGGTGTGGATACATAGTGGGGGTTGTGCATTGTAGGAGGAGAGTATGATGTTTATGTCCTTCATGTTCACGATATCATACTGTGATGAGGATGTGATGTGTGGTTGTGATATGGATATGGGTTTTTATGTGTTTGTGACATGTGTATGTGTGGATATATGGTTATGAGATTATATAGAAGGGGTTGAAGCATAAGAAATATTCCATTCGAGTGTGAGAATGACCAAATTTGTGGGGAAGTGGATGTGGGGTAATTTATTAATATATATTCTTTGGATATTACACTTAAGATGGAGTTTGGAATTAGACACTCATGAGTATTGAATGGGATGATAGGTCAATAATATTTGTTAAAATTTTCATATGGAATAACATGGGAGACCATCTATGACACAATTGATTATCCCCCTTGTGATTTAAAGTAAGTAACTCGAGATTACCAAAAATATTAGGCATGATGATATTGAATGTAGGGTAGAGACCTAGGAGTGGTAAATTTATCATCCTTGATTATTCTTGTGTTTGGACTGGGGTGATTTGAGGAATCTATAATGAATCTAAAGTAATTATATTTAATGAATTCCATGTTGTAGAGATTATGAGAATATTTTTTTACTTATAGAGCTGGCCATTGGTTTTAATCCTTATGTATTTTAGGTTGGTGAGGTATAAAAGGATGGACTAGTTGACCATAGAAGGGTTGACCCGATAGAGGATAATGAGCCATAGAGGATGATGTCGTGTGAGTTTTACCATCTATGACACAAGTGATTATCCTCGCAAACCCCTTTGTGTTTGGAAACTGTGTTGATTTTGATGGGGGGTCTATCCTGGTTCTGTTGATTTCTAAATATTTATTGGAAATGGTTAGGCTCTATTAATCTCTATTTTTATAAGGATGAAGATGAATAAAGATTTGATTGATGCTAATCGTTTGATAATAGAGTATCGGAACAGAGTGAAAGAGTTCATCAAGTTTGCAAAGGGTCACACAAAGGATCCTTATAAAATGCTTTGTCTGTGTTTAAGTTGTTGTTGTTATTTGAGACTACTTACTCCAAAGGAGTTGGAAGAACATTTTATATGTCATGGAATAGATCAGAGTTATAAATGATGGAATAAACATGGAGAAAAAATGAATGTAGCTACTGGCTAGGATAAAAATGCATTTTATGGATCATCAGATATGAATACAAATATGGATAACAAAGAAGACCATATGGATGATGTGATTACAGATGTCAATGATGATGATGATCGTATTGAGGAAATGAAAAAGACAATTGAAGATGAAATCCGTGATTTCCCAAAATTGTTTGTGAAGTTAAAAAGTTGTGCAAAGATTTCATTTTATGTTGGTTGCACTAAATATACAGCATTTTCAGCTGTACTGAAGTTGTATAAATTGAATGCGGGAAACAGATGGAGTGATGTCAGTTTTACGGAACTACTTTCTCTCTTGAATTACATGATCATAGAAGATAATGAGATCCCAAGCTGGACATATGAAGATAAATGAATGATATGCTCTAAGGGTATGATTTCTAAAAGAATACATGCCTGCCAGAAAGACTGTATATTGTTTCTCCATGAGAAAAAATCACTTACAGAATGCACAATGTGTGGTTCTTCACGATACAAGGAAGATTAATCCAATCCTAGAAAAGTTTAATGGTACTTTCCAATCATTCCAAGGTTTAGGCATCTATATGTAAGTGAAGAAAATTCAAGACAATTGTTGTGGCATGCAGATAAAAGAAATAAATATGGGAAATTATGTTATCTAGACAACTCTCCTCAATGGAATAAAATTGATCATGAGTATCCTGAATTTGGAAAAGAGCCAAGAAACCTTCATCTTGAGTTATCTACAGATGGAGTGAATCCTTTTGGTTTTCAAACTAGCAATCATAGTACATGGCCTGTTATGTTGGTAAATCATAACTTACCACCCTGGTTATGCATGAAGTGGAAATTCATCATGTTATCTATGCTTATATCAAGACCAAAACAACCAGGCAATGATATTGATGTTTATCTAGCTCCTTTGATCGAGGATTTGAAGTTATTGTGGGATTCATGTGTTATGTTGTATGATGCTTATAAAAGTTAATACTTTACATTAAGAGCGATGTTGTATGGGACAATAAATGATTTTCCTACTTATGAAAAATTTTCAAGCTATAGAATTAAATGAACTCAAGGGTATCCCGTGTGTGAAGAAGATACAGAATCAATTAGGTTAAAACATTCATCGAAATCTGTGTTTCTAGGACATAGTAGATTTCTACCTCGTCGGCATAAGTACCGATCTTGGATGACATCATTCAATGGAAGTTCAGAACAATGTGAAACACTATCTCCACTAACTGGGGATCAGATGTTTGAGAAATTAAAAGATATGAATACTGTTTTTGTTAAACCATTTTTGAAAAACCTTACGAAAATCGGTTGGAAAAAGAGATCAATTTTTTTTTTGAATTACCATAATGGAATTGTTTGTACGTCAAAAATTTTCTTGATGTGATTCTTGTGGAAAAAAATGTATGTGAAAGTGTTATCAGAACGTTGATAAATTCCCCTGGAAAAACAAAGGATGTAATTGAGTCAAGGTTGTACATGGTTGACATGGAAATACGAGAAGAGTTGTCTCCTGTGAAGGGTTAAAATCAAATATTTCTTCTTCCAGCTACTTACACTCTTTATAGGGAGGATAGATATCAGTTTTAAAACTTCTTCAATGATGTAAAGGTTCCAGAGGGGTATTCATCAAATATCATGAACATTGTGTCAATGAATTGTTTGAAGTTAAAAGGTTTGAAATCACATGAATTCCATGTTTTGATTCAAGATCTAATTCCTATATCTTTACGTTGAATTTTTCCCAAGAATGTTCTTCATACGTTAACCAAAATATGTTTATTTTTTAAAGCTATATGTAGCAATGTTTTAGACCCGGAGAAATTTCCAGCTATGGAAAAATAAATTGTCATAATATTATGTGAATTAGAAATGTTCTTCCTACCAATATTCTTTGATATGATGGTTCATTTGATGATTCACTTGGTGAGATAGATTCGACTTTGTGGTCCTGTGCACTATAGATGGATTTACCCCATTGAAAGGTATATGAATATTTTTAAAGGGTATTTCAAAAATAGAAGTCGGCCAGAGGTTTGTATAGTGGAGCAATATATTTTTGAGGAAGCCATTGAATTTTGTAATGAATATCTATCTGATGTGGAAATAATTGGTCTCCTAAAATCTCATCACACTGGATGCATTGAGGGTGAGGGAATTTCTAGAAGAGATGTTGTGACAATCAATATTACAGATCGGGAGCATACCCAACTTTATGTTTTGCATAATAGTTGGGATGTTGCTCCATATGTTGAAACTCACAAAGAAATTCTTAGGTAGTTGAATCCATAAAGGTCTGAAAATGGATATCAAATACACATAATCACCAGTTTATAGAATGGTTTCAGGACCATATTTTTAAGGATTTGGATGAAAATCCAAATTCAATTTTAGAATGACTTCGATGGCTAGTCGTCGGACCAAGTGTGTATGTATTATCTTACAATGTTTATGAAATTAATGGTTATACATTCTATACAGATGAACATGATGAAGATAGTACCATGAAAAATAATGGAGTTACACTTGTGGATGAAGCGATGCATGTTTCTGGTAGTAAGGACAAAAATACAATTTATGCAAATATGTCATACTTTGGCATTATCAAACAAATATGGGAGTTCGATTATAATACATTCCAATTGCCAATTTTTCAATACAAATGGGTTGATAACAACAGTGGTGTTAAAATAGATGAATGGGGATTTGTGAAAGGTGGTTTTATTAAAGAAGAGTACAAAGACAAATATTTTATAATGGCATCACAAGCGGTACATGTTTTTTATGTTCCAGATCTTACAAATTGAAAGTGGTTGATTATTCTGTTATCGTCTAAAACTACTGAAGGGTTCGATGAAAATTCAGTTGAAGACAATCCTTTTAGTGGTACACCGCAATCATTTTGCATCGGTCCCAATGTAGATGATGTTTTTTATGTTATAGGAGACCACAATGAAAGGATTTGTATAATTGATAGAGGTGTCGAATCCCTTCATCCTTTGAAAAAAATAGTGTTTAATAAACATGTTATATTTTGTTTGTAATATAGATCTTATTATCTCATGTTATTATATTATCATTACTGAATTTATGTAATCTAAATTAATTGTTCAACCACTTTTTTAGATAATGACTTTTACACGTTTTGGTGCTCCTAACCTTGAGGCTGAACCAGTCTCTCAAGCTGCTGCTGCTGCGGCCGCTCACAGTGCAGAGCAACAACAAGTTTCTGAACCTGTTGTTGCTCCTAGTGTTGAGGTCCAACAACCATAATCCCATGCTGTTTCTACCATTTCAAGTGCACATATATATGATATTGATATCTATGAAATGGTTGGGGATGAAGGACTGACGTCACAGAAAACACAGGTGCGTCATAGTTTGACGGTGTTAGCCAAAGTTCTTAAGGAAAAAAGAAAATGCATCAAATTTGATGTAGGATGGAATGCATGAGGCCAACATGTGAATCCCAACAAGGCTATGTTTAGTAGTTATATTGGAGATTTCACTCGGCAAAACGTTCTGATTGAAATAGATTCATGGCACCATGTTGTGTTCGGGCTAAAGGCTTTGATCTAGGAAGAAATTATGGTAACATTATGATATTATTTATTTAATTTACTAGAATATAAAATAATCAAACAGTGTCTTACTCTTTTAATTCTCTTGCAGAGTACATTTATAGTTGATGATTCACACAAGATTTATGGACTAAGGCTTACTGAAAGGATTCATCGATGTTTTCGAACTATTTTAACAAAATGTCACCTGGATGATTCCAAAGGTAAAATAAGCCCGCACCCACCCATTTTCTATGCTCACCTGATATCCCAAGAAGCAAGGGATGAATTTATTGGCTTCCATGGGGATGAGAAGTTTCAGGTACATTGTGGGTGATAATATGTTGTTTGAGGATATGTGTATTCATCACTTTGATTGTAAATATTTCATTTATGAAACAACAAATATATACTGAAAATTGGGAACATGCATCAAAACCACCATACCCATATCATAAAGCAAGGATGGGATACGCTTCACTAGAAAAGAAAATGGTACATATTTTAAATTTACAGTGATATTGTTATGTTCCAATAAATAACATCATAATTATCTTTCTATATTTATATATATATTGATGGTTCTAAAACGAAAGACACTTCCATCCCATGTCATGTGTTATGGAAGGAGGCATGTGTGAATAAGGAAGGGAATCTATTAGAGAACAGACAAAAAGTGTGGGAAATATGTGTAAGTATGACACGACAATAAAAAGATTTGTTTTAAATTTCTATTACATAAATATAATTAGTTATTTTCCTATATCTGACAGTCATAGGAATAATCTACTCCTGTAGTGGATACAGACCTATTATCAATGGATTTGAAGTAGCCAGAACAATACAGTCATGCCAGAGGTGCGGGTTTTAGGGTGATACCCCAAGTATATTTTGAGAAAAAAGGAAAAGGATGATAGAGATGAAAATTGAAACAAATGAGAGAAATACTATCAACTATTGAAGAATGATTGCAATGGTAGGGAGAGTTGTTAGAAACTTTTATGTGTGGGAAGTAATGAGAAGACACAATTCAATAACAACTAGCGTGTGAAGATCCTGCCCCACCCCCACCAGCTTTGAGGTGATCCATTCCCCTCAAAGAGACATCTTATCTGTGTTAATAAATATTATAATAATTGTTCCCATGAAATGTGAATAAAAAAAACACTGATACTTTTCCTGTACTGATCTTCTACAGGGTGATAATGATTGTGATTTATATCTGTCAACACCCACCGATCACCTTGTAGCGAGGGCTACAATGTTCAACATCATAGATGACAAGATGCATAATAGACCACTCCCAAAAGATCATCTGAAAGTGACGATTAATGTAGCACATGAGCCAAATGTAGAGCTACCTATTCCACTTGATGACGATGATATTCATACGGTCGAAAAGGCTATTAGTACATTCATTGCATGGCCATCACAACTTGTAAGAGTACATGAAAAAAAAGAGGTATTTATTTCTCTTTTTTCAAGCTAAACCTTTAACAATTAATGAAAAAAGGGTCTTAACCAATGAATCTTATTATAGACAGAGAAAGGGAAGGGGTGATAAACGTCAACTCAAAACCATCTAAAGGATTGACCAACTGATCCTAAGGAGCTACTGAAAGCACAATTACACCACTTGTTCTCTATACACATTTACTATCATTAAAGAATCATGTAGATACGAAGCTAAGAGGTGGTAGTAGTCATATAGTGGTTTTTGAAAAGAATATATATAAAGAGGAAAGTTAAGATTTTGTTGCTACTCAAAATGTAAATGATATTCTTGAAAAAAGATTTTTAGGCATAATAGTTGTAAATATATATATGAGGTATGTTTTCATGAATTGATTTTCTAAAAGTTGATCTAATTTGAAAATTATAACTCAATGCATTTTATATTATTGAAAGATATATATATGAAAAATAGTTGAAGGAATATTCCCATTATCCAAAATTTGGACTCGTTAGTCCTCATACCACATCAACACATCTAACGAAATTAGAGCCATAAAAAATGGATGAAATAGTGAACAAATTGCTGAAAACATTTGAAAGCAGGATTATAGATAACAGACTCTACCTAATACCAACCATGCAGGGGTAAAACTCTATGATTAAATCATATCAATTATATTTTCACTTCTTTTATTAATTATTCCTTTTTGTGTTATTCAGAAACATTGGCTGTTAAATAAGGTGAAATTGGATACTACAAAGATTTATTTTTTGGATTCAAAGAAAGGATATCCATCAAACTGACCACACATGATGGAGTTTGCAAATCTGTAAGACACTACATCCTACGTTTTAGGTCTAAACATCAAGTAATATAATTTATATTATCTTTTACTAAGAATTATTTTATGATAGGGAAGTGTATCATTATCATCTAAAAAAAGGAATGAGGACAGGGGCCAAGCATAAGGAGGCATGAAAGTACTATGTCTGGACAAATATCAGGGTATATATAATAAAATTTCACTATCCAAACACATATCACCAAAAGTTACTTATTATATAAATGATAAAAAAATTGTAGTTTTCAAAATAAACAAACGATACTGATTGTGGTTATTATGTTTGTAAATTTATGAAATATATCATTTTTCATCAAAAAACTATCATCCCTAAAGAGGTATTTTCAGAAATAACTACTATTTAATTTAATTTATTTATTAATTCTTTATTTTTATATTTTGCAGTAATAATCTGACTACCAAAAAGCCTCATACTCACAAGATGATATAGATTTGTTCAGAAAAAAGTGGGTTGTATACCTAATGGCAGATTGTACACAAATTGCATGAAGATATGACTTGGGGACATGTACAATTGGAACTCATTTTTGAGAGGGGTTAAGGGGATCAAAAGATGAAACATTATTGTATGTACATGTTCATAGGAAAATTGTAATTGTTATTAAATAAAATATACTTTATACAATGAGTAATTTTCCCATTTTAACTGATGAAATGCACCAACAACATGCAAGAATGATGAACCACTCAAACTGTCTCTCTTTTTCTTAAAATGGACAGAATTTTAAGTGAAAACAACAACTGACGTACACAAATATAACCAAACGCATTCAGATTGTGTTGATCCTTTAGGATAAATATCCATGGGTCATTTGTGATGTTTAAGAGAAAACCCCACCTCAATTGTAGGCATGGTGTGACCAATATATCTCAAATGGTTTCTCTTTTGTTTAAAATGAACATAATTTTAAGTGAAAACAACCACTAACATATGAAAATCTGACCAAATGCATTTGGATTGAGTTTATCATTTGGGATAATGATCCATGGATAATTTTTGACATGTACGAGTCAACCCCAACTCAATAAAAGACATGGTATGGCATATATCACTCAAAGTGTCTCTCTTTGTTTAAAATGGACAAAATTTTATGTGAAAACAACAACTGACGTACATAAATCTGACCAAAAACGTTCGTATTATGTTGATCCTTTAGGAGAATGATACATGGGTAATTTTTGATGTGTAAGTGTCAACATCACCTCAATATGAGCCACAGTGTGGCTGGTATCACTCAAAGGGTCTCTCTTTTGTTTAAAATGAACAAAATTTTAAGTGAAAACAACAACTAACATATGAAAATCTGACCAAAAACATTTAGATTGTGTTGATATTTTAAGAGAATTATCCATGGGTCATTTGTGATGTGTAAGAGTCAACCCTGACTCAATTCGAGGCGTGGTGTGACCGGTATCACTCAAAGTGTCTCTCTTTTGTTTAAAATGGACAGAATTTTAAGTGAAAACAACAAGTGACGTAAAAAAATCCAACCAAATTCATTTTGATTGTGTTTATTATTTAGGAGAAAGATACATGGGTAATTTTTGACGTGTATGAGTCAACCCCGCCTCAATACGATCTACGGTGTGGCCGGTATCACTCAAAGGGTCTCTCTTTTGTTTAAAATGGACAGAATTTTAAGTGAAAACAACAACTGACATACAAATATCAGAACAAACACATTAGTATTGTGTTGATACTTTAGGAGAACTATCCATGGGTCATTTGGGATTTTTAAGAGTCAACCCCACCTAAATCCAAGGCACTATGTGACTTGTATCACTCAAAGTGTCTCTCTTTTGTTTAAAACGGACAAAATTTTAAGTGAATACAAAAACTGACGTACGGAAATCTGATCAAATGCATTCGGATTGTTTTTATCCTTTAGGAGAACATTAAATGGGTCATTTTTTATGTTTAAGATTCAACTCTACCTCAATTAGAGGCATAATGTGGCCGGTATCACTCAAAGTATCTTTCTTTTGTTTAAAATGGACAAAATTTTAAGTGAAATCAACAACTGACGTATGGAAATCTGACCAAACACATTAATATTGTGTTTATCCTTAAGGATAATGATAAATGAGTCATTTTTGATGTGTCCGAGTCAACCTCGCCTTAACCCGAGGCACAATGTGGCCGGTATCACTCAAAGTGTATCTCTTTTGTTTAAAATGGACATAATTTTATGTGAAAACAACAAATGATGTGCGCAAATATGACCAAAAGAGTTATTATTGTGTTGATACTTTAGGATAACAATCCATGGGTGAGTTTGTGACATGTACGTGTTAACCCCGCCTCAATCTGAGGCACGGTGTGGCCAGTATCACTCAAAGTGTCTCTCTTTTGTTTAAAATGAACAGAATTTTAAGTGAAAACAAAAACTGTCCTACAGAAAACTGACCAAACGCATTTGTATTGGGTTAATACTTTAGGTGAACGATCCATGAGTCATTTTTGACATTTAAGAGTCAACCCCGCCTCAATCTGAGGCATGGTGTGGCCGGTATCACTCAAAGTGTCTATCTTTTGTTTAAAATGGACCGAATTTTAAGTGAAAACAACAACTGATCTACTAAAATCAGACCAAAGGAATTCATATTGTATCTATCCTTTAGGATAAAGATCCATGGCTCATTTTTTTCGTGTACGTGTCAACCCCACCTCAATTTGATCCACGGTGTGGCCGGTATCACTCAAAGTGTCTCTCTTTTGTTTAAAATGGACATAAATTTAAGTGAAAATAACATATGATGTACGAAAATCCAACCAAAAACTTTTGGATTGTATTTATTCTTTATTATAAAGATCCATGGGTGAGTTAGTGTCATGTATGAGTAAACCCCGCCTTAATCCGAGGCACTGTGTGGCCAATATCACTCAAAGGGTCTCTCTTTTGTTTAAAATGGACAAAATTTTAAGTGAAAACAACAAATGACGTAAGAAAATCCAACCAAACACATTATTATTGTGTTAATCCTTTAGTAGAACAATCCATGGGTCATTTTTGACGTGTACGATCCATACCCACCTCAATCCGCGGCACGGTGTGGCTGATATCACTCATTATGTCTCTCTTTTGTTTAAAATGGATAAAATTTTAAGTGAAAACAGTAATTGACGTACAGAAACCAGAAAAGATGAATTAGGATTGTGTTGATACAATATTATAATGATCCATGGGTCATTTTCGACATGCACGAGTCAACCTCGCCTCAATCTGAGGCACGGTGTGGCCGGTATCACTCCAAGTGTCTGTCTTTTGTTTAAAATTGACAGAATTTTAAGTGAAAACAACAACAGACGTACGCAAATCCTACCAAACACATTCAGATTGTGTTGATACTTTAAGATAATGATCCATGAGTGCATTGGTGATGTGTAAGAGTCAACCTTGCCTCAATCGGAGGCACGGTGTGGCCGATATCACTAAAATGGTCTCTCTTTTGTTTAAAATGGACAAAAGTTTAAGTGAAAACAACAATTGACCTACAGAAATATGACCAAACACATTTGGATTGTGTTGATCCTTTAGGAGAACCATCATCCATGGGTCATTTGTGACGTGTATGAGTAAACCCCTCTTTATTATGAGGCATTATGTGGCCGGTATCACTCAAAGTGTCTCTCTTTTGTTTAAAATGGACAAAAGTTTTAATGAAAACAAAATCTGACGTAAAAAAATCCAACCAAACACATTCGAATTGTGTTTATCCTTTAGGAGAAAGATCCATGGGTCATTTGTGACATTTAAGAGTCAACCCCGCCTCAATCCGAGCCACGGTGTGGCTGGTATCAGTCAAAGGGTCTTTCTTTTGTTTAAAACGGACAAAATTTTAAGTGAAAACAACAACTGATGTACGCAAATCCGACCAAACGCATTCGGATTGTGTAGCTCTATTAAGAGAACGATCCATAGATTTCCCCCACCCCCTAGATACCCCCAACTCCTGGATGCCCCCACCCCTCTAGACACCACCCCACCACATGGACACTTCCCCCACCCCCTGGACACCCCCACCCCCATGGACAACCACCACCACCCCTTGGACACCACCCTATCGCCCTAGGACATCCCCACTAACCCCCTGGACCGACCTCACCCCCTGGACACCAACCCACCCCTGGACACCCCCACCCCTTGGAAAGCCCCCCCACACCCTGTACACATCCATGGAAAGCCCCCTGACCCCCCGGACACCCCACCCCACTGGACACCCACAAACCCGCTGGATGACACCCCCACCCCTCCTAGACACCACCCCACCACCTAGACAACCCCACCCATGGACGACCACCCCACCCTCCTGGACACCACCCCACCCTCCTTGAACAGCCCCACCAACTCCCTGGACCGCCCCCACCCCCGGACACCCCACCCCTAGGAAATCCACCCCCGACACCCTGGACACCAGCCCACCCCCTGGACACCCCCATGGATAGCCCCCCCCACCTGGACACCACCCCCTCCTAGACACCACCCCACCACCTAGACACCCCCACCCACTGGACACCCCCACCCTCATGGACAGCCGCCACCACCCCACCCCCCTTGGACAGCCCCCAACCTCTTGGACCGCCCCCACCCCCTGAACACCTCCACCCCCAGGACACCCCTTTCCCCATGGACACCTCCATCCCACACTCATGGACACCACACCACCCCCCTTGGACAACCCCACCAACCCCTGGATCGCCCCCACCACTTTAACACCCCCACACCCTATAAAGCCACACCAACCCACCCCCTGGACACCCCCATGGACATTCCCCCCACCTAGACACCCCCCTCCTAGACACCACCCCACCACCTAGACACCCCCACCCCCTAGACACCCCCACCCTCAGGGAAAACCCCCACCACCCCCCTGGACACCACCCACCCCCCTTGGACATCCCCCAACCTCCTGGACCTCCCCCACCCCCTGGACACCCCTATCCCCCCAGACACCCCCATCCCCCCGGACACCCCTACCCCCCTTGGACAGCCACCCTAAACCCTAGAACAACCCCCTAACCCCATGAATTCTGAATTGAATTATTTATGTATTTAATTAAATTATGAATTATGTGTAAATGGTGTATGGGTATACTTGTTGTATGGGTATACCTGGTGTAATTACCTTATTAATTATGTGTTAATTTTGTATGGGTATACTTATTGAGATGCTGAATTTTTTGCAGGTGTTGTTTGGGTGTGCTGTTGCAAGATTTTTTGTTATAGTAGACATGGAATTTATCATCACCTTTTTAGCACTGATAAAGGAATCCTTTATCATCCCTAAAAAAGCACTGATAAAAGACACCTTTATTAGCGCTAAAAAAGTGCTAATAAAGGATCAGTTTATCAGTGCTAAAAGAGCACTGATAAAAAGTACATTTATCAACGCTTTTTTATCACTGATAAAGGGGTCCTTTATAAGCTCCTTTTTAGCACTGATAAAGTCTCCCTTTATTAGCTCATTTTTAGCGCTGATAAAATCTTCCTTTATCAACAATTTTTTATCGCTGATAAAGTATCCCTTTATCAGCGCTGAGTTTTATAGCACTTTTTAGTGATGATAAAGCCCATTTTGAGCACTGATAAGGCCCGTTTTTTGTAGTAGTTCTCCCAGCGTGTGCATCCAAACCACCATTTCATCCTTCTTTTGGACCGCCAAGTATGTTGGTAGTGTGAAGGGAGTAACAAAATATTGAAGATAATGTCAGAGTGCCTCCTCTAAACATATCGTGTGGGAATACTCATCCGGAAAAAGGTCCGGAGAGAAATGAAGGAGATCTTTGAAATTGATCCCCAACTCCTGCACTGACATGCTCCACTACAGGAGGGAGAGTATCTCTTGTATCTTCTCAGCCTTCATCATGGAAGAGAGGAATTCCTCTCGGAACTCCTTCTCGAAGTTAGTCCACACAACCTCAGCCTTCCTCTTCTCCCCAAAGGAGAGAGTCCACCATTGACGTGCCGCTCCCCACATCTGGCTTACAACCAAAGGAAACCAGTACTTCGTCAGAGCCCAGATAAAGCTGAAAGCTATCACCGTCTCCTCAAGCCAGCTCTTTGTCACCATGTTCAAGATGCTTCCCTCGTAATTCTAGAGGGACTGCCGCTGAAAGGCATGAAGCATCCTCTACCACTGGTCATCCTCCTCCTCTTGATCAGCCCTTTGCTGATCAGACAAAACAGCCACCTGGGCCTCGATCGTCCACACTACTCGTGGTTGTTGTCCGGGTGCCATAGCTGCAAGGTAAATAAGGAATTTCTAAGCCCGAGTAGTGTTGATGATTGATTTTAAATTTTCTTAGACTTACTATTCATTTTAAATCCCCAAAATATGCAAGAAACACAAGAACACAAGTTATTAGGACACATGTACCTTTCCTAGGGTCTCTACCCTGCAATCAAAGTAGCCTCACTTGGTCATTCAGTAGGTCCTGAGTCCTTGCATCGGATCATGGGGGACCCTAAAATCCAGTGTCCTAGCTAGTCTTCCCTGGCCTATTTCACACACCAAGATTTCATAACACTGTTGCCCTACCATCCTATGAAATCCTCACTGTGCCTAACCCTGGACTCCATCCTATCTCTTTACCTACCTCTGATACCATTCTGTCACAACTCACCTTCACCAATATGAGGAAAGGGACAAAAAATACCATACCCTTCCTTCCTCAAGTTAAAGGAGAGATAATGACCCCTAAGACTCGCCTTCAATAGGTCTCAGAGTGGCGATTTGCACCAAGGTTATAAAATCACACAAAATTGAAGGCATTAACTTTTTTATTTAGTAGGATTAGGAGATAAGATAGTAAATCTCAAACAACACCAAAACTAGGAAGTATAAGAAAATAAAAAAAACCATTCCCATATGCATGTTCCAAAATTAAATGCTACAAGGTACAAGAAAACTCCTAAGGAAAGTATCAAAGAAAAGAAAAAAAAGTAACAAAAACTGTCCCAACGTCCGAACTAGTACGGTCCCGCACGATCCCTAAAGTCTTCCTGGAAACCTGAAAGCAGTTTTATATACGTAGGGTGAGCATACAAGTATACTCAGTATGGAAAACCAAATGATCTCTTGAACAAGTGGGGAGACATTCTAATGCCCATGAGAAAAGGAGATAACAAGAGAACCTAGCAAGGAAACTAGCCACACCATACTCATCAAGGCACACTCCCCAAATAACATAAGTCATGTAATGTAATAGTGTTTTCACATCGACTTTTGGGTACCTCGTGCCACTTTCCCACTAGTTTTTGAAGACATCCTATGCATCAGAACTCTCCCACCATTTTCACTGCTGTCCCACTGCCACAACCCGCACGCACACACCGGGGCTAACACAACCGCACATCCCACCCACAAACACATGGTCAATCACTACCACACATCCTTCCTACATACACTTGGGCCACAATAACCAAACATTACCACTCTCGCACACACCTGGTCCCGAACAACTATGGCCACGCCCGAAGACACCTGAGCCTCATCCCAAAGGCACTTGGGAAACCACCTGCCCACACACACCTGAGCCAACCACCACAACATACCCTACCTGAAGAATCTAGGGTTATAATGGAGCTCATGCCATCATAGCCTTCCCAAAGAGTCTTGGGATACTCGGGAAAGGGATCTGAAAAGGAGCTAATAACCAGCCACTCATTGGAGTGTTGGGAAAAACACCCTCACCATGAAATGGTGGTGTTCAACATGAAGTGCTCAACTTGGGTGGGGAACGAATATAAAACCTAAGAAATAAATTATACATATAGATAAACAATCACTCATCCCAACCTAGGGGTTCCAAAACCAGCCCAACCACAAACACCCTGGTTACTATTCATTCATAAAAAGCTACACAACCATGTCACAACTCATTCCCAGAAAATAGTTCCCCATTAAACCCATTATTGTTTTCATATTCAAGTGATTCTGTTTAAGTAAATTATTCTCTACTAGGAAACTAACGGGTATAGGTACAAGCCAAGGAAAGGAAAATAGCCAAAACAATAATTTAAGTATTCACACCCGGTTCTCTTGTAAAGTTACAAAAACAAAAAGGGATACATGATATCCCTCAAAGTACTATAACCAAACCAAACCCCAACATATGTGCACAGGATCATAAGTCAACAAGTGAACCACAACAGGGGATCTCATCCCCAACCATATCACTTCACAAGCATCAACCGTAAACATCACTAGAACATAGCAAGGGAGTTTTTAAATTGAATATGCCATTCGTTTAGTTCCATAATTCTGTTTGGTTAACCAAAGTTATCAAAAATGAATTATTATTCATTGGGAATACATTTAATTAACCTAGTTTATGTGATTTATTGGATTCCATGTTACACCCATTCAATCACATAATTATCCAGAAAAACAGAGGTTCATTAGTGCGCAAGAAAAGACCACCAACAACCATGATTTTTAGTGGACATAAGCCCATAAAATCCACAACATATAAAGAGGTGTATAAGAGTACATTGGAAACATCAAACACACCACTTTATCCCATAAAGGTCTATTTATTATCTTCATTAAGGTCTGGTTTCATCCATACCCATAGGAAACATTTTCATACCCACCCCACAAGATGCACAGTAAAGAGAGACCAGGGAAAAAACCTACCTGGATGATCAAAAATTGAAGTTTCTCTCCATGAACCAAGAACTACGATGCACGACTTGAAGGGGAGGAACTCCGAGGACTCCATGAATGAGCAGGAAAGGCTACAACATAGGTGCACCACTCACCTCAGGAAGGGGACTCCAAATACACCAATGGGGAGAAAGAACCCATCCAAGAAGAAGAAGAAAGTAAATCTAGTGTGATATAAATAGGTGAGATCCTAGAGTTAAGGGATAAGAATTTTTAATGGATTTAAAGCCGTATTGTGGTTTCACCATGCGGTTGGGTGGTTACACATTATGGGATTAATTTTTATTGAATTTCTCATTGGGGAGGTGTCTGTAATAGCTGTGCGTTAAAATATTTCATTTAAAGAGAGAAAAATGGGTCCGTTGAGGGTCTCCCCACTCCTAGGGGATTTATAACATAGCTTATGGAACTAAAAACGGATTTGAACCACTTTAAATGGTTAAAATACTTAAAAGTGGCGTTACGGGAAAAACTAGGGATGAAAAACCCAACAAGCCCCCCATGGAACTGATCAGTGACACACGGATCGAGGAAACACCGATCGGTGTCACACCGATCGAGGAAACACCGATCGGTGTCACACCGATCAGTGACACACCGATCGGTGACACACGGATCGAGGACACACTGATCAGTGACACACCGATCATTGTCACACCGATCAGTGAAACATCAATTGATGACATATCGATCGGTGTCACACCGATCGGTGTCACCGATGGTTGACACCACTATTACATCATGCCACTAAGTCACTGCCCTTAGGATCCAGACCTGATGGGTCCAGGGCATCCCAAACACCAGAAATTTGGAAAAGGGATGGACCAGGAGGGTCTGGGCCATTACAAGTGTATCCCCCATCAAATTGAAAGTAAAATGGTATATGTGATATTATATGTAAATAAGGGAAATTATTCTAAAAATATAATATAAATATATTAAAACTGACATTGTACCCAACCATGGGAGGCAGTAATGGAAAATGAATTACATCGGTTCGCGAAGTGGTAATCCGCCGTACAAACGACCGATGGTTTTATTTCCCATTTGAGGGAAATGTATATGGATATAGGTTACAATATTAATATAATAAATTTTTAATATATGTATGATATATATGTTTTTATATTTTAATGGTTTAATAGTAATTTTAGTTTGTGTAAGAACAAATAAAATGATAATTCAATGTTAAGAGAATTACCTCTTATTTGGAGAGCCTCTTTAGGTTTACTCTACGATACATCTTATGAAGGTTTCCTAACAAAAATATTGACTCAAGGGAATGTAAATTTATGTTTCTAAGGGTTTGTTTTAGGTATTGGATAATATAAATAGACGTTTGAGTGCGGGAAGGATAAAAGGGGACATGTCCTTTTATAAGTGGGGAAAGGAACCCACTTGGATACTACTTGAAAATTTCCCAAAAGACTCCAAAATGATAAAGTCCATCCAATGAAAAAAGATTCCAAATGGCCATGAATTTGAACTTGGGATAGGATATGATTGAAATAATGGCATAAAATATGATTTATACAGGTTTTAATGGTAATATTACCCTTATATTCTTAGTTTATCCCCAAGTAAACCCATTTTCTACATAATAGAGCTAACTTACTTTTACTATTTTCACTATTAATTATTGTATAAAATTATAGTCAATTAATTGGATAATATTAATTATGATGATTAAAAAGTTTCAATCCATTTTTTCAAATTCAATTCATATAAGTGACAAAATTTAATTTAAAATTAATCTCACCAAGGTAGCAAAAAAAAACAATTTTCCAAAGGAAAAGTTTTCAAATGTATAAAAATTTGTATATTAAAATTCAAAATATAATTTATTATAATTTAAAAAATTGGATTAATTATATAATAATTTATATAATGTTAAATTTAAATTCATTTTTAAAAAATTTTAATTTTTTAAATCCTTTAAAAGAGATGACACTTTTTAATAAATTTGAGTATATTTCACTATTCATCAAAAAAATAAATCTGTTTAGAAAATTATCAATTATTCATTGTTATATAATTTTAAAATTATGATTTCATAAATGAAGTTTATTTTTAAAAATTATTTTTATATGAGTGAGAAAAATAATTTTAAAAGAAGTGTGCAAAAAAGAGAAGAAATCACTTTTGTAGAAAAATAAAATTTTTTTTCAGAAAACATTTCCTTTAATTTCTATTGATTACTACTTTCATTTCTAATAAATTTATAACCAAATAATACAATTTTATAAATGTGATACCCTTAAATTTTCATAATTTTTTGAATCCAATTAATACCCTCTATTCCAATGGCTAGGAATAATAAATATTAATATTTTAATAAAATATATCATAGTGTGTTAAAACTATATGTTGCATGGAACATAAGTTATCAAAGAAAATAATTATTTTATGTAATTAAAGCTATCAAAGAAATTAATTTGTTTGAAAAAAATATGTTACATAAAATCTTAAGGTTTTATATTATATCCAATTAAAATTAAATTTTTCCTTGAAATTGAATCATTCTGTTAAAAAAATGAGGATACTTCTACCTTATTATATCCCTAGGTCCCAACACAGCTTCATCAAATTTTTTGTTTCACCAAAAAAATTTAACACGGTGAGTATTCTTATTTCAAATAACATTCTCTCTATAATCCAAAATCTCCACCAAATTATTCTCATAAGAATGATCATTCTATATTGGTATGAACTTTGAGTTCAGTACATGTGATGGATTAGTTATGTACTTTCTTATGAGAGATAAATAGAAAAAATTGTGGAATTCAGAGATATTTTTTGGTAGTGAAAAATTGTAATATACTATCCCAATATGATCAATAATATCAGAAGGGATGATATAACATTATCTTATCATCAATTTCTTTCCAAATATCTTAACCTATTTCTATAGATAAATTCACATAAATACTTTGTCACCAATCAAAAATTCTATATGTCATCGATGATTATCAGAATAATGTTTTTTGACTTTATGCTTCCATTATGTGTTGATGAATAACTCTAACCATATCTACCATTTATTTATATTTCATAGGTCCCCATAGATTTTTTTCTCCAACGTCATTTTAGCATGTTTTAGTTCTACACTTCTTTCCATAGAGGTCTTCATAAGGAGACAAATGAATGCCTGAGTGAAATCTATTTTTGTACAAAAACTAGTATAGAAAAAGGTGTTGAACTAAACTAGTTTTGAAAGAAAGATAAAAAAGATATGAACATATACTATAGGTTTTGAATTGTTATCCTAGAAAGACCATATTTTTGAGGATAATATGCAGTGTTGAAACTCAACTCTGTGTTAAAGGAATTATGAATACTTCACTAGAATTTTGATTAAAACCTCATATCTGGATAAGGCACCATAGAAATAGGCACTCCATGTTGTCTTACTGCTTCTTTAATTTATATTATGGAAATCATATCAAGATAAAATTATTCTCTAATATCAATGAAGTGTACATACTTCATAAGACAGTCAACTATAACCAATATTGCATTATTCAATTTAGATGTTTTGGGGAGTCCAATGAAAAAAATCCATTATAATGTTTTCCCATTTATATTCTGTTATGGGTAATGGTTGCAACATCCCCTTATACTTTTTTAAGTCTTCATTAACTTACTAACATACAAAAAATCATGATACAAATTATATAATATCTATCTTCATTCCATCCCACTAGAAATACTTTTTCAAATATCTATACATCTTTATATTTCTAAGATGAATAGAGAATTAATAACCATGTGCCTCCTCAAATAGATCCTTCTTCCAATTTGGTATGGATGGAATGCATAAATGGTTCATAAAACATACCATTCCATCACTATCATGGTTAAACTCAAGTGAAACTCTCACCTTCTTCCATATGTCTATTTCTTCCTTCTGTGCCTATTTAATTTTACCATGATTAATTTTGATAAAGATAAGATATTTAACCTTCCTTTATGATCTCCAAATATATCCTTTTAATTTCCCAAAATATTGGATATTTTTTTATCCTCATCATGGATAAGTTATCATCATCTTTTTATTTCAAAGCACCTGAGACCTTGCTCACATTCCTAGGGTGGTAATATATTGGGTAGTAATAATAATTTATTATCTCTAAACATTATCTTTGGGACATATTCAAAAAATTATAAGTGAATATGTACTCTAAAATTTTATGGTTAGTATATATCTCACACCTTTCTCTAAAAAAGATAATTCCTTCATATATTTAATGAAAAAGTACCATAGCTAACTGAAAATAATTATTTGGGTAATTTTTATCATGAACATTCAATTGGAGGGAGGGATAACCTATAACCATATCATTTTTCATGAGAACATATCCCGGTCCCTTCTCAGATAAATAACTATATATTAAAAACCCCTCTGTACTACAATACACTATGAGGAACAATGTATAAACCAAACTTTCCATCAACTCCTTGAAATTATCCTCACATCCATCCATCCAAAGAAACTTGAATCCTTTTCAATTTAACTTGGTGTGTAGATTATACTGATATGAAAAATTCTCTACAAAGTTATGATAATAACCAGCCAATCCAAGGAAGCTATAGATCTCAGTTACCATAGTTGGTCTGGGTTAACTTTCAATAACTCTAACCTTTGATGGATCCACTAAAATACATTCACATGAGATTATATATACCATGAATTATACTTTATGTATCCTAAATTAACACTTGGTAGATTTTTCATAAAACGTTTCCTTTCATAGCATCCTCATAATAATACTCAAATTATCTTCATGTTCTTCCTCACCTTTGATTATATAAGAATATAATCTATAAATACTACAAAAAATGATCAAAGTAATCTTTAAAGACTCTATTAATTAAATCCATTAATATTTAATGGGAATTTATATGACCAAAATGCATAACTATAAATTCATAGTGTTCATACATCTTATGAAAGGCTGTCATGCAAATTTCATCAATTTTTAACCTCAACTGATAGTACCCAGATTAAAGATTATGATTTTAAAAGTACCAATCTCTTTGTAATTGATCCAAAAAAATAGTGATATAGGTAGAGGATACCTATTTCTTATTGTGATATTGTTATGTTCTCGAAAATCAATGTAAAGGAGAATTGACCCATCATTATTCCTAACAAAGAGAATAGGTGCATCCCATAGTGATTCACTAGGGTGTATAAATACCTTTCCAAGATTATCATAGATTTAATTTTTCAATTTTTTCAACTCAATCAGGGCTATTCTATAATGATCCTTTGAAATAGGTGTGCACTAGGTATGAGTTCTATTGAGAACTCAACTTCATAACTCAAAGGAAGGCCAAAAATATCAACTGAATATACAAAAAAAACTCTATAACTATTGACATGTCTTTGATATTCAGTTTTTCCCTAACCATCACAGAAGAATATCCTTAATGGATAGGGTTTATGACCCATAGGGTATAATTAATTTCTATTGGAATATTTTATTCATAATCACATCGATAAATGAACACGCATTCATTTGGAATATGAAATGTGACTTCCATCCATCCAAAAATAATATGGTCCCTATATAAAGAAATCCAATCCATGCCCATAAAAACATCACCTTCAATAAAATGGATAATCCCATGATTTTTGGGAATCATTATCCCACACACTTCAATTTGAGAGGAACTACAGTCTTAGGATGTAAAAATCATACCATTAGGATTTCTCACTGATGAATCAATATTTAATCATTGAGATAGTAATTCAATAAACATTGAAAATTATTTATATATAAAAGTGTGGGTAGAATGAGAATAAAAAAGACATTAACTGCTCTAGAGTAGATTATAAGTGTACATATCATCACATCATTCTCATAACCCACTCTAGTAGTTGTGATTGTATAAGATTTCCCTTTGCCTTTTGTCTTAGGAGGATGTTGAAACTGGTCATCAAATAAATTTATATTCATTAACAGGTTGGCATAATGATCATACTCCTTACATTTAAAGCATTTGAGTGTGGGTGGTGCATTATCTAGAATCTTATTCTACTCTTTTTCATTAACAATTCCATTCATCACATTTCAAAATTCATAGGCATTTTGACCCACCTTTCCACATTTAAAGAACCTCCCCTATCAATTCAAGTAATTTCCATGATGTTTCTTCCCAGATTTTGGACATTCATATGGATGAAGTTTCTTTCAACTATGCGATTTATTCAAGTTATCATGATACTTGACCTTACTTTTATTATTAAAACCTCAGGAAGAGTAGGAATATCTAGTTTTCATTTCTATCTTTAGTACATAACTAATGATATATTCATAGCTAATGATGTATCCTATAGCCAATTACTTTTCCAAACATGGTTTTAAGACACTAAAGAATCAATTAATTTTTCTGTATGAAAATATTATCAAACCATATGTGTACCTTGTAAGATTTGTATTGTTAGATTCATAGGAATCAATGGATTTATCATCATTTTTTCTTGAGCACAAGAAAATATTTATCCATCTATGAATGTAGTATATGAGAGAATAACTTTTAGAAAAATATCATCCTAAACTTGTACCATTACATATAGTTCATTTCATTCTCTTGACTCGTATTCTCAATGGGGTTCCACCATTGATCTGCATCACCTTACAAATGATAAAAAACTAATAAAATCTTAACATGTTCTCAGAATTGGATAATAAAAAATATATTGTCAATGTTTTAGATCCATAACTCACCTACAAGTGGATTAGGAGACCCAATAATAGTAGGTGGATGTTGTCTCATGAAGGATACTATAGAATGTTGGCCCATAATTTGATAATTTTGAATATCAGCATGATTCATAGATTGATAAATTTATGTGATCATTGAAATAAGGTTATGTATCCCATCTCCCATAGCCTTTGGTTTCTCATATGGAAAATCATTTCATTGTCCATCACATTCAGCACTAAAACTATTCCTTCATTTTCCAACAATTGACTAGAACCAAAAATCATAGGTGAGTAACACTAATCATAGTGGAAAACCATATAACCATCGAAAATTATTTATATGATTTCAAAATTACGACTCCTTATTTTCAATCAATGATACAGTAAGTTTAATGGAGGTTATCCATGACCATTATCTAATCAAATCCCTCATAATGGATTATAATGAAAATGTGGATTAACAAAAAAATGTCCCTTGGGAGTGTCCAACCAGGATCATAGTAAGGTTAGTTTTCATTCGCTAGGTAATTTTTTATTCTACCCCAATGTGACTTTCTTATAGTTTTAACCCCTAGGTACATCTATACCCAAACCACATCCACATGTAGTATCCAGATAGGAAAGTATTTCTAGGAAAACCATATAATCTATTTATTACAAAAAAATTTAGGATGTTATCCTATACTAAGGAATATCCTAAGGGTTATCACTATATTTTTTAATTTTAATCTCCAAATATTTTCTAAAACCATTTCTCTGATTCAAACTATAATACACCAGGATTTTCATGCATAAATATCACCTCATTTTAAATGAATATTTATTACATTACATAATACATGCCCCATGAACCTATAAGATTAGTGTATTTGGAGATTAGAAAAACATTCTTTTTATTTCATGAAATATCTTCAACATCTACAAAAAATATCTCCTGCTTTAGTACTCTTTGTAGACATTCAATACTTATAAAATATATTCACAACATTTGGAAATGAAACATAAGAAAGGGTGAGATCATATTCTCATTAAGGGTAATCATGTGAGATATCAATCCATGATCATAAGAATAGAAAAATATATGGTGTAAAAATTTATGTTTAATGAGTTATTTGGTGACCAATTAATTAGAAATGAAAATAAAATCCTTCTTAAAAAAATAATATCATTTTTTGAAAAACTATTTTTATGCACATGAATGCGTTTTACCTCAATATATTAAAATAATTACTTTTTGTGAATGATTTTAATGAAATTAATATATTCTATATTCAATGAACTAATTAAAATCAATCTTATGTGTTTTTTATAGAAAATAGATAATAATAAATCTTATTTTATACTTAAAAATAATAAATTCATAAAAAACTATTGTGCTACCTTTTTTATGGCACACTTATTTTAAAACTAAAATTTTACACTTTTATAAAATTTATTCCAAAAATAAGCTTCATTTTTTAAATATTATTATCCAGATTATATTATGGTGAATTTTTGACATTAATCTGAAAATATTCATTTTTTGATGAATATTGAAAAATATTGAATTTTAATTGAAAACTGCCTTTTAATTTAAATTAATTATAAAGTTAAACTATATTTTAAAATGGATTTAAATTAAAATTTGTTTAATTTTAAATCCATTTATCCAATTTATTTAATTGGAAAAAATTTCATAATTAATTTTTAAATAAAAACTTTTTAAACTTTTGAACATTTTCTCTTAAAAAAACTAATTTTTCATCTCATCATTGGGATTAATTTTAAATTTTAAATTTTCATATATATATATGTAATTTTTTTAAAATATATTGAATATTTAGAATCAGAATAATTTATATTATATAAAAAGGAAAGAATAATTTTTGACCAAAATTAATAGTGAAGGTAGTAAAAAATAATAACCATGGGTGAGGTAAAAATTGGGTTACCGGGTGTTAAACTAAAAAATAAGGGTTAAAATTACTAATTCATTTGTATAAAAACTTTTTTGGCCATATTTTTATCATTACACTTATAAGGTTCTATAAAAATCCACTTTTAACCCCTATTAAATATGAAAAATGTAGGAGCACTCAAATATTTTAAAAAATTCCAAGTGTGTCCTCTACCCCACTTATAAATAGACACCCCCTATCCTTTCTTTTTGACACCATGAAAAGATTTTGGTTCAGATAATCCCTTCAAAAATAACATCCAAAACTCAATCCCATCATCCTAAAATACTTAGTTTTAGAATAAATTAATTCTATAAATTCATTTAGTGAAATCATTAGGAGGATACTCGAAGAAGAGGAGATTTGAATGAGTATGATCGAAGTCAATACATTAGGTAAGGGATTTCCTTCTCACTTTTTACTAATGTGAGAAAAATTCCATATTCATCACATATGTATTTTATGTTGTTTTTATACTACCAATTAATGTATTTTTTGTTTATTTTATTGATAATTTTTGGGATTTTCATATCCATGTTAGGATATCACTTTCAGGGAGTTTATGTTTAAAACTTTACCAAAGTTATAAGATATTTCCTTCTCACTTTTAGTTTTTGGGAGAAAAATGAAAAATTATCCAAATATTTATATTATGTGGTATATATAGTAAGCATTAATTTATTTTATAATACTTATACTTAAATTTTTAACAATTAAATATCTATTTATGGATCTATTTTCATGGGGTTTACAACTCAAAAGTTACCAAATCAATAAGGGATTTCTGTCTCAGTGTTACTTTTTATGAGAAAAATTCCATATTCACCACATTTTCATATTATATTGTTTATATAATGACCATTAATTTATTTTATGATGCTTACCTTTAAAATTAATCATATTTTCATATTTATTTTATGATATCTTTGTCATGATGATTATAGTTCAAAAGTTTCCAAATTGGTAAAGAATTTATGTCTCACTTTTCAATCCTATGAGAAACATGCCTTATTAATAACCTATTTATTTTATGTGGTTTATATACATCCAATTTTACTTTTTATATCACGAGTATCCTTATTTTAATAATAATTTATGTTTTATTTAATGTTATTCATTAATAGGGAAAATGATTCAAGGTTGCCAAAGTGGCAAGGGTTTTATGTTAAAATCTCTTCATTTATCGGGATTTTTTATGACTAAGTATCCAATGTTAAGATATCATGATCTATATCTCAATAATTATCATAAAATTTCTTCTCCTCTAGTTATTTCATGAGAATACATGTTTTACCTTAATTTTTCACTCTTTATGTACTCAAGAGTTCAAAATATTTTTTTAATAAAAATCATTTATTTTTTGTTATAAAACCTTTTCCTTGAAAAACCATGATTTTTTTAAAATATATTATAAAGTGTAGTTTTCAAATCAGAATGGATATTTTCCTCAAAAAATATTTTAATATTTTTTAAATAAATTTTCATACATTTTCATGATTATTTTTTCTAAAAATTATTTTCAAAATTATTTATGTTTTAAAAATTATTTTTCAAAGAAAAGCAATTTTCCTTAAGAAATGTCATAAGTAATATTTCAAAATTATTTTCTATCTATGATGAAATATTTTAGGTTACTTATTCCTTGCTGGGTTTATCAACCATGACTACCATTCTTACACTTTCTACAAATATTTTATTATAAAAAAATATTTATGAAACCTGTCTTTATTCTGTGGATTATACAATGAAAAAATTACTATGAAACCAAGTTATTTTTCATGGGTTATGCTATGATGAAATTGTCAAATAATAATTAATCCTATATCTTTAAAATAGGTTATGATTTGATGAAATGTTTAATAAAACCATTTCATTTTATTGGTTAGGATATGATAAATGATTTAGGATCTTGTGGAGAACATATGTATGATTTTGATTATGTGATGGGTGGGACCTATATCTACCTCCAATTCATTGGGTAATGATTTATATCTCATGTGATAATGATGGGAAACATGTTGGTGGACTTTATCCACCATGGAAAATCAGTGTGTCCCAATCCACTCTGGGAAATATGTGTATCATGATCCACATGGGAAACATGTGTGGCCTGATCCAAAATTGGAAATAGGTTCATCCTGATCCAAAATGGTAAATAATTGATAATTCTTGATCCAATATATTGATGGTATTAGTATTTTACCATGACATATGAATTTTTTTTCCAAATTTGTGATCATTCCACACTTTTATGACATGAGGTTATGGTTCGTGATTGATTTATGATGATTTATCACTCTTATTGACCGTGTCTTCTAAAATGATAATGTTTTATTCCATGACTCTTATTTATGGTCAATGATAGGTTGGGTATGATATTTGAAAGGTATGTTCATAATCAAATACCCTTATGCATATCTTATTCTTTTATATGATCCTAGATTGATATCTTTTATGTTTATCGTTACTAATAAACCGAGCTCACCCATTCTTATATTTCCATCCCTAGGATTATGAAGAAAGGTTTAGTAAGGGTATATCTAAGAGTAATATTACAAGAGAAGATATTTATGTGAGATTTTGAAGATATTTCACCATATTAGAATATTATGTTCCAATTTTTCAATTTCACTAAAGTATTATAGTCCCCAGATATGTGTTCATGTAATTTAATGAATATTAATCTAAAAATATGTAATATCCATTTGTGTGAATCATGGGTCACTATAATTATGTAAAATGTAAAGTTGATCTTGCTTCCTCTATTTATAGTAATTGTAAAAACATATCTTTCAAAAATCCATTCACCCATTATGCATTTGCTGTGACCTGACATTGGGAAACCAGTGCAATCAATATCTAATAGGTAATTAGTAAATAATTCTACATATTCTACCAAAATATATTTATTTCTAATAAAACATTCTATGCAACTTCAATTATAGATGTCACATTTCAAAATCTTCATATATCAATCAATGGGGTACATTCAACTGTAATGGAGAGAAACATATTACTAAATAACTCGAACCAAGTGAACCATATAGTAGACCATTATATAAAAGAATATTGGTGGAAAGAACATATCAAATAAATATAATATGAATGAAATACCCTTACTGATAATTGGAAACATTACCTGGTTTATAACATTACTGAATATTTATTTGAAAAATAATCACGTCTTGTTAATTTATGTCATATATTTTGAGAAATAAATCAATTTAAATCTACTAAAATCTTACATTTCATCATAACATGTCTTTAATGTGATTTTAGACTTTATAACTTATTAATATTCATTAAAATGACACTATTTATTTTTACTAATATCCACCTTGAACTTTTAAACAATTAATGAAGTTGAAAAACTAAAAATTTTCTGGTCTGGATAGAATGTAAGTTATCGAGGAAGAAAATTTCATATTTCTCCCTTCACTGGTAACAATTCTTCCCTTAACCCCATGTCAGTAGTGTCCAACCTAGCCACAATTCCATATTTTGTGTCTTGTATTTTTATTAATATTCCAATAACACTACCACATGCATTTTTTACATGCATTCCATAAATGAAAATATATAATGTATCAATTTTTCATGTAGATTAATTCAAATAAAAGTGATCCCTTTTTCAATCCTCATTTTGTAATGTTTTTTGAAAATCGTTTATAGAATAAAGTTTTATTATCTTTTACTTTCTCTGATCGTTAATCACCCCTTAGTAGAGATGGTGATGTACCTTGTAATGTATTTCCATATAATCATGTCATCCAAGATTAGTATTTATGTCATTAGGGTAAAAGCATCTAATGCAATAAAAATTACACTCTTAAAAGAATGTTTCAAACTAAACTACTACATATATTATTTGAAAATGTGGCACCCCCACATTCCATTAATTTTGTATTATTTTAAATTTCCATAATCATGAAATTCATTTTTCATCCCATACAACATGTCTCTAAATGTTAACTCTTCACTTCTATAAGCATCGTAAAATTTAACAATTGTACCCCACATAAATTTATACACTCAAATAAATGGATCTAAACAAACATCAATATCATTACTAGGTTATTTTCTTCCAGATATAAGAAGAGGCAACATAATGTATTTGAGCTTCATGAATAACCATGGTAGAAAGTTTTAATTTATCAACATAACTAACTGTGTATTATGAGAGATTCTTCATACACTAAAAGGATTTACTCCATCTATAGATAATATAATATAGAGGTTTCTCAGCATGTTTCCAAATTTAGGATACTCATAATCAATTTTCTTCCACCATGTAGAGTCATATATGTGATGTAGTTTCCCATATCCAGTTCATGTATCTATATTCCATGTTAATTGTCTTGAGGTTCCTGATATCCATCTCATCATCTAAACCTTAGAATGATAGAAATGTATCATACAACTTTTAAAAGACTTGATTCATCTTTTTTGGGTCGATATTCACCCCACTAATGGGATTTTCACATTGACTCATGGTCATTTTGAAACAATATTCAATCATTTGTACAAGGATTTGTTTTTTCAAAGATTAAACCCATTGAATGTAGAATTTTTTTAGAAGCATATATTCGATAAGGAAGCTCACTTTCTTCTTGTAGCATGTCATTTAGGGGAAAAAGTAGTTATGTAACGGTGGTGTCTCCCCATATGCTGAAAAAATTTAAATTATATAACTTAAATAAAGAATAAAATGTTTTATATTTAGTAAAACCTCTATATAATGGTTTATCATCATAACTATTTAACTTTTCAAAGAACTTTAGAAAGTGGAAAATTTAAAATTAAATTTTTAATTCCATTTCTTCCATGTGATCTTCATCAACATTTACACTCATATTCATATCAAATTATAAAAAAAGAATTCTATCATTCCAGTTAGTATGTACATTTGGTTTTTCCCTATGTTTAGTCCAAAATTTATAGATTAGATCTATTTTGTAACAAATCAAATGTTTTTACAACTATTATTTACAATTTTTTCTTGAATTACAATAATATAACCATAGAAAAATGTATTTTAAAAGGGTGTTTATACATTCTCTTCTATAAATATGAGGACTCCATACTCATACTCATTTTTCATATGACAAATATACTACCATTTTTTATTCATATACATTATATTAGGTTTTTTTTTCATTTTGTGCAAAATTAAACAAATAAACATAATGTATTAATAATAAAAGAAAATATGTATAGAAAATTCTATGAGTTTTGATTATTTTCCACATAAGAATGGCATACTCACTTTGCAAACTCAATGATGCAATAAAAAAATTTCTAATGATAAAAATGATAGATGATATTAAAATTTTAATTTTAGAGTCATCCTTATGAGATGGTTTCATATTGATAACATACTAATATAAAGAGATTTTTGAGTGTTTAAAAGAATTTTGGATGGAATCAGGAAGCATTAAAGTAGGAAATTGATGATTGATGAAATATTTAAAGTAGAGAGATCAAGAATAATGTTAAATTCCAATAAGGGTAACTCAAAATGGATGATATCCACCATGATGATGATTTACCCTTTGGTAGATTTCAATATTAATTGAATGATAATGATCATATTAGACTACTAAAGTTAATGGAATATCAACATTTGAATTTCATTAATGATGATTCCTAACAGTTTATCAATTTTCACAAAGGTAACATGAAAATAAACAACCTATGGTGGGTGAAGTGTTAAACACTTCTAAAAATGGAGAATAAGTATTATAACATTATTAAAGAATCATTTAAGCTATATGAACCTATTTTTCTAAGATAATAAGAGCCTAATGATGCATATCAAGATTTTTTGCAGTTTTTGAAATCATAGAAGGAAGGGAATGTGTGATATCTATAATGTTATAAAGAATATAATTGAATTTTTATCTATTAAAAAAACATAGATAAGAATTTTCTCTCACTAAATTATCAATGGTTATTAGTTAGGATTAAATATTGATGGATAATAATGATTACTGTGATAAACCTTAAAATATTAGATGTGTTAATAGTTTGTTACTAATGATTGTAAACATAAAAATAATTTTTTGATGAGTATAATGAATTATAATTTCTACTAGGCATTACATTTTTCTATATTAGTCAAGTATGAAACACCTATTAGATTTAAGAAACTATTATATACTTCATTAGAGGATCGTTATACGTTTAGAATTTGTTGGTGTAAACATTTTTGAAGACCATCATCATTTTAAGAAGGATAATTGACTTATAAGTGATGAATTGAAGTGAAAATTATTTAGAGCTACTAAAAACTCAATAACATGTTCATGGGGGTAAACATGTTGTTGTTGTTACCGGTTCTAAATTAGATGTTTGGTAGGATAAAAAAGGAGGTAATTTAAGAACTGTTTTTGTAACATTTCTTAGTGGGAGTGAAAAAAGAGGGGAGAGTTTATGTTTATTCATTTAATTACATGGTATATGGAATTCTATGTGGTGTTTGAGTGACCATGCGACTGGGATCAAACGATGATAATCCTTTTCCAGATGATAAAAGTATTGATAGGGCCCAATCAACTGGTCTTAAGAACTCACTGTTTGAAGAAACTATTGAAATTAAATCAAATGAACCATAAGTCTTACGATGGGGTTCTCAAGACACTGAAGAAATTGAAGAACAATATAATTAGGGTTTGATTAATTCTTAAAATTTGAACAATCCACCTGTCTAAGTTGAATGATCAAAAAATAAAAATGAAAATTCTTCTTGGTGCTGGAAGAGATAATGAACTTAAAAAAATGATTAGTAAGTGTCTTAGTGGGAAACAATACCCATATCAAACTAAGAATTATATTATATGGCCAACTACCTGGGATCATTTAAAAAAACTCAGCTTCAGTGGCACAAATAGAGAGAATGAACTCTGTTAAAATATTAGAGTGGAAACTGGAGACAAGGTTTAATAAAAATGCAAATGATATGGGTGTTTTAAATGTTGATAATAATTCAAATTTGAGGAATTAAGGGAAGCCTAAATAAATAATTAAAGAGAGTTCCATGTACCCCCATAACTAGTTTTGAGGTTTAGATAAAAATTTGGGTCTATCTCAATGGGATGAATCAATAGAGTTAACATAAAAAATATCAAAACGATTGCTTAATGATATCCAATAGAAATCATAATGAATTAAAGTGGGTCTAAGATAAAGAAAACACTATAACTAATGGACCACTTACTAATTGGGACTGAGGATAGAATGAATGAGGAAGTATTCCTCAATGGGGTCAGCAATGGAAGCAACTACTATGATTTAGATTCTAGATAATTGGGTTACTAAGAATGAAACATCATGTGAATTGGTTAAACTTGAAAATATTTATTCTATGAGTTTTCTAGACACATGTGGTAGAAATAAAAGTCAACCCACATCATAGTGGAGATTCCAAACTGGATTACCATTTTGGAAGGATCATGAGAATTACTCAAGTGGTTGGAAACATTCCTTTAAGAGGAACAAGACATTATTTCTGATGTTGAATCGATTATGTACACTTGCAACAAAATAATTAATGATACATGGTATGAAACAATGAAATATCGACTAAAGAAGAGTAGAAATAATCACATACCTTAGGTTTTGAGAGGTTTCATTTTTCTGAGAAGTTAGATGGGAAGAATAGGTCGAGGTTGAATTCCATGAGATCATAAATAATGTGAATAAGCGAGTTTTATTAGTGTTGAATTTATATGATTGGTAAGGGTTTATATGCTCTTTAAAAAAATCACTGATAATGATGTGTTCTATTAGTGCTAAAATAATAGTTGTTGATAAATCATATTTTTATCAAGGCTAAAAAACACTCATAAAGACCAATATTTACAAGCTGTACAATTACAACACTAATAACGATAGCTTTTATTAGTGCTCACAATTATAGTGTTGACAAAACCTATTTTTATCAACAATTTTATTAAGAGATGATAAAAAATTCTTAAAATAAAATAAATAAAGATTAAAAGTATAAATACTAAAAATGGATTTTTTTAAAAAAATGTAAAAAATAATTAACATTATTTATTAATATAGGATTATAAATGTAAGAATTTTTAAAATGAGAGAAATTAAATAATTAATAATGAATAGACATAAAAAACATAAACTATGGATATTTTTTATTAATTATATAAATTATTTAAAAAGAGTATATATTAAAATGAAAATGAATAAATAGAAAGAACATTAAATGTTAGTGAATAAATTTGTGTAAATAAATGAAAAAAATTAATAACATATAAAAAAAGAAATTAATAATTAGTAGTATAAGTGAATAAATAATATTAAATGAATGAATGTTAAAAAATAGTAAATTTTAATAATTAAAAAGTCAAAAAATTGAAAAAATATTTTTAAAATGAAAAATTATTATTAATTAGATAGATTATAAAAAAATTAAACATTAATAGAAGTTAAAATGAAAATGAATACATATTAATTATATAAATTACATGTATCATTTTAAAAACATTAAATATCAATGAATAAACATTTATAACTAAATATTTCAAATTGATAAAAATAAAAAAATGAAAAATAAAAAAATACATAAAATGAATAAATCATAATAGTATTAAAAAATAATTAATATTATTAATGAATAAATAATATTAAAAATTAGTAAATTACAAAAAATATTGAAAAATAAAAAACTTTTCTGATTAAAAATGTAATATAATAAATATATTATGTTAGTAAATAAAATTATAAAATGAAAATTAAAAGTTAAATATATTATATAAATATTATGTGTGTGTGTATCTATATAAAGTTGACTCAATTACATATAATTGTGTGTGAAATTAATGTATAAATATTTATATGAAACAAGTTTGATGAATGTTAAATTTAAAATAAAATGACGTTATATAATATGTATCGTCTATTACTCGATACTAATTAATTATCATTTTTAATAAATTTTAATATTTAATTTAAAAAAAATCACTTTTCCCTAGATATCTGACTTATTAAATGTAAATACTTATTTTTTTTTATATAAATCATTATTAGTGAAACATTACATATGAACTCTTACGTGTTCTAGACAGAACTAGCTAGGGATTGCCTTGGAACATAGGACAGAAAAACCAAAATTTAGGGGGTTCACATGAGAAAACCTATATCACCCCAAAAAACTTGAGAGAACTATTGAAATAGACCTCCAAACCATTCATATATGGACTAAAATTACTCACCATTGAAATCATAACTAACCTAACTTTGAACCTGTAGTTATATTTTTTCATCAATCAGTATGTCCCATAGAAGATGTCCATAGCCATAGAAATTATAGCCTATATTCAAACTAATAAATTTATTACAGAAACCAATTTTTAAAAAATTATAAGAAGTAAAATTCATAGATCAATTAATGTATATGTAAAATAAATAATAAAAAAATAAAGTTGTCCTCAAAAATTTATTTTCAATAAATCCCTATCACACACAGTGGATTATTATAACATTTAATAGACATAATTTTAATTCAATTCACATTTTAAGGCACAAACATATTGATAAATGGTATCTATACACATGATTATTTCTTGAGTGTTACATTAATATAGTGCATGTATCATGGAGAATATATCCCCATTAATTATGGTGAAATAATGTGTTTAAAAATAACCCCATCAAAAATACATAGGAGACAAAAATGAACTGTTCTGAGGAATACGACTGTGATCTAAAGACTACTGTACTCTGTTTCTCAATGATTTTTGTATCCCTATCTAATAAAATGATATACCATATCATTAATCCGACTAAAATGTAAATTTTTATTTCTAAACCAGTTTTAAGGGGTTAAGTGGGATCTCGAACAAAAGGTCCAATAGACTAGATACATAAAAAGACCACATAAACCCAATTCAAAATTCAGACATTAAAAATTCAAATTCAAAAGGTATGATTATCACACGTGTTCACTGTATTTTGCACAGTTCCACCACTGACATAAACACCTTGACCCATTCTCCTACAGGAACCAAATTTCTTCTTTATCACACCATCCACTCAACACATCTAGATCATTTGAATCTTATCATCAAGGTCTTAACCAGCGGAAGTCAAAATCTCATGAGACAAAAAAAGAATTGTCCTCCATCATAAATCATTGATAAAAGTACAAAAAAATATGTTATAATATCAAATGCAAAACAAGTTGAAGATTCAACACTCAAACCATAAAAAAACCAATGATGAACAACAACATACAACAAATCCCACAAAAAGACCAAACCAATCACATCAGAGAGAAACAATACCAAAAAAACTCCACCTAAAATAAAAATAATTCACCCAATGACATTTTACTAACATTCATCCACAAACATCAAAATTATTTGAAAATAATTTATTAACTTATTAAAGGATAACCAAAACCTAAAATATGAAGAATAGACAATAGAGGACTCACCTATTGGAACCCCATCAGCCACTTGACCATCAAGTTCAAAAACCTTCTAGAGAAAAATCACACTAAACTAAATTGGGGAGGAGTGTTGAAACATGAATCCATATAGGATATTAAGTAGTAAAAGGCTGAAACAGTAGGTAGGACCTATGCCAAGAGCATCAAACCCTCTATAAATCAGCATAATCAGAAATTCATCAGTGAAACACAAACCAAACTACCGCCAGACTAGCCATCAGGTGTGTCCCCCAATGATGCCTTGAGAAACAGAACTTAAACCCCCACCATGTATATGAATCTATCTATAGGAACCTCAGTGGCCCATATCAAATCCAAGGTAGGATGTTCCCCCAATAGCACCATCGACCAATTAGACATCAGATCCCAAAGCCACCTTGAAGCCACCACACCAGCCCGATTGTGAGATCTGTGAAGGAACATGAAGGCATAACAGTGTCCAAAGTAGACAGGGTCACCAATAGAGATACTCATCCTCACCCAGACCACCAAAACCACTATAAAATCCTACGGCATGAAAAAATCCCTCCCAAAGGAATTTAATGAGATTGATTGAGAGTGCAAAACAAACACAAAATAAAATAACCATGAGAGGGTGGGGATGAAAAAGTTATATGAGAGGGAAGGGGGAGATGAGGATAAAAAATGTAGGCCTTCCCCTTAGAATTTTTGTTGAGGAAAGCCTATCTTGAGAGAGTCAGAGGGAGAAGATGCTCAGAGGCACATGGGTTCTTCAATCTCATTTATCACTTTGGAATTATTTGATGTATTATTATGAATCTTTTCAATGTGTGTTTTAACTTAAAAATTGAAAACCAATGTTAGGTGTTTGAATTCCATTTATTTTTGAATGATGTGTTTACCTTTGAAAATATTCATATATTTTACATCGTTAAATTTTTTATGTCAAAACATACATATAAAGAATTTTAAATATAAAAGCATTCAAAAATTGATTATGGTTATTATATTAATTTTTCATAAATAGGTAAATACATTGTTATATGTAAAATTTAAAACATGTGTTAGGTGTTGATAAAATTAATGTTTCACACCATACTAAAAACAAAGCTATTGGAACTTAAAAATCAATAACGAATAAAAAACATTATAGTATTATTTATATTTTTTACATGAAATATGATTTATTATTGATATTAATAACATCACTATATCTATATTAACTATAATTTTACACTACAATAATATATTTTGGGTCATCACACATATGATGGTCATACCTTGAATCCTCCAAATCCCTTTTCCTCATCTAATTCATATAATATCTACCAACCCCGTCATCTTCTCCACCACTCCACCTTTATACCTCTCTAACTCAAAGTTATTTTTTAGCTAGGCCTAGTTCTCAATGAATTAACAAGAATGATAAAACATAGGATATAGAAATTATCTATAGGGGCCACCCTTTAAACATCACTTATTTTAATTCCTCACATCAGGATCATTTATAAACAAGTCATCAATAGGCTGTAATGAAATATTTCAAAGGTAAACATGTTTTTTATTCATTTTATTCTATAATAATGTTTTCAATTTTAAATTTATGTTACATTATTATTCCATGGAATTCACATTTTTTTATATTATTTATTTAATTTCATGTATTTTGGTGTATAAAATCAATCACTACAAATAAAATAAGATATTAGGTTCTTGTCTCCCCAAATCCCTATATTGTTACTTTATATTTATACTATTTCCTAACATGTTTTCCTTGATAATTATTTAATTTTCCTCTACATGTTTACATTACTAGATATTATTAAATAAAAACTCAATGTATGCATCATATTTTATAACATTAAAAATCAGGATAATTTAAATTGGTATGTTGTGATTTTAATATTTTTTCCTAGAAATTAATAGTTATATTTAGTGTCATGGTTGGTTTACTAGATTCGATATTTGAATTATTTGAGATCTATATAAAGGAAATGTGTTAGTGAATTAAAACAAATATCAAAGGTTAATTGTATCATAGTGGTAACCATTAACTATATCTAAGGAAGGGTGTAAATTCACTATATCATGATGTTAGTGTTAGTGTATCGAGGCACATGTTTATTTTTAAAAAAATCATGAGAAAAAATATCTATGTACTAAATTTATATTTATGATATGGATCAGGGATTGATCCCAAGGTAATATTACTAATTCTAAGTCAATTTTTTTAAATGATGATATCTTCTTCTACTTATGCTCAATGAGAGTCTGTGATCATGAAACTTCCTCAATTGGTTTCTATAGAATTTATTTATATTATAACAATGATAACAATGAGATGAAACTCCTTCCTATGTGAATGTAATAATAATGATCAATAACTTATTCCCTAAAATAATTATTCTCATAAATTAATTATACACAATCTAATAGAGAGTTTATGATCTAGAGTTGTTGAGAGTGAACAACTATATTTTTCATCATTAATAGCAATCACTAAACAATTAACTACTCAATAAGTCATAATCTATTATATACATATGTATCCAGTTAAGGAAGAGAATTAATTTAACAACTAATGCAATAAAAAACAAATAAATTCATTATTTAATAGGATCAACCTCAAAAAGCATAACTCTTACTGTAAATATAAATAATTACATAATAAGAAGATATAAATATATGTGTAGAAACCAAATAATAATAAGGGTATCCCCAATAGAATCATAAAATAATTATAAGTTTAATCACGTAATGTGAATGAACACAACCATGGACACTAATACCTATAAACAAAATGTTTAATAAGTAATAAAATATAATCCCTAACAAGATATTACAATGAAGGTTTATTAATCCTTTTATTGGATCATAACTTCCCATAGATAATTCAATGTTTCATTAAGGTGCCTTTTATTTTTTCTACATACAATTCCTCTATGAATTGTTTTTTTTGTATACTACTCACCCAAGATAACAATTTATTACCCTAACTCATTTTTTTCTACCCCATTATTCCTTTATAATTTTGTTAGATAGTTTGAATAAATATTTCTTTTGTTCCCCAAAACCCTTGTATGATTTCCATGTGAGGTTCTACATTCATCAAGGTATCCCCATGTTTTGAGTATTTTCAATTTAAAATATATATCATAAAAATTGATTTATAGTCACAAACACTATATTTCATACTAATAGTATATTGGCAAGCTATTGGAAACCATGTTAGACAAGGATTCATTGGGCTGTGACTGAGGATTGAAAATGTTTAGTTTTGGTATTCATAATAGGATGTCATGATTCTTTTCATGTTGTGTCAAATTTTGATGATGAGTTGACACCTAGGACTCTGTTGGTTCAAATATAGCATTGACAAGTGGAAGTCATTTGTTTTCTAAGTTATTGTAGTCTAAGGATTAGGCCTTAAGGTAGAATTGATTATGATGTAGTATTATAAATTTTATGCAAATTATATTTATAGTGAATTAAATCTTATTATTTGATGTGTGGTTATGCTGAGTTGATAATGATTTCTAAAGTACCAGAAGATTTGAATTTCTAAATTAAATAAAATCACAACAATCATTGATCGTCACTCCAACACAATCTCAAGCATTATTGTTGTGATATATATTCATGAGCTCATTGTCAGTGGTTTCATCTTGAAATTATATTGAGTACAATGGAGTTATATTTATAAATTTATAATTTGGATGCACATAGAGTCTACATCAATGAAACCATGATATATAACACCACATTACATGGGAACTGGCACAATCCTACAAAGTGGACATATGTAACAACCCTTCTCTGATAGTCTCTCTCCAGGAAACCACGAGGTAGCATTGGATGACAACATAACCTGAGCTGAGATCATGATATTACATCATCTTTTTGATGTTTCATTTTCCCCTAAAGTAGATATAATTTTACTGCAAAGGAAACAAAAATTTCGTAGCTCAAATTAATCTCCATTATATATATATATTACTTATTATTCTCATTGATATTATATTTATTATTTAACATTAATAAATCTAAGGATTTTATAGAATAATCCATTCATTTTATTCTTAAAACTCAATTGATCAATAATGATCACAATTTAAAAATATCAAGCAATACTTTATTGATTCATTTAAAAGAGGTGTTCTACAGAAAACATCATTTAATTATCAATCCTATAATGAGTGATTGGATGAAAATAATGTAATATAAATTGAATATGATGAATAATTTTCATGAATCAATTACCCCATACCTAAACTATTACTTATAATCAAGTAATCACCTCTGTTAAGTTGTACACAAGTTTGAATTTATTTCAATTCCAATATCTAGGTTTGTGAGGCTTAAGTGAATATATATTTTTTGATATTCCTAAAAATTAACACTTTCTAAAATTCATCACTTTTTATATCCTTATCAAACTTTCCATGTTGATACTTCCTTGGTAAATTCTATGTGACATTCTTATAAATCATCCACTACTTAGTGATTTGAAATTTTAATTATCCAAATCTATCAATCCATTTTAAATTTTTTCCAATGACATGAATATGAATCAGAACTTATTGGATGAGTGTATCAAATCTAAAACTATGTAATTCCAAACATCAGTCACCACCTAAGATTATATGTAATAATTAAGTCATGTAAGTATTTTTTTGATAATGTATTCTCATATTTATTCAACTAGAATTATTGATTTTCATTTCAACACACAAAAATTGTTCCATATTATATTAGAAATTTTTATATTTTTAAAAAAATTATATTTTATTATAATTGGTATGATGTATGGAATTATCATTTATGAATTCTTCTTGAGGTGTTACTTTTGTGTTTTTCACAACTTTCCTAAAATTGAGTTCATTTTTCCACTTTATTCATGTCAAGGATTTTATTATCTAAAAACCTTTTATTTACACTATGGAAGTGTTGAGTCAAATTGTACCTCATATTGAAATAGTGTTCTAGAGTATGGGAAAATTACTCCACCTTCTAGATTTAGTGACAAGGAAATGCACTACACTTTTCCTAGAATGAGTCAAGAGGAACCTAGATGGGAATATTTTTATCCAATAGGACAACTAATATGTGTGGATCAATTTTATTTCATTCTAGTATTTTTGGAATGTGTAGTAGAGTTAGTGGATCAAATAACAAAGAAAGATAGGGTTGTGAGCTGGAGTTCCCAGACTAGACAGGGGTGGACCTGTAGTAGTGATCACAAAGTGCAGTTAGATTTCTATCCAGAATGGATTGAAGAGGGAATTTATTATATGGGTATAGGTGTGGATTAGAGGTTATAGTATTCTAAGTAGATAAAACCTTTTCAATAGCCACATTTTATATCTTAGGATGTTTGACATATAGAAGATCAAAACTTGGTCACTACTAGGTGTAACACCCACAATGCTAATAAAAGAGGTTTGGGTGACAATTCTAAAAATGCGGTTGAACATATGATGGGGTTTAGAAATATAATAGTGTGAATATTTTTTCCAAGTACCAAAAAATTTTATTTGATAGGAAACATTAAAACTGGAGGGGAATCACTTAGAGGAAGCCTATAACATGGGATACATTCAATGGATAAATAAATACGATGATACTAGGATTATAGGTGTTTAAAATGAGGGTATAGAGGAATGTTAACTACTACATAGTAAAGAGTTTTATCATGATCCATATAAAGTTAAAATGGAGGGAGTGAAGGCTACTGGGACTAAGGATCCTATGCGGGATACTGGGAGTATAACACTACTAAAGCCAATCAACAATATCTCGATAACTCAATTAGTGATAGTTAGAGTGTAACAACCCAAACATCTATTAATGAAATTCCATTTTTGAATAAATTAAAGTACCTATTATTTTATAAGGTTATAGAAAACACATGAACTATATAGGATATATTTTTAATGGCCCAGACCTTCTGGACTGTTACTTTGAGGGAAATCAAGTGGTTAAGGAGTTCATGGGAAGTCCAGAGGTGTTTGTAGGGGGGAAGGGAGTAGTTCATAGGGTTATTGTGGCCCTCCACACATTTATATTCAATAATTTTTTTGGACAAATTAATCATCTATATGAACCAATTGGCTACATTGAGGAATCTACTATGTCGGGAAATCAACAATGTGGGAAGGTTCGACTGCATGGGGGGTTTGGCTACGTGGGGAGCGGGGAGTTCAGATATGTGTGGAGTTTGGATACATGGGGTGTTCAGATTCATGGGGATTTTAGCTAAATGGGGAGTTATTATACATGGGTAGGTTTTCTATGTGATGAGTTATCATATGTGGAGAGTTTGGCTACATAAAAAATGGTTTCAGGGGCTTTGATTACGTGGGATTTTGATCACAAATAATTAAACCACAAGTCTCATGGAAATGGCCACGTGAGTCCTTTATCTATGTGAATCCAGGGTATTCAATGTCTATTTATTCAAAATAATTATACCCTTGATTTTCTATCACGACCGAGGATATAAATGTGTTCTTACACATGGAGTTTAATGAGATCTTCAAAATCTAGTAAATAAAATTTGTTACCATAAAAAATACCAACCATTTTATATCTATCCACTGTAAATATTAATATCCTACCATTTTCCCCTTTTATCTTGATTTATATTAAGAATAGATATTAAATACCCATTACATGGAGTCATGGAACCTCACTTCCATGGTTTGAGTTCCTTCCTGTTTTAGTTCTATCTTATGTGTGACCCCTATTTTTGTGAAACAAGTTGAGTGAGGCTTCATTCTTCAAGGTAGGTAATACCACTTCATTTATCCTTATATATATAATGTGGGGAGGGTTTAATTTTTTTATATTTTTGGATATGTTTTCCCCTATATATATAAATTTTGTGAGAGTGCCCCTAAATAATGAAGTGAAAGTAATAAGATGTCCTATGTAAAATCTAACAATTATCTACTATGTGTAATGTGGAATCTGTTTGTGTAAGTGGTTTTGTGGTATGGATTTTTTTCCATGTTGTGTGTGAGTATTGATTTTATTTTGGTAGATGATATGGGGTGTTGTGATGTGAGGTGTGGGTGTGTTGTGGTACAAGGAGATGTGTGATTCATTTGTGTAGTTAGGTTGTGATGGTGATTGCGGTGTAGTTTTGTAGTGGGGCTATGAATGTTTTTGTGATTTGATGGTATGTGGAAGTGGATGTGGTTGTTGGGATAGTGTGTTGTGATGTTTTTTTTTCTATTGTGTTCTTATAGTTTTCAATATAGTAATGGATTGTGAAATGATAATAATTAAAGTGTATGAATGAGGTTTTGGTTGGGTTTATGGAATGTGAACTAATAATGAATAAATGATAATGGGCTAGAATTAATTAGTATTTTTAATCATGTAATTGTTGAAATGTTCACTAAAAGTGGGGAGTGACTTGTGACTCGTGTGTTACTTATGTGGTTTATTACATATAATTTTGGTAGTGGAAGTGAAGTATCGTGTGATATGGTTAGTGCTTATGTTGAAACCATAGGATGTGACTGTGTGTGGAATATATATATATATACCTTGTATTTTCCATGCAACTTCTACATGCACCCCACCCATTTAGAGCACCTACTGTTGACAACCAAATGTTTTGGGGGTGTTTGACCGAACAACCCTATGATAAGGATGGATGACTTGCTACCCACTATTCCCCACTCCCTATTATAGGATATGATGACATGAACATGATGTGATGGTCAGAAGTGAGAAGTTCTACTATTAGGATGTGATGAGATAGACTAGGTTTTTTTAGGTGAGGTGTGACATGACCATTATTGTGGGGTGGTGACCTTGGTTTTTATGTGAGGTGTGATATGACCATGATTTTGGGGCAGTGTCCTAGGAGTCTTCATGTGAGGTGAGATGTTTTGGACCAATTTTTTTCGGGTGAGATGATGAGATAGTTTAGGGTAGGGGTCATGCATGGTAGGAGTAATACATGAGGTTGATGTACTACATGTTCATGAAACTATACATCTCTAGTTATTTAAAGGTTAGATGCAGGCTAGGTTCTTGGGAACCAAGTGTTTTTTGAAATATTTGATGGTCAGTTTCATGCCGAGTGCTTGGCATGTTGTGATAGATATAGGAGGTGGGAGTTCCATGATATACGTCGTTGGGGTGTGATATTTGTATACCATTAGGAAAGAGGAGTGGGGTTCCCTTTATCTATATTATTTTTATTATGATATAATAATTTTATGAAACCTTTGGTGAGCGATCCATGATGAGTTTGAGTTTAGTTATTATGCCTGTATAGGTGTGGGTTAGTTCTACTATTTTCTCATGGGTGCATTAGTATCCTTCTTTCACATGTGTATGAGAGGCTTTGTTATTCTTACAGAGTATACTTGTATTCTCACCCTATGTATATAAAACTATTTTTAGTTTCTCGTAGGACTCTTGGACCATGCTATACATTACTAGTTCCAACCTTAAGATAGTTTTTGTTCCACTAATCCGGCTTTTCTTTTGGGTATTTAGTTTTGGAGAATTTTAATTGTATAAGTCTTATTTATGCATGCATCATGGGACGATTTTATATTTATTTTATATTTTTTCATGGAGTTCCTTATGGCTGATACATCATATCTCCCTATCCAATTAATATCATAGAGGGTAATGCCTCCCATATTGTGAGATTTTTACACACTTTATGCTAGTTTCCAACCTAGGGTCTATTGGAGGTGGGAATCTGGGAATAATTATCTCCCTTTATCCATTTATGGCCTAGGATGGGTACCATTAAAGGGTAGGGGGTCATGTTGTAATGGTTATAGAGGCTAATAGTTTATAGATAGGATATAATATAGAGATATGCACTGTGATAATTTCATGGGTTCGTAACACAAAAGTTATCATTGACCTTAGTACGTGACATAAGCCTGGGAGATTGTCTATGACATGGGACATTAGGCTCTTCGTGATCTAGAGCACATACTTTAAGCTCCTTGAACGACTATGTAAGGTGGACCTACTTGTAGGGTAGAGACCTAGGGAAGGTACATGCATCATGTTAACTTCTATTATTTTTTGAGTTTGTTTTTTTCAGTTTTAGGAAGTTTAAAATGATTAAAAAAAATATTAATCAAATAAAAATCAACCATGATTAGGAAACCCATGATTTCCTTTTTAGATATGTCTCCTGGTCATCGCTCGTGTGTGGTTTGGGTAGTGGATACTCAATAAGATGAACCAATTGATCACCAGAGGGTTGATCCAATTGAGAAGATTGATCATTAGAAAAGGACATTACACAAATTTCAATGATAAGTTTTTTGGAAGTACAAGGGAAGTGTTTCAGATAAGAAGTTAGAGAGATAGTTAGAGGATCTTGATATTTCCTTCAATGTTATCTAGACCCCATTAGGGTAATAGATTCCATTTGTAGTTAGTATGATGTGAGGAGTCATGTGTCAGTAGTGGAAGAAGTATTTGGGTGAGTTTAAGGAGGAATATATTTCAAAGGTTTATTTTTACAAAGTGTTCCAGGTAATGTCTCCTTCATTGACCATGAAGGAAGTCAAGTGTGCGGATCTTATCCCCCTTCATCAAGAGATTATGTCTGTGAAGGATATGGGGATCACATTTGAGGATCTTCTTCACTTTTCCCGTGATCTTTTTCTTAATGATGATTCTCATGAAATACGTCCTGAGGAGGCACTATATCCTTCAATACAGTATGCAATTACTCCTTTTACATTTCCAATATAACTATAAGTTTAGAAAAAGTATGATGTGATCATGTCGATGAAATCAAGAGAAGGTTTATCATGAGAGGGGATCAAGTAGGGTTTCTTGAGGAGTATAGATTTTAGTTGCGGGTCTCAAGCATTAGGGCCTTCGAGGATTTGACTAGTCAGGAGCCATCCTCAGTAGCCTCTATTCTGACCTTCAGTGGAGAGTGGTTTCTATTATTTTCCCAAGGGCTTGTGGATGAAGTTCTTTGCCTATGAGTTTCATGGACATTACCAAAACCAATACCCAGTGGTAATTCAAGCCCATCTTTATAGAGGTGGCTAGTTTCAAAGGCAGTTCCATGAAAAGTTTCAATCTAGTTCATTTTATTATCTGAGTCAGTAGGCATATGCTACACTGAGAGTAGTTAGAGATGGTAGAGGTAGACCTCAAGATGTTCCTCATGATTATGGACCAAATCCAGAGCATAGTTGTGGATGTGGACATCAGAAGAGAGAAAAAAGAGATGTGTGTGGTTAGTAGAAGGTAGTGGGAGTGGAAGCTTTAGAGGGTCCATAGATTGTTTTAAGTACACTCAGTTAATCATGTACCCTTTTTATGGTTATTTCTTATTGTGTGATTTTTCTTCATGTATTTTTTTTGTGACATGTGATTAAAAAATTCAACCATACTAATAAGGGGAAACTTGACCCCTAATTAGGATATGTTATAATTTTATATTACTAAAACTATTATGGAGAGTTAGTTCAACCTAAAGTAGATAATATATTTACCTAGGATAGTTAATTCCTTGATTTTTGTGCATGGGGATTTGATGTCAGATGTTGTATCCCACTATAGTTATGAGATATGTTATTCTTTTGGTGTTTGATGTCTGATAAAATTCTGACATATGAAAAAGGGAGGAATTTATTCCTAACTTGAAAACATTATATTCTAGTATGATTACACTTATATGTGTCATTCAGTGCTACCTAGAGTGGATAATATCTTCACATAGATAATGGAATTACCCGATTCATATGTTGACAGTGGTGCAATTAGTTGGTTATAGAGATTCTTGGTTTAGGTATTGTGGACGTTTTTTTGTTTATGAATGTAGTTATCAGGGATAGAGGAGGCTGGTGGTTGTAGTGTTTTGTTCGTGGTAGGGTTTCATTCATAGAGACATCCTTTAGAGGCATCTCATGGGGTGGTTGTTTGGACATTTTCCATCTAGGTTGGTTTCGATTCATGAGGTATATAATTTTTTGATAGTTATATAATGTAATGTAATGAACCTTTTATCCCATTACATTGTGGGAAATTTAGCGGTATAAAAATTTGGCAGAAGTCTAGAGGTGTTTGGAGTAAGATGGGAGGAGTTGAGAGGGTGTTTGGGGCCTTTCCCCCTTATTTTTATAAAGTTTTTCTCATCCAACCGAATATGCTATGTGAGCCAATCGACTATATTGAGAAACCAACTATATCGAGAAATTGACTACATGTGATGTTTTAATACATGGGGAGTTTGACTACCTAGGAAGTTTGGACATGTTCGGAGTTATTCTAGGTGGGGAGGTCAACTTGATGGGGATTTCAGCTACATGGGGAGTTCAGCAACATGGATAGTTTGGTTATGTAATAAGTTTAACTATATAGGGAGTTTTTCTATGTGGGGAGTCTGACTACATGAAAAATGGTTTCATGTGGCTTTAGTTATGTGGGATTTTGGATATATGGAATTCTTCAGCCAGTCTCATGGAAACGACCATGAGACTCCTTTGGTGGCATGAATACAAGGTATTCAAAGTCTATTTCTTCGAGAATAATATCACCCTTGATTTTTTATGATGATTTGGGATAAAAATGAGTCCTTTCGTGTGGATTTTAATGAAATCATGAATATATATTAAATAAAATTTGATGATATGTAAAATCCCAAACGTTCCATATTTTCCTACTCTAAAGATGAAGATCCCACCATTTATCCCATTCTGCTTTCTTTCTCTAAAGACTATTGATTCAAGGGCCATTCCATGGGGTCATGGAGACATGTTTACATGGTTCATGTTTCTTCTATTCATAGTTCCATCATGCGTTCACCCCTATTTTGGTTCAGAGATTCAAGTGATGATTCTTTCCTCCATGTAGATAATTATCCTTCATTTCTCTTTATGTGTATCATTTAGGGAGGGTTTCTTTTGTTCATAAATATGGAGACAGTTCCCCCCAGATTAATAAAGATAAATTAATTGGATTAGTTCATTTAAAAAGGGATAAGGGTATGTGAATTACTTTATTTTTAAAAGATTTTATTATTATTCATATTATGATTGTATATGAAAAATTACTTACTAAAAATTATGGCCGTTGGGGGCCTTGTTTACACTAAATGATATTTTTTGTGTCTACTATGTATGTTGTGATGGTTTGATATCATCCAAAATGGAAATCATCTATAATCATATATTTATCAAATAAAATGGTTTCCCTAAGATATAAGTCATGTGTGAGATATACATTAAATAATGTAGTGAAAGTGATAAAGATCCCCTATGCTAAATATTAAAATGATATATTGTGTGTAATGTGGAATGCATTTGTGGAAGTGGTTGTGTGATATTAATTGTTTTGTAAATGTGTTTTGTGGGATGTAATTTAATTGTGGAGGATGAGTTGGGGTGTTGTGATATAAGGTGTGGCTATTTTATATTGTTGTGATGTGGTCTGTGGCGATGTGTGATGTGGTTGTGTAGTGGTATGGGTCAATGGAATGTGAATGGTTAATGGATGAATGATAATGGGATGAAATTAACTGGAAATTTGAATATGGAAATTGAATAAATGTGGACTAAAAGTGGGGAGTGGCTTGTGGATCGTGTCTTGCTTGTCTGGTGTCTTGTATATTGTTTTGGAAGTGGAAGTGGAGGATCATATGAGATGATTAGTGCTTTTTGGGAACCCATAAGAAAGGATTTTTTTTGGGATATATATATACACCTTGTATTTTCCTATTGATTTATATATGTACCCCAGACATTTTGAGCACTTAGTTCTAAAAATCAAATGTTTTGGGGGTGTTTTTCACAATATCTCGATGCTCAATATGGAAGACTATATACTATCTCTTCCCTAGTACCTATTCTAGATGATGATGAAATTCATGGGATATGACTTCCAGAAGTAAAAAGTACCGATGTTGATATTTATTGAGGTGACCCAGGTGTTTTTGAGCAAGGAGTGATATGACCATGCTGTAGTGGCCTAGTTTTCTTTGAAAAAGGTGATATATGTTGTCCCATGTGTTTTTATGATATGATGAGATGTTTTATGGTGGGGTCATGCATTTTAGGATAGGAAAATGAGATTGATGTCATACATATTATTAATACCCTACCACACTAGTTATGTGATAATTAGATTCATATGGACTGCTTGGGGCCTATGTGTCTTCGGAAAGGATGTGATGTGGTGGTTAGTCTCACTTAGGGTTCTTGGTAGGATTTGATATTCAAAGGGGGTGGGAGAGATAGGACGTATGTCATCAGGTTGTGAGAGTGGAATCCCAATGGGAAAGTGGTGTATGGTACCCTTTATTGATTTGATTCTTATTATGCTATTATACTTGGATGATTTATTTGTTGTGTAATCCATGGTTAGGATGAGTTTGGTTCGTATGAATGTATATGTGTTGTTTATTTATACTGTTTTCTCAATGGTTTATTAGTATGATTTTCTCACATGTGAACGAGGGACATTGGTCTTCCAACTAAGTATAATTGTTTTCTCACCCTATGTATATAATTTTTTTTTTAGGTTTCCTGGAGGAATTCATAAATTTTGATGGACATTACTAGCTCATAACTTGAGATAGTTGTTGTGTCAATGCATTATATTTTCATTTGGGTATTTAATTTGGATAATTTTATCTATATTAGTCTTAATTATACATTCATTTTGGGATGGTATTTAGAATTATATTATAGTATGTCATGATGTTTCTCATGAATTATTTGTATGATATGCCAATCCTATTTAAATTATATTGGGTTATTCCTCCTAGATTGAGATATATTTTTACCCTTGATGCTAGTCACTAACTCAGGGCCTACAAGAAGGGAGTCCTAGGGGTTATTATCTACCTTTTATCATTGTTTTCCTAAGAGGGGTGCCTTTGGAGGAAAGGGTTCATATCAATTTTGGACCATTATAAGTTAATTCATATTTAAAATTCCATAAAGCATCACAACCATTGATAATACAGTCATTCAACATTGATTATATGATTATTATATATTAAGGGTTATGATAAAGTCCTATTGGAATAGACAAAAGAAGTGATAACCTCTACCAGTACGATCATACCCTATGAAGCCCATTTATTAAATCTTTCAAGAGAGATAACATCTCTTGGTTTTCCCTTGACCAATCCCAAGCTATTATCTAACAACTAAAGAATGAGAAATTTTTTTTTACAAGTGAAGTTGGAGCACATCGATATCACAAACCAAACCATGTTCATTGAACTACCCCATATGAATCTCACCATCACACACCTTCCCCTTAGGGCATTCAATGGTGTAATAAGGGGTTATATATCTTGATTGTAATAGTAAAAATATGTATATATTATATTTAATAAAATAAATAATATATTTATTCCCTATTTTTTTACTTTATAAATTATTAAATAAATTATTTTGATAAGATAGATTTTGATATGATGAAACAAAAATAATATTTTTGAGAGATATAGAGTTTAGATCAAAACTGTTTTATTATGAAGTTAATAATTTTTGAAATAAATTTTATTTTAATAAAATATTGTTATGAAATATTATTTATTTAATATGAATGATAATATAATTTTACTCAGTCTAATAAAATTTTTATAATGGTCAGAAAATTATTATTTTCAAAAAACCAGTATTTATCAATAAATATGTATTTTTAATTTAAAAGTTTAACATTTCATATCTAGAGAATTATTTTGTAAAATAAAAATTATTCTTGGAATTATAATTTCAAATTTATTCAATGGTGTTTTTTCATAATTTTTCAAGATAATCAATTTTTTTGTGTCAAAATTAAATATGGTATAAATATACAATGTATATTATGGCATCATAAAATCCAAAAAAATATGAATAAATTCTATACAAGGTATATATGACTAAATTTATATTTAAAATTTAACATTATGTGATCTTAAATTTATTTGAAAAATTTTATAATCCCTTTATAAATCCTCAAAAACCTATATTATTTTTTATTGTTTTATAATAAATTCTTTATAAACATGACTTACTTACACATCACCAAGAGTATTATTTTAATAAGTTAGGTTATTATATTTATAAAATAATGAATACCATTTCACTTCAGTAAAAAAATGGCTCATAATCATGGGAAGGTTTGTGGTTTTGAATACTTTATTGTAGAGTCAAAAACCATTGTTTGTAAAATAATAATGAACTCCCCTCTATTTTTCTGTTTAAACCCACCCAAAATCTCATTTTCCTTCACTAAAAAACCATAAAACGTGTATATACTATACAATTTACTCTCCATATACCTCTCAAGGTCCCCATAAGCTCTCAGTAATCTTCTTATAATTTTTTAGAAACAATCTCTCATGGAAAGGGATCGTCTCTTTCTCCACCTTATTCAAACTCCGCCTTTATGTTATGCCTTTTGTTTTTCAATTGTTCATGTAGGGGTAGGTTCTCTCACATCCCTATTAACTACCTTATTATTTTAATGTGATGAATTAACCATTTATATATTTAATACCTCCCATGATCCTTTATACATTCGCTATTTTCTGTGGAAATTTCACTACAATTTTCCAGGAAAAACCTTTGCTTAGTGAATACCCATTACCATTTCCACTCAAATATATTCAATTAAATGTAATTATCATTAATTGATTAAGGAATTACATTTATCTAACCCAAAATATTTTATCATGGGACTAAAACTAATTAAATTCATATCTATGTTGTATGATCTATGTGGAAAACATATACATGTACAAAATAAATAAATGATGGGTGCACCTACATAGCGCTCTAATATAGTAGGTAATATTTTTATCTCATTAGACGTCATGAAAAGGATTATCAAGTTAGAATAATCCAATATGACAAGTTTTCCAGCATTTTATGATGTCTTGGTAGTTATCCTTGGCCTATGTTTATGATGTCATGTTTACATTTGTTGCCACATTCCCATATTGCCTTTATGTTATCATGTTGCATTATGCATTATTGTTCATGATTATGATTCTCACCCCTTTTATGTCCCATTGAAATTATTATTCAATAACATTTTATAATTTCATCATTTTATTCTTTTTTTTAATCCACTACTAGTCTTTATAGCTCACCACTTACTTATGTACATCCCCAGGTTATCCCATATAGTTTTAGAAGAACAATGATTTCAAAGGGAATGTTAAGAAAGTTTTTAGTAATGTTGTTGTATCTAGGTTTCAAAATATTATTCTATGTACCTTTTTCCAAAATACACTAGTCTTCATGATCATTTATTTTTTATTATGTGTACCTTCATGTAATAAATAATGAATTAAAGTGTTATTCAAGTAAGGGTTGTCATATTTGGTATCATAGGAATGTTTAGTTATTTTTGTGATTAGGATTAGAGAACTCTAATGAAATACTTAGGTATAATAACAAACCAAGGAATAAATACCTAAATTTTGGTAAAATATATAGTAATTGGTTTCTTAGAAAATAAATCCCTATTTGGATACTACAAGTAGAAGTGGCTCTAGTACATATGTAACTAGGGGTAACAATCCCAAAACACTGTATTGAGTTAGACTCAATCAGGAACTAGTGCATGAAAATGGGACATGATGCACACCTATTTTCATACTTATGTCAGGTATCATATGGAAAATTAAAAATCTTATTATGAACCATTATTAAGGGAAAATATCCTGTAATATATTATTTTAGGAAACATATCATGTATAACTTAGATTAAAGCCTATAAATTCATAGGATAACAAGTATTTTTCAATTGTGGGTTATCGCTTTAATGTTAATAGTTTCCATTTTTTGTGTTTAATAATTGGAAGATTATCATCCAAAATTATTCATTTATTCTAGTGAATTCTTGGAAATAGGAGAAACCATGTCAATAACGAATGTAAGGGACAATGTGATGAATTCCCTAACAAGATGCCAAACCTGATCTGAGTTAGAGTCATGAAATTTATAATGATAATTTCTCAATTGATTCAAATTTTAACCAAACCCTATAAAGAGTAACATCCAAATCCACCTGTGAAATATCAAGTTATAATTGAGACCTTTATGTGATAAAGGCCTCCAATTTTCAGTGGATCTTCCAATCCCTTCATTGTGGAACATTATATTATCTACATTGAGAAGATCTTCTATTTCCTTCAATAATATTATTAAGAAAAGGTCGTGTTGAATTTTTATCATACGAAATGAGATGTTGATAAATAGGGGACCGTGATATATAATATAAAGCATAAGGAGAATATTTAAGTGATAAAATGGAATGAATTCTAGAAATTATTTTTTGATAAATATTTTCCAAATACTATCCAGTTGAAAATAGAGAGGGACTTCCTTAGAATCAAGTAAAAGGAGGAAAATTTTATTAGGTATTATAAGGAAAACTTCACAATACTTTCATGATACATCTATAGCTTTTTGATTACCCATGAATGTAATGTTGACAACTTATTTGGTAGATTACAGATGAGTTTATCAAAATCCTTAGCCTTTTTGGACATTGAAAATTATAAGCAAAATTTTCTGATGTTCCCTCAATGCTAAAATGGAGATATAAAAATATCATGCATCTAATATGGATAATAATTGGATAGTATATCTCAATTTTGGAGGTGAAATGAAGAAATCCATTAGTGGCATGAAATTCCAACATCCCACTTGTTAAAGGTGTGGGAAACAAGCACCCTAGAAATTACCTAAAGAGGATAAAGGAATGTTGTAGTCAACCCTCATTCAGTATTATAGTGTTTTAATTGAAAGGAACACTTGAATTATACAACCCAATACCCTAATATAACATTTTTTTGAAGAAAATAAATGATAAAAACCACCAACATAGCTAGGGTGAGCTTATGCCATCAAAACCATGGAGGCAGATCCTCACAATTAAATGGTGATAGGTATACTAGTTATTCATTCCAGAATATAGAATGTATTTTTGTATTCTAGTTCTATGCATTCTTTCACATATTGTAAGTTTGTAAGAACTATTCAAATAACACTATAAAGAATCGAAGTAGATTTTCAGTGAAAATGAAAAATGGGTGAATCAATGCATCCCAAGTATATAACTCCTCCCATTACTATATTGTCCATTTTAACTTCCCATATAACCTTTTCATACTTCCTTTAAAGAAAGTTTTTGCAATTATAGTTATGGACCACGTTTCCTTATATTGAGAAAATAGATTTTGTTTGGAGAAAGAAATAACCCTCCATATCACTAATAGACATTCGATTCTATATATGTGTAAGGATGAGGATCTATATTATTTGGTAACATCACAATAATGGATATTATTTCATTTTTATTAATCATATCTACCTAAAATTATTAAAACTAAATAAAATACCATCCTTAATGAAATTCCTATTTGAGTAAATTTACTTATGTGTTTCTAAAATAATTTCATGGTCTTCCTCTAAGCCATGAGGTTTAGTTATTCATCTAGCTCAATCCTAGAGCTTTTCATATTATTAACTCCATGTATAATGGTCATTGTTGAACTTTATGTATAGAATAAGAAACTTTAGGATAATTTGGATAAGGGGTTTACATGCCCAAGTGCATCAAGATGTATTTCACCAATCCCCTTTGTCAAGAGGAATGATGGGTCAATGTGCCTTGGTATTGATTGTAGAGAGCATAAAAAGATCATGATAAATAATAAGTACCATATGTCACAAATTGATTACTTTTTCAATCATCCTTGGGGATACTAATACTTCTATAACATAGATCATTGGTTGGGATATTAGAAATTAAATGCGAAGAAGGAGGATGACCCTCATAATGATTTTCAAACAAGTAATTGGAACTATGACCACATAGTGATTGTATTTAGACTTAATAATTATCTAAGAGTATTCTCAAATTCGATTAATGGAGTCTTTATAAATTACCTCAAAATTTTTTATTATTCATTATTGATAATATTCTTATATACTCCAAAATCAAGGAACATGAGGAGAATTTGAATAATATACTAAGGACCTTGGGAAATGAAAATTTGTTTGAAAAGTATAGTAAATGTGCATTTTGGTTTGATAAAGTGTCATTTGTATGTAATAACATCCCCAAAAAATTGGTAACTATGAATCATTTAAATATAGAGATGATTAAAGGGTACCCTATACAATCCCTTTTAATTGAAATCCACAATTTCCTTGGATTATCCAGGTATTATCATTTATTTTTGAGAAAATTATCTTGATTTTAAAGCCCCCTAACCAAGAAAATTAGGAATGAATTCAAGTTTTTTTGGAATAGATTAACACAAAGACTGTATTAAAGAGATAAAGAAGAGGCTTATAACTGAACCTATAGTCTCATTACCCACCATTGAGGAAGGTTTTATGATCTATAGTGATGGGTCTAAAAAGTGATTGAGTTGTGTAATCATTAAAAATTAAAAATAGATAGCTTATTCCTCCTTACAAATAAATATCCTTTAGCGTAAGTACCCAAATCATGATTTATAATTGGATGTAAAGATCTTCACATTTAAATTTTTGGTTCATTATATCTATGGGAATATGTGTGATATATATAGACCATAAATCCCTCAGGTATATATTTTCACAAAGTGAGATTAATATGTGCCAATAGATGTGGTTAGATATGACCATGTATAGAGACTCGATCCTTTTACATAAAACATTTCCTGATTTTAATCATAATTAATCATCAGAGTACAAGCCAAGGATCGTTAAGTCTAGTGTCTTGGAAGACTAGATACATATAACATAAAACATGGGGATAAAAAAATTCTTTATTTAATCTCTATAAAGAGCTTCTATATTACTTTGAGCCCTTACATCAGCATAGGGTACCCCGGGGAACACATGAACAAAGGGATGAGCTAAAAAATCCCAGTAAGGGAATGGACATAAGGATACATCTCAAGAACATAAGTTATGAGGCATGACATAATGATATCAAAAGCATGAAACTTATAAAATAAAATATAATAATGGGATCATATAAACATGGGATCATATAAATGTGGCATAATCATAAAACATTTCTTTAGTATGGGTCAAGGCTAACCACCAATCCTGTTTCCCATTTCAGTATGGGTCAAGGCTTACCGACAATCCCGTTTCACATCGCATCTCATGAGACTTATCCTTACTCAATGCATTGGAGCGCTATCTAGGTGCACCCATATCGGACTTTTCATGAATATTATTTCCACATAAATATTCTTACCACATAAATATTCTTTCCACATGAGTAATCATACATAATCAATTGTTCATAAACATAAGGTTACCCATGGAGAGAATTGGGTACCACAATCATGACATAAAGAATAACCAATGAGTGTATCATGAAAGTGTCCATGAAAGAAACAGATTAGAACATACATGGATGTTAATAAGTTAATATAGGCATATAACATTATATGTGGTAATAAATGGAAGTGATGTCACATAAGAAATGTATTTGAGAGACAATAGCATTAAAACATTTTTGTGCGGTTTTAAGGAAAATACTATAGAGATTTTAAAATAGTAAAGAAGACTTTATTTTATATAAAAACAGAATTGAACCAAGAAGGATTTCATAATAAAAATACTGAATTTACAAAGACAACGGTGTCTCAAAACAAAAGATAGAGTGCACTTGAAATTGGGTAATAGTTCGGGAAGTTCCTTTAAAACGAGTGTGCTTATTGGGATGTATTGAGGAGGGATTCACATAAAAGCATGTATGTCCACGAAAGAGAATGAGATATGGATCTTGGAACATGATTATGGATCATATAAATAGAATGTAGAAGTTTTAAAGAAAATACAACTGCATTTCGGAAAAAGAAAGATAGAGTAACCAGAACGAATAAAGGATGGTCGGGTAGAATCCATTACGGTTTATCAATATAGTATTGGGTGTAACTAAGAGAGCTTGATGAGATAGTTAAGGGGTTTATAATCACTTATAAAACATCAGGGAAGTATGGTGGAGGTGATAAAACATACCCCATCACATGGTATTACACAAAAAGTCATAGCCTAGAGAACAATCTTGATTAAGAGTGAAAAGGGGAGGATCCCTTACCTTAAATAAGTTGGTGTTCTCCACTTGTTATTAATGACCTGAATAAACAAATAAGGATTATTAATTAATAATTCCATAAAATATTATATATTAAATTAATTTATTATAACCCTTTTTTGTTCATTCAAATCCTTTTTTATTAGTTACAAGGTTCAAGTTCATAGTTCGGGATCGTTTGTTTACTTGGTTTTAAAAGATCAGTTCACTTATATTCAAGTTTGGATTATATTAAAGATGAAAGTAGTTGTCCAGAATTGAAGGTATATTCTTTATTTCATTTACAAGAGATTAAATGGTTTTAATTTTAATTAAGTTACTTATAGTGAATTAGAATTATTATATATATAACCATAGTGATAACTGTTTTTGTTAATCAGTGGATTTGATTACAAAGAATGTGTTTTTCTTTATAACATAATACCATTTTTACCAAAATATTATAGAACCAAAAATAAGATATATCACATATATAATAATTTTTTTCAACCATAACACAAATGGTTTCATGACCAGGATTAAAGATAATATTATAAATTGATAAACTGTTGTCCTTGAATGTGTTAAATTAGCACATCTCAAACAGTGCTTTCAATTCTTTCAAATAAAAGGATTGGGAAAGGAGAGAATATAATGAAATATACCACTATCATGAGGAAATTACATTACATGTATTTTAATAGATTTATCATAATATTATGGTGAAGTGAGGTGAGGAAATAAATAAAAAAGAAAAGAACTTAAAAGAAAAGAAGAAATTGGGAAGATAAATTTACCTATTGAGACTTCCTCCTTTGAGAACCTCTTAAGGGGAGAGGTTTTGGTATTTTGAGGAGGATGAGTGATTTTTAAAGTGGGGGAGGACCTTGGGGAGAGATCATTTTAGAATAATGGCAAGGTACAAGGCTTGATAGGAGCAAATAGAAGAGGGAGTGAAGGGGGGTTTTTATAGTAGAGGAGAGGAGGGATTTCATGATTTTATAATCCTTAATTTATTATTTTTTCACAAGTCAAAGAATAGTAAGTATTCAATTACCAAAAATAGTAAATGGATCATGTGAATTCGATCCATCGGTGGTGACATCAGCCATGATACTAGGAATAGTCTATTTAGCTTATAATGTATATATACGGTAAATTACCGTATTGTACTATTCATAAAAAAATCAAGTATTTTAGAAAAATATCAAAACATCACCCTAATAATTTTTCGACGTGTAGAATCCAAAAATGATGTTAATTTTTCAATTATAATTTTCTGTATATGATTGTTTTAATATTTAATTAAAATCATAATTTATTATCAAAAACCAGTTTTAAAGCACTCATTAACTCATTCTAAAATATAGGTATATCGTACTTCCAACTTGAAAATTATTTTTATACCACAAAAGGTGAGGTTACTATTCATTAGGGTATATAAATATTCATAAGGTTATGTTACTATTCATTTGGGTAGGTTACTATTCATGAAAAATAATGTTTTCTTTATCAGACTCCAGATAAATTACTGAGTACACTCATATATGCTGGATTTTTGAAATTCCAAACACAAAAGTAATGAACTAATTTTTAAAGGTCACTTAGCACTTATTAGTTTATTATGTTGTGTTTTCATACTTAGGATAAGGGAATTTCTATTGAAAGACATTAGGTGGTTACATTCTTCCCCCCTTATGAAATTTCACCATCAAAATTTCATTTTACATTTTAAGACAAAAACAGGCGTGGGTACTTTTCCTTCATTACTTACTCCAATTCCCATGTTGCCTCTTTGTACTTATGATTTCTCCATAGTACCTTGACCAGATGAGTAGTCTTGTTGCGTAGAATTTTTTCTCTACGATCCAAGATCTTCACTGGCTACTCCTCGTAAGAGAGATCATCCTCCAACTGTACCACCTCTGAAGAGAGTACATGTGAAGAGCCTGGTATGTACTTAACATGGATACATGAAAGACATCATTTACTTTTGACAAGGTAGGTGTAAGTGCCAGTTGATATTCCACATCTTCAACTCGATCAAGGATCTGAAAGGGGCCTATGTACCTGGGACTTAACTTCCCTTTCTTCACGAATCGCATGACTCTCTTCCATGGAGACATTCTAAGGAAGACTTTATCTCTAACATCAAACTCCAAGTCCCTTAGATAGTTGTCAGTATAGATCTTTTGCCGACTTTGAGAAACTTTTGTGTGTTTCTGGATGACATGAACCTTCTCTATCATCTCTTGAACAAGATCGAGTCCAAGTAGCTTTCATTCTCCAACTTCATCCCAACAGGATGGAGTTCTACAACACTTTCCATATAGAGCATCATATAGATCCATCTGAATACTCGAGTGGAAGATATTGTTGTATGAGAACTCAACAATGGGAGATTATGATCCCATCCACCTTTGAATTATAGAGAGCTGGCTCTAAGCATATCTTCAAGTGTCTGAATAGTTCTTTTAGACTGACCATTAGTTTTGGGGTGATAGGCCGTGCAGAAATTTAATTCATTACTCAAAGAATGTTGAAGGCCCCTCCATAATTTAGGTGTGAACCTTGGATCACGGTCAGAGACAATTGAGAGTAGAACACTGTGTGGTATCACCACTTCCTTCACATATATCTTTGCAAGTTGTTCAAGTGAGAGATCTTCCTGAATAGTGATGAAATGGGATTTCTTGGTGATTCGGTCAACCACAACCCATATCACATTATTTACCTTCGACATCTTTGGGATACCCATGAAAAAGTCCATAGTAACATTTTCCCATTTCCACATGGGTATATTCAATGGTTGCATCATACCTTTGGACTTTTTTCGTTCAGATTTAACTTGCTAACATACAAAGAACCTTGATATATATTCTTCAATCTTTTTCTTCATGTTATCCCACCAGATGTGTTCTCGGAGATCACGGTACATTTTGGTACTCCAAGGATGGATAGAGAAGGTAGAGCTATGTGAATCATTCAATAGCTCATTCTTTATCTCTGGATCAGATAGTACACATATTTGTGTCCCAAATCTTACAAATTCTTTTTCATCAATTTGGAAATAGGTAAATTTCCCATTTTTAACCGCTTCCACCCTTTTCAGAATTTCCACATCCTTTCTTTGAGCATCATTTATTTTCTCCAAGAGGGATGTTTAAGAAATCATTTTAGAAATGATTGATGATGTTCCTCCCTTAATGATTCCCATGTTAATCCGTTGAAAATATAAGAAGATCGGATCGTTTTTAATTATCATCGTTGATAAAGATGCAATATCCTTTCTACTTAGATCATCTGCCACCTTGTTTTCCTTACCGAGATGGTAGTGGATTGAGCAGTGATAATCCTTGATGAGCTCTATCCATCTTCACTGGTGAATATTAATCTCTTTCTGTGTGAATATATATTTGAGACTCTTATGGTCATTATATATCTCACATTTTTCCCATAGAGAAAATTCCACCATATTTTCAACGCAAAGATCACAGCTGCCAACTCCAGATCATGCATGGGATAGTTTTACTCATTGATTTTCAGCTTCCTTGAGGCATAGGATATTAATTTATCATTTTTCATTAGCACACAACCTAATCCTTTCTTAGAAGAATCATTATACACCAAAAAGAGTTATCCACTTGAAGGGAGTGTGAGTACGGGTGCAGTGATAAGCCTCTTTTTCAACTCCTTGAGACAGTCTTCACATTCTTGTGTCCAGATAAACATTACTCCATTCTCTGTCATCTTGGTTATTGGGTTTGACAATCCTGAAAAGTTCTTCACAAATCATCGATAATACACAACTAGACCTAAAAAGCTATGGATCTCTTTTACAGAAGTTGTCCTTGGCCACTCTTCAATTGCCTTCGTCTTGGAAGGGTCCATAGATATCCCTTTCCTGGTGATAAAATGCCCCAACAATGATACTTCATCTATCCAGAACTCACATTTACTATACTTTGCATAAAACTTATCCCTTCTTAAAGTCTTTAACACACTTTCCAAATACTACTCGTATTCCTCCTTTCTCTTAGAGTATATCATAATATCATCAATAATGACCACCACAAATTTGTCGAGGTAATATCTAAAGACTCTATTCATTAAATCCATGAAAATTGCTAGATAATTAGTGAGTTCAAAGGGAACCACTATGAAATCATAGTTTCCATACCTTGTTCGAAAGGAATTCTTGGTAATATCTTCTATCCTCACATTTAGTTGGTGATATCCCGACCTAAGGTCCACCTTAGAGAAATAACTGGCCCCACGAAGCTGATCGAACAAGTCATCTATCAGTGGATGGGGATACTTGTTATTTATAGCGATTTCATTAATCTCATGATAATAAATGCATAGGTGCATTGATACATCCTTTTTCTTGATTAAGAGGACTGGAGAACCCCACAGTGAAGCACTCTGGTATATAAAACCCTTCTCCATATTCTCTTGTAACTACTTCTTCAGCTCTTCTAGCTCCACAGTGGCCATTCTATAAGGTGTCTTAGAGATTGGTAGAGATCTAGGGATATGTTCAATTAATAACTCAACCTCTCGGTCAAGAGGAAGACCTGAAAAATCTTCTGGGCATACATTAGTGCAATCCCTCATGATGGGCATGTCTTCAAGAATGATTCTATCCTTTATCCCAATCATTTGATCTAGATATGCTTTCTCACAAGGAAGTAGTTTCCAAACTTGAGATGATGATTCTAAAGGAGACTTCTCTTCTACTTTAAAGTTGTAAATAATTATAGGATGCTTAGAGATGTGAAAAGTGATCCCCCTTTCCCGACAATTGATGTTGGCCTTGTACATGGATAGCCAATCCATGCCCAAGATAGTGTCGAACTCCACTAAAGGAAGTATGAAAAGATTTTCTGGGAGGTTCAGTCCAAAAAAATTAACTGGGGAGGTGTTATAAACCATGGATGAAATAATTTCCTCATTCGCTGTTCTCACAGATATCTTTTCCTCCAAATTTGGAGGTGGTGTTTGAATAGTTATACTAAACTTGCAAGATATGAAAGAATGCGTAGAATCAAAATCAAATAATACGTTCTCTATTATTGAATGAATAACAAGCGTACCTGTCACCACATCATTTTATAGCTACACCTCAGTAGTTGTGATAGCATAATTCCTTCCTTGTTGCCTTGGAGGTTGTTGCTGATTGCCTCTGAAAACCCTCATCTTAGGGAAATTGTTCGCATAATTCACAAGCTCCTTACAATTATAACACTGCACTACAGGCTGAGTGTTGATCTGAACCCTCCTTTCTTCTTCAACATTAGTGGGATTTTTCATATCCCTTCGGCAGTTCTTGGCCTGATGACCAAACTTTACGCATTTAAAGCAATTCACGGTTCCCTTGATACAGTCACCAAGATGCTTCTTCCCACAATTTTTGAAAAGGGGAAAGTGAGGATTCTTTCCATCATGGGATTTTTTTGATGAACCACCCATGTTGTTGTCCATATTCTGCTTCTTGTAACTGGGCCCATGAGACCACTGAGAGTCTCCAATATCCATTTCAACCTTGAGGGCACAACATACAATCTCCTTATAGCTGTCAAAGTCTCGAATCACCAACACTTTTCATAGAATCGGCTTCAGTCTGCTAAAGAAGTGATCCACCTTGCTTTCGGTGTTCATGAAAAATCTAGAGGCATACATTGCAAGCCTTGTAAAGTTTGCTTCATATGCCCCGATAGACTCATCTTCCTTCTGCATGAGTCCAAGTAACTCTCTTTCCATCTTGAGATGGAGGGTTCAAGGAAAATATTTGTTGAAAAACATCCTCTTGAATTCCTCCAATTCTATGGAATTAATTTCCTCTTGGGACATTGTATACTTGATCAGTTTCCACTACTGATAAGCTTTCCCATCAAAACGATAGACTTCCAGAACAACTATCTCTTCTTCTAAGCAGTAGAGGACAGAGAAAATATTTTTATTGGAGTTAATCCATTGTTTTTTGAGGAGGGGACCAGAAGACCCGCTAAACATGGGAGGCCATTTCCGGATGAAGGATTCTATGAAAACTTTCTATTTCCTTGGAGGAGGGGGACATTCCACCTGATTCAAGTTATTATTAATAACTCAATCCATCTGATCATTTACTACCATGAAGTTTTGAGCACCTTCTTCCATCACATCAGGAATGTCATTAGGGCAATCATTAAATTTCCTATCACATTGGTTATTGGAACGTGTTATTCTATTTCTCACCATTAACTAAGAAAAAGAACATATAATTAGAGGTATTGATTACTTAGCTATTGAGCATAAAAAGAAACGTTGAACATAAAAGTATGAACTTATAAAGAAGAAGTATATCCTGACTTGTGATTCCTTAGGTTTATATCTAGGTTATCCTCGATCAATTTCTTAAATTATATTCTTATGGGGTTATTTTTGTCCCTTAATAATGGTTTTTATTAAGCTCAGGAATCTACCAAAGCATATCCCATGGGAGTGTCATCACCAAGAGTGCAGCAAGGCTCGTTTTCGTGCACCAGTTCCCATTTGAGTCTAGCTCAAAGTGGTGCTTTCGGGTTTTACCCCTAGATACATCTATGACAGAGCCGACTCTACCTACTCGTATCCAGACAAGGATGTATTTTCTGGATAAACCACATACTCTATACTCACCAAAATTTAGTACTATTTTCTTATACTTAGTCTCATCCTTAAGGTTATCACTAAGGTTCTCTATTACAAATCTCCAAAAATAACTACACCATCCTTTGATACCAACTATAGTGACCCGAGCCTTTTACATAAAACATTTCATGATTTTAAGCATAATTAATCATCATAGTACAAGCCAAGGATTGTTAAGTCTAGTGTCTTTGAAGACTAGGTACATATAACATAAAACATGGGGCTAAAAAAACATCTTTATTTAATCTCCATAAATAGATTCTGAATTCCTTTGAGCCCATACATCTTCATAGGGTACCCTGGGGAACACTTGAACAAAGGGTTGAGCTAAAAAATCCCAGTAAGGGAATGAACATAAGGATACATCTCAAGAACATGAGTTAGAAGGAATGACATAATGATATCCAAAGCATGAAACTTATAAAATAAAATATAAGCATGGGATCATATTAACATGGAATCATATAAATGTGGTAGAATCATAAAACATTTCTTTAGTACGGGTCAAGGCTAACCACCAATCTCATTTCCCATTTCAGTATGGGTCAAGGCTAACCACCAATCCCATTTCACATCGCTTCTCATGAGACTTATCCTTACCCAATGCATTGGAGCGCTATCTAGGCATACCCATCTCAGCATTTTCATGAATATTATTTCCACATAAATATTCTTACCACATAAATATTCTTTCCACATGAGTAATCATACATAATCAATTGTTCCTAAACATAAGGTTACCCATGGAGAGAATTGGGTACCACAATCATGACATAAAGCATAAACAATGAGTGTATCATGAAAGTTTCCATGAAGGAAAGGTATTAGAACATACATGTATTTTAATAAGGTAATATAGGCATAAACATTATAGGTGTTAATAAATATAAGTGACGTCACATAAGAAATGTATTTGAGAGACAATATCATTAAAACATTTTTGTGCGGTTTTAAGGAAAATACTATAGAGCTTTTAAAATAGTAAAGAAGACATTCTTTTATATAAAACCAGAATTTAACCAAAAAGGATTTCCTAATAAAAAGACTGAATTTAAAAAGACAATGGTTTCTTAAAACAAAAGATAGAGTGCACTAGAAATTGGGTAATAGTTCGAGAATTTCCTTTAAAACGAGTGTGCTTATTGGGAAGTATCGAAGAGAGATTCACTTAAAAGAATGTATGTCCCAGAAAAAGAATGAGATATGGATATTGGAACATAATTATGGATCATATAAATAGAATTTAGAAGTTTTAGAGAAAATACAACTACATTTTGGAAAAAGAAAGATAGAGTAACCCGAAGGAATAAAGGAAGTTTGGGTAGAATCCATTACGGTTTATCATCATGGTATCGGGTGTAACTAAGAGAGCTTGATGATAGAGTTAAGGGGTTTCTCATCACTTATAAAACATTAGGTAAGTATGGTGGAGGTGATGAAACATACCCCATCACTTGGAATTACACAAAAAGGCATATCCTAGAGAACAATCTTGAATAAGAGTGAAAAGGGGAGGATCCCTTACCTTAAATCCGTTGGTGATATCCACTTGTTATTAACGACCTGAATAAAAAAATTAGGTATATTAATTAAAAATTCCATAAACTCTTCTATATTAAATTTATTTATTATAACCCTTTTTATTTCATTCAAATCCTTTTTGATTAGTTACAAGGTTCAAGTTCATTGTTCGGGCTCGTTTGTTTACTTGGTTTTAAAAGATCGTTTCACTTATATTCAGGTTTGTATTATATGGAAGATGAAAGTGTTTGTCTATAATTGAAGTAATATTATTTATTTAATTTCAAATAGATTACATGGTTTTAATTTTAATTTTGTTACTTAGAGTGAAGTCTAATTATTATATATATAACCATAGTGATAACCGTTTTTGTTAATCGGTGGATTTGATTACAAAGAATGAGTTTTTCTTTATAACTCCATACCATTTGTACCAAAGGATTAGAGAACCAAAAATAGGATATATTACATATATAATAATCTGGTTCAACCATAACACAAATGGTTTCATGACCAGAATTAAATATAATAATAGAAATTGATTTCCTGTTGTCCTTGAATGTGCTAAATTAGCACATCTCAAACGGTGCTTTCATTTCTTTCAAATAAAAGGGTGGGGAAAGGAGAGAAGATAATGAAATATACCACTAGAATGAAGAGATTACAGTACATTTATGTTATTTTATTTTTCATACTATTATGGTGAAGGGAGTTTAGGAAAGAAATAAAATAGAAAAGAACTTAAAAGAAAAGAAGAAATTGGGAAGAGGAATTTACCTCTTGAGACTTCCTCCTTTGAGAACCTCTTACGGGGAGAGGTTTTGATATTTTGAAGAGACTTAGAGCTTTTGGACGTGGGGGAGGACCTTGGGGAGATATTTTGGCAGAATAATGGCAAGGTACAAGGATTGAGTGGAGTGGAGAGAAGAGGGAGTGAAGGGGGGTTTTTATAGTGGAGGAGAGGAGGGATTTCATGATATTATAATCCTTAATTTATTATTTCTTCACAAGAAAAAGAATAGTAAGTATTCCATGACCAAGAATAGTAAATGGGCCATGTTAATTCAAAACATGGGTGGTGACATCATCCATTATGCTAGGAATAGTCTATTTATCTTATAATTCATATATACGTAAATTACCATATTTTACTATTCATCAAAAAAATCAAGTATTTCAGAAAAATCTCAAAAATTCATTCATACCATTTTTCAACGTGTAGAATCCAAAAAAGAAGTCCATTTTTCAAAAATAATTTTCTAAATATGATTATTTTAATATTTAATAAAAATCATAATTTATTATCAAAAACCTGTTTTAAAACACTCATTAACTCATTCTAAAATATAGGTATATCGTACTTCCAAATTGAATATTATTTTTATACCACAAAAGGTGAGGTTAATATTCATTAGGGTATATAACTATTCATAAGGGTATGTTACTATTCATTAGGGTATGCTACTATTCACCAAAAATTATTTTTTCCTTATCAGACTCCATATAACTTACTGATTACACCCGTGTATGCCAGATTTTCAAAATTCCAACCATAGATGTGACGAACTTATGTTTAATGGTCACTTAGAACTTATTAGTTTATTATGTTATGTTTTCATACTTAAGAGTAGGGAATTTCCATTGAAAAACATTGGGTCGTAACATTCTTCCCCCCCTTATGAAATTTCACCCTTGAAATATCATTTTACATTCTATACCAAAAACAGGCGTGGGTACTTTTCCTTCATTGATTACTCCAATTCCCATGTTTCCTCTTAATAAATATGGTTTCTTCATAGTAACTTGACCAGATGAGTAGTCTTGTTGCATAGAAATTTTTCTCTACGATCCAAGATATTCACTGGCTGCTCCTTATAGGAGAGATCATCCTCCAACTGTACCACCTCTGAAGAGAGTACATGTAAAGATTCTGGTATGTACTTCCATAAGAGGGATACATGAAAGACATGATTTACATTCGACATGGTAGGTGGAAGTTCCAGTCGATAGGCCACAGCTCCAACTCGATCAATGATCTCGAAGGGGCCGATGTACCTGGGACTTAACTTTTCTTTCTTCCCGAATCGCATGACTCTCTTCCATGGAGATATTCGAAGGAAGACTTTATCTCTAAATTCGAAATCCAAGTCCCTTATACGGTTGTTAGCATAGCTCTTTTACCTACTTTGATAATCTTTGATGTGTTTCTGGATGACTTGAACCTTCTCTGTCATCTCTTGAGCAAGATTAGGTCCAAGTAGATTTCTTTCTCCAACTTCATCCCAATAGGTTGGAGTTCGACATCGCTTTCCATATAGAGATTTATATGGAGCCATAGGAATACTTGAGTGGAAGATTTTGTTGTATGATAACTCAAACAATGGGTGATGCTGATCCCATCCACCATTGAATTCTAGAGAGGAGGTTCTAAGAAAATCTTCAAGCATCTGAATAGTTCTTTCAGACTGGCCATCAGTTTGGGGGTGATAGGCCTTGCTGAAATTTAATTCTGTAATCAAAGAATATTGAAGGCTCCTCCAGAATTTAGATGTGAACCTTGGATCATGGTCAGAGACAATTGAGAGTGTAACACCATGCAATCTCCCCACTTCCTTCACATATATCTTTGCAAGTTTTTCAAGTGAAAGATATTCCCGAATAGTGATGAAATGGGATGTCTTGGTGCGTCCGTCAAACACAACCCATATCTCATTATTTCCCTTCGATGTCTTTAGGAGACCTGTGACAAAGTACATAGTATCATTTTCCCATTTCCACATGGGTATAGGCAATGGATTCATCATACCTTTGGAATTTTGTCGCTTAGCTTTAACTTTCTGACATACCAAGCACCCTGAGATATATTCTGTAATCTTCTTCTTCATGTAATCCCACCAGAAGTGTTCTCAGAGATCACAATACATTTTGGTACTCCCAGGATGGATAGAGAAGGTATAGATATGTGCATCATTCAATAGCTTCTTCTTTATCTATGGATCAAATGGTAGACATAATTGTGTCCCAAATCTTACAACTCCCTTTTCATCAATTTTGAAATTGGATTATTTCCCATTTTTAACAGCTTCCACCCTTTTCTGAATTTCCAAATACTTTCTTTGAGCATCCTTTATTTTCTCCAAGAGGGATGGTTGAGGAATCATTTGAGAAATGATTGATGATGTTCCTCCCTTAATGATTCTCATGTCCATCATTTGAAAATCTAAGAATATCAGATCCTTTTCAATTATCATCATAGATAAAGATACATGATCCTTTCTACTTAGATCATTCACCACCTTGTTTTCATTACTGGGATGGTAGTGGATTGAGAAGTCATAATAATTGATGAGCTCTATCCATCTTTGCTGGTGCATATTAAGCTCTTTCTGTGTGAATATATATTTGAGACTCTTATGGCCAGTATATATCTCACATTTTTCCCCATAGAGATAATGCCGCCAAATTTTCAACGCAAAGATCACAGCCGCCAACTCGATATCATGTGTGGGATAGTTTTTCTCATGGATTTTCAGATGCCTTGAGGCATAGGCTATCACTTTATCATTTTACATTAGCACACAACCTAAGCCTTTCTTAGAAGCATCACTATACACCACATAGAGTTCTCTACTTGAAGGGAGTGTGAGTACTGGCACAATGATAAGCTTCTTTTCAACTCCTTGAAACAATCTTCACATTCTTGTGTCCAGACAAACTTTACTCCATTTCGTGTCCGCTTGGTCATTGGGTTTGAAAATCGTGAAAAGTTCTTCACAAATCATCGATATTACCCAGATAGACCTAAAAAGCTATGGATCTCCATTACATAAGTTGGCCTTGGCCACTCTTCAATTGCCTTTGACTTGGAAGGGTCCACAAATATCCCTTTCCTGGTGATAACATGCGACAAGAATGATACTTCCTCCATCCGAAACTCACATTTACTATACTTTTCATATAACTTATCCCTTCGCAAAGTCTTTAACATAGTTTCCAAATGCTCCTCATGTTCCTCCTCACTCTTGGAGTATATCTGAATATAATTAATAAAGACCACCAAAAATTTGTCGAGGTAATATCTAAAGACTCTATTCATTAAATACATGAAAATTGTTGGAGCATTAGTGAGTCCGAAGGGCTTCACTATGAACTCATAGTGTCCATACCTCGTTTGAAAGGCAGTCTTGAGAATATCTTACTTCCTCACCTTTAGTTGGTGATATCCCGACTGAAGGTCCACCTTAGAGAAATAACTGGACCCACAAAGCTTATCGAACTAGTCATCTATCCGTGAAAGGGGATACTTGTTCTTTATAGTGATTTCATTGAGATCACAATAATCAATGTAGAGGCGCATTGATCCATCCTTTTTCTTGATGAAGAGGACTAAAGCACCCCACAGTGAAGCACTCAGGCCTATAAAACCCTTCTCCATATTCTCATGTAACTACTTTTTCAGATCTTCTAGCTCTACGGTGGCCATTCTATAAGGTGTCTTAGATATTGGTAGAGATACAGGGATAAGTTCAATTGAGAACTCAACCTCTCGGTCAAGAGGAAGACCATGAAACTCCTCAGGGAATAAATCAGTGTAATCCCTCATGATGGGCATGTCTTCAAGAATGATTCTATCCTTTGTCCCAATCATTTGATCTAGATAAGCTTTCTCACAAGAAAGTAGTATCCAAACATCAGACAAAGATTCTAAATGAGACTCATCTTCTTCCTTACACTTGTAAATAATTAGAGGATGCTTCGGGATGTGAAAAGTGATATCCCTTTCCTGACAATTGATGTTGTCCTTATACAAGGATAGCCAATCCATGCCCAAGATAGTGTCAAACTCCACTACAGGAAGTATGAAAAGATTTATTGTGAGGTTCAGCCGCAAACATTAACCAGGGAGGAGTTATAAACCATGGATGCTATAATTTCCCCATTCCCTGTTCTCATAGGTAACATTTTCTCCAAATTTTGAGGTGATGTTTAAACAGTTCTACTAAACTTTCAAGATATGAAAGAATGCATAGAACTAGAATCAAATTGTATGTTAGCTATTCTTGAATGAATAACAAGTGTACCTGTCACCACATCATTTTTTGTCTCCACCTCAGTAGTAGTGATAGCATAATCCCTTCCTTGTTTACTGGGAGGTTGTTGCGGATTGCCTCCGACAACCCTCATCTTAGGGAAATTGTTCGCATAATGCCCAAGATACTTGCAGTTATAACACTGCATTGTAGGCTGAGTGTTGATCTGAACCTTCCTTTTTTCTTCAACATTAGTGGGATTTTTCATATCCCTTCGGCAGTTCTTGGCCAGATGACTAAACTTTTTGCTTTTGAAGCAATTATTGGTTCCCTTGAGACAATCACCAAGATGATTCTTCCCACAATTTTTGTAAAGGAGAAAGTGAGGCTCCTTTCCATCATGGGATTTTTGTAATGAACCACCCATGTTGTTCTCCATTTTACGCTTCTTGTCACTAGGCCCATGAGACCACTGAGAGTATCCAATCTCCATTTCAACCTTGAGGGCACAACAGAAAATCTCTTCATAGCTGTCGAAGTCTCAAATCGCTAACACTTTTCTTAGACACAGCTTTAGTCCGCTAAAGAAGCGATCCACCTTACTTTCAGTGTTCATTACAAAGCAAGATTCATACCTTGAAAGCCTTGTAAAGTTCGCTTCATATGACCTGATAGAATCATCTTCATTCTGCTTGAGTCCAAGGAACTCTCTTTCCATCTTGAGACGGAGGGTTCGAGGAAAATATTTGTTGAAAAACATCCTCTGGAATTCCTCCCATTCTATGGAATAAATTTCTTCTCAGGACTTTTTATTCTTGATTAGTGTCCATTAATGATCATCTTCCCCATGAAAATGATTGACTGCCAGTACAACTTTGTCTTATTCCATCCACTGGAGGACAGAGAAAATATTTTCAATGGAGTTAATCCATTGTTCTGCAAGGAGGGGATCAGAAGACCCGCTAAACATGGTAGGCCTTTGCCACATGAAGGATTCTATGAGAACTTTCTCTTTCCTTGGAGGAGGGGGACGTTCCACCTGATTCATGTTATTATTCATAACTCAAGCCAGTCGAGCAAGTACTACCAAGAATTTTTGAGCACCCTCTTCTGTCACATCAGGCATGTCATTAGGGAAATCATCACATTGCCTATCACATTGGTTGTTGGAATGTGTTCTACTATTTCTCGCCATTAACTAAGAAAAAGAACGTATAATTAGAGGTATTTAATACTTATCTATTGATCATAAAAAGAAACTTTGAACATAAAAGTATGAACTTATAAAGAAGAAGTATATCCTGACTTCTGATTCCTTAGGTTTATATCTAGGTTATCCTTGATCTATTTATTAACTTATATTCTTATGGGCTTATTTTTTTCCCTTAATAATGGTGTGTATTAAGCTCGTGAATCTACCAATGAATATCCCCCAGGAGTGTCGTAACCAAGAGTGCAGCAAGGCCCGTTGTCCTGCACCAGTTCCTGTTCGAGTCTAGCTCAAAGCGGTGTTTTCAGGTTTTACCCCAAGATACATTTGTGCCAAAGCCGCCTCTACCTACCCGTATCGAGACATGGATGTATTTTCTTGATAAACCACTTAATCAATACTCACCAAAATTTAGGACTCTTTTCTTATAATTAGTGTCATCTTTAAGGTTATCACTAAGGTTCTCTAATACTAATCTCTAAAAATAACTACACCATCCTTAGATACCAACTATAGTGACCCGAGTCTTTTACATAAAACATTTCATGATTTTAAGCATAATTAATCATCAGAGTACAATCCAAGGATCGTTAAGTATAGTGTCTTGGAAGACTAGGTACATATAACATAAAACATGGGGCTAAAAAAATATGTTTATTTAATCTTCATAAAGAGCTTCTAACTTCCTTTGAGCCCTTACATCTTCATAGGGTACCCTGGGGAAAACATGGACAAAGGGATGAGCTAAAAAATCCCAGTAAGGGAATGAATATAAGGATACATCTAAAGCACATGAGTCAGGAGGCATGACATAATGATATCCAAAGCATGAAACGTATAAAATCAAATATAAGCATGGGATCACATAAACATGGAATCATATAAATGTGGTAGAATCATAAAAAATTTCTTTAGTACGGGTCAAGGCTAACCACAAATCTCGTTTCCCATTTTAGTATGGGTCAAGGCTAACCGCCAATCCTGTTTAACATCACATCTCATGAGACTTATCCTTACCCAATACATTGGAGCGCTATTTTGGCGCAAACATATGAACATTTTCATGAATATTCTTTCCACATAAATATTCTTACCAAATAAATATTCTTTCGACATGAGTAATCATATGTAATCAATTTTTCATAAACATAAGAATACCCATGGAGAGAATTGGGGACCACAGTCATGACATAAAGCATAAATAATGAGTGTATCATGAAAGTAACCATGAAAGAAAGGGATTATAACATACATTTATGTTTATAAGGTAATATAGGCATATAAAATGATAGGTGGTAATAAATATAATTGAAATCACATAAGAAATGTATTTGAGAGACAATAGCATTAAAACATTTTTATGCGGTTTTAAGGAAAATACTACAGAGATTTTAAAAATAGTAAAGAAGACATTCTTTTATATAAATCCAGAATTGAACAAAGAATGATTTTATAATAAAAATACTGAATTTTCAAAGACAATGGTGTCTCAAAACAAAAGATAGGGTGCACTTGAAATTGTGTAATAGTTTGGGAATTTCCTTTAAAACGAGTGTGCTTATTGGGAAGTATCGAGGATAGATTCACTTAAAAGAATATATATCCCCAAAAGAGAATGAGATATGGATCTTGGAACAATATTATGGATCATATAAATAGAATTTAGATGTTTTAAATAAAATACAACTACATTTTGGAAAAATAAAGATAGAGTAACCCGAAAGAATAAAGGAAGTTCGGGTAGAATCCATTACGGGTTACCGACAAGGTATCAGGTGTAACTAAGAGAGATTGATGAGAGGGTTAAGGGGTTTCTCATCACTTATAAAACATTAGGTAAGTATTATAGAGTTGATAAAATATACCCCATCACTCGGTATTACAAAAAAAGTCATAGCATAGAGAAAAATATTGATTAAGAGTGAAAAGGGGAGGATCCTTTACCTTAAATCCGTTGGTGTTCTCAACTTGTTATTAACGACATGAAGGAAAATATCAGGTTTATTAATTAATAAGTAAAATACCTATTCTATATTCAATTTATTTATTATAACCCTTTTTAGTTTATTCATAGCCTTTATGATTAGTTACAATGTTTAGGTTTATTGTTTGGGCTCGTTTGTTTACTTGGTTTTAAAAGATCGGTTCACTTATATTCAAGTTTAGATTATATGAAAGATGAAAGTGGTTGTCCAAAATTGAAGTTATATTCTTTAGTTCAGTTCCAGGAGATTACAATGTTTTAATTTTAATTAGGTTACTTTGAGTGAAGTCGAATTATTATATATATAACCATAGTGATAACCGTTTTTGTTAATCAGTGGATTTGATTACAAAGAATGTGTTTTTCTTTATAACTTAATAACATTTGTACCAAAGGATTACAGAACCAAAAATAGGATATATTACATATATAATAATCTGGTTCAACCATAACACAAATGGTTTCATGAAAAGAATTAAATATAATAATAGAAATTGATAAACTATTGTCCTTGAATGTGCTAAATTAGCGCATCTCAAACGGTGCTTTCATTTCTTTCAAATAAAAGGGTGGGGAAAGGAGAGAAGATAATGAAATATATCAATAGCATAAAGAAATTACAGTACATTTATGTTACTGGATTTATCATACTATTTTGGTGAAGGGTGGTGAGGAAAGAAATAAAAAAGAAAAGAACTTAAAAGAAAAGATGAAATTGGGAAGAGGAATTTACCGCTTGAGACTTCCTCCTTTGAGAACCTCTTAAGGGTAGAGGTTTTGATATTTTGAGGAGGCTGTGAGATTTTGGCATGTGGGAGGACCTTGGGGAGAGATTTGGGCTGAATAATGGCAATTTACAAGGCTTGAGAGGAGTGGAGAGAAGAGGGAGTGAAGGGGGGGGGGGGTTATAGTGGAGGAGAGGATGGATTTAATGATATTATAATCCATAATTTATTATATCTTCACAAGAAAAATAATAATAAGTATTCCATGACCAATAATAGTCAATGGGTCATGGTAATTCGAACCATGGGTGGTGACATCATTCATGATGCTAGGAATAGTCTATTTATCTTATAATGTATATATACGGTAAATTACCGTATTTTACTATTCATCAAAAAAATCAAGTATTTCAGAAAAATATCAAAAATTCACCCTAACCATTTTTTAACGTGTAGAATCGAAAAATGAAGTCCATTTTTCTAAAATAATTTTGTAAGTATGATTATTTTAATATTTAATTAAAATCATAATTTATTATCAAAAACCAGTTTTAAAACACTCATTAACTAATTCTAAAATATAGGTATATCGTACTTCCAAATTGAATATTATTTTTATACCACAAAAGGTGAGGTTACTATTCATTAGGGTATATCACTATTAATAAGGGTATGTTACTATTCATTAGGGTAGGTTACTATTCACCAAAAATTACGTTTTTCTTATCAGACTGCTGATAACTTACTGATTATACCTGTGTATGCCGAATTTTTGAAATTTCAAACACAAAAGTGACGAAATTATGTTTAAAGGTCACATATAACTTAGTAGCTTATTATTTTGTGTTTTAGTACTTAATAGAAGGGAATTTCCATTGAAAAACATTTGGTCATTACATTCTTCCCCGCTTATGAAATTTCACCCTCGGAATTTCATTTAACATTCTAAGCCAAAAAAAGGTGTGGGTACATTTCCTTCATTGCTTCCTCCAATTCCCATGTTGCCTCTCCGTACTTATGTTTTCTCCATAGTACCTTGACCAGATGAGTAGTCTTGTTGCGTAGAAATTTTTCTCTACGATCCAAGATCTTCACTGGCAGCTCCTCGTAAGAGAGATCATCCTCCAACTGTACCACCTTTGAAGAGAGTACATGTGAAGAGTCTGCTATGTACTTCCTTAAGAGGGATACATGAAAGAATAATGTAAATTAAACATGGTAGGTGGAAGTTCCAGTCGATAGGCCATAGCTCCAACTCGATCAAGGATCTCTAAGGGGCCAATGTACTTGAGACTTAACTTCCCTTTCTTCCTGAATCACATGACTCTCATCCATAGAGATATTTAAAGGAAGACTTTATATCCAACGTCGAACTCCAAGTCCCTTCGACGGTTGTCAGCATAGCTCTTTTTCTGACTTTGAGTAGCTTTGATGTGTTTCTGGATGACTTGAACCTTATCTATCATCTCTTGAACAAGATTGGGTCCAAGTAGCTTTCTTTCTCCAACTTCATCCCAACAGGTTGGAGTTCTACATCAATTTCCATACAGATCTTCATATGGAGCCATCTGAATACTTGAGTGGAAGCTATTATTGTATGAGAACTCAACCAATGGGATATTCTGATCCCATCCTCCTTTTAATTTTAGATACCAGGCACTAAGAAAATCTTCAAGTGTCTGAATAGTTCTTTCAGACTGGCCATCAGTTTGGGGGTGATAGGCCGTGCTGAAATTTAATTCAGTACTCAAAGAATGATGAAGGCTCCTCCAAAATTTAGATGTGAACCTTGGATCAGGGTGAGAGATAATTGAGAGTGGAACACCGTGCAGTCTCACCACTTCTTTCACATATATCTTAGCATGTTGTTCAAGTGAGAGATCTTCTTGAATAACGATAAAATGGGATTTCTTGGTGAGTATGTCAACCAAAACCCATATCACATTATTTCCCTTCAACGTCTTCGGGAGACCAGTGACAAAGTCCATAGTAACATTTTCCCATTTCCACATGGGTATAGGCAATGGCTGCATCATACCTTTATAATTTTGTCGCTCAACTTTAAATTGCTGTGATACCAAGCACCTTGATATATATCCCACAATATTATTCTTCATGTTATCCCACCAGAAGTGTTATTAGAGATCACAATACATTTTGGTACTCCCAGGATGGATAGAGAAGGTCAAGCTAGGTGAATCATTCAATAGCTCCTTATTTATCTCTGGATCATATGGTACACATAATCGTGTCCCAAATCTTACAACTCCTTTTTCATCAATTTTGAAATTGGAGGATTTCCCATTTTTAACAGCTTCCACCCTTTTCTGAATTTCCACATCCTTTCTGTGAGCATCCTTTATATTCTCCAAGAGGGATGGTTGAGAAATGATTTGAGAAATGATTGATGATGTTCCTCCCTTAATGATTCCCATGTCCAACCTTTGAAAATCTAAGAAGATCAGATCCTTTTCAATTCTCATCATTGATAAAGATGCATGATCATTTCTACTTAGAGCATCCGCCACCTTGTTTTTCTTACTGGTATGGTAGTGGATTGAGCAGTCATAATCCTTAATGAGCTCTATCCATATTCGCTGGTGCATATTAATCTCTTTCTATGTGAATATATATTTGAGACTCTTGTGGTCAGTATATATCTGGAGTTGGCGGCTATGATCTTTGCGTAAAGATCACTTTATCATTTTACATTAGCATAGAGCCTAAGCCTTTCTTAGAAGCATCACTATACACCACAAAGAGTTCTCCACTTGAAGGGAGTGTGAGTACCGGCGCAGTGATAAGCCTCTTTTTCAACTCCTTGAAATGGTCTTCACATTCTTGTGCCCAGACAAACATTACTTCCTTTCATGTCATCTTGGTCATTGGGTTTGACAATCGGGAAAAGTTCTTCAACAATCGTCGATAATACCCAGATAGACCTAAAAAGCTGCGGATCTCTATTACATAAGTTGGCCTTTGCCACTATTCAATTGCCTTCATCTTAGAAGGGTCCACAGATATCCCTTTCCTGGTGATAACATGCCCCAAGAATGATACTTCCTCCATCCAGAACTCACATTTACTATAATTTGCACACAAATTCTATGTTCTCAATGTCTTTAACACAGTTCCCAAATGCTCCTCATGTTACTCCTTGATCTTGGAGTATATCAGAATATCATCAATAAATAACACCACAAATTTGTCGAGGTTATCTCTAAAGACTCTATTCATAAAATCCATGGAAATTGCTGGAGGATTAGTGAGTCTGAAGGGAATCACTATGAACTCATAGTGTCCATACCTCATTCGAAAGGCATTCTTGTGAATATCTTCCTTCCTCACCTTTAGTTGGTGATATCCCGACCGAAGGTCCACCTTAGTGAAATAACTAGCCCCACGAACCTGATCTAACAAGTCATCTATCTGTGGAAGGGGATACTTATTCTTTAAAGTGATTTTATTGAGCTCACAATAATCAATGCAGAGGCGCATTGATCCATCCTTCTTCTTGATGAAGAGGACCGGAGCACCCCATAGTAAAACACTCGGGCATATAAAAACATTCTCCATATTCTCCTGTAACTGCTTCTTCAGCTCTTCTAGATCTACGGTGGCCATTCAATAAGGTGTGTAAGAGATTGGAAGAGTTCCAGGGATAAGTTCAATTGAGAACTAAACCTCTCGGTCAGGAGGAAGACCAGGAAACTCTTTGGGGAATACATCAGTGTAATCCCTCATGATGGGAATGTCTTTGAGAATAATTCTATACTTTGTCCCAATCATTTGAGCTAGATATGATTTCTCACAAGGAAGTAGTATCCAAACATGAGACGAAGATTCTAAAGGAGACTGATCTTCTTCCTTACACTTGTAAAGAATTAGAGGATGATTCAGAATGTGAAAAGTGATCACCCTTTCCTGACAATTGATGTTGGCCTTGTACAAGGAGAGACATTCAATGCCCAATATATTGTCGAACTCCACTAAAGGAAGTAAGACAAGATTTGCTGGGAGGTCCAGTCCACAAACATTAACCAGGGAGGAGTTATAAACCATTGATGCAATAATTTCCCCATTAACTGTTCTCACAGATAACTTTTACTCCAAATTTTGAGGTGGTGTTTGAATAGTTCTACTAAACTTACAAGATATTAAAGAATTCGTAGAACCAGAATCAAATAATACGTTCACTATTCTTGATGAATAACAAGCGTTCCTGTCACCACATCATTTTCTGTTTTCACCTCAGCAGTTATGATAGCATAAGCCCTTCCCTATTTCTTTGGAGGTTGTTGCTGACTACCTTCGACAACCCTCATCATAGGGCAATTGTTCACATAATTCCCAAGATCCTTTCAGTTATAACAATGCACTGTAGGCTGAGTGTTGATCTGAACCTTCTTTTCTTCTTCAACATTAGCGTGATTTTTCATATCCATTCGGCAGTTCTTGGCTAGATGACCAAACTTTCTTCATTTGAAGCAATTCATGGTTCCCTTGATACAGTCACTAAGATGCTTCTTCCCACAATTTTTTCAAAGGGGAAAGTGAGGCTTCATTTCATCATGGGATTTGTTTGATGAACCACCCATGTTGTTCTACATTTTCCACTTCTTTTCACTAGGCCCATGATACCACTGAGAGTCTCCAATCTCCATTTCAACCTTTAGGGAACAATGAACAATCTCCTCATAGCTGTCGAAGTCTCTAATTGCCAGCACTTTTGATAGACTCGGATTTAGTCGGCTAAAGAAGTGATCCCCCTTGATATTGGTGTTCATGACAAAGCCAGAGGCATACCTTTCAAGCCTTGTAAAGTTTGATTCATACGCCCGATAATCTCATCTTTCTTCTCCTTGAGTCCAAGGAACTCTCTTTCCATATTGAGATGGAGGGTTTGAGGAAAATATTTATTGAAAAACATCCTCTTGAATTCCTCCCATTATATGGAATCAATTTCTTCTTGGGAATTTATATTCTTGATAAGTGTCCACCACTGATCAGCTTCCCCATAAAAACAATAGACTACTAGTACAACTTTCTCTTCTTCCAAGCACTGGAGGATAAAGAAAATCTTTTCAATGGATTTAATCCATTGTTCTGCGAGGAGGGGATTAGAAGACCCACTAAACATGGGAGGCCTTTTCCACATAAAGGATTCTATGAAAACTTGCTCTTTCCTTGGAGGAGGGGGATGTTCCACCTGATTCAAGTTATTATTCATAACTTGAGCCAGCTGAGAAAGTACTGCCAGGATGTTCTGAGCACCCAGTTCCATCACATCAGGCATGTCATTACATAAATCATCACATTGCCTATCACATTGGTTGTTGGAACGTGTTCTTCTATTTCTCTCCATTAACTAAGAAAAAGAACGTATAATTATAGGTATTGAATACTTATCTATTGAGTATAAAAAGAAACTTGGAACATAAAAGTATGAACTTATAAAGAAGAAGTATATCCTAACTTGTGATTCCTTAGGTTTATATCTAAGTTATCCTCAATCAATTTCTTAAATTATATTCTTATGGGCTTCTTTTTGTCCCTTAATAATGGTTTGTATTAAGCTCGTAAATCTACCAAAGCCAATCCATTCGGGAGTGTCGTAACCAAGAGTGCAGCAAGGCCTGTTGTCATGCACCAATTCCTATTTGAGTCTTTCTCAAAGCGGTGTTGTCTTGTTTTACTCCTAGATACATCTATGCCAGATGTGCCACTACCTTCCCGTATCTAGACATGGATGTATTTTCTTGATAAACCAATTACTCAATACTCACAAAAATTTAAAATTGTTTTCTTTTACTTAGTCTCATACTTAAGGTTCTCACTATGGTGCTCTATTCCTAATCTCCAAAAATAACTACACCATCCTTCGATACCAACTATAGAGACCCGAGCCTTTTACATAAAACATTTCATGATTTTAAGCATAATTAATCATCAGAGTACAATCCAATGATCGTTAAGTCTAGTGTCTTGGAAGACTAAGTACATATAACATAAAACATGGGGCTAAAAAACATCTTTATTTAATCTCCATAAAGAGATTATAACTTCCTTAGAGCCCTTACATATGTATAGATTACACTGGGGAACACATGATCAAAGGGATGAGATAAAAAAGCCCAGTAAGGGAATGATCATTAGGATACATCTCAAGCACATGAGTTAAGAGGCATGACATAATGATATCGAAAGCATGCAACTTATAAAATAAAATATAAGCATGGGATCATATAAACATGGAATCATATAAATGTGGAAGAATCATAAAACATTTCTTTAGTATGGTTCAAGGCTAACCAACAATCCTGTTTCCCATTTCAATATGGGTCAAGGCTAATTGCCAATCCCGTTTCACATCACATCTCATGAGACTTATCCTTACCCAATGCATTGGAGCGCTATTTGGGCACAACCATCTCAGAATTTTCATTAATATTATTTACACATAAATATTCTTACCACATAAATATTATTTCCACATGAGTAATTATACATAATCAATTATTCATAAACATAAGGTTACCCATGGAGAGAATTGGGTACCACAATCATGACATAAAGCATAAACAATGAGTGTATCATGAAAGTGTCCATGAAAGAAAGGGATTAGAACATAAATGGATGTTCATAAGGTAATATAGTCATTTATCATGATAGGTGGCAATAAATATAAGTTACGTCACATAAGAAATGTATTTGAGAGAAAATTTCATTGAAACATTTTTGTGCGGTTTTAAGGAATAAACTATAGTGATTTTGAAATAGTAAAGAAGAAATTATTTTATATAAAACCATAATTTAACCAAGAATTATTTCATAATAAAAACACTGAATTTACAAAGACAATGGTGTCTTAAAACAAAATATAGAGTTCACTTGAAATTGGGTAATAGTTCGGGAAGTTCCTTTAAAACGAGTGTGCTTATTGGGAAGTATCGAGGAGAGATTCATTTAAAAGCATTAATGTACCCAAAAGAGAATGAGATATGGATCTTGGAATATTATTATGGATCATATAAATATAATTTATAAGTTTTAAAGAAAATACAACTACATTATTGAAAAAGAAACACAGATTAACCCGAAGGAATAAAGGAAGTTCGGGTAGAATCAATTACGGTTTACCGGCATGGTATCAGGTGTAACTAAGAGAGATTGATGAGAGAGTTAAGAGGTTTATCATCACTTAAAAAACATTAGGAAATTATGGTGGAGGTGATAAAACATACCCCATCACTTGGTATTACACAAAAAGGCGTAGAATAGAGAACAATCTTGATTAAGAGTTAAAAGGGTAGGATCCCTTACCTTAAATATGATGGTGTTCTCCACTTGTTATTAACGATCTGAATAAACAAATTAGGTTTATTAATTAATAAGTCCATAACCTCTTATATAATCAATTTATTTATTATAACCCTTTTTAGTTCATTCAAATATTTTTTGATTAGTTACAAGGTTCATGTTCATTGGTGGGGCCTGTTTGTTTACTTGGTTTTAAAAGATCGGTTCACTTATATTCAAGTTTAGATTATATGTAAGACGAAAGTGGTTGTCCAAAATTGAAGTTATATTCACTAGTTCATTTCCAGGATATTACATGGTTTTAATTTTAATTAGGTTACTTAGAGTGAAGTTGAATTATTATATATATAACCATAGTGATAACCGTTTTTGTTAATCGGTGGATTTGATTACAAAGAATGTGTTTTTCTTTATAACTTAATACAATTTGTACCAAAGGATTACATAAAAAATATGATATATTAAATATATAATAATTTGGTTCTACCATAACACAAATGGTTTCATTACCAAAATTAATGATAATAATAGAAATTGATAAGCTGTTGTCCTTGAATGTTCTAAATTAACAGATCTCAAACGGTGCATTCATTTATTTCAAATAAAATGGTGGGGAAAGGAGATAAGATAATGAAATATACCACTATAATGAAGAAATTATAGTTCATTTATGTTACTGGATTTATCATACTATTATGGTTAAGGGAGGTGAGTAAAGAAATTAAAAAGAAAAGAACTTAAAAGAAAAGAAGAAATTGGGAAGAGGAATTTACCTCTTGAGACTTCCTCCTTTGAGAACCTCTTAAGGGGAGAGGTTTTGATAATTTGAGGAGGCTGAGAGCTTTTAAACGTGGGGGAGGACCTTGGGGAGAGATTTGGGCAGAATAATGGCAAGGTACAAGGCTTGAGATGAGTGGAGAGAAGAGGGAGTGAATGGGGGTTTTTATAGTGGAGGAGAGGAGGGATTTCATGATATTATAATCCTTAATTTATTATTTCTTCACAATACAAAGAATAGTAAGTATTACATGACCAATAATAGTAAATGGTTCATGTGAATTAGAACCATGGGTGGTGACATCTGCCATGATGCTAGGAATAGTCTTTTTAGCTTATAATGTATATATACGGTAAATTACCGTATTTTACTATTCATCACAATCAAGTATTTCAGAAAAATATCAAAAATTTACCTTACCCATTTTTCGACATGTAGAATCCAAAAATGAATTCAATTTTTAAAAAATAATTTCCTAAAAATTATTATTTTAATATTTAATTAAAATCATAAATTATTATCAAAAACCAGTTTTAAAACAATCATTAACTCATTCTAAAAAATAGGTATATCATACTTCCAACTTGAATATTATTTTTATAACACAAATGGTGAGGTTAATATTCATTAAGGTATATCAATATTCATAATGGTATGTTAATATTCATTAGGGTTGGTTACTGTTCACCAAAAATTAATCTTTCCTTATCAGACTCTAGATAACTTACTGGTTACACCCGTGTATGCCGTATTTTCGAAATTTCAAACACAGATGTGATGAACTTATGTTTAAAGTTCCCTTATAAGTTAGTAGTTTATTATCTTGTGTTTTCATACTTAATAAAAGGGAATTTACATTGAAAAAAATTGGGTTGTTACACCAAGGATTTTGGTTTTTCAATCAATTTCCATCCTGGGAAAGCAAACAAAGTGGTAGATACTCATTTCATAATGGATCATGAAACTCTATCCATGAAGAGGATTGAAATGGATCGTATTTTGTTTGAAATTAAAAGTATGAACATGGGAATAATAAAAGGATCTTAATAATACCTTTCTAAAACAACTACTCAAACATCCATTATTAAAAAGATCACGAGTTTTAGAAAGATGATGAGTTTCTACATAACAAAGTAGTGAAAAATTTGAAGTTGCACTTTGATAAAGATGTATTCACAAGATTTTGAACCTCTACATGTGTCCCATATAAAATAGAATTGATGATTGAACATCTTTATGATTCACATAGCTCATACTTTTCTGTTTATCTATAATTCACTAAGATGTATAGAGAATTGAAGAAAAACTCATGGTGGGATAACATGAAGAGATATATTGTATATTTTGTATCTCATTGCTCAGTATTACAACAACTCATGTTTGAATGAAAAAAATCTAAGGCTATGATGGAACCATTTCCCTTACCTGTATAAAAATGGGAAAAGATACCTATGGATTTTGACACAGGACTCCCCAAGAAACCTAAAGGCAATAACACTATAGGGGTAGTAGTTGATCTCTGTACAAAGTCAACACATTTCATTGCAATCAAGGTAGATTTATCAATTGACCAAATCAAAAATATATAAATTAGGGAAGTGGTAAGATTTCATGGTTTTCCAAAATCAATTGTTTCTAATTGATATCCATGTTTTACCTTGAGTTTTTTGTGAAGAATTAAACAACCACTGAATAGAGTGCTGGGATTCAGTACTGTTAATCACCCTAAGACACATGGTCATTATGAAAGGACCATTAAAACTCAGGAAGATATGTAGAGATCTTGTTTAATGGATTTCCAAGGAAGTTTGGATAAACACCTTCCTCTAGTAGAGTTCTCATACTACAAAAGTTTCCATTCTACCATTCAAATGGAAATTTATTAGGCTCTCTATGGGAAGAGGTGTCATAATATAAATTCTAGGATGATGTTATAGATAAGATGTTTATGTGACATAATCTCCTACATGATATGAAAGAGAAGTTTCTAACTATTCAGTATCATATGAAATATAAAAAAATTTGATATAAAATCTATGCTGATATTCATCAATGATACCTAGAGTATGAGGTTGGTGATAAAGTGTTCCTTTGTATATTTAAATGGAATAAATTAATGATGTTAGAGAAGAAATTATATCTTATTACAAGATACATCAGTTCCTTTGATATCCTTGATCACATCAGAACTGTGGCATATTGACTAGTACTCTCACATTTTCTATCTCTAGTACATTATGTATTCCATGCCTCCCTATTGAGGATGTACATACTAGAACCATAACATGTAATAAATCCATAGGTTATTCCATTGGGGAATAATGTTTAATATGATGAAAAACTAGTGTGGATCTTAGATCATATATACAATGTTATAATAAAGAAGACGACTGCCCGAGAAAAAGTATTATGGTGGAACCATAATTTTGAGGAAGAAACTTGGAAACTGGAAGAGGAAATCAAATATAAATGCCCTAATATTTTTTATTGTATGAATTAAAATTTCAGTGATGAAATTTCAAAAGAGGATAATAATTTAATGAAATGAACTTTTATAAATGAAATTCCCTTTTTTGATTAAATTAAATTCTCTATTATGTTATATGGTTATAGAAAACACTCATACCACATTGGTTATTTTGAAATGTAATAAGTTATATCTGTTTTAAAAGACCATTAAGCATCATAAAAATTGATAATATATCCATTTAATAGTGATCATATGACTATTTTATATTAATATTTATGATAATTTCCTATTAACATAAATAAAATAAGTGATTTCCTCAACGAATAGGATCAAACCCTATGAATCCCATTAATTAGAGTTTATGATGGAGATAAAATCAAGAGTACTTTCCATTGAGTAATACTAATCCGATATCCAAAAACTAATGCATGAGAAAAACAGCTTATGATAGTAGTTCAAGCTCATCGATATCATGTGCCAAACCATGTTTGTCGAACCACCCCTTGAGAATCTCACCATCTTGCACCTTACCCTTAGGGTGTTTTTATGTTATAATAAGGGGTCATATATATTAACCGTAACAGTATGAATATGTGTATTTTATTTTCAATAAAATAAATATTACATTTATTCCTTATTATTTTTAATTTATAAATGATTAAATAAATTACTTTGAAAAAATATATTTTGATATAACGAAATATAAATTGTATTTTTGAATAATATAGGGTTTAAATCAAAACACACTTTTAAAGAATTAAATAATTTTTGAAAAAAATGATATTTTAATAAAACACTATTATTACATATTATTTATTTAATATGAATGACAATATAATCTTACCATGTCAATTATCGTTTTTATAAGGGCCTAAACATGTTATTCTTAAAAGAACTTGTATTTATCAATAAATATGTATTTTTAATTTTAAAGTTTCAATTATCATATTTTTAGAATTAATTTGATAAAATAAATATTATTTCTAGAATAAACACATCAAAATCATCCCACAGTTCTGTTTTTCATAATTTTATGAGAGAATCAATTGTTTGGGTCAAAATTAAATATAGTATTAATATATGGTGTATGTTATGACATCATAAAATCCAAAATAAGTATTTTATAATGTAAATTAATAGGTTATTCATAATACATAAATTAACTATAGATAGTTATTTTAGAGTGAACATATAGGAAAATTTATAATAACATTCCTTCACACTATCGTAATGATATGAAGTTACAAACCATTTTCAAAATGATCACTTATGTGAAGTTGGAAAGAAAACTTTTGCAAGAATTTATATAAAAGGAAATATCAATAAATAATAATTCAAAAGGACACAATGGTTTTCTAAAGTAAATACAGAGTGATAGATAAAATTTATTATTGTGAAAGGAAAAATAATTTTAATATTTTGAAATACCTTTGTAACATCCTGAATTTTCTCAAGGCACAAACCATACATTTTTTGTTCAAATCCTATTTGTAGAACTAATGATGTTAATTATGGGATTCATGGAGGGATTGGGTGTTTCTGGGGCCTTATTGTGTTCTTGGATCCCCAAAATGGTAAGAGACAGACTAGGTTGTGTGGTTAGTAGAAACCATATTGCCAAGCCCTAATGGTTTCCCTAAACCGTGAGGTTACAGATAGTGGGGTGATGGGGTCTGCACTGTTATTAAGAAAATGTTTGACCACGGGTGAACACCCATAAATCCATTTGTATTTTCTTATGGTTCCATTTTCATGGTTTGTGCATGGTTAGATAAACGATGTGCCCAGCCATGTGGGGTTCCCCTTCTAAGTAGTGGCTTGGCGCATGATTTGGTCAACCTTACTACCAAACTATGTGGCCATATGAGTGAATAGTAAATTACCATTTTACTCCTCATTAATCCTTTAAAACATTTCATTTTACCCTTTCTATCCTCCAGTATATAAAATACCCTTGTTCCACATGTATGATCTCTCCTCTCTCTCAACCTAGGGATCAAGATACCTTCTCCATCCGATATCCATTTCACTCGCCACCAAATCCATTAGAAATATATCAATAAGCCCCCAAATCCTATACCTTATATTTCTATTTACTTATACCTTCTATTGTTATATTATGTTTTATGATCTTTTACCCTATTTTCATGTAATTTTAAGGTTTCTTTGATTTCTTCCAACCTAGCTCGAATTAAAGGTTGATGCTAGATGAGGGAATCTCTATGAGGTTAAGGTTAGTGGTCATGTTTTATTCCCATAATTTCAATGGATTATATAATATGTGTCATCATTACATGAGTCATACCCTTTCATCATAACATATAATTTTTTAAATTAAATTAATTTGAAGGTTTACCTATCCAAATGTGACCCTAGGTTGTTGAAAATCAACCCATTGGGTTGGTTGCCTTGGTTCATTCCACCCCAATGGGTGTGATCAACCTTAGAGGCCCATTTTTATCCTTATTTTAAATTATTCAAACACCCGTTGGGAGTGTAGTAACATAAATAATTCATTAAGGTGATGAATCATGTTTAACTAATTTAATTGGTCGTGGGATTAGGCCATGTGTCTTATACCTTATAATTAGAAGGGATTTCCCAATGGGAATGCCTAACCAATTTGAATATTATGTAATAAATTCCTAAATAAGTTAAAATGGCCCTTTATGCAAGACAATTTATATGTGTCATTTGATTTAATGCTTTCACCTTAGTGTTGAGGGTGATACAAGTGGTTCTAACTTAACGAACCCTTGGACAACCACTTCTTTCCTCCCTATTAGATTTTTTAATTTATTTTAAGCATGATGAGGGTGACACTAGCTATACCTATTATGGTATCACTTTGCATTTTCTATTTTACCACCAGACAACTGACATCAGTACCCTAGGGGAGACCCCTAGGAATGGCTTGATGTAAAGATATTTGTCCCATTCTACAAGAGACTCATTCACCTACGTGTGATACTATGTACAGACTCCGAGGATAGTTTGAAAATTCTCACCCCATGCTTGTAGTGACCATTAGGTCTTCATTCTTGGGTCACCATAGATGGACATCTTAGGCATTGGAATTTTATTGAGACCATTTAGAAATAATCAGAAGTTATCTTTTAATTACTATGGATGGTTTCAGGGTGATACTCTATATTTTATTTAAAAGGTCTTAAATAAAATTTAATAATTAAATAAATTATTTCAAATGAGAAATTATTCTTTGGTTTTGATAACATAGGGATGTCTCCTCCACGGCCAATCACAAGATTAATGATAGTCTATCTTCTTACATATTACCTCCCTCACTTAACCTTTACATGATCCCTTGGTTCGGACTCACCAACTTAGGCTGAAGCATGTAAAATAGATGGGTGTCTAAGTGGAAGCCTAGTCCAATTTATTTATTTGTTTATTCCTAAATTTCTTTTATTAATTATGAATTATGACTCATTTTATAATTAACATAACATATTGATTTAGACACCATTGGTGGTTTCCTACCGAGATTTTATGTCAGACCCTTCTTGGCCTAACATTAGTACCTAAGAAGAATTTATGAATACAAGTATTGAAAAGGTAAGTGTTCACCTTTTGATTCTTGATTGTTTTATAGTTCTAGGATGGAGATGGGGGAATAGGGCCAAGCCTATGCACAAAATCCTTTGAGTATCTTTTTTTCCTTTTTTTTATATTTCTTCAGTATGTGGTAAATCCCTATATCGACTTCCCTTAATTACTTACTTTTGTATAGAAACATTTCAGTGAATAATCATTAAATGTTTATTCCTATTACATAGTTTCTTCTTATTTTCTATCTACCATTTTTAGTTTATTATTATAATTGTTCCACTCTTATATACTATCTCTTATTATATATATATTTCTATGCTCTACTCTATACATCGAGGGAATAGTCTATCCATGGAAATATCCTAGGCCCTCACAACTAGTTTGTAGCCTCTAGCATTCAAGGATTAACGATTGAGGTCTGGTGGCCACCTTCTTGGGGTACCACTAAGTGGCATTTGGGATAGGATGCTACAGAGTGGTATCAAATCCATTTTTTCCTTTTGTCTTACTATTTGTGTTTATACGGGAGACTAGTATACTATAATTTGGTATTGATCATGTTCCTAGAAGTATCTAACCAATGTATAGAGGAAATCTAAATTACCCAGGATGGGTAAATGCTGTTGTTGCTTACATTGTTAAGGTTTCATGGATTTCACCATTTGGTGACACACTTGTTTTATGATATTATTAATGTTGATAATATTAATATGGGGTTTTTATCACTGTACTGATGATATAATGGTGTATCAAATTCATGCATCATTATAGGTACAATAGGAATAAATATTCCATGCATTATTCCATTCCATATTTACTTACCAGCGTGCATTTCATATTTTTCATGTGAATAATGTGTGTTTTTTGATTGTTATGCTACGAAGTGGTTTGGTTTCTATATCTAGATATTTTTTAATTATACTTACATGACTGAAAGACATAACTGAAAATTAATGTGCATTCTTTAACCAAACAGTGTTTTCCCAAATAGGTTAAATTAGACACCTTATGTTGTCGGTTATGGAATGTTGAGCCATGAACCATTGGCCGCATGGGTTTAAATGTGTTTTGGATAATATTAATTGGAAACCACCACCCAATATATAAGGTTTATGGGCCCTTGTAAAATGGAGATGGAAATTCATATCATTAAACCATTAAAAGATACATCAAATAAAAAAATTAAGTAAAATGACTACAAACATTAAAATGAATAGGGGGACTTAAATGTGTTCGACATGAGACCTTGACCCTGACCCGACCCAGTAGTGGGAAGTAGGCCGTTCCTCCTTTGAATATTCTATTACTCGTTCTGATCACCTAAAATTGGATCTTAGAGCATGTTTATGGTTGCAACATGCTTATAGGGAGGCCTTGTACCTATCCATCTTTATTGATTTCCCTCTCTCTTAGAAATCCTATATGATAAATGAATTTGTAATTTTTAGAGGTATTCCACTAATAGGACCTCATACTGTACACCAAGAGAGTGGAGATGATCATACTCTAATAGAAATGGGCCCTAAGCCACTCGTGATACCTCCTATAGTGCCACCTAAGGCAACTCCAGAAGACCGTCCACTAGGTGTTGATTCCTACTTTAATGATAGATTATTTTAGTTTATATAATATATTCAGGGATATCCCTGGCCTATAAATTCTAAATCAGAGATGAACTAAGGGTTTTAGAAGTAGTATACTCCTAGTTTCTTGGTGGATGGAGGACCTCCGGCTATCGATTCATGTCTTGAGGCCATGCTATAGATATTTGAGCATATCAAGATGCCTCCAGAGCAGAGGGTCAAGCTTGATACCAACATGTTGTTTGAATCTATTGAGAGTTGGTTATAGATCCTTACTCATTTTATTGGATTCAAGGTATAGTCTTGAATAACTTTCATATGTCCTTCTTTGAATATTTACCTATATAGACCTTGAGAAAAGACTATGCATGGGAGTTGATTCACCTCCAGTAAGGTGAAATGTCATTGATGGAATATTCTACTCACTTCACCAAATTATAGTATTTTGAACTAAATTTGTATGGTGACAATATGAATACTACAAGGAGATTTGAGGATGGTATTTCTTACACCATTTTCTCATAGGTGAACATATTTTGGATAACCACTATTTTCGAGTTAGTGAATCTGGATCTCATCACTGAGCAAAAACTAAGGGTGTTAGGTGACATGAAACAAGGAAGTTAAACTTCCAGGTAGATTAGTGTTTTATCCAACAATAGGAAGTGGCATTTTGAGGGTACACTTGGGGGTGGAACCATCCAGGTGGAACATACTGACATCAATATGTTGTGTCACCTGTGTTCAAGGTTAGGCCATAAAAATCCCTAGTGTACGAGTAACTTGATTTAGTGTTGGGATTATAGTGGGATGGGTCACCTCCAACTTTTTTTCAGATCTTTTCCTCCACTGAAAAGTTAGTGAGGTTCTGTGTTAGCACCACCTTCTGACATAGGATCATTGAATATTTGTCAGGCATAGAGTTGGTCTTCTATGAGAAGATCAATATGAGGTGGTGGTTGTAGTTGAGGTACTCGGGGATCAGACTTTCAATGATATAAAAGTGGACATGCTTTGACTACTTAGGATTCTTCTCAGGGTCATGGTCTAGAACATATCTTTGTTGTGCAGTCTATGCCTAAGGAGAAGTTTCCATGTCCATACACGGTTATAGATACCATTTTTAGCCTCCATTATAGTTGCATCCATTTTTGATACAAGTGCACCACACTTTTTCTTTCTATTATGACTATTGGAAGTCTGGTCATAGTGATAGAGTACTCTAGTGGTGTTATGACTCTTGAAATCCAATTAAAAGTTTGAGCTGAGGTTATACACCAGTGTAGGGAGTGACCACTTGAGATAGGGAGGTACCGTTATCTATGGAGTTTATTCATCCTCATGATAATCACATTTTATGTCATTATCCATATAGATAGGATCATGCTTTATTGAGACCAAGTGTATTTATATCAACACCAGGGGTTATTAACATCACATGATGGAAACACGTATATCCATATTGTTTAATGGGATTTTAAGGAAATTTAATATGGACCTAAGTGTGCTGGGATGGGTTGAGTGACAACTTAGTTGGATAGTTTCTTTATAAGTGATTAGGAGGTGATGTTTATAGATTTCCCTACTATAGTGAATCATTTCAGGGATGTATTCCTTGAATATTTCTACAGATTACCTCGTGAGAGAGAGAGGGGTCGATTTCACCATTGATCTTATGCCAGGTGTGTCACCAAGGTCCATTCCTCCATTTAGGATAACGCCCGAAGAGATCCAGGAACCTAATAAGCATATGGAAGATCTAGAGAAAAAGGGTTTTATCTAACACAGAACATCACCATGGGGTTCACTAGTCATTATCTACAAGAATTTGGATGGTACCCTCAGATTGTGCATAGATTAATGCTGATGTAAGAAACATATGGTGAAGAATTAGCATCCACTTCCCCAGAAAGATGACCTCTTAGACCCGCTCTGAGGAGAGAATGTCTTCTCTAAGATCGATTTTTGGTGAAGCTACCATAATGTTAATGTGAATCCGTCAGACATACCTTGTAAAATGTTCTGAAGAAGTTACAAATTGTACGATTATCTAGTTATGAAATTCATCCTGATGAACACATCGAAATTCTTCATGTCTCTAATGAATTGGGTTTTCCACTTGTATCATTATTCATTTGTGGAGGCCTTCATAAAATAAATCTTAGTGTATTCGTATATCTTACACGACCATACCAACCATCTTGAGATCATTATAAGTACACTGAGAGAGTTCCCTCTATATTTGATGCTCAGAAAATGTAAATTTTGGATGATCATGGTGGACTTCTTATGTCATGTCATATCCGAGGTCGGCATATCAGTTGACCCTAATATGGTGAGCTCCATGGTTTCCTAGGAGTAGGCCATAAATGTGTTCTACATATAAATTTTAGTAGGTTTGGTTGGCTATTATAGGCTATTCAGTCAAGATTTGTAGTATTTAGCAATTCCATATATAGGTCGTACTATATAGGGAGTTAAATTCAACTGGACTAAATATTGTGAGAGATACTTTCATATTTTAAAGGGGTGACTCACTTCAGTTCTGATTCTGATTCTTTATAATATGGTAAGAAATTATAAAGTATATTTTTATGCTTCAGGGAGCTCACAAGGTGTTGTTCTGATGTAGGGTGATCAGGTTGTTGCATATGGATCCTACCAGTTGAGGCCTCATGAGAGGAATTATCCTACGCACAACCTTGAGTTAGAATCCATGGTTGATGAACTTCTCTATTAGAGGAACTATCTATTGGGAGAACAATACCTTTTTTACAATGATTATAAAATCCTTAAATACATCTCCACATAGTGAGACTTTAATCTGAGGCATCATAGGTGGGTTAAGTACCTACAATCATTTGAATTTGAGTTTTCTTACACACTAGGAAATCAAAATTCTGTAGCTAATGCCTTGATCCATAAAAATCAAACACATGGTATCATGAAGGCCATAAATTAGTTTCTATTGATGGAAATATTATATGAAATGTACCTAGATATTCAGTAACAACATGGGTACAAAATTATATTAGCTCTAGCAGGGATATCCTATCATTTGGAGTGGGTTTCAAAGATACAATTATTTGATTCTGAGGGTCTTATCTTGATATAGAGCATAACAAGTGATTTTCCACCTACCTGTAGGATCTTTGATGATATTGAAACTTTACTCTTATGTGGGTGTGTTTGGGTTCATTCTGATATACATGAAGATTTGATGAGGGATTCTAATGGAATTGTTAGGGAGGTTCATCATAGTCTTACTAATATTTCCCAAGACATGTGTCAATAGTACTAGTGGCCAGGTATGAAGAGGCAAATAGCATGAATCATCACCCAATTCTCAACCTATCAGTAGGTGGATGTAGAGCACCATCGACTTGATGGAATTATACAACCTCTATCCAAACTTGAGTGTAAATATAACAAAGTCACAATGGATTTCATGATAGGATTTTTGAGCTTCGTTTGAGGTAACTATGTGGTATGGGTTATCGTCTATTGGTTGACCAAGGATACACACATCCAATCGATTCAAGAAAACTTCTCATTTTATGATGATGAGAGGATTTATATCTAGAATATAGTGCACCTTCATTGTATTCCCTATTCAATCACATCAGATAGAGATTCTCAGTTCACATCTTGGTTCTGTAAAGGGTTACAAAAGGCACTGGTTTCACTGGTGCTCTTGAGTATAACATATCACTCTCAGATTGATGGGAATTCCAAGAAAATGATACAAGTATTAGAGGATATGCTACGTGCCTTCATCCTTGATTTTGGAGGATCATGTGAAAAAAATTCATCTAGTTGAGTTTAATTACAATTTTTTTTTCAGTAAATGATTCAAAAGTCTCTATACGAGGCCCTCTATGGTAGACCATGCCGCACATCTTTGTGCTAGTAAGAGATAGGAAAGGTAGATATACTGGGTCCTCGTTTCGTATATGATACATCATAACATGTCCATCTAATTTAGAAGTGTATGGCTATATCTCAGTCCAGACACAAGGCCTATACCAATCATCCATGTACACCGATGGAGTTTGAGGTGGGTCATCATGTTTTTGTGTGTGTGTACCCTCTATATTGGGTCATATATGAATTAAAAGACATGGAAACTTATCCACCACTTATGTCATAAAATTTGAGATAGTGGAAAGAGTCGGGCCGGTAGCCTGTCAGATGTTGTACCTTATGAGGCACCAGGTCCTAAATGATGTCTTCCACATATCACATCTTCATTAGTATCATGTCAAACAATATAATTCATTTTACCTATGGGATATTGAGATGGAGGCATATGAATCCTTTGTGAAGAATCTAATACATATCATTGATCAGAGAACAAAGGCTCTCTGAGGTAGGTTAGTACCTCTAGTTTTAATTCTATTGTAGCAAGGATGCATATAGAAGGAGACCTGGAAGCAAGAGGCCATTGTATCTACCCAGTGTCTAGAAACTTTCTCTTATGAAATCATACCACCCACAAAATGGAATCTCGAAGATGATTTGTCTTAAGAAGGGGAGGTTGTAATGTTCTAAATTTTCTCAAGGTATGGACTAGTTTTTTGTTTAAATTCCATTTTCTAGGATTGTTTATAATGAATAAGGGATTGAAGGAGGTGTTTGGTGTGTCTGGGGTCTCATTCAGAGCCTGGAACAACAACATTGTAAGAGTTCGATTGGGACACACAGTTAATAGAAACTGTGAATCCCAAACCAAATGTTTTCACTTAACCATGATGTTATAGATAATGGGGTGCTAGGGATCAGATGTTGTTTCTATAAATGTTCAACCCTTGGCACAAACCCATGTGTCCAACTAATAGTTTCTAAAAGTGAAAATTTTCAGGTTTTATGTATGGTTGGATAAACCATGTGCATATCCATGCAGGGTGCCCCTTTGAAGCAGTGTCTTGGTGCATAGTTGGTGCATAGTAAGGAAAACCATGTGGCCAAACCATGTGATCCTATGAGTGATGTAACGCCCTAACCCCAGAAGCTCAGAGTCAGTGAATTATTTTGATACATTTAAATTATTACAAGGAATCATTTCCTTAAGTACCGATCATTTTAGTATCATAGGAAGTACAAGATTCATACATAAATTTTATATTACATCATGAAATAAAAAAACAACATCGTGTCCCCTTTGAACACTCTTATATCCCTTAGCCTATTCATGCAGGTTAATAGAAATATGCTTCTTTGCATCCTAGGAAAAATAAAACATAAAAAAGTGGTGATCTTAGATTCTCAGTAAGGATTAAAATATAGTGGAAACTATCATAAATAAGAATAAAAATTTAAGGTAATGTATAAGACTAGAACACAAGCCTTTTAAACTTAAACTTCATCATAATATGAAAAAGATAAATCAAATAATGCCATTTACTTATTCACATGGATATTATACTAGTAGAATAATGACATGTAATATCAATATCCAATTTCATAATGATGGAATGCATAATGCTTGACATCATAACCACACAGTCAAGGCCTCGTGCCAAGACTACAAATAAGATTTTGTCAAAGCCTTGTGCCAAGACACTAGTTTGTCTCAGGAGACCTACCGATGCATTGAGGAGATATAAAATTCTCCACCCTTCACTTACTACGTCTAGTTCATTCCTCGAATGAAATGGTTAAAACATAATCTAAACATTCTTATTAAAACTAGTATACAAAATGTCAATATTTTAGCCATAAACCATGAATGACATAAAAATAACAAATCCACAGTCAAACACAACTCATTCAATACAATATGGATGATTGTATTATGATAAATCAACTTCAATAAAGAATAAAATACACTAAATGATATTTACATAGATGAAAATAGTCATTAAAACTATTTGAGGGAAATATCCCCTTTTTCTTGAAAACATTTAAATGTCGCACTATTTATCAAAGAAGCCATTTAAAAGAGAATTTTGAATCAATGTGTCCCATACCACTTTGAAACTTTTAAAAGTAATTTTAATTTCAATAAATTTATGCCCATATAAACAAATAATTAAAACCATTTTTAAAATATGGAAATTAATGAGAAATATTTAGAAGAATAAATATTTAAAACATTTAAAACAATATTTTAGTACAAGAGTTCCTAACCAAATAAGAGATGATTGAATACAAGTAATTGAGGAATAAAATTAATCAAATCATTATAATATCAGGTGAATAGATTGATTCATGATATAATTTGTCAGAGGATAGTATATACACCATAAAAAGTGAATTGGTTCATAACGACAAAGAGGTCTCAAAGGAATGTAAATTGAGACAAAATACCTTATAAAGATCGTATCCTTAGATTAAGGATAAATCAATGAAATAAATATGTGTGAAAAATATAAATACAATCTACATAATTGTATAATTAGTGTAAATCAATCTGATTAAATTCCCACATATTCTTGTAAAAACAAAACCAATGACTCAGATGTTTAACTCAATGAATGGAATTTAAGTTAAGATTACCCTCAAAAAGTTCATATCAATGGAATGTGAATTTACCAATGGAGTGATTATGTGTATCGAAGTTATATCCACATAAATGGGAGTTTAAATTTCAACATAAATAAGAAATAGTTATTCCATACATAATCTTGGCGTAAAATAATCAATGAAGTATGCGTAACTCCCAATGAGTTGAAATTAAAATTTGAAATTACCTTACCGATTTGGTAACTTACAAAACATTCACCCCATGAAAGAAGTATTATACAATTAAGATTTAAATACCCATAAATTAAATTTTATTACACAAATAATAAAATCATGGAAAATACATACCCCACACAAAAGGAAATAGTGGCAATATAGCATGAATCTCACGGGAATAAGAAGTGATATGAAAACCCCTTACCTTGTAATTTTACTTAGTATAGGGTCAGTTAACCTCCCGTATAATGGTGGAATAATTGTTATTAAATTATAAAAGAACCAAATACATAAATATTATATCATATATGATCTTCTAATATTTCTTTGTTAATGATATTTCAGTAGTATCATTGTTTTGGTTGTTAACTGATTCATTTTCCATTATATGTTTTGTTAAGTAATTATTGTTTGTTATGTATAGGATGTATTTTATTAATATCCAGAAAAATATTAAGTTCATAAACATTATTTTTAATCATAAATTGAAAATTATTCTTGAATGATTATGATGGAGAATAAATCTAATCGTGTTCGTGGAGACGGTAAGCCGTATGTCCGCACGAGCGACAATATCATTATTTTGATGGTGAAATATCATATAATTGGATCGTGCATCATATATAAATAATAATAAACATTTTATTTTTATTATTTAAATCATTTATACTAATTATTATACCCATCCAAATAATGATGTTTTTGAATAACAAACTACACCACGGCTTGGAGACTGTAAGTCATACGTATTCATGTATGGTGACTTTGTCATTTATAGGATGGATAGAATAACTAATATGGTTGTACCATATTTATAATAACATTATAGTATTTAGTAGGTACTTTATTTATTATTTTGGTATGTAGACAAAAAATAAAGAGGATGCGGAAGAAGAAAATAACATGAAAGAGGGTGGTGAAATTATTACCTCTTCTTCGGGTGTTTCCTTTTGAGTTGATCAAAAGGCCTCCTTAGGTTGGATTTATGATCAAAGTAATGACTCTAGGTTAATTTGATGGATGTTTTGAGAATATTTGTGCAGGTTTTGGCTAGAAAAATGGCTTTGGAGGTATGATTTTGAGATAAGGGGAAGTACCCTTTTATAAGAGAGGTGAGGGTCACTTTAGGAAAACCTTGAAATTTTATTTTATTATAAATCATTTTCTATTTCTAATAGATCAAAATTGATTTATTTAGAAGATAATGAGGTTATGGGTCAAAATAATCTCAACCAATAGGTTTTCGACAAGTTTAGGTCACTAAATTAACTTTATCTTTTAGATTTAACTATTAGTTAAATAGTTTAACTTTTACCGTGTCTTCTTGTATTCTTACACAATATTGTTAATAAACATACTCTAAACTTTCAAGAGAACCTAAAGTGGTTAATTAATGACATATATATTATTATTTATTCCCTTTTTCCTAACCTTAGATTTTTAGGAATATTATATCAACCAATAATATAGTATTTGTTTTAAGAACTCATTTATGTCAATTTTGACACTATTTAGTATTTGGTTTTTGTGAAAATCATAAAAACATGATTACATCGAAATAAATTATTTAATCAACCATAAAATGTATTATTAACATGTTAAATTAGTTTAATTCATCAAAAGACTTAAATTACATTTATTTGGATATTTATAATATCAATTAATTTAATCTTTCATTAATAAGGTAATTACTGCATCATCATTGTGTCATAAATAAATTTAATTATTTAATGTCTAAAAATTATAAATAAAACACCATTATGTATGAAATTATTTTAGATTTATAACTAATATTTATAGTCTAATTTATCTTATGTATAACCCTATATTAAAATGGTTTAGTTATTAAACTATGAATTTAACACTTTTAACTCTTCTTTAAATAAAATAATAATATATGTTCTAATATAATCCAAGTGGACCAAAAGGATCATATTTTATTCCTATGATTGTTTTTGGTTGAATTATAATTATCCAATAGAATTAGTACTTTTTCTAGGGTAATTATAATATCATTTTTACCTTTAATTACATTATTTACTTTTAACCGCGGTGAATAAAAGTCAAAATTTACTCTTCACCAAAAAATATTTTCTTCTTATTGAACCAAATTTTACTTACTGATGTCAACCATGTTTCTCAGAGTTTTTAAATTCAACTCACAGAAGTGATAAAATTAAGTTTTATGAAAATTTTAAAATGCTCCTAGTAGGTGGGTAAAATGTGGTAAAAAAGTTTAATAAAATTTTATATATCTAATTTTATTATAAAAATGAATCCAATGAATAAAATTGAACTAATATAGGTATTTTGTATCTATATTGACTTAAATAAATAATTATTTAAATAAAAAGTTAGTTTTTAAACAATGTCGCAGTGTTTTTTACTATTCATTAAAAAATGAATGTTTTCAGAAAAATACCAAAACTTCACCCTAAGATAATTTTGAAATTAAAAATTCAAAAATTAATTCTATTTTAAAAAATTAAAAACATTGAAGTATCATTAATTAATTTAATATTAATTTCCGTTGTCAAAACAAAAAAGCGGGTTTTTAAGAAGTAAAAACTATTAAAAGATTGACATGTGTTTATGTCAAATTTAAATGTGAAATTACTTATAATGACCTACATTGTATTAAATGATAAAAATATAATATTATTATACTTCAAAACCATTCAAATTCATAATTTAACACTATAAATTATTTCAATTAAAAAAGTTGTTTTCAATTAAAATTTTGTATTTTTCATTATTCATCATAATATGAATGTTATCAGAAAAGTACTAAAAATTTATCCAAAATAAATTTTTATGTATTTATTTTAAATAAGAATGTAATTTAATTAAATTGAATATATAAAAGTGTCAAATATTGGTTTTAAAAATGGGTTTCCATTAAAAGGTTGTTAAATAGCATTATTTCAAAAAAATACTTTTTTATCTGAAAAAATGAATTTGTTCTTATATTATGTATATTAAACACATAATATGGATTCTAAAATTATATGGAGTATATAAAATTAAAAATTTAGTTAGTAGTATTCATAACCGCTTTTGGAACGGCTAGTTTGGTAAGTCGTGGTGCGCTCGAACTCGATGTTCTATGTAGCGCAAGCTATTGAATTAATTTAATGAAAATAACTTACTATGAAATCTTGGAGTGTTAAAAGTGAAGTGAAATTACCATTTACCTCTCATTGACCCTTCATCCCATTTATTTTAATCCTTTATCTCTTCCAATGGATGAAACACTCTCTTCCCTCACATATGATCTCTCATCCCTCTTAACCTAGGGATCAAGCTACCTCCTCCATCCACCGTCTATTTTTATCATTTTCAAAAACATTAGAGTGCTGTTAGTGAGTTCTTAAATCCTCTACTTTATATTTATTGTTTATTTTATCCTTTATAGATCTATTGAGGTGAAATCTATTTTACCCTATTTTTAGGGAATTGAAAGGTTTCTTTAATTTCTTCTAACCTAGCTTGAATCAAAGTCGACGCTAGATGAGGGAATCTTTATGATGTTAAGGTAGTTGGACCATGTTTCTACCCTCATTTAGTTGCATTATATAATATGTTTTTTCCTTCCATGAGATGAAACCTTATGGAATCACCTCTAATTTGTTAAATTAAATTAATTATATGCCTTACCATTCCAAATGTGACCCTATCTAGTAGCACACGAACCACTTGGATTTATTTCCTTGGGTTGTGCCAGCACAATGGGTGTGATACCCCTTTGAGGAATATTTACATTAATTTTAAATTGGAAAACACCCCTTGCATGTATTATCACATTAATAATTCTTTGAGGCAATGAATTACATTGAACTAATTGAATTGGACATGTGATGAGGCCATGTGGATTATGCCTTATAACATGAATGAACTGCCCAATGGGAATGATATGAACAATATTCCTACTGTGATATAAATTCTGGAATCAAATGAAAGGAACCTTTATGCTTGATGTCGTATATGCATTGTTTTTTATTGTTTTCACCTTAGTGTCAAGGGAAATACAAGGTGTTATGACATAAGGACCCCTTGGATAGAGTCTTCATTCCACCTTGTAAGAATTTATTAACGAGTTGTAAGAATATTGGGGGTGACACTAGATATACTTGGGATGGGCTCACTATGATTTTTTTATTTTACCTCTATAAGAGTGACACCAGGTTCCTTGGGTAGAACCCTTTGATGGGATCGATGGCACAATGGTTGTACCATGCCATGTGAGAGACTAAGGACCCTACTATGATACTAGGTATAAACATGGAGGTTGGTTTTGATAATATCAAACCATGGATGGAGTGACCCTTGGGACATCATTCTAGGGTCATCTTGGATGTACTACTTAGGCATTGAACTTTTACCGAGCCCCTCAAGCCATAATTTCAAATTATCTCAAAATTAATAAGGAAAGGCTCAAGGTGATTGTATATATTTTACTAAAAAGGTTTTAAATGGTATTTAAAAAATAAATGAATGATTTCAAATGAGAAATGATCATTTGTTTTTGAAAATATAGGGACATGTCCTCCAAGCCCCATCACAAGCTTGGGGACAATCCACATTCTTAAATATTACCTCCCTCACATCACCTTTGTAGTATCCTTTGGTTCAGAATCACTGTCTTAGGATGTATAAGGTAAATTGGATGAGGGTCCAAGTGGGATCCCAATATGATGTATGTATTCTATTTTTAATTTATTATTTATGACACACTACTCATTTTATAATGCATATAATGGATTGATCTCATCAATGTTTGTGGGGGCCTACATGGATTATAAATCACACACTACATAGACCACCTTTGGTACCCAAACAGACTTTAAGACTATAATTATTGACAAAAGGAAGTGTGTAGATTCCTATTCTTGACCATTTTACTATTCTAGGATCGAGTATGGGGGAAGAGGACCGAGCCTATGCTCAGGATGCTAGTAGTAGCTATTTTTTCCTTTTTGTATGTTTTGTTAGTATGTGGTATATTATTGTATTCCCTTCCTCTGCATACTTATTTTTTCATAGAGACACGTCATGGCATCATCATTACCTGTATCTACTTATTACACAGCTTCCGCATATTGTTTATTTATCATTATAGTTTTTTATTATAATTGTTCTACTACTGTCTGCTATCTTTTCTTCTATATATATACATATTTAGGGGATCCACTCTAACCAATGAGGGAATATTATCCCCATATACCCATAATAGGTTCTTTCTACTACTCGATAGCCTCTGGCATTCAGTGAGGTGCACTTTCAGTATTATGGACACCATCTTGGGGCACCACTAAGTGGCATCCAGGGCAGGATGCTACAAAACTTTATTGAAACCCTCATCATAATATTGATAAAAAATAATCCTATTGAAAATTGTAATACAGAATAATTAAGTCCATGTGTTATAACACATGATTTGGTTTCCAAATAAGAACATTGGTAGGAATATAGAACATGTACATGGAAAAAATCATCATTAAAGAGGATGAAAATGATTTTTAACAACATTATAAATTTCTAAAAAGTTAATAAAGGAAATAATATTTGAATTAAAATATCAATTTACCAAAATAAAATATCATTTAAATTAGTAAATGGTATAATATATAGAACTTATATAAATTAAGATCAAGGAGAAACCTTATAAGTCAAAGAAAGAAATCCAAGTAACCCAAATCCCATTACATTTAAGTCAAATTCCATGAAGGTTTTTTAACTTCCTATATAATAAATATAACCCTTTTGATAAAACACTTAATAAAAATATTCATTTATATTAACCTTTATTCAATTCAATTATAATCATTTATTGTAAATTTAATTGTTAGTTATAGATTATTTGGGTCATCAAGTGTTAATGTTTTTTCAGTGTTTTTCACAAGCATTAAGATGTTTATGTTGATCCACCTTTTTTGATAAAATACTCATCAATCATAGATTAATAAAATTACAAGAATTTGTGATTTATAATGATTAATAAATATTTAGTTTAATTCAATGATATTATTATACATGATTTGTGATGATACAGTTGGTGAAATGTTTGTTTTGGTAATTTTAACAGATGAATATTTGGTACATTAATAATAAGTTAAATGTTAATATAAACAAAAAAAAACTTTTTCTTATTATAGAAAATTTTTTAACTCCATATTTATGTTCATATAATCATTCATGAATGTTAGTAATCAGAAATTAAAAACATCCTTCTATAGAGGTGGTGGTACGTTTGTAAACACATATGATGTTTTGTTATTCCATAGAGTATAAAGTTGAAAATTGATTTATAATTTTAGGAAAATAATTATACTATAAATATAATATATATTAATTAAACAACTCCTTTGAACCATCCTTGAATGGTGGTGCTAAAAAATAAAAAACATCATTCATAGAGATAGTAGTGCTCCAGTAAACATGAACGTGAATTTAACTTTTGAATTTTTGGGGATGGTAAAAATGATTATTATATTAACATAATAAAATTTTAGTATAAAAAATATACCTAATTAATTATGTTATTAATAGTGAAACATGTTTTGAGGTTATAGAAGAATAATGGAATAGAAATGAAAAATGAGTGATTAATAATATAATGCTATTCCCCAGAAAAACCCATTTTCCAAAATGATTTATCCATAAATGAGTGGTATTTTGATGAGATATATAATTCTAGTTCATGTATAAGAGTTCTAGCTTGAGTGTTTGGGTAGATCTAGTCAATGAAAAAGGCTTTCTATGTTTTGCATGTGTGCTCTTTTTATAAGTGAAAGGGGTGGATTTTGTGTAAATACCCATAAAGTTATCATAATTGCATGTTAAATTCAAAGGAAAGTGTCTCTATATGTGAAAAATAATATATAGGTGATAATTATAATTATTTCTTGATCAATTTCCAATACAATCATATATACATATATATATATATAAAACACGTTTTAGGGTTGTTATCTATTTGGTTTAACACTTTTATAATTATGGGTTTTACTGTGGAAACTGATTTTTATTAAGTAATTTATTTCTTCTTAAAAAATGGGCCTTAATACATAATTTGGACATTTGGATTCCAAATATGAAGTCCATATTATTCAGTATAATTTATAAAAACTATATTAATTAATTCTAATGTAATAATTATACAACACATTAAAATAGTTTCAGAGGAAAATATAACTTACGATCTAAAATGTTAAATAGCAGTTTATAAATTAAAATAAATATTTTTAAATGTATAAAGGTGCATATAAAATACATATTTAGTTTTTATTACAAGGCTAATTAGACCTGAACCGTCACCCAAGTCGGTATGCCACATAGCCTAAAACGTGTTCTTGATTTCCATGGGCCAGAGACAGGCACTAGATCATCACATATAACATTTTTGGAATGATTTTTCCCTTATGAATTTAGAATGAACCACCCATAAATTTAATGAAACTTCCAACCAATAAGAATAATCAAACATATATTAATATATAAAAAAGTAAACACAACCTAGATTAAAAAATGGATATCATAACACCATCAAATCACTGGCTATAAACAAAACATATACCTATGATATCCATAGTCACAACATAAATCAAAGAATTAGAAAAAAAACAACTAATAGAAAACATCCCAACAACCAAAATACAAAAAAATATTCATGTGGTATAAACTCCATGACTCTATGTATCCACCGTACCAAAAAAACCACATACATTAGAAATCCATATGGGCCACGAAACAGCATGGTTCCATTTCCCTTACCCATGTCTTGAAAAACAATGATTGAATATTCTCAAAGACGTATATATGGTGTGAGACACAAATCCTAGTAAGATACCACCATGATTATATGTAATGTTTTTAAAAATGAAAACCATTAACTACAGCATGAAAATACATTTTAAAAACTAAGATCACTTTTTAAAGGAATGTTAACAAGAAAAGAATACTTAAATATCGCTTTGGGTTTTCTCAAAAAAACCATATTTTAAAAACATGGTGAAAATGGATCAAATAGAAAATAAATTCACCCAATATAAACCTGATGGTAGGCCTATATGGCATCTTTAATTCTTTATAGGTCTTTGAAAAAACAAGTTTCATAAAAACTCAACTATGATACTCGATTAATTAAAATATAGTATCCGGAAAGTCAATGTATAACCCATATATACTGTTATTTATATTGATTAGGTTTTAAAAAATCTATTTTTTAGGAATAGTAATGTGGTAAAAAAATTGGGTTTTATTGAAAAAATTTAAGAAAAGGACGAATTCAAACTGATTGAGTTGTTTGAAATTAGATTTGAAAGGAATCTATGGTTTGTAATATCGAGGTTCATGCACAGTTGGATTTTAAAAAATAGTTTCACTCATGATTGGTGTCAGAGTCAAAAACGATGTAGATCCAATGGTCATGCAATCCCCTCCTCAAAAGAGGAAATAAACTATTTTCCTTGGTCTTATAATTTATAGTGTTACTGAATCAAGTGTTTATTGATTCCATATCCACATGGATAACAATTCTCACAAGGGATCTCTTGGTTCCATGGAGAATGTTCCCTCAATGTGATCCCTTAATACACCTCAATAACTTTCCTTAGCTACTTGAAAACCCAGGCTTGAGCACTATGTTCGTAATCCAATGACACACACACCCACAACATCCAATGTGTTACTTAATGCAAAACATATAATCAATAACATGTGATAATAACATAATCCATTAAAAAACCAATTTTATAAACATTCAATTCCCATAACATGTCAATAATTTAATATCATGAAATAAATATTTATATCCCCCTTTCAAAAACCTATTTTAAATAATAAAACATATTTAATCCATTTTAACAAACTCATGGAGTGCATCAAATAAAACTCCATTTGAAAAGACACATTAATCCATCATATTACCAACCCACGCTATGAATCAAAACACACATGGATAAACCATCAATATTATCACAAATAATGGAAAATTTAATAACAAAAACCAAGGAAATCAAGAATATATGAAAATAAATGAAAACATTTCCTTAAATATAAAAACCTATATTGATACCAAACAAACATTTGTCAAGTTTGATAACAACCTTAAGATTCAAGTATGAGAGTTCTTCACATACCTAAGACAAAAAAAAAGATAAAACTGCCATAAAAATCCTCTGTTTTTCCAAATAAAACTCTACGGTATCCATACTTTAAGGAAATTTATGAATAAGGATGAACAAGGGGAATGAAATATGAAATCAAGAGAAATTCAAGAATATATTGATCGAAAGTACCAAAATAAGAAATAATACCACCAAAATCCAAGGGAGGAGAGATCCATGGCTTGGGGGACATATTACACATGAGTGGGGGAAAAAATAAGGATAAATACTTAAATACTCATATAAGAAAATGGTAAAAAAATTAATGAATATGAACAACTACATGGTTTGGCTGTAGGGTCAGAAAAACTTTACGCCAACCGGGAATGAACAACTATCTCCAAAAAACACATTGTTTCTGGAAACTTCTAGGAAATTGTAAAAACTGTTACCAAACCAATAAAAACTTTATTTTTCATCAAATATCCCACTCACATGGTTAGACACATAGAATTCTCTAACAGTGTGCCACCCATGCACCACTGTCCATTTTCCCAAATATTGTGGTTCTCAAACTCCAACTTCTAGAAAATCCTAGTATACATAATTAAATAAATAATTCTCAAAATAAGATCTTCTAGTGAAATAAATGTTTCAAATTTTTTCTTTTAAAATGTTTCATAAAATATTTATGCAATTCTTATATCATAGTGAAGTTAAAAAAGTCATGATATTTATAAAAATGATATCTTGTACTATTCACCAAAGAATCAATATACCTATAAAAATACTAAAAATACAACCTAAGGTAATATTGGTATACTGAATCCTAAAATTAAGTTCATTTTTTCAAATTTAAATTCTGGAATTTCGGAATTTAAAATTTAATTAAAATCATAATATATCATGAAAATATATTTTTATTGGAAAATGAATTTCAAATATTAACTGTTCTTATTATTATTTCCCATTAATCACTTGTTAAATAATTGTTATTGTATTTTTCATGACAACAACTTATTTATCCTTTATTAATCATAATACATTTCTTTTGTTAAATTAATCATACAATACCAAATTTTTGAAAAATACATTTTTCAGCAGAAAATGATTTTATTTTTTATTTAGACACACTTATTTAATTTCTTTTGTGAATTAGTATAAAATTTACCTTTATTTTTTTACATATATTTCATAATTATTATACCTCTTCTTACACCATCCAATTTGAGGACTAATTTACAACATTTCCATTTATTTTAACAAAATGTGTTTCTGTTTTTTTGTTTTAGTGTTGTATGTGAAACATTATATTTAACACAATATTTATTTAGAGGAAAAAATTGAACAAAAAAGATATGTTTTTAAATCAACAAGATAAAATTATTTTGTATAATCATGCATTCATTAAGTTGAAAAATCATTATTGATGAATATAGTTTACCATTTTTTTGAATTAAGAAAATGTTAGCAATTCCAATAAAATGATATGTTACACTAAAAAAATCATAGAATGATGATGAATAGCATATATGAGAAAATAAAATGAATATATTATAAATATAATATGATGAAAATTTTTTAGTAATCAACTTCCCAACACATAAACTATTGCATATTCTCAAGTAGTAACTTTTGAAACCACTTGAGAATGATAATGTATTTTTTGTTAACTTATATTGAAAAATATTGAGACAGTAGAACATAATTTAATTACTCAAAGTAATATTTACATATTATATAATATAAAATTTCTATAACTCTACTATCTTACATAATAATTCTCTCATGACATTTTATGGTTTCCCCTAATCAGATTTCTAGGAAAATTGGAAAGTTTGTAACTTTATAAGGTTTACCCACATGCAGAAAAATTAGATAAGTAATTTTTATAAGATTTATTTTTGAATTTTGAATCATCCTTTTAGCATTATAAACTTCTAAACATGGAAGTGGTGACTTTATAATGATTATTCTAGACTCTGTAATTATGATTCATGATTTTATAAAGATAATTTCTGACATTATAAGTATGATTATTGATATTGTAAGGACGATTCATGAGTTTGAAAGTACAATTTTTTTAATTCATTAGGATCATCAGAAACATTTCAAAGAGGATCACCATTCTTGGTAAGGATAAGTTTTATGTGTTCTGTGATAAACAAAAACATCACTAGTTTCATTTTACCGTATAAAATAGAATCTAATCTAAATATTGGAAAAGGAATTTCCTCGCACATGGGATTTTATATGGTTCATATACATTAATAATTTTGGAAGTATAATAATAAAAATATTAAATACTTTGAAGAGAATTGATCAAGATGATTATTTTCTAATAATCATTAACTAAAAATAATTATTAAGAAATATAAACATGATTATAGAAAAATGAATTAGTGATGTAATTTTAGACTGTTAAATAAGTTGCATCGAGTGTTCCACACTATGGAGAGAAGTTATATGCTATGAGGATGCCTCTTAATAATAAATAAGGTGAGAATAAATTTGATATTGAGAGGATTTTATGTTTTATAGAGTTTTCCATGCCATATTGTGTGATGAAAAAGAAATATTTGGAGGGATCTTCGCACCATGGATGGAATATTTACAACTATAATAGTCTGTATGAATTTCTTCTTGAAATTTTAATGGAATAATTACAAGAGGTTTTTATCAAGATGATAATGGGAATGAAAACATTTCTACCATGTGATGGAGTTAAAAAATCATGGTCTCATAGGAATTTAAATAAATATAGTAACCATGATTTAAATTATATTTAAATAAAAAGATTATGTAAAAAGAATATTGATTGGATGGTGTGGTGGTAGAGTAGGATAGTGAGGCTAAGGATAATGGGTATGGGTCATGTGTTTGTGTAGGGGAGTCACTATGTGGTTGTTACTACAAAGGGGGTACTACTATATCTACTGTGGTGGTATGTTAAGAGTATTGATAGACTATTAGAGGTTCTGATGTATTTGCGTAGAGTATTTTTTGGGTTTTTGGCAATGTTAGGTTGGGATAATAAATAGGCAGGCTGAGGATAATGGGGAGGTATCAATGTTTTTTCTCAAGTAATGCTTGGATATCTAAAGAATTAGGCTTCATCTTGGTGGAGAGACCCCCCACGAATCTTCTTCTTCTTATACACTTTTATGCTTTATCCTTTTCCTGTATATCTTCTATTAATTCATTTAAGATGTTGTTTTTATTCAGTACAATTAAACTATTATCTTTCTATCCCCCTCTCTGATTCCTATCAATTTAGAGTTGTCCTTGAGTTTTCTATGGAGAGAGTTTATAATGACTGAAACTTAATTTTTTTTCGAACACTTTTAGGGAAAGTGAGAAACCGTGGGATACAGACCGCACAAGAACACAACCAACACAAACCAATATCAAAGAGCACCAAAACAAACAACAAAAACATACCAGCACAACCACTAATAATCATAATAACCATACTCATCACCACACCCGACACATGAGTCCTCCTCCACAGTGGCCGATTCCCATCCAGAAGCTAGTTTATATTGCCTTAAGAGATTATCTCTTTGGACTCGGCTCCTTACTTGGTCCAAAGAGCACTGCCCCTGACTTGATTGCATGGATATGCTGTCTTTTTTAAAGAAAGGATCACCCCGTGATCTTGCTAAGACGAAGATCTGGTAATCGTCGGGCATGACAGATATGAATAATATTTCCTTTTTTTTTTATTCTTTGGATAGACGAAAACGTTCCAACATCCTTATTCATCCTCTTTTTCCCACCTTGAACTATATCACTAAAGGAACGAGTGCCCAATTCACTCAAATTTTCTTTATCACCCCCAGATGAATACACCCTGTTGTCAAATAGAGTCACTGCCACAGGTTCCTTGAACCCCTTGCCCTTTCCCATCCTCGTTCTAGGAGTGTTGCATTCAATCACCAAAAGGAACCTAACTGAATCTCCATTGACTTTAGGAGAATCCTTCCCCTCACCCTCTACCACTATTCAAATATCCTCTTCTTTGTCTTGAAAATTTCTAAATTCCTAGCTAGGAGGATCCTCCACCGGCAAAGAGAACTACTCGAGACCCTCCCTTCATACATTAGGTTCTCATTGAAGCCCTCATCTACACCTACAACTTCCACATGATCATAGATCAAACCTTCTTCTGTGATACTACCGAACATGTTGCACAGCTGAAGTAGAGGCCTCACAGGTAGATCAGGACCTCCCTCTTCTCGGTTCCTGACTGAACTGGTCACCTCCATGGCATTCACAACCCCTTTTCTTTCAACCAGTTGTACATTCTCCTCCGCAACTCCATTAATTTGAGGTTCTTCATGCCTCTCCTCACGATTAGAAATATACTCCTTCCATGAACACTGCCTGGAAGGCCCCTCCAAGTCCTGCCTCAGCCTTCTAAACACCTCGACCACCGTTGGGTTGGGAGCCAACACTTCCATAGCCACAGGAACAAAAGCACAAACATCAGGCTCTTTGATAACTCCCTCTGAGGAATCTTGATCCAAAAGACGCAGTGGTTGAACACTTCCACAACTACGTGGACCATGCTTGCTCTGAACTGGAACACCCCCCCCCCCCCCCCCGAAAACTGCAGCTGCATTACCATTTGAACTCTCCTCCCTTTTTGCTGAGATCTGGGTTGAAGGTCTCCTTTAGAAAACCCCCAGGGAGTGACCCAAATGATTAAAAGATGAAAAAAATTCATTCTAATTTTAATAAATGACCCTTTGCCTGCATTTTTATTCCTCTCTAATGGTAATCCAAACAAAATCAAAGGGAACCCGAGAATCATGAATTTCAACACAGACTCAGGGATTAACCGGGTGACATACTGCCTCCGTTCAGCTATTCGTGCATAAAAACCCCCGATGAGGTTTTCCAACATTCTGATTATAGAAAGATTTTGGAAGGGTAATGGAAGGTTAAGAAATCTTACCCAAACCGCTGCCGAGGGAGGATCCCGACCCATATGAAAGTCGAATGACCAGCGCAGGAGGAAGAATTGAATCCCGTTGCAGCTACGATGGGCTGAAGACCAGGCTTTGATAAGGTCATCCTGTGATTTAAACCAGATCATGATGTGGTGTATGTCCATTAAACCAACAACTACCCTTTCCTGAAGATCCCATGAAGAAAACATGAACCTATCGAATGTTTCAATGGAAGGTATCCTCTATTTGAAGCGGACAATCAGGGTGAGGTTTAGAAGCGTTGAGGACTCCGTGAACTCGGTAGAGAAAATCTGAAGGTTGGGGATTCCTTCAAGAAGAGCTGGGACATTGGGAATTATGAACACTTTTGGAAATGAGGGAAGTAAATTAGGGTTGGAAAAGGGCCGAAAAGGGAATCCTTCTCTCCCGAGAGAAGACGGTTCCACCTCCCCCGTGGAGGGGGGAGGAGTTGGAGCTTTGGACGCCGTCGTCACCTCCTGGGAAGTATCATCGCTAGGGTTCCGCCATCACCCTCGGTCTTCCTCTTGTCCGACTATGCTACAACCCTTCATGGAGAGAGTTTATAATGAAGTTCTTAAAAATGTTTTATTTTTTTCTTTATTATCGAAGGTAGATTGAGTTCTTATTATGTGATTCCATCTTCACTAGTCTCACTGTTTTCATTATTCACTATCTTGAATTATCTCTCTGTTTATAATTGCTGATACTCTTAGATGAAATTACTTGAGGAAGTTTTGAAATTTATTTTTACTTATATAAAAAAAATCATGCGTGAGAAAAAACAAAATGAAACTAAATCATGAGTGACAAAATATAGTGTAGTGTTTTTCAAATCAGACTCGACCATAAACAATTGATTGAAAACTACTAGAGATTTTTTGTCCAGTTTTCTAATATCATGTTGAATGGGTAATGAATATGGATAAAAAAACATTAGTTATAACTTATATTAAAAAATATGTACTTATAATAATGAGTTCCTTACATGAGGCTACTAGATCAACTCAATAATTCTACTTGAAAATAAAGAAACAACTGCAACCGACCATTTCTGGTGACTCATTGGACCATCTGACCAGCTCAAAACAATAGATCCAAATAGACTGCCCAAATTTTCATACAAAATTAATATATCACTCTTTATATCAACAACCAAATCTTCTTGTCTTTAAACCTTATTCTGTAGAGGAATCGAGTATTAGATAACCGTCCATTTACCATGGATGATGAGTAAACACATCCAACCACCCAAAGGATCTGGGGGAAGACATACAAGTTCTCAATATTTATTAGTGAGTTCTGGATGTTGTACATGTTTTTTGAGGAAACATTCATACCATTAAATATTTTGGTCTCTATGATAACATAACAATAGATCTTAGATCCAGAAATTCTATCCACCTATATTTTCTTGAAAATTTTATTCAGTTTTTATACTTGTGTATTTTTTTGTATAGGAAGAGAGGAATTCTAGTCCATTACATTGTGATTGGAAACACTTATTTTCATAGAAATAAATCAAAATAATATTGTATTTATGTATGAAATTCTATTTATTATTTATGTGTGATTTCCATAGGTGGATTTTTTGGTAGTTGTTGGGGTCTATAGAGAAGGTATACGGAAACATGAACCACCTCACTAAAAGAGTATCTTAAGTAGTGGTGATAATATCTATTTATAATAATTTATATAATTTTGGTACCACCTAAAAAAGTGGTTCAATACTTACTGGTGAAAAGGTTTGACCCTACATTAATAATATTCCCTTATAAAGAAATTTATTTTCATAGGTGTTGATCAAAGGGAATATAATTTTAATTTGAAGAAGAAATTAGATGGCATCTCACTAGGAATCTGTGTCGTAATAAAATTGGGAGATCAGTTGAGAAATGAGAATACAAATACTATATCATTCTGTTGTATACTCAAAATTAGTAGGACCTTTTAGTTTTATATATATTTTAATTTTGGACAAAAAAATGTGTGCCCTTGATAGACTGTTATCCTTGGAACACCTTATTTCTATTTATTTAGACTCTATATGGGAGCCATTTGGTGGTTCTTTAATTCTTTCACTTGGGATGAAAGCTTGCACAAAACATGTTGGATGAGGTTTCGTTTCTACTCTTCCTTGATAATGTTGTGTTTTCTATGTTAATTTCTTAGAAAATTATTATATTTCTTATGGAGTATCAAAGGTAGTTTGACTTGTAATCTAAAAAGATGAATATAGGTGTAGGTTTCTTAGTTTTCTTGAGAAATCATCTTTTAAATAGGAAATGGGATAAACTGTATTGAAATATATGATTATGGTGGAATTCTACTTTTCATTATGGGATAGTGGAATGTTAATGGTAATTCACTTCTGCCATCTAGTTGGTTATTTCATTAGACAAGGCACACCTAACTATAACTTTGCAATATTTTAGGAAGGATGTGCAATAAATGATGTGGAATCAATAAACTATAAATTATAATTAAAAGTGGTGAAATTTATTTCCTAACATTAAGGACATTGTGGTTTTTTTAAGGTGATATAAATGATAGTATATGTGCTTAAAGTACAGGTAAGTGAGGACAAAGTAGTTAGGCTTGGGTCGCACGTTGGTACATGGCAGCTGTTGGGTGGATGCTACTGTAGAGGTGGTACTACCATAACTGTATGGAGGGTAAGTAAGGAGTATTAATAAAATACCATGGTTAGTGATGTCTTTTGGGTAGGATTTTTTTGGTTTGTTGGCAGTGTTTGGTTGGAATAACAGACATGGCGGATCAGGGAAGTCGAGAGGTGCATATTTATTTATTAGACTATAACTAGGATTGAAAGAGGGTTAGACCTCGACTTGGAGGAGTGAACTCTAGGAATATTATTCTTCTTATAGTTTTTTACTTATTACCCTAATAATCTATTTATTCATGTATAATGATATGGGTATTCTATATAAATATATGGTTATCTCTCTCCATCCATCGATTATTCCGATCTGGTTTTTCTAGAAAATTAGTGAACACAAGTGGTTGAGGAAAAATAGAATATCTGAAGAATGTGGGAACACAAACAAATGGTTTGTTAAAATAAATATATAGTAGATGAAAAATATATTTTTTTAATAAAAAATTTCTATATTCACAATATAATAAATATATTCTTGTGGATGAGAATATAAATAGAAATAATAAGAAAAGAGAATTGTGTTCACGCTTTGTGATAAAGATAAGAGAACCCAATATTGCTCATATATAGATGAATATAATTATGAGTATTAAATAATTAATTATGTAATATCTAGTATTACATAATTTGGATCCAATGAAAAAGAATAATATTAGGAGAGATCAATTAAAAGAAGCACGATCAACTTCTGAATAGCCTGTGTGGAGGTTAGAACATACAATCATGATCACTATTAAAGAAGAAATAGTTTGTGTTATGTCATAATGTGAGAATGTATTAATGATCATGAGGGAGGTGAATTGTAATTTTTAAATACATATAATGAATTATTATAGAATATAAGAAATTAAACAGAAATATGCTGAATTAAATAGAGATATTTTTATACTATTTCATATATAAAAGATCATACTCTACCCTTCACCCTCATCAAAAATAGAGAGAAATGAAACCCTATAGAAATAGAATCCATGAATTTTTAATTGATTCAATCCCCTTGAAAACTAACTTTTTAAATTCAAGAGGAAAAAAACCAAGATGAATTTTTCTCAAAAGGAGTAACAATCCACTACTGACTTTTTCTCACATAGAGTAACAACCCAATTATAGTATATTTTTCACACCCAAAGGAAAAACACACAAGTTACATTTTGTATGAGGTATTATAACATGGTACTTTATTTTATGGGTAGTATATCCCAAACATGATTAATAACATGGAAAATATAAATTCAGAACCATAGAAAACTGATGAATAAGAATGGATTCGAGTGTTGAGGTAGTAAGGTTCTCTATGGTAGTAATGGATCAGACGATTTAAGTATAGTTTATATAATTAATTAATATACAAAGTACATCGCACAATACCATTCAATAATACCCTTGAACTTATTAACTTTATATGGTTCTATTGAACTCAATATATAGAGTTATTCCATTCACATAAGATTTAAAGCATGAAGCTAATGGCATTTCATCTTTCCCAAAGAAATATGTTATTCTCATTGGACCCAGAAGTGGTGATGGAAGAATGGACAATATGGGGGTGAAATATCATTTAAAAAAAATCTAAAGTAACTTATATTAGAGTTAAATGATTAATAAAATAATAATAGAATAATATAAAGAACAATGAGAGATCTTTATTTTAGTTCATTTCAATGTGATCCTAATTTACTCTTGACTCCTCTAAAAAAATGTATGAAACCTCATAATAATAAAATCTATTACAATAATATTTTTACACATAGAGTCAAAATACAATTATATATCCATTTTAACCATGGTAACTTAAAACTATGACTGAAATTCCTTTATATACCTTGAGGAAGAACTTGAATAGTTTGGCCTTTTTCCTCAGGAGGTACACCCCAACGTTTCCCACCTTTCCCCCCTGGAGTAAAAAATCATTCTTTTTCCCCTAAAGGTACAACCCTGCATTAAATATTAAGGGGATTCACAACCCATACAGATATACCTTTTGAACATATGGTATAACCCACACTCATAATAAAAATAAAAATAAAAATAAATAAATCACCAAATAAATATTTTTAAAATCATGATTGTGAGTGTTGAAGAATTATAGATCACTCTAGTGTAGAATTTCTAAAGGATTAATCCCAATTGAGTGCGATATAATTTGTAAAATGATTCGCACAATACTGATCAAATGAATCCTCAACCTCTATTCTTGAACTAGGTCTAAAAAACTTTTATATAAAGAGTGTGTTTATGTATAACTGTTGTAAAACATAACTTCCAATGTAGTGACAATTTTCTATTTCAGTGATAATTATCTACTTTAGAGTTTTTTAATTAGTTGTATATATATTTAATGTGAATGAAAAATATGTTCACTTCGACTTTCTATCATAATTTGTAATAATGAACTAACTATAAAACATAAGATTTTATAACATATAATAGAACACTTATTATCCTAAATAATAAATATTAAATAACTTTTGAGCATTCCCATAGAGTGAAAAAGACAAAATCTTCACATGTAATATATTTTGAATTTAAATAGTTCATCTTCAAAAAAAATTGTAAGCATGATTATATTTAATTTGGTATGAATATATTAAAGAAAGTGACAAATAAATTCATATTGGATCAAAATAATTATCGATCATGGTTTGCTGGATTGAGACCCTAAACTTTGTTCCATATGGGGGGGTCATAACATATAGTATAAAATCAAGATTGTAAGAGTCTAATTTAGGTCATAGTGTATATTTTATATGCCAAACTGATATTCTAATATTTTTTTATAATTAATTAATTAACTTAAATTAAATTTTTTTAGTTTTAGTATTCATACAAAATGAAATAAATAAAAATATTGGATATAGTGATCCATGTGAGGGAATAAAAAAAGTGTATTGCAAGAGGGAAAATAAATTTTATGATTACTATAAATAAAATAAAAATAAAAATTTTAGAGTATTAGATATTTATTTAATAATATACCTAGAGAAGCTGAATTCACACATGGATGTACTGCGTGTCACTGACCAAAGTTGAAACCTGCTTGGTGGTAATTACTAGGAGGAGATGATAGAGGGGGAGCTGGCCAGACTAGTAGAGAATCAATATGAGAGGAATTCACTATCAAGAAAGTTAATTATGGAAAATATGGTGAATAGATAGATGAACGCTTAAGGATAATGTTGGGTATGGGATCTATGCTGGATTAGGTGACATAAGGTGTAATCTCCTCCAAATTTCATTCATTGTTTCTACAAAAAAGTCATCGATGAACATGATATAGAGTTGTGAATCAATATATCAAGAAGTAGATATGATCATGATTAAGTAGGTTTGACCAAGTCTCATGGAAGGTCCTTTATTACTCAAGATATCAAGACATTCCATCCAGTATGGATCTGAAGTCGGTTCAACCAAGGATCGTGGTGGCATAGTTATCACACAAATGATTGATATTGTACTATTGTGTTGGTTAAAAATTTATTATCATCATTGAATACAATTTATTTATATTATAAAATAAGTTATGTATGAATTGGTGGCATCCAAACAAGTTTTATTACTCACACCCTACACAGGAATCTGAATATACATGTAGACTTCATGTATTGGGATCAGAGCAAGGGAAAAGGGGTCTATGGAAGAAGGTTGATCTGTGGAGCATGTATATGGAGGTGGGATCAAGATAGACTCTGGGGTGATGTCACAATGTTATTTATTTATTTTTCTACAACACTTATATTATGTTTTGATTTACCACCTTGGGAGATTGTTTTTTTATTTACTACATGAAATATATTCCATATTTTAGTTTCTTCATGTCACTCAAATTATTTATTATATGTTTTATTTGTTTATTATTTGTGATATGACATGAAATTGAGGGTATAGTCTCCCCACTTATGAATTTATACAATTACTACTAGTCAGTATCCTCTTGTATATGGGGAGGAATACGTGAGGTCATGTGGTGAACTAGTTCAAAACTAGTGGTTTGGTCTGGGATGTTATAGGTTTGGGATGACAGTCATGTAGTACTTTCTACAAACCAATTTCCTTTCTTGTGTGCATTTTAATATCCTTCATATAGAAGACAACTCTTGAATTGGTTTTTCAATTTTTATTATCAATAAATAATTATTAAATGACTATTACTCAATACTAGTTTGATGATTTTTAACTAAAATTAATTTTTTATTAATTTATAACCATTTTTCACTAATTATCTTAAATATTAATTGTAAATACATATTTAGTATTATATAAATAATATTCAAGAAAATATATTATATATATATCATTATAAATATATTTATATACTAAAATATCACATTAAATTGTGTATAATGTGTTCTTTTATAAAGTATGACATTTATCAGAGCTAAAAAACTCTTTAACATGGATAAATGGGTACTTTTATCAATTTTAAATAAATCATGAAAAAAGTTCACCCTTTTATGTAGTGATTTTTCTTGCACTAAAAATATCACCTTTATCCATACTTTTCATTAGTACTATTTTTATATGTAATCGTCACCTGTGTATAGGCATGAGTTTTTGTTTTACGTTGTTCCTATATGAATACCATTTTTTTCATTCATTTTATTAAAGGTAATTAACCTAATGACACATACATTGATCGATTCAGTGAAATTATTTACATAACAATATAATCTTTACTATATAAGGTGTTTGTTCAAGGGGTGATTATATTGGAAGAAAATCTATTTATTGATTTGGAAAATATTAAATATTCATATGCATGTTATATCATTATGGAAGTTTATTGTTTACAAATTCATTTTGGATATACATTTTATAGATTATTTCTTCAAATAATGAATTAATTAGATATAACTAGTGATGGGTGGGGCCTATAATAGCCCCTTGATTCATTGATTGGTCTAATTTTACAAAGAAACTTTGATATTTTGGTGAATGCATGCCCAGATAAAAATATTTTCAAGACACTAGGGCTTGAAGGTATGATCATGATGTCTAAGTCTAAGATATATTTTCTCAGGGAAATATTTTAGCTATCTGGAATTATGAATTTCATCATTTTGAAACCATTAATTTTTATCCATGTGTTTATTTATTGATAGGGAAATAATTGATATATTATAAATTCAATTTTATTCATTAATTCATTTTTTTAGTTATCTATTTCTTCCACATTATTTATTCTCATCATGTGATCACTTAATATTTTTCATTTTTATCTCTTATGGTCATCCTTATAGAGATTTTGGGCTCACCCATTCTTATGTTTCCATTTTACCTACATAACAACTTTGAATTTAGTAACTAAGTGATGTTGGTCACGTTTTTACATCAGTAATGATATAAGTGATATAGTCCTTATGTACTGATAAGATTAGTATTCTTGTAGTTCCAAAAATATACATGATACCTGTTTTACATTAGGAATAAAAGAATACAAAATTTAATGGAAAACATTTGGCATCCATGAACCCATTCAAAAAATTCTTATTCATATACTTGGGAATGGTTCAAATGCTTATTAAGGGTTACATAGAATGGAAATAGTCAAGAATAAATAAGTCAGAATCAATTTGGAATGGAAAATAACTAAAAATACATTTCATTCAATCAATAACTAGAGGATGAAATTCATTCATGGATAATATAAATGTTACAATATCATGGATAATAATAATAAATAAATTATGAATTATTTAAATTATTAATATTGTACATCATATTCTCATACATCATGATATCTCTACTGTCAAGACCTTGTACAAAGAACATTTAAAACTATGGGTAAAAACACATTTAATTTGGGCAATTGATTTGTCTCATGTGACTGGTCACTTCATGAAGGGGATATATAATTTTGGACCCCACTTATCACTACAAGTCCCAATATTTCATCATATATGGAATGATTTATTTAATTCATGAAAAATATACCTTATCAATAAATGTCTATATTGAATAAATAATAAATAATATTAATATTTTTCGAGTTAATTAAGTAACTTTTAATGTAAAACATGGTATGTAAAAATGATATACAGTTAAGGAAATAATCATATCCATGTAAAATAATTTGAATATTTATTGGAAATTTAATTTCCAATGATAATAAGAAATTGAATATTTCATAAGAAGATAAAAACCACAAAATTAATATGATATAATAGATGACCATCAGTTAATCGAGAAAATAGTTCTTATAAAAAACCATATTTATTATTAGAATAAAGGGAACATAATTTAAATATTAAAATAAGGTTTCATAAAAGTTTTTTATTTTTAATCTAATTGAAAATGTGTAGAATAATTAAAATTTCATAAAATATTTATTGTAGTGGGGATGTCTGTTATCACTTTATACATTAAAGTGAAATTCTTTTTACCTTTTTTTTAAAGAAATGACTCATAAAAAAACATGAGAAGGATTAATTTTAAACTATTTATAAATTCATAGATAAGTTAAATTTCTTCTATTAAATTATTTAATTAATAAAAATTAAATTTTAAAACAATTTGAAAATTATAGAGATGGAAGAATTATATAATCGATTAAAAGAGAAATAAAATCGGATTTCGTTTTAAGAATTTATTTTATTGGTCCAAGAACCAAAGAGAGGAAATTATGGGAAAAAAATACAAAAATTACTTTAATATCCCTATAATACAACAATTATTGGATATTTGGAAGTATAAATGATAAGATTCCTTTAATGAAAATAAAAACAATCCCAAAAGAAAGTGAAAATGTAATATTAATTATTACCTCAATAGAAACTTATGAATTGTAACCAATTTAATGAATAAACATTAATTGAAACATTAATAATTATTAATAAATAAGTATTCATTTAAAATATATAAATTGGGAGTCATATACACTGTATAAAATTGAAATGGTTCATAATATAAAATATGTCACAGTGGAGGGTAGATTGAGATAAAATCCCTTACATAACATTTTAATTTATTTAAAAATTAAGGAACATGTTCTATAATGAATTTAAACATGTTATAAAGTTATAATAGAACCATATTAATATTTATAATATCATATATGACCGTTTTATAACATTTTATCACCCTTTATTTAATAATCGTTCATTATTTCTATTGTTATGGGTTTTACCTGCCTTATTTTCTCAAGCATGTCTTATCATGAAAGCTATAGTTCAAGATAATGATACATAATTCCATATTTAACATAATAATATTAATTTAAAAAAAATTCACACATTAGATATAATTTTATAATCATTCTTGAAATTTATACATTGAAAATGAATCAGATCGCTTCATGAAGACGAAAGACTGTACGTATGCATGATCGACATTATCATTTCTTTAAAGGGTGAAAGGGTAAGAAATTGGATGGTATATTAATATTATATATTAAACACAATTATTTAATTATAATATACATACAAATTACTTCCATTATTATGATTTTATATGTTAGTCGGTGTTGGGATATAAATTATATCGGTTCGTTGGGCGATTGTCTATTGTACACACGAAATATGGATTTGTTTCAAATTTAATGGAGAAGGAGATGGATAAATAATATTAAATAAAATTAATTTCATCTTAGTATATTGTTATTAATTTTGTTATTATTTTTTAAATGTTAATATATAATTGAATGAGGTTAAATAAAAAGTCAAAAAACGATGAAGCTCATTAAAGACGATTACCTTCTCTTAAAAGAACCTCCTTCAGATCTCTTTTTATGAACCCTAGGGATAGTTTTGGGAAGATAATTACATTTATAATGTTTATAAGTATTTTGTGGATATAGTTTTTAGGGTTTTTTCAATTCAAACGTCTTGGGGCATGTTAATAAGTGACGGTAGGAGGTTTCCTTTTAATTTTAGGTGAGTGGCACACTTGTACTTTTTCAAAGTTATTAAATAATTTCATGTCACCATCATGAAAATATAGCTCAAAAAATGGGTCAAGTTATAATGTAACAATTATAAGGTATAAATAAAACAGAAAATGGGGTTTTATAAAGTGTTTATTCCATTTTGATCCTTATCTATATAGATTAACCCAACAGTCAACCTATTTTTACCCTAACCTTAGTAATTAATTTTTTATACTTTTACTATTCAACATGACAAAATATTATGATTACTATATTACATAATATAAAATATTCTGATTCAAAATATGGAATCAATTTTATAAATTTTAATTCATTTAATTGTAATATTTTAATTTAAAAATAATCTTGTTAATCATTTCAAAAAATAGTTATTTAATATATGTGTTTTTCATGCATAAAATGATCTTACATTAACTATGTAACTATTAGTCATAATTATGTGGATTTAAATTCATATATTTTAAATATAATAAATATATTCTATTTAAATCATTCATCATTAATGATTATTAAAATATATATACATTATTTCCTTTTAGACTGAAAGCGTTTTTTGAAATAAAGAAGGTTTCTGAAAGAAACACACAATTTTCTAAAACATAAAACTTTTTACATCAAAATGATCTCATATTTATTCCTATAAAATTTATACATAGTTAAATTTTATATGTATATATTATAAAACATAATTATGAATTAAAGTGGTAATAGTTTAATATTATCTTTTTGATTATTCATTAAATATTATTTCTATGGGAAATATTCAAAAATTCATTATTGAATTATTTTGACCAAGTTAAAATTATATATTTATCCTATAATATTATAATTTTTTCCATGAAATATTAAATTTTTTATTTTATTATTGTTTTATACAAAAATGTTCACCTACCATAATCGAAGCTTTTGGGTTACATTTTTCCCTAATTGAAAAAATTTATCCTCAAAATTTGCATGGACATTACTTTATTAAGAAATTCGGGAGGATATTACTTATAACTTCATTTAGTTACCACATTGAGACCTCTATTTTATGATTTCTCTAAATTAACTATACTAACTGAGACTTCTAATTCCTCAATAGTTTATCTCTAGTGTCATGAATCTGAATGGGATCATCATTTGAAGATAGATCGGGTTCCAATTTTATTTCCCCATAGGTGGGAAAATTCATTAGGTCTGTCAGGTACTTACAAATAAATGATATATAAAACACATCATGTAATTTATAGATGCATAGTTTCATTTAAAAATGATAAGAAACAAATCCAATTTTTTCCAAAATTTGAAATGGTCTGATGTGCTTGGGGTTTAGTTTTACCTTCTTACTGAACCTTGTAACATCCTTCCTTGGTGATACTTTCAAAAAAACATGTTCTCATAAATTTAAATTCAAAATCATTCCTATAGTTATCAACATAACTCTTTCCTTATTTGAGCTATTTTAATATGATTTTGAATAGTTTTTACATTTTTTATTGTCTCCTAAAAAATGTTTGGTCCTATAAGTTTACTTTCACCAACATAATCCAAACAAGTTCGAGTACAACATATCTTACCATATAATGCTTCATATAGCAGAATTTGAATAATTTAATGGAAACTATTATTATAGGAAAACTTCACCAAAGGTAAATACAAATCCAACATACCTTCAATGTCATGTGATCATGATTTCAACATGTCTTCTAATTTTTTAATAGTCCTTTTAGACTATCCATTAATTTGAGGATGATAAGCCATTCTCAAATAAAGCACAATATCTAGAGCCTTCTGAAGACTTTTCCAGAATTTCAATGTAAAATTTGGATCATGACAGACATGATTGAAATAGGTTCACAATAATGTTTTACAAATTCTTTAATATAGAGTTGTTAATGGTTCTCAAGAGTTAAATATTATATTATGGAAAGAAAATATGTATATTTGGTGAGGAAGTGATCAATAAACCATATCACATCCTTCTTTCTCATAGTATTTGGTAATCTAGTGAAAAATTCTATATAAATTTTAACCCATTTCCATATAGTAATAGGAAGAGGTTTCATGAATCATATAATATGTTTTCTCTTAGCCTTCAATTGTTTACAAACCCAACATCTTGAAACATAATCAACAATTTACCACTTCCTATTATCCTATAAAATGTTTTCCCTAAATTACCTATACATATTACCAGGACTATTGTGTATACAAAAATTTGATATATGGGAATCACCCAACAATTTCCTTTTTTTCTCAAGTATTTTTGGAATAGATAGTATCTTTCCAAATTTCATAATGTAATATTCAAAAAAAATGTATAAAAATTTCCCATCATTCAAAACATTAATTTTCTTTAGAAAAATCCCATCACCATATTGAGAATTTTTTAACTTTTCCTATAAATATGGTTTGGAACTCATATGTAAATAGGTGGATGTGTATAATTCCTTAATAATTATAATATCCATATTTACTAGATCCATGAACAAATTATCCATTTCAATACTCATTTTAGTCAAGAATTCATGATATTTAATTCTCAACACTCTACATTAATTTATTTCCCTAGGAAGTAGTTAATTGAGAAATCATAATCCCTTATTATCTATTTCCATAATATATTCCTCATATTGATCACTTTTTATAAAAATATGTATTTTATGATCTTATGGTCTGTGTATATATCACACATTTCACCATAAATTTAATGTCTCCACATCTTTAAAGAAACTTTTACATATTCCAACTCAAGATCATGGGTTGGATAGTTAATTTCATTAGTATTTGAATTACTTTATGCATATGAAATAACCTTATTATTCTTGAAAATGGAACAATAAACTCTATTCTTAGATGTATCACTATATATCACAAATATATCATTTCATAATGGAAGAGTCAAAATTAGAGCATTGACCAGTATCCACGTCAATTCTTATAAAAATTATTCACATTAAATTATCAAAATTAACTTAACCCCTTTACATTTAAGATTGGTTATCGTGATATCCAATCAAGAAAAATGTTGCACAAATTACTAATAGTAATCAGCCAAACCAATGAAACTATGTACCTTAGTTATGTTCATTGGCATAGGCCAATATATAACTAACTTTTTCTTTATAGGATCAATTAATATTCCATCCATGGAGACAATATGGACAAGAAAATAATCTTATTAAATCTGCAATTCACATGATTTAAATTTTCAATATAAATAATTGATTTTATGGGTCTTATGAATGAATTAAAATTAATTCTCATGATCCTCTATGCTTTTAGATTACAATAAGATACCATATATGAATAAAAAAAATATCATGGTATTACTTGAGTACTCTATTAATTAGATACATAAAAACGGATTGTTTATTAATTAATCCAAGTGTAATTAAATCAAATTTCTAATTTTCATACCAAATTTTGAATGTTGTCTTCAAAATATATTCCTTCATTATTTTCAATTAAATCTACCTAGAATGAAGTCCAATATTTGAAAACAATTATTCTTTATAAAGATGGTTTAATAATTCATCATTGAAGAGAGTGTATATATATTCATTATTATAATATCATTGTTTTCCATATAAAAAATACATGACCTTGTAGTTCTGTATTTATTTTTAATGAAAATAACGTGGCCCCTCTAAGATGAAGCAATAGGGCTTATGAATCCCTTTTCAAATAACTCCTCTAGATTTTACTTCAAATCCACTAATTATATAGTGGTCATTCTATATGTAGTCTTTGATATAGGTTATTAAACATGGATTAAATCTATGGGAAACAGGACATCATTCACTGGGGGATGTCCAGGGAATTCCTTAGGAAATACATCAATATGTTCTTATACAATAGGTACATCCTCAATTTTAAGATTAATTTTTTCCATTTGTAAATGTTGTTTTCTCTTCTTCCACAAGAATTCCATTCTGAAGATCTATTGGAGGTGGACCTAGACAAGAATCAGAAGATAAGGTATCCACTCTAATGATAATGAATTCCCAATATATATCATGAATCTTAATTTCCATATATTTTGTAATAAAAAATTTCATCATATTTTTAGAGCCAATCCATTAAATAGATTATATAAAAGTTTACCATAGTTATAATAATAAATTTATAAAATATATCCTATTTATGTGTTACAATAGAAGTTTCTTAACAAATAATTATTATAGAGTGACTTCAATTCAGATTTTGGACCGACAACTCCTTTATTAATGTTTTAGAGAAATATCTCATTTTCATAGAAATTGTTAAAGATATAAAAGAGTGATTAGATATAGAATAAAATATATAATTATCTATATTTGAATATATTATTAAATTATCTACCACTACATATTTATAAATTTCATCCTTAATAGTAGTGATAAAATAAACTTATCCCCACCTTGGAATCTTATATGGTATATTCCCTTGAATCTTGAAAAAGTGTTGTGAATAATTTCCCATTAATCTATAGTTGAATCACTTTTCACCATTTATTTGTTTATTTCCCTTGAATTCAATATCCAAATAACCCTTATCACCATATGTATAATGAAAACCCATTCCCTTCAAGAATTTTCTAGAATTTTCCATCCTACATTTTTCACATGATGGAAATTTATTCATTTTCTTCTTCTTATTTGATGAGTTCCATTTATCACAGTGTAAATTCGACCAATTTTTCTCTTTATTCCACTTAAATTTATAGGATCTAGAAAATTCATTCTCTATTTTGATGGTGCATAAAAAATTTTATCATATGATTAAAAATATTGAGAAAGTAGTTCCTTTTGAAGACTTGGATTTATACCATCAAATAAATGTTCAATATTTAATTACATATTTTTATGTAATCCATAGTATATTGGGATAGTCTTCTAAATGTATCCTGATTCTGTACAATAATTTCTTCTCCCTTTTACACAAATCTAAGTAACATTCCCTTTATTTCAGATCATTGCTCATGAGAAAATTATTTTTCAAAGAATTTTTATTTAAAATATCTCCATTCCATGTTTTATATTTCATATTCCTCCATTTTATTATTGGTCAATGGACACCATTTATCAACATCACCCTTGAGATTTTATACTTTGAGTACAATATTTTTCTTTTACCTTATATCCCAACGATAGAAATATATTTTCAAGTAGCTTTGTCTATTTCTCAAAAACCATTGGATTAGTGGTCACACTAATTAATGGCAGATTATATCACATTAATCAATCCAATATTATAGAATCATGTTATAATACAATAGGTTTCTACATCTAGGAAAGGTTCTTCATTATAAACAAATTATGCATCCTTAATATATCCACCAACTACTCAGTTCTAATACTGGCTATATTGGCTTGATTAGCAGGGAAATTACTACATTGATAATGACTATTAGAACCATTATTTCTACTAAGAACCATTTCTAAATAATGGAATATAATGGATCTGATCCTGATGTTATGAATTTTAAATGGTATCATATAATTCTAAGTATTTTGAAACACTTAAAATAATTTTAAAATTTTTTCATTGTTAATCTCGTAATCATAAACATGGTTTTTTTTGGGAATATCATTAAATTATAAAAATATTTTTAAATCCTTCATAATGTGTTTTAAATAAAATTTGAATTATCCTAAGAATATACACCAGAGGTTTCTAACCTTGTGTGAAAAAAGTCTCACTTTTGTGCCCTAAGTGATGATTGAGTCAAAGAATAATTTTTCCTTCTTGTAGTTACTAACCCTAGGTACAATTGTGATAAAACCACAACCCCATATAGTATCTACATAGGTATGAATTTCATGAAAAAACCATATAATATCTTCTTCACTAAAACATTTTAATATTTTTTATACTTATCCTCAATGAATATCATAGGGTTATGTTAACAAATTTAATTTTTTCTAAATCTAATTAAAAAGTTTTATACTAGACTCTCTCTTATACCAATAGAAAAAACCCAGACTCTAGTAACCTAGAGTTGGTGGTTACTTTATTACTTTGGAATAGACACAATAGGTCTAATCTTAAAGGACTGATTATCTTAGTAATCTTGGAGAGATAAATACTTATATGATACACATTTTATATTGGAAATGAAATAGAAAATAGTAATGGAAAAAATTTGACATCCTTGAACTCAATTAATGAATTCCTCTTCACATCCAGGGTAAAGTAAAAATAATATTGGGGATATCAAATACATAGTAAGGGTTATGTAATGAGGAATGTATCACGATTAAATAAATAATAATCAATACAGAAAGGTAAATAATTGAGAACTCATGTCATTTTTTCAATAACACGAGTATGAAATGCATCCATGGATAAAATAAATACAGAAATATCATAAATAATAATAATAACTGAATTCTCAATGAAGGAAATGCTTAATATTGGATGTCATGGTGTCAGAAATCATGATATCAACACCGTAAAGACCTTTTGATAAGGAAGTTTAAAACAATGGGTAAAACACCATTAGATTTGGCCAACTAATTTGTCTCATGATACCAATAAATGCATCAAGGAGATTTATAATTTTAGGCACCACTAGTCACTGCATGTCCAAAGAATTCTTCTTATATCGAATGAGTAATAAAATTCATAAAAAATATTCCTTATTATTAAATTTATGTATTGAATAAATAATATAGGATATCAGTATTTCTCTGGAGAATTAAATAGATTTCAATTAAAAAAATTTATATAGTATTAATATACACATTAAGAAATAAGTATATCAAATATAAAGAATACAGATATTTATGAGAAATGAAATGTCAAGTGATCAAAAGAAAGTGAATATTTCAAGAGAATATAACTACTAAAAAACTAATAATAGATATGAGATGACCATTGTTTCATCAAGAAGATAGGTTTTGTAATAAAATATTTTTCTTTGGAAGAATAAAGAGAATGTAATGAAAATAAGTATTCAGGACATATTTTATTTGTAAATCTATTGAGAACATTTATAAGATTCTAAATTTCATAAAATGGTTATGATGAACGGGAATTATATTTTCATCATATAAGTTTAAAAGATATTCCTTTTGATAATTTTTTGAAAACATCCATTTCATAAATTTTTAATAAGACTCATTTAAAGAATTTTTTAAAATAATTGATAAGATAAAATGTCCTTAATAAATCATTTATGTAATAAAAATGATTTTTTTTAAAAAATTACACAACCCTTCCAAGAGGAACCCATTATGTGACTACCCCAAGCCTTCCTCCAATAATCCAGGGGATAACAACTAGCGATGAGTATGAATATCCCATAAATAGGAAGCATTTTACTATGTACCTGTGCACACACACACATCACCAAGCCCAAACCACTGAAATGTAAAAATATTATGTGAACAATGAATGAATACCCCTATACGCCAACCATAGAGTTTGAAAGTAGGAAAACTAGAATGTAAATAGTTCTAGAATACATGACCCAAAAAAAAGAGTCTGTCAAAGTGAATGAAAAAGTTCTTGGAACTCATCTGTAAAAAACCCCACATGAAGGGTAGGTGAAGGATAACTCTCCAAATCCTTACAAGAAAACATCGTATTCTTGATCCCTATAAGCACCACCTAGTCTTGATCCACCTAGAACTCCATCAATTCATCAATCTTCTACACAAAACCTGACACATGTGGGAAATTCTCATGTAGGGGTGAGTAAAACAATACTCAGTAGGAGACCCCAAAACTATAAAAGAACCCACTAAGAAATAAACCATGTATACGAAAAAGATAATAACTAATGAATACACCATGTATACCAAAGAGGAAATAAATAAGGAATACACCATGTATACCACAAAGGAAATTACTAAGGAATACACCAAGTATACCACAAAGGAAATCACACAAATTATAGTCAGCTGGCACATATATAAGTATAAAGAAAAATGAGATGTATTATCAATTATAGTCCACAGAACTACCAATTTTGATGTTGTCACATAGATCATAAATTTAGGCACACTAAGTGTCGATGGAACACAATGTTTCTTTGGAAAACAGAGCATTGATGGCGTACAAAGCGTTGATGGTGCACATAGAATTAGTGTCGGTTCATGGAGTGTCGATGTAGGTGCACAAAGCATCGATGGCACAAAAAGATTTAGTGTCATTACAAAGTGAATTAATGTTAGAACACAGAGTGTTTATGGCTCATGCATCCCCAAGTCACATAGTTAGTAAGTCACATCTTGCCACATGATTCTCCTAACAACGCACTCATTTATGGAGAACCTACTCCTTGAGCTATTAGGCGTATGCCAAATTAAAAAAAAACTAACCTAGAGTGCCTCAAAAGGACCACCTCATCTCAAGGGTCCCATCGCAACTCAAGAATCCTCAAACAGACACATGGTTTGTCAGGGACAACTATTTTTTTGAAAAGGTTTGACACAGGTCCGGTCTGGGTCCGATCTGACCAGCCGGACTTGACTCGGGTTGGACAACCTAGTTTGGCCCGACCTGAACTGGCTTGGCCCACTAGGATCGATCCCCATGCAGTGGTATCAGTTTCTCTGCTGGACACGGCCCGCTATAGTCGTACCCCTTGGTCCATCTGGTTCACCCTGACCACATTTCTCACCCTGTTAACATGTAATCAGACCACTTTTAACATGTTTGTCCCATGTTCTCTAACTCATTCTGTGGCCTCACCACTGCCATGAGATCCCGCCGATGTGTATCTGAGCCGCATCCCACAACAACCACCACAACAGCCACCACAACCTCCTACTTTGGCCCTTGGTTGTCGCCCGAACCTCCTCCACCATGTGACCTCCTTTGATGCTATCCCACTATGACCACATCCAACTATCATTGTCGACTTCCCTATCGTTAGTCTATTTAGGTTGTGCTCTGCATGGATTAACCTCTCCTTCTGGGACGCTACGACCTCCACTATCAGCTGTCACACCAGCTACCTCCGTTCATCACATCATCTACTATAAGCTTCCAAAAGCTGTCGCATTGCCTTCTACTCTCCTGTCGGACCCCTATTATACCATTATGTAGTCAAATAAATTGTATCTAGGATCGTTGCACCATTGAACATGGGAATAACAACTGGCCATTCACATAGGAATTTCATGGGAGAAGAATGCATGAAGAACATGATAGATTTAGGTGAGAGATAAATCACATAAATCCACATAGAACTGATCATGGCCTTATTCATCTCGACTTTTATCCATTCATGTTAGCATGATCATGAAGAAAACAACATTAGATAAATCACCTTGATTTAATCCCATTTTTAAACCCAAAATAATTATCCCTCCGGCACAAACGATCGAATCGTGGATTAACCATTTTGTGGGTTAGTCCGCATTTGTCATTTGATTCTAAGAAGGGAAAAATAAATCATAAAGAGATCAAAATAATTTATTTAGTTTGGATTGATTGTTTATAAAGAATGATTTTGTCGTCATCGTTGATTAGATCCTCTAACTCTGCTTGCACAATGATCCATGATCCGCTTGACCTGTCATCACTATTCATTGAGAGGGAAATCCTTCAAGACCTCTCTACAGATTCTCCATAATTCCCAGGGTTATGCAGCTAACCCTAAAATTTTTTAAGGTAACACATCCCTGCATCAAATAATATATTTTTATTAAAATATTTTAATGACACTGACATCCAAAATCCAACTTTGAAAAACGGTCTGCACCAGCCTATATTAGACCTCCCCTAAGGAAGAAAACCCATTAAAAACTAAACAGTGGTCTTAGAATATCAATTTGAGTTACTTTTCATGAGTTATAAGGATTTGAAAAATAAAATAATTTTATTTAATAATTTTATTTATAGTAATGTACTTTTCGTGTTTTTCCATAGAAGACCCACATTGACTAAACATAGGTCATGCCTAGGTTAAATCCACTGCTTTGAGCTCAACCATTCCCTTGTATTTTTGATCTAGGAACTATTTTAAGAGTTATTTCACTTTTATCTGAAAATTCATTCATGCATGCTATTAAAAAATGAACAATTTTGAACAAATTTTTTCGAGCACACCAGGCCTCTGAATCGCACACCGTCTCAATGAATGATCTTGGAATTTTCACAATTAATTTATAAAAATAAATTTAAGAAAATAAAATTGATTAAAATAAATTTTAAAATAATATATATGGAAGAAAAATAAAACCGATTAAATGAGAAATAAAATCAGTTTTTATCTTAAAAATTTATTTTCTTGATTAAAATACAAAAGAGAGGAAACATTGGAATAAAATATGGATACTCTTTAAAATTCCATAATAATATAATTTTTAATGATATTATTAATGATAAATTATAAGATTTTATCAATAAAAGTTTTTAGCAATCCCAAAAAGAATGATAGATTTTAAAATAAATTTAAACCTATGTTGATACTTTTGAATTATAACCCCTTGAAATAATACACATGAATTGAATCATTAATAATCATGAATATATAGGTATTCATGTAATATATATCAAAGTGGATTCATATACAATAATTAAAAGTGGATAAGTTTATAATAAAAAATATGTATCAATGGAGTGTAAATTGAGATGAAATCCCTTAACTCACACTTTAATTTCATTGACCATTATTTATCATCATGTATAATGGTTTTAAAAATTTTATTAATTTATTCCAAATCTGTATTCATATTTTTCATATCCTATATGCTCATTTTTCAACATCTTATTACATTTTAACTAATAATCCTTCGATATTTCTACTTCCTTGGGTTTTAACTTCCTTGTTTTGTCATGCATGTTTTGTCAGGAATGTTCTGGTTCATTAGAATGATATATAGCACCATCATTTCTAGTATGATATTAATGTTATTTATATTTTGTTTATTCATTTGAATCATTTTTTTTAACAATTCTTGATATTTGTACATGGAAAATGAATCACGTCTCTTTGTGGAGATGGTAGGTTGTTCTTACGCATTGGTGACATTATCATTTCATTAATGGGTAAAAGTTTAAGGAAATGGATTGTATAAAAAAGTTATAGAATAAATATCATTTCATAATTATCATATATATAAATTACTTCCACCATTATAACTATCCATGTGATTTCGTGATGGAAACAGAATTACGTCGGTCTGTGAGGTGATAGTTCGTAGTACACACGAGTGATGGTTTTGTTTCCCATTTGATGGAGAGAAGATGAAAAAATATTATGAATTAAAAAACCATCTTAGTATATTGGAGATATTGGTGATATTATATTTTAATTTTTAATACATAATTGATGGTAGTAAAATAAGAAATAAAAAGGAGAATGGGGAAGATGATTACCTTCACATAGAAGAACCTCTTTTGTATATATTATTAATGATTCTAGGGTTGGTCTTATGGGAATAAACACCACTATAAAAAGTTTATAAATAGTTTTGGGATATATTTTGGAATGATTGGACAATTGAAACGGCATGATAGGTGAGAAGAAGTGAGGGGAGAAGGTGACCTTTTATAATTGAGGTGAGATGCACACTTGTAATTTTACAAAGTTATTTAATGAAGTCAAGCCACTTTGTTTGACATATGGCTCAAAAATGGTTCATATTATAAGGAGACAAGGATAAATTCAAAATAAAACTATGCGTTTTTTTAGAAATTATTTATGTTATTTTTACTATTATCCTTATAGATTAACCCTCAGTAAACTAGTTCTTACCATAACTGTAGTAATTAAGTTTTACTATTTTTTATAAACATTGTGGGAAAAATTAAGTTGAAATTATTAACAAATATTAATAAATATAATCATAAATATGTAATATATTTTTATAAAATTAAATTCATAGAAGATGCATAATTTAATTTAATAATAAACTAGAAAATCCTATCAAAAAATGCTTCTCCAAGAAATGTGTTTTTCATGTATAAGATGAACTTAAATTAATAATATGAAAAGTTGTAATAATTATATGTATTTAAATTCCTATAGTTTGATATATAAACTATGAATTTCATTTAAATCATTCATCACTTAATATTATTGAAATTTGGTAGACATAATTTTCATTTAACGATAAATAATTTTATGAATAAATAGTTTTCCAAAACAAATTCTAAAAAATATATATTTTAATAAAAAATGATATTATATTTATTTATATAAAATTTATTGTTAGTAAATTTCTAATTATAAATATTATTAAAAATCATTTTAAATAAAATGAGGAATAGTTAAATGCTACCTTTTTGATTATTCATAAAAGTTTATTTCTAAGGAAAAATTAGAACAATTCATTCTAGGAATATTTTGACCAAGTATGTTCAAAGTAAATATTCATCGTATAAATTTATAATTTTTGTACCATTAAATTTTAAAATATTAATTTCATTGTAGTTTTATAAAAAAATAATGATCAAATACTATAATTGAAGCTTGAGGTTACACCCAGGTTATGAGGAAATGTATTACACATGATATGTCTAGAAGTATATATTATGTGGACAATTTTTAAAGATGTCAAAGAATTATTATGGATTAAATATATAGCTATATATTGGGGAAAAATTCATCATTAATTGAGAAATAAAATGGATTTATTATTTAATTATTTTCCCTAATTCTCTAAATCCCTAAACATAAAAGATCATTGGAATAATTTAATATTTTCTTCAAATAATCAAATTTTGGGATAATTATGTCCAAAATCTACAGTTGGTATCAAATCAAGTTTATAAAGGACTTATTTTCAACACAAGATGTTGGAGTTTGTGTCTGGGTTTCTATAGTTGGTATCCATGATTCTTTTATATAACATTTGTGGTTTTGATATTAGATGAGAATAATGTAAGGGTTGATAAGTTATGGTTTATCATAATTTCAATGGTATAGATAACCCTTTATGTTAGTTGAGTTAATATAGAATAACGTTCTAGCATTTTGGTAATGTATGACTGCGTGGTTTCCAATAAGTCACAGGCTTTTATAGATACAAGCATGTTGATATGGATATAACACAGATGCACCTTGTGGTATCACCCTAAAAATAGTTGGTGCGGTATTTTCTTAATATTTCCACAGGTGCATGAAGAGTGGACATATGATTATACACCTAGATAAACACTTTGCTGGGATATGCTTTGGTTGATTATATAATTTTTTCAAACAATTACATGAGGTTTGAATTTATTTAGGATAGATAACCAAATAGTAAAATGACCAAGAATAAATTATGTTAAATCTTATAGATTAACAAGTAATGATAAATATTAATTATAATGTGCTAACTTGGAAAAATGGAATGTTTTATTTTTAGAGTGTAATATTCAATGACTTACAGGTTTAGAATTTTAATAAAAATTCATGGTAATTTATGACATATATTTTGGGGATTAGGTAAATTTGTATAATATAAACCAACTATATGTAATATAGGATAAACCAACAAAGATATAGGTTAATCTAAGGGTGATATAAGTTGAATCATGGATGATACAAGATGAACTGGAGGACCTATTAGCTAAATTGATAGTGTTTAAAGTGAGATATGATGTGGTTAAATTTCTCTATGGTTGTCTATTAATATTATCATTTAATGTTTGTCACTCATAAAAACTATTTTTTTTAATTATTGATGTTGGAAGTAATCCTATTAGAAATGAATTCTATATAAAATGAAAATATTTTCCCAAAGAGAAACATAAATGGATCAAAACTAAAGTGATAAACCTTATGATTATTTTAAACTAGTTTTCCTAAATTGTGATTAATAATGTGAACATAGTTATGTTTTCATTCACACTAAAGAATATAAGGATAGAGTCTCATGGAAGTTCCACTAACAAATATTATGATGGAAATAAGATTCAATTTACAAAGTGTTAATAATTTCAGATGAAACATATTGAGGATTTCTTGAAAGAAATGTGGATTTTCTATATGTCTAAAAATGAAGGCCATAAAGTTATCAGGTTCAAGGGAAAGAGAAATTATAGAAATATTTACTCCTTAATTTGTAAGGAGATTGAGAATTATGAAACAAAATTCCACAATCCAATGGTTATTAAGGAAAATAGGCATCAATTACCTACAAAAGTAAGGGAATATAAAAGAGTCAATTTTATGATTACTTTTGAGGTGGGAAGTTCTAATTATACATTGAAATTTAAACTTATTCTCTAATCTATATTCATGGATGTCTGTTTTCACCACCTATACTACTGAAAAAGTAAATTTTAAATGAAATAAATAGAGGTATGGTTATTGAAACTAAATAATATGAATCTTCTTCATGGATTGTGGTAAGTTAAATATTAAAAATCTATGTATTATCAACTTAATTATATGTTGTATTAGAAATATACTGGATCTATCTACAAAGGTATCATATCAATATTCATATTTTGAAATCATACTACATTTCCTATTACAACCCATGATCATTTATCGATGTTTACTATGAAGTTACTATAGAAATTTCTTTTATGTTATAGGCATTTATAACCAATCAATAGTATTTAAAATATTAATGTTGATATATCATTAGAAATTAACACTTTTATAATATCTATATCAATGATACAATCAAATTATTTCCTTAGGTACTGTGAATTTGAATTATGATGAATCAGTTTATTAAGGGTAGATAATGTAACACCAAAAGATTAAATATTTTATTATTTCATTTAAATCCAAATGTGTTTGATATCTTGTGGTGAGCAAAAAAATGATCCAAAATAAACCATGAATCTTTATTTAACAATAAAAATTAGTCATAGAATTGGAGGGTAAAAACAGATCTAAATGGATTATGAAATATATGTAGAAATAAGAATAAATTGTCATTATTAATACAAGAAAGTTGATAACATTCAGTTAGTGTAGCTAAATAAATAATAACACTTTATGCTTTTAAAATTTATCTTTTCCAGAAAATATCTTTTGATATGACTAATTTTATGATAAAATATATATCATGAATATAATAAATTGTTAATTATAATAAAATTTCAACAAAAATATTATTAGTAACTAATATGAAATAAGAATAAGAATACTGAATATTTCAAAAAGAAACTTTCCTATGAAATGAGTTTTCATTATATTTTTTTGTTTTTATTTGAAATATAAATTATAAAATTATAGAATTATAATTTAACAAAATTAACTTCTTTTTGGATTAATCATAACAATATAATCTTAAGATAAATTTTTGTAACTTTTTAGAAATAGTTGATTTTTAGTTGAGCTGTAAAAAAATTTCATTTTTAATAATACTGTAATGTTTATTACATTATCATAAAGTAAGGATTACATAAAAACATATATAAGTTTTTATTAGAACAAAAATATATTTTTATATTAAAATATTTCATTTTAAAATACTATTTTGAATTTATAAAACCTATATTTAATGTTTTTGAAATTTAAGTAACATATTACTTCAAATGTTTTTATTTATTTATATAAAAATTTAGATTTCATCAAATATAGAAACTAATTATAAAAAATTGATTTTAAAATATAGATCAATATGTTAATTTTATTTAAAATTTTCAATTTCATTTTTAACTATAATAGTGTGATTAATATGATTAGAGATAATCACCATGAATATGGTGGAAGGGTTCTTTTCAAAAAATTATTTTACTAAAATTAAGTAATTTTTATATAATAAATTAAATTTATCAATTTTATATAATTTATTTTATATTAAGTTTAAAAATACATATGAAAATATATTATCACTCATTTAATTTTTAATTAATTGTATACAATATAAATAACACTTAATCCTGAAAAGAATATTTTTTATTCAAAGAAATTTTTCTATATGTTAATTGTTTTAATTTAAAAGTTAATTTTATATTATATTGAAGCTAAATTAAATTATATGAAGCTTATATTTGGGTTCATAAAATTAAACTTTTGTAATAAGGGTCACCTTATATTTTTGATAAAATATAAATTACTTTGGTAAAAACTAGTTACCAAACTAAAAATGAAAATAGTAAAATATAAGATTATAGTGGTAAAAATAGGAAATATGTTAAAAAAATGTGTTAAAATGAATGGTAGATCCTTATTAGGAAAAATTACACTCCACAAATAATTATTTCCCACAATTTGGTCTATTTGACTTTGAATATGTTCAGGACATCATTGAAAATGTAATGGGTATTTACAAAGGTTCCATTTTCGTCAGTTATAAATGGGGATCATTCCATCCAAATTTATTCAACCATTTTGAAAACATAGATATATAAAAACTATAAAATATCATATCCTCAATATTTTCCCCATGTTTAGAATCATTTTTTATTCCAAAATACCATTATATGGATCCTTAATGTGTTACCCAAGGGAGAACATCCAAAGGGAGAGGTAATGATCTCAACCGACCTCTTTCAATTATTTTCTTCTTCTACCACATTAATATTATTGTATACATGGAATTATGATAAAATAACTATTAAATATATGATAAAAGTTAACTATACTATTGTAATCCATATTTTTTTCAATACTAAAAAACCATTCAAAAAAGTAAGACGTCATCAAACATATGTATAGACTAATGCCTCCATGAATAACATGTTCTATTTTCCATGACCACATAACATGATAAAGTATTAAAATTTATTTAATTTATATAAAATATATTTATGTTGATATTAATATTAATTCAAGATAATATTTTTCCTTCTATAAGTGATATTAATAATAAGTGTTCTTAGTAACTTTCCTACCTAAAATTAAAAAGAAAACCAAGGAACCTTTTCTTAATTTGATCCAATATTTCGAATACCTATGAAACTGAATAGATTTTTTGTTAATAGAATATAAAAATATTTTAAAATATAAAATTACAGATAATATGAATCCATTTTATGACACTTTTGACCATGGTAAATATACAAATGAAGTTTTAAGGAAATCAACTGAGCCACCATAAAATGGTCACCATAAATAAGACCCGTTATATTAATAAATAAAAAAAGATAATAAATTGACCATGGAAAACAAAATATATTTGTAAAATTTTCTAAAATATTTTTTATGAATATTAATTTTATTATTTAGGATATTAGGGACACACTTGGAATGAATTAGAAATTAAGATATGGTTTTTTTATGTTAAATATTTTTTATTGAGATATGATTCATATTCACCACTTGTTTATTTTTTCGGTTTACATATGAGTCATGTATTTATTTCTTTCAAAATTTTCTTGAAATTTAACATATCATAAAATCCATCACATGTTCTACCTTCCATTTATTTTAAATGAAAAATATTGTGGTATTATAATGGTTCCTTGTCTCAAATTACCCTCCTTGAAACATATTTAATAATATGAAGGAAATTTTATTATATAGTGTACTTACATCCACATTGACTTCAATTATCATCATTATTGTTTCATTAATAGGATTTAAATGTCTATTTTCTCCCACTGACATATTATTTTTATTCAATATTTACCAAAGTCATATGGGTGTTTCTTGACTTAATACCATTTATTTGACTTATAAAAATTCATACTGAACTTAATTCTTCTAAGTTTTTTTTCTTCCACCATAAGATTTTATTTCATGGAAATTTATGATCATATTGGGGTTATATTAATTTTTAATTCAAGGATTTTACCTTGATGATTTTCTTCCTTAAAAAGTGAAATAAAGTTGAATATAATTCATGTCTTCTTTAATAATGGGTTCCCTTACTTATAAATATTTTACCATCCCACCAATGTTATCCTTGTTATATAGAAACCCAATTATCAGTTGTTTTATTTTGTCTTCATATTTATTTTTACCCCTTTTTAAATATACCTTTTTTTATCATTTTTATGATGTCAATTTCCAAGAGGGGTATTATAAAGTATTAAAAATGTTTCTCCTCCAATTTTCATTTATTTTATCTTCCACCCCATTCTTCCTACTGAAAACCATTATGTATTTTTCAAGTATATATTATTTTAGATTATTTATAGAAGTAAATATTTTTAAAAAAAATTCTTAACCCTTTTTAAAATCACTTTTGAAAATGACTCATAACTTCATCATTTATGTCATTGTTAAAAATGTTTTGTAAAAACATATTTACAATTTCACTTCCATTATCCAATTTATGTTAACAAATATTTTACTCCTTGGGAGTTATATTTCATGGATTAAATTTTAAATGCTATAATATTATTTTCTCTTGGGGTATTATGCTCACATAAAACCTGTTAATATATTTTTTTATTTCCAAATCATATACCATGTATTGGCATGATTTTTCATCCAATGTGTTTCCACTATGAATAACCTATTTTTATACACTTTCATTGAATATATTTTTCTGTTACACCCTTACAGTGATTGATTTTTTGAAAATTATTTACTTAACCATACACCAATTACTCAATATGATGTTTTTTTGGCAAGATTCTTATATAGAATGAAATAAATTTAATTGATATGGGGAATATTGATAATCAGTATACATATTATTTCAATATGTATGTTTATTGTTTACTAATTAATATTGGATATGTATTGGGTAGTTTATTAATTCATTTATATTATTAATGGATTGGAATTAATTAGTGATAGGTGGTTCCAATGATAACCCCTCGATTTGTTTATAGTTCTTGTTAAACAAACTAGCATGGGTATTTTAGTGTATGCTTATAAAAAATAAAATATTTCCTTGAAATATGGTTTTAACTAAAATATAATTTTTTATAAGATGATGATAAATTTTCCTAGAAATGGAAATACATATCTTGTTTTATGCATTTTATCATAAAGGAACTAGTCATTATAATCCTTTTGTTTATTTATTGGAATGTTAACCATGGATTTATTTTACTTTTAGTTTTGTTATATTATTACATCATTTTTAGTTATATATTCTTATCATATAATTTATGTTCATATTATGATAACTTATAATTAGATCTCACCCCTTTTTATGTTTATATTTCCTTATGTTATGAAGAAATGTATTAAACATGATATGCCTAGAAGTATAACTTGTGTGCATAATTTGTGAGAAATTTAGAAGTATTATTTTGGATTAATTGGTGTCTAATATATTGGAAAAAATTTCAATTAGTTGAGAAATAAATTTTCATAATTAGTTTATGATGTTTCTTAATTATATAAATCTGTAAACCTAAAAGGTCATGGTAATATATTGTGATGTAATAATTTATTTAAGTAATGTAATTATGGGATATATATGTCCAAAATCTATAGTTGGTGTCAAATACATTATTTAATGTATGTTTTTTCTTCATCAGATATGTAAGTGTCAATCTGGGTTACTATAGTTGGTATCAAATATGGTTTTAGATAACTTTAGTTATTTAGATGTTAGTTTAGGATAAGTTAAGTATTGATAAGTTTGGTTGATAAAAATTTCAACGTCATAGATAACCCTTTAAGTAGTTTGAGGTACTATTGAATATTTTATATTGATTATGGATTAGAAAAGATAATATCACTGAAAATCATAGGGGTATGTCTAAGGGATATGTCTAAGTATAAAATAACATCTTGATGTTTTGGTAATTTAGATATAGTGTGGTTTCCAGGAAATTACATCCTTATTTTAATACCAACATGTGGAATCAGTTGTGGCATAGATGCACTCAGGGTTAATAACTATGAAAAAAATCCATGGGTATTAACCCAATATTCACAATGATGAATGATGAGTAAGCATAAGACTACATATCTAGATAGAAAATCCAAGGGGATATGCTTTGGTTGATCATAAGATGTTTACAAACCATTATATTGGATTTAAATATATTTATGTTAGATAACATCTTAAGGAAATGAACATTGATAAATTAAATAAAAACATATAGATTCATAAGAAAAGGTGAATATTAATTGAAACATGCTTCCTTGGATAAAGAGTATAAATTTTTTTAAGATCATAGATTTAAATGATTTATCAGTTTAGAATATTTTATGAAGGGTCATGCTAATTTATGACATCTATTTTGGAGAATGGGATAAGATATATGAGAGAATACAACACAAAGTAACTTACGATGAACTAATAAATGTATAAGTTAAACTAAGATTGATATTGGTTTAATTGGAAGAAGTATAGGATAACATGATATTATTATAATGTGTGACTTCATGGGGTTAAACTTCCCAATGATTATTTTGGATAATTATATTTTAATGATTATCACTCATGTTAACTATTTTCGTTTTAGTAATGGATGGAGCCTAAATTAATCATGTTAACAATGGATTTCATGGATAATGTGGAGATTTTACCTGTAATAAACCTAATTTAATATAAACTGAATTGTGAAACCCTTTTATTATGCAAAAAAACTACCATGAATCATGATTAACCACATGAACATAGTTTAGTTTCCTAAAACACCAAAGGATAGAAGGTTAGAGTCTCATGGATGTTCATGAGAGAAACATGATGAATGAAATAAGATTCAATTTCCTATGCATCCAAAACATGGTAGGAAACACCTCAGGTATTTCTTTAAAGGAATTAAATTTTTCTATATGAGTGTAAATGATGGCCATCAAACTTATGAGTGTAATGAATTCAATGAGTTTTGTATTTATGGAAATAAATACCTTGATCCAAGGTTTAATAAGGAAAATAGGTATAAATAACCTCCAAAACTATGGGAACAATGAATGGACTATGTAATTACTACTATTGAGGTGGGAAATGATAATTAAGTGGTTTAAGGTAAAATTATTCCACAATATTGATTTATAGATGTATTTTTTCACCACCTCAACTATTGTAAATTAAATAATAAATAAAATATCTAGCAGTATGACTATTGAAAAAAACATATGAATCTTCATTATGGTTTTTGAGAAGTTACTTCATACCAATCTATCTTTTATTCCCTAAATTATATGTGGTATTAGGTATAGATTAGATCTCATTGTAAAGGGATCATACCAATTTTCATATTGGTAAATATCACTACATGTACTAAATAACTTTTGATCATATATTTATTTTTACTATGATATTCCTTAAGAAATTACATTTATTATATAGGTATTGATAACCAACAAAGAGTTCCAGAGTTTTTAAAATAGAATGGTTAGCATCACATTAGAAATTAAACCTTGGATCGTATCTATCTTGTCGATACAATCAATTGATTTCCTTAAAGACAATGAATTAAAAATTGTGAGTATATAATTTATTTACGGGGGAGAATATAACACTATAAGAATAAAAATTATATTTTTTATTTCCATTAAAACCTAATTTGTTTGATCGCTTATAATGCATGCAACAACGAACAAAAATGATCCACAAAACATTATTTAAATGTTAAAATACCAACATAAAATTGTTGAGTAAAAATAAAGGTAACTAAATTATGAAATATATTTATAAATAAAAAATAAAATTTTATTACTATTACTATTACATTGATAAAATTCAAACAGTGTAGATAAATAACTAACAATACTGAATTATGATTTAAAATATATATTTTCCAAAAAATTGTTTTATGCTCATTTTTTAGATAAAAAATATACATTATGGAGAAAATAATTTTTTTATATGAACAATATATTAACATCAACTTCATTGGTAATTAACAAGAAATTAGAATAAACGTAGTTAATATTTTAAAGCGTTACTTTCCAATAGAAGTAGTTTTCAAAATATTTTTATGTCCTTATTTAGAAGGTAAATTATAGATGTTTAGAATTTTTATTTCAAAAAATGAACTCCATTTTTAGGTTTGGAATAAAATTATATGTTCATGATGATGTTTTGGAATTTTTTTAAAATAGTTGATTTTTAGTTGAATAGTAAAAAAATACTTTTTTTATTAATACAGTAATGTTTATAACTTTATCATGAAGTAATAATTACATTAAAACTCATAACATTTTATTATATCAAAAATATATTTATTTATTAAAATGATTCAATTTAAAATACAATGTTTAGTTTTTAAAACCCAAATTTAATGTTTTAGAAATATAAGTAATATTTTAATCTAACAACTATTTTTATTTGATTATATTAAGATTAGTTTTAATACCTTATAGAAATTAATTCAAAAAAATTATTTAATATTTCATATCAACATGATCATTTTATTTAATATGTTCAATTTAATTTTTAATCATAAAAATGAGATTTTTATGATTCAAGTTAATGACCATGATTATAGTGAAGGGTTGTTTTCAAATAATTGTTTTATTAATATTGGGTGATTTCTATCTAGTAAACTAAATTGAGAAACATTTTTTAATTAAATTTATATATTATTTAAATATATATATTTAAATATATTATGGCTCATTTAAGGGGTAATTAATTTAATACAATATTAATAACACTTAATGGTGACAAAACATTATTTCTAGAAAACTATTTTTTAATATATTAAGTGATTTAATTTAAAATATAGTTTTACCTTATATATTAATTTTATTTTATTTTATGGATCATAAATTTTGTTTTAGAACATAAAAGTTTTGTAATAATGGTCCCCTTATATTATAAATAAAATACAAATTACTTGGATAAAAACTAGTTGCACAACGAAAAAGAAAAATGGTGAAATTAAAAAAACTACTGCTAAAATAATTGAAAAATTGTTAAAACAAGTATAAATTTAATTTTTGTGGATTTTGTGACATTGATTCACCTAAAACATCATTATTTACCACATTTTAGAAATTTACCCTTGAATATTTTCATTCCATCATTGCAAATGTAATAGGTATTTGAAAAAAAATACCATTTTATTTACTTATAAAAGAGGATCACTTGAACCATATTTCTCCACCAATTACCTAGAATTATCTCTAATAAAAATAAAACATAATATCTCATAAAACCTATCCCAATATTATAAAAACCATTTTCTTTCCAAAATACCATTCTGAGGATCATTAGGTTGTTACCTAATTGAGAAAGTCTAAAGGGAGAGGTATCATTCTTAAACGAACTCTTTCAACTCTATTATTATTCTACGTTGTCAATCATATTCTATCCATGAAATTATTATGAAATCAGTAATACTAATATACTGAAATTTTATTATACTAATTTAATATCACTTTTCTTCCATCCTCCAAAACCTTTAGAAAAAGGAAGACATCGTCATGCGTATGAGTGGACTATTTCCTCCAGGAATGATGTGTTATATTTTCTATTGTCTCCTAACAAGGATAATTTTATAAATGTATTAAATGTATAAAAATTATGTTTATGAAAATAATAAAAAATAATCCAGTAAATATAATTTTGTACCTTATATAAATTGTATTAAGAATAAATGGTCATGGTAAACTAAGACACCAAAAATAATCAGAGTGAGGAACATTTCTTAATTTGAGTCCATTTTGTAAATACCTATGATGGTGAATAAATATTTTGATATTGGAAAAATAAAATAAAAAATAAAATAAAATTATACATATTATTATGATTTTTTTGATAATTGGACCATGATTAATATTACAAGGAAGTCTCATTAAAATCAACTAAACCACCACAATGTAATAACAAAAAGCTATTGTGAAATACTTTTGACCTCACATATGTTTGGAAACATATTCCTATGAAAATGTAAAAATTGTGTGATAATTGAATAATATCATACATAAAAAATATAATATTATATATATTATGAGTCTATTTTATAAATCCTCTGAACTTGATTAATATTTTGAGGATGTTTTAGGGAAATATATAAAAAAACATCAATGTAATCAACAGAAGTGAAATATACTTAACAAATAAATAACATAAGATAATAAATAGACCATATAAAATGAAATATATATGGATTTTTTTGTAGAATTTTTTTAATAATATTAATTTTAATATTTAGGATACTAGGTGCCCATTAATAATGAATCTGGAACCAATGTAAGAGTATTTAGATATCAATTTTTTGTCATTGAGATAAGGTTCTTATTCTATAGTTGATTATTTTTTGTAGTGTATCTGTTGAATAGTTATTCTTTTTATATTTATTTTCATGAAATATAATTTATTTATAAATCCATTAAATTTTCTACATTCTATATATTTTTAATTCCAAATATTATGACATTATAAAGGAACTTTTCCTCAATATACGCTCCTTGAGACATATTTACTATTACAAACAAAATTCTATTTTATTGTGTACTTATTGAAACATTTAATTATAGTATCACCATTAAATTTTATTTAATGATATTTACAAGTAAATTTCATTTTACCACTTTCATATTCATCTTATTCAAAATTTACTAAAGTTGTAAGGGTGTTTCATAACTCAATATCCTTTCATTATGTTATAATACATATTTTTGGTCTTCTTTATTCCAATAAATTTTTTTCAACCCTATGATTTTAATTCATCATAATTTCAATTCCCATTTTGGGATAATGTATTTTTTAATTCATTTATTTTACATTGATTAATTTCTTCCTTAAAAAGTATGTCATTATTGAGAATAATTCATATCATCTTTAATGATGGTTTCCAATCTCTATCCCTATTTTTTCTTCCCTCTAATTTTATCCCACTTGTTTTCAAACCCAATTATGTATTATTTCCTATGTTATTCATTTTTATCTTTATCCCTTTTTAAAATAATTATTTCTCGTTATTTTTGTTATGTGTGTGTTCAATAATTGTATTTTATAGTATTAATAAATTTTCATCTTCCATGAAAAATTGTTTTATCAAACACCCCATGATTCATTTTAGAAAAACATTATATATTTTTCAAGTATTTTTTATTGATGATTATTTATATATGTATATATCTTCAAAAATTCACTTCACCTTTATTAAAAATTATTTTTAATGTGACTCATAACATCTTTTTTTTATGATTATATAAAAAATGTTTTCTTAAAAAACATATAATTGTTTTTGTTTTTTTAACTATATGGGAGTTATATTTCATGGATAATCCCTATAATACTATATTATCTTAGGGGTATAGTATCATGAAATATAAATCACTATTTTTTGCTTTCTTAATCATAATTTGTGTATTGGCATGATTTTTCATCCAATTCTTGTCCTCTATAAAAACAGTATTTTTCATTCCCTTGATTGGCGAGAATTCAACTTGAAACCTATACATTGATATATTGAGATACATAATATGTGAAAAAATATATCCATTACAACATATGGTTTTAGTTTTAGGTATTATTGTATTGAAATACATTCCATTTATTTATTAGGGTAGTATTGAAAATCAATATACATATTACTTCAATATTTATTTTTAATATTTACAAAGACATATTGGATATGTATTAAATATTTTATTCATTCCTCTATATGATGAATGAATTGGAGTTAATTAGAAATGGTTGGGTGCTAAAATATCCCCTCAATGCATCTGTACATCGCATGAAATGAACTAGATTATGTATTTTGGTGTATTCTCACAAAGAACAAAATATTTCTTAGACACAAGGGCTTAATGGTATTATCATGATGTCTTGGATTAAGACATGAATTAGTTGACTGAAATTATTCATTTAATCATTTAGGAACTAGTTATTTTTATCCATGCATTTATCTATTGATATGTTAAACATAGTTAAACCATATTTTGAGTTTCATTTAATTATAGAATTTTATGATTATATATTCAATTATCTCATTTGAGATCACCCATTATTATGATTATATTTTCACATGTTATAAATAAATGTATTACAATTTATAATTATAGAATTTTATCCCACTTAAATAATTTATGGGATATATTTAACACTTATTATGGACTTATATATATCCTATATAGTGAAAAAATGTCCATTAGTGAAGAAATACATGGAATTTTTTAGTTTAGGTTTTTTATAATTTTTTAAATATCTAAACCTTAAATTTAATGGGAATATATTTTAATGAAATATTTCTATTAATTCATTTAATTATAGTATTTCTATATATGAAATATATTGTTGGTATCAAAACCAGTATGCAACTTATGTGTTTTTAGCATCAGATCCAAGTATGAAAGTCCATGGTGATATAATTTGAGTCAGAGCATGGTTTAGATGACTTCATAGGTTACAATGTAGTTTAGAGAAAATACAAGGGTTTATATGTTAAAATTTATCATAATAATAAAGGTATAGACAACCCTTCAAGTTGGTTATTGTAATATTGAATATTTTTTGTCGTATCAGGACGAGGATAATAGAATTTCCATGAAAACCCTACAGACAAGACTAAGGGATATGTATAAGTATAGAATAGTGTATCAATATGTTAGAAAAATATATATTTATTAGTTTCCAGTAATTTAAATCTCTATCTTGATACTAGAAAGTGGATGTGGCTGTGTCATGGATTTACATAGAAGTAATCACCCTAAAAATTCCTAGTGAGGTATTAACCCAATCTTTACTTTAGTGTTTGATGAGTGGGACTAATACATCACAATGAGATACACACTCTCAAGGTATATAAATTTTTTGATCATATTCTCATTAAAAACTATTATTTAATATTTGAATACATTTATGTTAGAAAACCTAATAGGGAAAAAATTGACAACATTGATTGAAACATATAGATTCATGAGTTTCGATATAGATTAAATGATACGTTCTTCCCTAGATAAAGGGTATGCGTCATTTTGAGATCAAATATTTTTGTGATTTTTGTAGTTTGTATATTTTAAGAAATTTCATGGTATTTTAGGAAATCTATTTTGGGCATTGGGTTAAGATATATTAGGGAACCCAACACAAAGTAACCTAGCTTGATCCAATATTGATATTTTTAAAAATAAGAGTGATAATGGTTGAAATGAGAATTATATAATTTGAAATAGATTAATTATAGTCTTACATGATAGAGTCATGAAGTTAGACATCATGGGGTTGAATTTCCCCACAGTAATTTATAATAATTCACTTAAAATTTTAATCACTAATGTTAACTGTTTTGGTTTTATTAACTGATTAAGAATGAAGGAATCAAGTTAATAATGGATGTAATAAAAAATGTATATATTTTCTTAATGGAAAACCTAATGGGAAATAAATAAAGTGATAATTCTTGTGATTATTCCCAAAAAACAATCAATAACTGTAAAGACCCGCAAATTTCAAGGAATTTTTTTTCTTAATTTTCTTTGGAATTTTGCAAGAGCGTAGCTTCAGACGGCACCTGATTCCGAGGCCCGGTGTGCCCGGAATCAATTTCCGAAGTTTGGCTCGGGTACGTTCAGTGAACGGACGAGCGGGTTTTTCTATCTTTTGAACCGGTGCCCGGAATCGAATTCTGAGGGCACCGATGAAATCGCAGCGCCGGTATTTGCTTAGAAACGCCTCTTCCGGAGTTGCGTTTTCTCAACCGTGGTTTTTAAAATTTTGGGCTTTAAGTCGGAAATAAAATAAAGGTTGTGCGACAACTTTATTTTATTTCACTTAAGCCGCTTGGAAGTCACTTGGAAGCCACTTGAACTGAGTTAAAGCGGATAGGGTGCTATCCGGAAATACCCTACCCCTTGGTAGGATATTTGTGAGGTGGGGCCCGCACGAGCCCGCCGTTTCTTTCGCTAAGTAACGCACCCGCGAAAACCCGTCAAAGTAACTGAAAAGTCAACCGGCGCGTTTTCTTTAATTTCTTAACAGACCATTTAATTGGGCGGTTTATTTCGTGAATTAAATGGGCTGTTTCATTCGTTGAATTAATTCAACGAATTTAATGGGTCGTTACTTACGCGTTTGCGTTCGTTGGCGATTTAATAAAATAGACCAACGTGTCTATTTTGGAGGATTACTCTTTATTCTCTGGGCCTCCACCCTCCCCGCGAAGAACGCGAAGAACGCGAAGAACGCGAAGAACGCGAAGAACGCCGGAACCAAAATTCGACGATGCACACCGTGATCCGCGACGTCGACAAACTTTTTCCGCGACCTTCTTCTTCTTCTTCGGCGCTTCTTCTTCCGCGGAAAACCTACGATCGGCGGTTAAAGGTGAGAATCGAATCCTCTAAATTCTCCCTTTTTATAATTCGATATCAACGGATTTAAATTAATTAAATCCGTTTGATCTTGATCCGGAGATCGTCGGCGCAACTCCTTCCCGCGGTGCGACGAGCGTCTCTTCCGCGACGACCTCTCATCTGACGACGACGACAAGGTAGGGATTTAATTCTTGATGATTCCTTCCCGTGTTTTTATTTCTTTTTGAATAAAGAACCGGCATGAATATTTTCAATTAATTAAAAATTGAATTGCCGTTTAAAAGAAAAAGAAGTGAACAATTTTTATCTTGATTAAAAATTGTTGTAGCCCCTTTCTCCCGTTGTTTATGACTAACGCGGAGGGTGCGGGTCTAACGAACAAGACCCGACAACCCTCCACCGATCCTTTTCGTGTGCGGTTTTGGAAAGCGATGACGAACCGTGCGGCAAGGGCGATCCGTTGATCCCGCAGTGAAGATCGGCCCCCGGGAGGGGCAACGGCGCAGACGGGAGATGAATCGGGCCACCGGAGCAACTCCGGCGGTCCGGCCACCCAACACGCGGCCCGCGCGGGCCGCGTTCCACCTAAGCCGCAGGTCAAACCCATGGCGCCCCTTGGCCGCTCGGCCGAGGCCGAGCCGGCCGGTCCGGTCGGCCGGGCCGGGTCGCCCCGGGCCCAGAACCCCCGTTTTCGGGCCCTCTCCGGTCTTTTGCCCATATCTTGGGCCTAGGACCTCCGATTGACGAACCGTCAGCGGCTACGCGATCCTTGGATCGATACGGTCGTTTCGGTATATTACACTCAAGGTTTCGGAAGACTTTGGGTTCGGCCGGGTTGGTTCGTACACGAAACCAACCGAGCCCTCGGAGCGGAAACGCTCATAACTTGAGCTACGGACGTCCGATCGACGTACCGTCAGCTGTGGTAGTTTCCTCTAAGTGAGATGGAACTTTTGGCATACTCCGCCCGAGGATCGGACACAGGCAGAGTACGGTCGGGTTGGTTTTGCCCTAAAAACCAACCGGGCCCCTGGGACGAAAATGCCAATAACTCTCAGACCGGGCGTCCGATTGACGCGCCGTCTGTTGCGTTGAGATCCTGTTGTCGATACGGAACTTTTGGATACATCAACTTCGGACTACGTGTCAGTTGATGTATCAGCCTCTCGGCTCGTGGAGCGGACCCTCCTAAACGAGCTCGCTGTGAGCGGGAACCCTAGTGCTGGCTGTGACTTCGACGACAGAGCAGAGATCCTCCGTGGACTGCGACGACGACAGAGCAGAGATCCTTCGTGGACTGCGGCGACGACTGTGCGGAGATCCTCAGTGGACTGCGTCGACTACTGCACTCAGCGATCCTACGTGGATCAGTGCTACAGGTCCTGTGTGGGCCCGATCCTGTGTGGGTCCTTACTACCGGTTCTGTGTGAGCCACTGCCTACAGGTTCTGTGTGAGCCCGATCCTGTGTGGGTCTTTTGCGGGGGTTAGTACCTATCGATCCTTCGTGGGTCCGACGACTTAGATGGATCAGTGATCATCTTTGACGTCATCTGAAAAAGTATACCCGGTTGAGCTGAATCTTATGTTATTCTCCTTTGTGGAATGTGTTGAACTATCCTATGTGGATTTACTGTTTACCCTCCTTGTGGATTTGAGTCTTGCTTTCCTGTGTGGATTGAGTTGTTCTTGATCTCGTGAGCAGAGCTAGAATTGGGGACTTAGGTATATGTATGGGCATATACCTAAGTCGAGTCAGATGTTACTTCGTGATTGCACCTTCCTTTTTGTGCTATATCCTTTGTGGATTTCGGGAGACCTTCGGGGGTCTCGGGGTCCTTACTGAGTAGCTTATACTCACCCCTGCACGGGCTATGCCCGCACCTTGTTGTGTTGGATGCAGACGACGGACATCGCTGATCACGGTTGGGGCGTGGAGCAGGACGGTACCTGGAGGTGGACCACTGGGCGGGACGTGCTCGGAGCGGACGTGGGACCCGAGGAGCCTGGAGGCTACCTGTACCCACCCTTCAGGTGGGATTTCCAGTGGACGACACGAGGCCGCCGTATTTTCTTCAGTTGTTGTTCTTTACATTTTCAGTTGTACTTTCAGTTGGGCTTGTATTCCGGCCCCCTTTACTTTTCTGCACTTGGTAGTTACTTTCCGCTTGCTGACTCTGTGGTGGTTGTTACTTATAAAGGCAATGCCTTCCCTGTTTACCGGGATTTTACGCCTTGGTGCTAGTCGCCAGCCCCTGGCCTATGGAAGGCGGGCTTGGGGTAGTCACGGCACGGGCCCCGAGGTCGGGTCGTGACAAATTGGTATCAGAGGTGGTCGGTTCTACCGAAGACTCTGATCGTCTTTTCTTTCTATATGAAGCAATAGTGTTTAGTGTATTGAGTGTGGTTATCAGTTCAGGGAGCCCAGTGTTGGTGCGGCGGCCGACGTATCCGTACACCAGGACCCTGACTCCTGATTTCCGACTTAATGCATGAAAACATTGATTGCGTGTGTGTTTCAAGTTTTCTTTGTGATTACTTGTGTCAGCTCACCGGGTATACTGATCTGCTTCATGAAAGTCTCAAGTTTTCCTTGTGATTACTTGTGCCAGCTCACCAGGTATACTGTTCTGACTGTGGTGCTCTTGTTCTCCTTTTCAGGATGGCCCCGCGACGACAGCCAGCTAGGGTTCCGAGTGTAGGGCGCGACGGCAGCCCACCGAGTGACGAGGCCTCGGTGCAGGGCCCTTTGCCAGCAGTGGCACCGGCGGTAGCTTTACCCGCCGAGCCACCGATGCTACCAGTACCAGACGCTGATGATGCACGTCGCCTCAGGGCACTGCATGAGTTTCAGAGCCAGCGACCGCCCAGGTTTCGCAGTGAGGCGGACCCCCAGGCCGCCGAGGACTGGCTAGAGGCGGTGGTACGGATCTTTAGGCTAGTGAGGACACCAGCGGATCTCATGGTGATTCTCGCGGCGATCCTCCTGCAGGCGGCGGCAGGACGATGGTGGAGCTTGATGCTCCAGGTTTACGATGAGGCATCCTTGCTCTGGACGGACTTCGAGAGCCTCTTCCGCTCTGAGTTCGTCCCGGCCACCCTCCGAGCGGTGCGCATCCAGGAGCTTCTCCAGCTGCGCCAGGGCAGCATGACGGTCGCTCAGTACGCGGCGAGGTTCACTGACCTATCTCGCTACTCGACCGACATGGTACGAGACCCCTTCTTCCGGGCCCAGACCTTCGAGCAGGGCTTGCGGCAGGAGATTCGGGTGTCGCTGATCTCCCTCAGCATTCCGACCCAGGCAGGAGTGCTGGAGCGAGCCCTCTTGATCGAGAGCTTCCTGGCAGAGCCTTCTTCAGCGGCGAGACCTAGCGCAGGGCGGCAGGTAGCTGAGTCTTCGGCAGCAGGTAGCCGACGGATGACTCTCGGGTCCAGGCAGACCAGACCCCCACGCAGACGGCCTCAGGACACCGGCTCAGCAGTGCGGGGCACACAGCGGAGTGCCAGCCTTCCGAGAGGCAGGCAGTGCTACTCCTGCGGCGGGCAGGGTCACATGGCTCGTGACTGCCCGACTCACCGACCAGAGGAGCAGCAGACGGTGGAGGGGCCACCCAGGCAGAGGCAGAGGGTCGACCGTGGCGGTCCGCAGGGAGGAGGCGGACGAGGCAGAGGAGATGGCCGAGCAGCGGGTGGTGGGCGACGCTTCCAGGCTCTACCCCCACCACCACCAGGAGGGCCACCTCGACCACAGGGAGCTGGCGGGCAGGGACAGGCCCAGCTCCAGGCAGTGGAGGCCTACGACCCCGACATGCCAGAGATGATTCTAGGAACGATCTGTGTCTATTCCACCCTTGCTGCAGTACTTATAGACACAGGAGAGAGTCACTCTTTCATAGCCTCTGCCCTTGTTCGGAGCTCGGAGATTCCGACTGAGCCGTTGGCTCGATCCTTACGGCTAGAGACTCCTACGGGAGCAGACTCGACAATTACGCACTGGTGCCGGCAGTGTGAGCTTACTCTAGTAGGCGAGAGCTTCGGCTGGGATCTCCTTGTAGCGGCGTCGAGGCCTTACGACGTCATCTTGGGCATGGATTGGCTATCCACGGTTCATGCCCAGATCGACTGTTTTAGGCGCAAGGTGCGATGTGTTCGCACCGACGGGAGCAGGTTTACCTTCACCGGCGAGAAGGGAACCTTTGCAGCACAGGATGGACTTCCGCGGAGGAGAGTGCAGCCCATCTCTCATCAGTTGGCTAGCCTCATCCTAGGAGCAGTGGACGTGCAGAGTCCAGTTTTTCCTGTAGTGGTGGACCGGTACGTGGACATCTTTCCCGACGACGTTCCAGGGCTACCTCCTCGTAGAGAGGTAGACTTTTACATCGACTTGTACCCCGGGACAGCCCCGATATCTACTCCAGCATATCGGATGGCCCCCGCCGAGCTTCGAGAGCTGCGGGTACAGTTGGAGGACTTGCAGAGCAAGGGGTTTATCCGACCCAGTGTTTCACCCTGGGCTTCCCCGATTTTGTTCGCCAAGAAGGCGGACGGGAGCTTGCGACTGTGTGTCGACTATCGTCGCCTGAACCAGGTGACAGTGAGGAACAAGTATCCGCTGCCACGGATTGATGACCTCTTCGATTAGCTCAAGGGAGCGCGGTGGTTCTCGAAGATAGACCTCCGGTCAGGCTATCATCAGCTCAGAGTTTGAGACGAGGACGTGCAGAAGACGGCCTTCAGGTGTCGGTATGGCCATTATGAGTTCTTGGTTATGCCGTTCGGCGTAACCAATGCTCCAGCAGTGTTCATGAGCCTCATGAACAGGATCTTCCAGCCATACCTCGACCGATTTGTCGTGGTCTTCATTGACGACATTTTGGTATACTCGACGACTGAGGAGAAGCATGCCTACCACCTGTGAGTTGCGCTAGACACACTCCGAGAGCACCATATTTATGGCAAGCTCTCAAAATGCCAGTTCTGGTTACGTGAGGTCCATTTCTTGGGGCACGTCATCTCTGAGGCGGGAGTTGCAGTGGATCCCGTGAAGATCGAGGCAGTGCTAGCTTGGGAGCCACCCAGGAGCGTGATGGAGGTGCGGAGCTTCTTGGGCCTAGCCGGATACTACCGGAGATTTGTGCCAGACTTCTCCAGAGTTGCGGCACCACTCTCAGCCTTGACAAAGAAGGGGAAACCCTTTGTGTGGTCATACAGATGTCAGCAGAGCTTCCAGGAGCTGAGACAGAGATTGACCAGCGCACCTATCTTGAGGTTGCCTGAGGAGGGAGTTGGATACGTAGTTTACTGCGATGCATCAGGGACTGGACTCGGGTGCGTCCTGATGTAGGAGCAAGCCGTGATCACCTACGGATCACGTCAGTTGAGGCCGCATGAGCAGAACTACGCCACTCATGACCTGGAGTTAGCAGCAGTGGTCTTCGCTCTGAAGACTTGGCGGCACTATCTGATGGGCGAGCGCTTCACAGTCTTTTCTGACCACCAGAGTCTCAGGTATAACTTCTCTCAGAAGGACCTGAACCTGAGACAGCGGAGATGGCTTGAGTTCCTCCAGGACATGACTTTGAGATAGTCTATACTCCTGGGAAGGGGAACGTGGTAGCCGATGCCCTCAGCAGGAGGACGGGCATTCAGCTACTTGAGGAGGCGACGGAGCAGCTAGCCTCCTTACAGATATCCTTCGTGGATAGAGACGGAGCAGCCTTTCTTCAGTCTCTCACAGTCTCTCCTCCACTTCTACAGCGGGTCAGAGAGGCTCAGCGTGGGGACGCTGACTGTGAGACCCGGCGTGCACTGATATCCTCAGGTCAGGCGCCTGATGGTTTCTCCCTTGGAGAAGAGCACGACATCCTTTTCAGAGGACGTACCTTCGTACCAGTCGCTTTACGAGAGGAGGTGCTGAGAGAGTTTCACACTTCTCCCTTGGTGGTGCATCCCGGGGTGGCGAAGATGTACCAGGATCTCAGACGACAGCACTGGTGGCCGGGCATGAAGAAAGCTGTGGTAGAGTTCGTTTCACGATGCCTCACCTGCCAGCAGGTGAAGGTAGAGCATCAGGTACCAGCAGGCTTGGTACAGCCCTTGGAGGTCCCGGAGTGGAAGTGGGACGGCATATCTATGGACTTCGTGACTATACTTCCACGCACTTCCAGAGGTCACGACTCCATTTGGGTGGTTGTCGACCGACTCACCAAGTCGGCACACTTCTTACCCATCAGAGAGCAGGGCTCAGTGGAGAGCTTGGGACGTCTTTACGTCCAGGAGATCGTACGGCTTCACGGTGTGCCATCGTCTATTGTCTCCGATCGAGATGCTCGTTTCACTTCCCGGCTTTGGAAGGGGTTGCAGGAGGCGTTCGGGACGCGGCTCCATCTGAGCACAGCCTTCCACCCTCAGACGGATGGTCAGACTGAGAGGACCATACAGACACTCGAGGACATGCTCCGTGCATGTGTTCTCGACTTTGGTCGCAGCTGGGAGGACCACCTACCCTTGGTGGAGTTCGCATACAACAACAGCTACCACTCCACCATCGGGATGACACCATACGAGGCGTTGTACAACAGACCCTGCAGATCACCGTTGTGCTGGACAGACCCTGGGGAGTCAGCACTCGTGGGACCAGAGATGGTCCGAGCAACGACAGAGAAGGTCCAGATCATCCAGGAGAGGATGAGGACAGCTCAGAGCCGGCAGAAGTCATATGCTGACAGGAGGCGGAGGCCACTAGAGTCCGAGGATGGCGACCACGTCTTTTTGCGTGTCTCACCTCGACGTGGTTTACGGAGATTTGGCCGAGGCGGCAAGTTGTCTCCACGCTTCATCGGGCCTTTCCAGGTCCTCAGCAGGATAGGAGAGGTGGCTTATCGCCTGGCTCTACCACCTCAGTTGCACCGGGTGCACGACGTCTTCCACGTGTCTCAGCTGAGGAGAAACGTGCACGACCCGACGCACATCATCGACTTTGGGGAGCTGGACGTGGACGATGAGGCGACTTTTGCGGAGGTCCCAGTGGAGATCGAGGATCGACAAGAGCGGGTCCTACGTGGGCGGTCGATTCCTCTTGTGCGCGTCAGATGGCAGCACGGGAACCTCCAGGAGAGCACTTGGGAGCGGGAGGCTCAGATGCGTGCTCAGTACCCCCATTTGTTCCCCTAGTTTTTGATGTATCTTTACGGGGACGTAAAGCCCTGAGGTGGGAGTAATGTAAAGACCTGCAAATTTCAAGGAAATTTTTTTCTTAATTTTCTTTGGAATTTTACAAGAGCGCAGCTTCAGACGACACCTGATTCCGAGGCCCGGTGTGCCCGGAATAAATTTCCGAAGTTTGGCTCGGGTACGTTCAGTGAACGGACGAGCGGGTTTTTCTATCTTTTGAACCGGTGCCCGGAATCTAATTCTGAGGGCACCGATGAAATCGCAGCGCCGGTATTTGCTTAGAAACGCCTCTTCCGGAGTTGCGTTTGCTCAACCGTGGTTTTTAAAATTTTGGGCTTTAAGTCGGAAATAAAATAAAGGTTGTGCGACAACTTTATTTTATTTCACTTAAGCCGCTTGGAAGTCACTTGGAAGCCACTTGAACTGAGTTAAAGTGGATAGGGTGCTATCCGGAAATACCCTACCCCTTGGTAGGATATTTGTGAGGTGGGGCCCACACGAGCCCGCCGTTTCTTTCGCTAAGTAACGCACCCGCGAAAACCCGTCAAAGTAACTGAAAAGTCAACCGGCGCGTTTTCTTTAATTTCTTAACAGACCATTTAATTGGGCGGTTTATTTCGTGAATTAAATGGGCTGTTTCATTCGTTGAATTAATTCAACGAATTTAATGGGTCGTTACTTACGCGTTTGCGTTCGTTGGCGATTTAATAAAATAGACCAACGTGTCTATTTTGGAGGATTACTCTTTATTCTCTGGGCCTCCACCCTCCCCGCGAAGAACGCGAAGAACGCGAAGAACGCGAAGAACGCGAAGAATGCCGGAACCAAAATTCGACGACGCACACCGTGATCCGCGACGTCGAAAAACTTTTTCCGCGACCTTCTTCTTCTTCTTCGGCGATTCTTCTTCCGCGGCAAACCTACGATCGGCGGTTAAAGGTGAGAATCGAATCCTCTAAATTCTCCCTTTTTATAATTCGATATCAACGGATTTAAATTAATTAAATCCGTTTGATCTTGATCCGGAGATCATCGGCGCGACTCCTTCCCGCGGTGCGACGAGCGTCTCTTCCGCGACGACCTCTCGTCCGACGACGACGACAAGGTAGGGATTTAATTCTTGATGATTCCTTCCCGTGTTTTTATTTCTTTTTGAATAAAGAACCGACATGAATATTTTCAATTAATTAAAAATTGAATTGCCGTTTAAAAGAAAAAGAAGTGAACAATTTTTATCTTGATTAAAAATTGTTGTAGCCCCTTTCTCCCATTGTTTATGACTAATGCGGAGGGTGCGGGTCTAACGAACAAGACCCGACAACCCTCCGCCGATCCTTTTCGTGTGCGGTTTTGGCAAGTGACGACGAACCGTGCGGCAAGGGCGATCCGTTGATCCCGCAGTGAAGATCGGCCCCCGGGAGGAGCAACGGCGCAGACGGGAGAGGAATCGGGCCACCGGAGCAACTCCGGCGGCGGTGCCCGGCGCACCGCCGGAGGATCCGATGCGGCTCGGCCGCGGCGGCGGCGAACCGCCGGACCGCGTCCGCGGTCCGGCCACCCAACACGCGGCCCGCGCGGGCCGCGTTCCACCTAAGCCGCGGGTCAAACCCGCGGCGCCCCTTGGCCGCTCGGCCGAGGCCGAGCCGGCCGGTCCGGTCGGCCGGGCCGCGCCCAGGCCGGACCGGACCCGGCCCAACCGGGCCGGGCCGGGTCGGGTCGACCCGGTTCGGCCGACCCCCAGGGGGGGTTCGGGCCGGGTCGCCCCGGGCCCAGAACCCCCGTTTTCGGGCCCTCTCCGGTCTTTTGCCCATATCTTGGGCCTAGGACCTCCGATTGACGAACCGTCAGCGGCTACGCGATCCTTGGATCGATACGGTCGTTTCGGTATATTACACTCAAGGTTTCGGAAGACTTTGGGTTCGGCCGGGTTGGTTCGTACACGAAACCAACCGGGCCCTCGGAGCGGAAACACTCATAACTTGAGCTACGGACGTCCGATCGACGTACCGTCAGCTGTGGTAGTTTCCTCTAAGTGAGACAGAACTTTTGGCATACTCCGCCCGAGGATCGGACACAGGCGGAGTACAGTCGGGTTGGTTTTGACCTAAAAACCAACCGGGCCCCTGGGACGAAAATGCCAATAACTCTCAGACCGGACGTCCGATTGACGCGCCGTCTGTTGCGTTGAGATCCTGTTGTCGATACGGAACTTTTGGATACATCAACTTCGGACTACGTTTCAGTTGATGTATCAGCCTCTTTGCTCGTGGAGCAGACCCTGCTAAACGAGCTCGCTGTGAGCGGGAACCCTAGTGCTGGCTGTGACTTCGACGACAGAGCAGAGATCCTCCGTGGACTGCGACGACGACAGAGCAGAGATCCTTCGTGGACTGCGGCGACGACTGTGCGGAGATCCTTAGTGGACTGCGTCGACTACTGCACTCAGCGATCCTATGTGGATCAGTGCTACAGGTCCTGTGTGGGCCCGATCCTGTGTGGGTCCTTACTACCGGTTCTGTGTGAGCCACTGCCTACAGGTTCTGTGTGAGCCCGATCCTGTGTGGGTCTTTTGCGGGGGTTAGTACCTATCGATCCTTCGTGGGTCTGACGACTTAGATGGATCAGTGATCATCTTTGACGTCATCTGAAAAAGTATACCCGGTTGAGCTGAATCTTATGTTATTCTCCTTTGTGGAATGTGTTGAACTATCCTATGTGGATTTACTGTTTACCCTCCTTGTGGATTTGAGTCTTGCTTTCCTGTGTGGATTGAGTTGTTCTTGAGCTCGTGAGCAGAGCTAGAATTGGGGACTTAGGTATATGTATGGGCATATACCTAAGTCGAGTCAGATGTTACTTCGTGATTGCACCTTCCTTTTTGTGCTATATCCTTTGTGGATTTCGGGAGACCTTCGGGGGTCTTGGGGTCCTTACTGAGTAGCTTATACTCACCCCTGCACGGGCTATGCCCGCACCTTGTTGTGTTGGATGCAAACGACGGACAGCGCTGATCACGGTTGGGGCGTCGAGCAGGACGATACCTGGAGGTGGACCACTGGGCGGGACGTGCTCGGAGCGGACGTGGGACCCGAGGAGCCTGGAGGCTACCTGTACCCACCCTTCAGGTGGGATTGCCAGTGGACGACACGAGGCCGCCGTCTTTTCTTCAGTTGTTGTTCTTTACCTTTTCAGTTGTACTTTCAGTTGGGCTTTTATTCCGGCCCCCTTTACTTTTCTGCACTTGGTAGTTACTTTCTGCTTGCTGACTCTGTGGTGGTTGTTACTTATAAAGGCAATGCCTTCCCTGTTTACCGGGATTTTACGCCTTGGTGCTAGTCTCCAGCCCCTGGCCTATGGAAGGAGGGCTTGGGGTAGTCACGGCACGGGCCCCGAGGTCGGGACGTGACAATAACCATGATTAACAACCTAGAATTAATTGGGTTTCCAGACACACCAATAAAGAAAATGTTAGATTCTCCTGGAAGTTCAACCGACAAATATATTGAAGGAATGAATATTTAATTAGAAACCTATCAAGAATGTGGGATTGTTTCCAACACTTTCTTCGGGGCACGCACATCCGTCTGTGGAGGACGTGCAGCTGTTACCCCGCATTCCCGCTTTCCAAATGCGGGCAACATTCGCTCCTTGTTCAGGGATGTTTGCTCCTTGATCAAAACGGGATGATGGGATGTCGGTTCTTCCTTCCATGGATTCCTCCTCAGAACTCGTCACCTAGTCCGGGTCTCCCTTATATATTTAATACTTTGTTCCTGAATCTCATTCCCGGTTCCATATATTCATGGATACTGATTAATTACACAACTTCCGTCAGGACATTCCATGGGGTCTTTACATGGTAGCAACCTTCGGTCGGAGTAGATGACAATATTAAGAATTTTAGGGCATCTCTGAGTGCTTGGACATTGAGGAACATGTATTCTTCCTCATAAGAGGGCATCTCAAGGGTGCAGAACCTGAGGCATCCCACGTTGAATGCGGGGAATCATATTCCATAGGCATGTATCTGAGGTTTTCCTCAGCTTACCATGTTTAACACAGGGTATGCTGCAAGATTAATGTCTAGCAGAGACAGTTACACCAAAGGCGTGTCATCCGAGGTTTTCCTCAGGCATCTCATGTTTATCACGAGGTAGGTCGCGGGTTTAACGTCTTTCGGAGATGGTTATGCCATAGGTGTGTCATCCAAGGTTTTCCTCAGGCATCTCAGGTTTATCACGAGGTAGGCCTCGAGTTTAACGTCTTGCGGAGACGGTATGAGAGTGATCAGAACGTCCCATAGAGACAGATCAGATTGGTATATCCCAAGGAGAGAACACCTGTAATAGGGATGGATCAGAACGCCCAATGAGGATGGATTCGAGGTGGTGCGCTCCCTGGAGGGGAGATGTCACAACATAATAGATTATCTGAACACCACTGAGGGTGAATCATGGAGTGTGCACCCCATAATGGGGAATCACCAAGGTTTACCATTTGCTGGGATTGAACCTCATGGAGTTTTCCTACGTACCCCGTATAGAAAATAGGGATCGAAACCCACGTAGTTCAAAGGGTTGACGAATCAGGGTGTACACAGAGGAAAACAACCCAGAGACATGCTGGGGCTTACATGTGGATAGCGGCCCATGTACTGCTAGGAGCAGTGAGGAGGTGGATGGTATGATCCCACTGGGATGTGGCGGCCCGGGTGAGAACCAGGATGGGTGATGGATGGATGAATGAATTGGAGGGGTAATGAAATGGGATCATCGCAAGGGCAACAGTGAAGTTGGGATTGAGCCTTGAAGATACCTCTTACGTATCCCCGTGGCAGGGAATCAAAGTCTGCGTAGTTCGTGATGGTTCCGGTGAACCAACGTGAAGGTGGACCTTGGCCCGATGGTGTTGGGATTGAACCTCATGAGGTTTCCTACGTACCATTCCTTGACATGGATCAAATTCCTCGTAGTTCGGGTGAAAATGGGGGCTTGGCACACCGAAAAGAAGACGGTTTGGGCCAATGATTGTTGGGCTTGAACCTCAGGGAGGCTTCCTACGTACCATGCCTTGACACAGATCAAAGTCCTTTTAGTTCAAATTAGATGTGGAATACAGTTTAATGTCATGCGGGATGGGGGTGAACCGACGTGAATGAGGTCGGAACGACAGAGTGATGGGATTGAACCTCATGAAGGCTTCATACGTACCATGCCTTGACACAGATCAAAGTCCTCGTAGTTCAGGTGGTGATGGTGGGTGTCAGCGAACCGACATGAAAGAAAAGAGGCCTTGGTCCAGATGGTGTGGGGATTACACACTAGGCTACCCAGGTGTTGGTGAACCAACGCGAAGGAGGTCGAAGTGACCAACGGGTGATAGACTTGAACCTCATGGGGGCTTCCTACGTACCATGTCTTTATATGGATCAATGACCATGTATTTCAGGTTGGGTTTTGTCAGCGAACTGACGTGAAAGTGAACCAAGGGGGTCCACTGGTGGTGGGCTTGAACCTCATGGAGGCTTCCTACGTACCATGCCTTAGAATGGATCAAAGTCCTCATAGTTTGGGATGGTCAAAACGGCTTACCGCTGGGCCGAAATGCAGTTTAATGTCATGTGGGACAAGAGTGAACCCTGACGTGAATAAATGACGGGCGATGGGCTTGAACCTTATGAAGGCTTCCTGCGTACCATGCCTTGACATGAATCAAAGACCTCGTAGTTCAAGTTGGGTTTTTTCGGTGAACCGACGTGAATGTGAACCCGGGGGGTCCACTGGTGGTGGGATTGAACCTCATGGAGGCTTCCTACGTACCACACCTTAGCATGGATAAAATTCCTCGTAGTTCGGGAAGGTCACAATGGCTTATCGCAAGGAAGAAAAGTAGTTTAACGTCATGAAGGATGAGAGTGAAACCTGACGTGAATAAATGATGGGCGGTGGACTTGAACCTTACGGAGGCTTCCTACGTACCATGCCTTAGCACGGATAAAAGACCTCATAGTTCAAATGGATGTGCAGTTTAATGTCATGCTGGACAGGGGGGCATACAGTTTAATGTCATGCTAGATGAGGGCATACAGTTTAACGTCTTGCTGGATGAGGTATTGTCATGGCCAATGCTTACTCTAAGCCCACGTGAGTCGTGCTCGGTGTGAGAAACAAGAGACATCAGAGACCTGACGACCACGTCGTGAAGGGTGCGTCCGTGAGAAACTAAGAGGGGCTTATGCGTTAGACAACCCATGGTGCTGGGACTTACTCTAGGATGGAGGCCCGAAGTGTGGAAAAGTGCAGTGGGAGAGGGATTTGGGACCAAATATGGAAGGTGCCTCATTCCCTATCGCTCCCTCCACTGGCCTCGGCAGTGGGGAATTACGGAGGTGCATGGGTGATACCTTCCGCAAGAGAGGCTTGGGGGCTTACACCAAGGTGGTTTTCCTTATCTTGTGGACATATGCTACTCCGAAAATGAGGATATCATCCCATGTGAGGGTGATTCCATTCCTGTGGAGACGAGTGGCGTAAAGAATGTCCGAGATGGGGGGACCCTGCATGCGAGGCATGGGGTCGGATCACATTTTAACGTCATGTGTTGAGGATGAGGTGCTTGGCAGTTTAACGTCCTGCAGCTCGGACGAGGTGGGTTTACTCTGCACCCCTAGGACTTACATGACTGGTACCCTCATCTACTTGGGGGAGGGAAGGTACTGGCAAGGCCATATAGAAGGGGGTGGAACAGTCATGAGGATGATGATGGTTTCAGGCTTGATCCTTGAAGAGGCTTCCTACGTATCCCCGTGGAATGGAATCAAAGTCCACATAGTTCTTCTGATGATGGCTTACCGCCGATTGGGGGTTTCAACGGCTTACTGCTGGATTGGGTCATAACGGCTTACTGTTGGATTGGGTCACAGTGGATTACCGATGGATAAGGATAACATTGTCTTACCACTGGATAAGGATCACAACGAATTACTGCAGGATAAGAATGTCAACAGCTTACCAATGGATGAGGATGAAAACGACTTACCACTGAATGGAGTGACAATAGTGGATGGGGCTTATGCAAGGAAGTTGCCCGGGTGCCGCTATGGAGCGGGAATGATGAATGGGGCTTATGCAAGGATGCTGTTCGGATGCAACTATGGAGCCTCAATGGTGAATGGGGCTTATGCAGGGAGCTTCCTGGGTGCCGCTATGGAGAGGAAATGGTGGATGGGGCTTACGCATGGAGCTGCCCGGGTGCCGCTATGGAGCGGTAATGGTGAATGGGGCTTATTCAAGGATGCTGCTTGGATGCCGATATGGAGCAGCAATGGTGAATGGGGCTTACGCAAGGAGCTTCCTGAGTTCTTCTATGGAGCGACAATGGTGAATGGGGATTATGCGAGGAAGCTGCCCGTGTTCCCCTATGGAGTGGCACTGGTGAATTTGAATTACACAAGGAAGCTACCCAGGTGCCGCTATGGAGCAGCACTGGTGAATGGGGCTTACGCAAGGAAGCTACCCGTAATGTCTTCCTCATGTCTGGCTATGAGGGAATATCAACCCATTGGTGAATTGAGGCCTTCACCTATGCACTGGTGCACAATAGGGATAATACCAAGGGGCGTTGGAATCATGCCACTATAATCATGGCGTTAGGCGTCCTATGCTTGGAGCATAAGTCATCTCTTGTTTAGTGCAAGAGGAATCCTACGTTAGAAACATAGGACATAGTACAGATTAGAGTCTTGTAGGTAGGACTATTGGTATCTCATGCTAGGAGAATAAGGAATCTCTTATTTGGAGAAAGATGCATCCTATGTTTGGAACATAGGGAGAATACTACAGTTTATAGTCTTGTAGATAGGACTGTTGGCATCTCATTCTTGGAGTATGAGGCATCTCTTGATTGGAGAAAGAGGCATCCTATGTTCAGAACATAAGGCATTAATATAGTTTATAGTCATGTAGGTAGGACTGTTGACATCTCATGCTTGGAGCATGAGGCATCTCTTGATTGGAGCAAGAGGCATCCTATGTTCAGAACATAAGGCATTACTACAGTTTATAGTCATGTTGGTAGGACTGTTAGGCATAAGGTGACTAGAAATGGTTGGTGTTGGGACTTATGCAAGGGAAACCCTTTCTGGTTCAACCTAGCATAGGATCCAAGTGATTAGGTTTGGAGGAGTTTCCTGAGGAATGGTTTGACTCGAGGTACTTGGGGAATTGATGATGAGAAACTCAACTCAGGACATGGGAATGAAACCAAGAGGAATATGTTGACTCAAGGTGTTTCATGGTGTGTGGAGGAGTATCTCAAATCATGGTGTTCCAAAGTTGGGAGAGGGTGCGTATAAGGGCGGAATGGAAAATCCCGACATCCCAGCCTGATAAGTTCGTGGTGCGACTCTCCATTTTTCATGGGGGTCTGTGACGAGAGCGAAGGAACCATCAGGTGCAAAGGTAGGGTCCTCGCAAAGGATAGGTCTTCGCGAAGTTGCTTCGCGGAGCAAAGTCTCATGGAGCAAAGGGATCTCGCGGAGCACAGGCCTCTTGTGGAGAAAGGGTGGCTCGCAGATCAAAGTCCCATGGAGCAAAGAGATCTCACAGAGCATGGGCCTCTTGCAGAGTAAGGGTGGATCGTAGAGTACTCGCGGAGTAGCATCGCAGAGCATGGGCTCACGGAGCATGGAATCGCAGAGCATTGGCTCACGGAGCTGCAACGCGAAGGAAGCTGCTCGCAGAGCATGGCCTCACGGAGCCGCAAAGCGGAGCTCCACAGACTGGGAGATCGGCCACCCAAGGGGAGGAAAAATGGCCGTCCAGAGAAGGGGGGGGGGGGGGGGCGAGATGGATATTTATAGGCAGGGGTGCCATGAAATAGAGCTCACGCGGTGCGAAGGGGACTTCGGTGCTTCGCGGCGGGTCGCGAACGTCAACCGAATTCACAGAGAGTTACCACCTCCTCTACTTCGCAGCGGGTCTTCACGGCATGCCGCGAATGTCAGACGGGTTTGCGGAGACTCTCGTATCATTACTTCGTGGCGGCGCTCCGCGATCACGGAGGGGGCTTCCCGAATGGGTTTCACGAACCAGTTTTCCAGCCCACCTTCAAATGTTCATATCTCCTAATCTGTAACTCCATTCAGTCCCTGTGACCTATCAAATCGAAGCATGATAAAATGTATACGATCTTGGATCGTGTATGATAGCATCTGAAAAAATTTGAGGATGCATTTTCTAGGGTCTATAGGGATGAATAATTTTTTTGTTTTATTTAAGGAAATGATAATTTAATATAAGCATTAAAATGATGGCCCCAAACCATAGGGGTGCAATGGAAAGAAAAGATCCATAATAAATTACTACATCAATTTCATGAATTTGGATAATTAAGAAAATTAGTTCATTGATCCAACGGTTAATGAGGGAAAATAGGCATCAAGGACCTATAAAACCAAGTAAATAAGGAAGATCCTATTTAATGACTACTATTGAGGTTGGAAGTTATAGTTATGTTTTTTTGGGTACACTTATTCCCTAATCCATATTTATAGATGTTTTGTTACCACCTCAATAACTGTAAATTAAATTATAAGTAAAATACCTAGTGGAAGGACTAATGAAACCAAATCATATGAATATTATTCATGATTTTTGGGAAGTTACATCTTATAAATATATCTCATATTTCCATAATACATTGTGGTATTAGGAACATATTATAATTATTTATAAAGTGATCATATAAATTTCATGTTGGGAAATGTCAGTACATGTCCTGGAATTTTTTTTGATCATCTATCAATGTTGTATATGAACACCATAAGAAAGTTAATTTTATCATATAGGTCTTGATAACCAATAATGAATTTTATGATATCTAAATTAGTAAACTATATGTTCTGAAATGTACATGAAGGTAACATTGCATTATTTTTGGGTTGATTGTGTTTATTGAAAAAGATGGATTCCAAGGTTTGTTGTGGAGTTCCAGAGTGATTTTTGGAAAGGTATTTTGGTATAGATCCAAGAAAAAAGGGTGATGGTGATTTCAAATGTTTCCCACAAGACAACATTTGTGATCATAACACCAAAATACTGAAAATTATAGTTTTTAATGCATGCTTTGAAAGTTTATGAAAGAACATTTTACACGACGCAAATAGATGGAGTTGTGTGCACCCATGAAAGAGAGTTATGCATGAAATACGATTTTACAACATGAATTTTAGTGCATGGTAAGATGTTGCATGCACATAGGATGGATATAAGTTATTTTTCATGTAGTTCTATCCAAATATATATATAGTCATCCACCCCATCATTTTAGTAGCTCAACCCTGGGAGAATATTAGGGCTCTGAATCATGTAAGATTTTTGAGAAAAGCATAAATGTTGTGTGAAAGAAGAGTTGAGAAAAGTAATGAATCAAATTTTCTTTACATGAAGAAAATGGATTGTGTCTTCATGAAAAAGGGAGGTGAAAAAAAGTATGAAAGTTGTTTGAAAGTTTGAGCTACATGGTAAAATATAAATGTCACACATAAGTTCGTAATGTTTCATTCAAGATATCCAATGTTTGTGTGAATGAAAATGCTATGTGAACCAGAAGTGATTTTCCATTGAATCCTTGGTAAATTGGTATTCATAAATTTGATGAATGTAGAACTTAATGATGCACTAAAATAGGTGTATAACATATTTATTCATGTGATAAAAGAGGATTATTAAGAAGGAGAAGTGATAAAACTTCAATTGATAGGTAAATGAGATTTCTAATTATGATTGTATGTAAACCAGGAGGGATAAAGAGTCCACTCATAAAATTTTTAAGGAAGAGAGTCTGGGCATAAAACTGATCTATCCAGAACCAATTTTTGGATGTGATACTTTGTGGATTTCATACATCAGAACATTTTCAATTTATTATCTTTAGATGTATCCTAGTGAGGGTGAAACAAGTAATATTGTTCTGTCTCATGCATGCATTGATTTCTGCTAAAACATTTCTACGTGAAAGCGAGAGTAGAGTGTTTTGTTTAATAATGAAACAAGATATAAGGGGGTAGTTATGATAATATGTCATTCCATATTTCACCCCCACCTCCAAGGGTATTTAACCTTGATAGGATTAATTTTAGTATCATAGCTTGAGGTTTAAAGTTAATGGTTCCCTCTCAATAAACTAAAAATAGGTTGTCAATCATAATGGGATTCAGATATTTGATTTAAAAAAATTTGAATTATATAAGAATATGATGCAATACTGTTTTTGATCTTTAGGTATGAATGTTTAATCAATCACAAAACATGGTATTTCAACTAGTGTGGACAATTTTTCAATATTAGAAGCTGGATGATGGGAATTATATGTTGACTCCAAAGGAATCAATTTTATAGGGGGATCCCTATCCAATTAATTATATATAAATATGATATCATGTAATACATCACACACTATCTGGGAAAAGTTTATAAATACTGTTGAGGGAGAATAAAAATTCATAGAGAAAAATCTTCAAGTTCTAGGGAACAATTATAAAGATATTAGAAGGCACCCTATTGACTCTATTGATTCATTATTTGATAGGCATATTTTTTTTATGGAAGTCAAGTGTGGTCTCGGGGAAATGATTTATTTTTTAAATATTTTTAATCTCATATTAATAATTCTTCCACCTTAGTTTTATATGAAAGTTTCTGTTTTGGAAAATAAAGACCCTATGGAGATGACATTGGATAGTCTGAACAATACTCTTATTGAATACGAGATAAAAAATAAATATAATAAGTCTATGGAAAAAGGGAAGTCCAAATAAGTGGCATTCATGGCCAAGAATAATCTCACCATTGAATATGGTTTAGAATAAGAAGATAATGATGAGATGATGTCATTACTATCCTGAAATCATTAAATTGGAAAATGAATGTTCAAAGGGAAACATCCCCTTTATTTGGATATTGAAAGGATGGAAATCTTATAGAAAATTTCCCATAGAAGTTTGAAGATTATGATGAGGATGAAGTCTAAATTCCCATGATTAATTCTTCATCCAATGTGAAAGCTAAGAAAATTAAGAGAAATTTTCCAAAATGAAAAATCTCCTTTCACAATAAAATTGCAGTTAAGAAAAATATGAGGTTAAAGGGATAGAGAAATATATGGATTGTAGATAAAATGCAATGGTAGAAGTAGTAGGTAGCTCCAAAAATGGCAATAAAGTGATAATAATGAATAAATAGTTGAAGGAGGATTTGATATAGAGGTTGAATTAGAATCCACTATTGAGGTGATATATGTATGGGTTTCCAAAATGAAGAAAACAAAAGAAGTGGTTAGTGATAACAACTCTATATATAGTAGTAGGATGAAGAGAATTATGAGCTAATGGAAGAAAATTAAAATCCTAAGTCTTTATTACCCGAGGACTCAGAAATTATTAGTGAGTATGATCTCAAAGCTTAAGAGCAGAAAAGGGTGATCAATGGTTTGAATGAAACAATGAGAGTAAAAAATAAAACGTATTTAATAACATGAAGAGGAAGTCATCAGCCTGTAAATAAGATGGAATACTAGGAGATTATATTGGATGTAAATCTAACATTAGGAAATCATATTACTTTGAGGATAAAAAATATACTAGTAGAGCATAGAGGCCTATCAAAATAGAAGTAATAGAAAAATCCAATTTATAAGGCTGGTATGGTGCTTGATAAAAAATATAACGATATGTTTATTAATGTATGACCATAAGAACCCACTATGGGAATGGACATTATTTTGGGTAAAAATCAAAACCAGATGATTTAGAGAACCCAAGGGAAAACCATTAGTGTGATAGGGACACAAAAGATTGCATGCCATACTTGATCTTATTTTTATGTAATGCTTGGACATTCATAAAATTTCTGTTCCATATCTAATAGGTATCGAAGGGATAAAGACTAATATAGAAATTTGTACATAGCTCAATACTCCAAAACATCATTTGATGGTCACTAATTTTGGTGTATACGATTCAAGAAAATTTAAAGTTATTTCTCATCAATAATGAAGATGAATGTTCCAAAGTATACTTAATGTGGTCATAAGAAGAAATCCAATGCATCATCCAATGATAAGAAAATGAAAAATTGATTTGTAGTTATGCAAGAGGAATTCGGTCCATCATACTCCAAGTAAGATCACGATTTTCAATCCATATAAGGTATGCTGTCAAAAAAATGGATAAAGAAGAAATGTGGTGAGAAGGTAGTGGTTGCAGAGATTTTCATTAAATAATTAGATCTTTTTGGTGCATAAATACTTGATAGTGGATGTATATCTAATCTGATTGGAAAAAATAACTTATAATTGGAATAAATTAATGCAAGGATGGTTTATTCATATTTTGAAATAATGAATTCCTGATGATTATTAGCATAAGAAAATCCAAATACGGGGATAAATAAATGAGACGTGATGATGTATTAGTTTTTGAATGTCTCAGTCACAAATAACTTAGTATTAGTCAACTGTGTGACTCGAGAAATGTTATACGTTTTAATTATAATATTTTTATCATCAAAGGTAGATATAGTGTAGTTATTATATAGAAAAAAAGAATGAAGTGAAATCTCTAACTTGTAAGCAGAGAAGAAGATATGTTCTTTTTATCTAGAGAAGAAGAAAACTAGTAGTGGCATAAATGACTTGGATATCTATGCCAACCATACATGGAATATCTATCAAAATATGATCCATTTCTAGACCCCAGATACTATCACAAGATCATACTCATATGTGTGATGCTTGTCAACATGAGAATATTATCATAAATACACACAAAACAAAAGGAAAAAAATCCAATTAAGTGTTTGAATTTGTGTGTGCATATGTATGTGGACCAATATCAGCAAGAACCATGTAAAAGAAGAGGTATTTAATTCTATTCATTAATTATTTCATCATGATGGAATGGGTGTTTGTCATCTCCCACAATTCCGATGTGTTCACTTCCATAAAATAGTACATAGGGAATATTAATGGATTCATGGACAAATTATTATGAAGTTCATACTAATAATGGTATGGAAATTAAAAAATAGTCACATGGAAGACTATCTCATGAAACATGTTATAAGAAATCAAGTTTAAGTAGTGATAATTCCTAAAAATAATGGAGTGGTGGAGAGGAGAAATTTCATTATAGTTTACATTTATAGAAAAATTCATTTTGAGAAGAACATACTAGAGAAATTATGGAAGGAAATATCCATGACATTGGGCTACATATCCAACATGTCTCTATTATGCCTAAAAGAAGAAAATTATGTATATGATATAGGTTATATAAAGAAGAAAACATTGAAATACTTTCGAGTATTTGGAATTAAATGTATTCTTCTCAATAATAAGAAACATAGGAAATTTTAATCACATGGAGATGAGGGGATATTTCATAGATATTCAGGGAAAAACAAAACATAAAAATGTTTTAACAAGAGTCTTGGAATGGTAGTTGAAAGAAATGATGTCAGTACAGTTGAGAATGACTAGAATATTCAACAACACAGTGAATAGTTCCATGATGAAAGTGAAGAAGAGGTTAGAACCATAAGGGGAGTTAAAGTGAAAAATGCTAATTTAGAAGAACAAACTAATGATGAACTGTAGGAAGTCAAATCTATATTTTCACAAAAACTAATGATTTAGAGAAAAATTGATAGACATACATCATTAGTGATTAGCTAGCAGCAGTTCAAACACATAAGATGATGTAATTATTATAGTAATCCTTCCTATATTAGATAGAGAATAAATGTTTTGATGAATCAGCTTGAGATAAGAATTTGTTTCAGGCCATGAATGAAGAGTTTGACCAAATTGAGTGTAATTAGACATGTGAGATTGTTTTGATCCCAACATATAAAAATTTCATTGGGACCAAATGTTTCTTTCATAAAAAGTTGTATGAATATGGTGCATAGATTCGAAAAAAGGAATGAATCATGTGAAAAGGGTACTCCAAAATAGAGGGTCTAGATATTGATGAAATGGTTTAACCTATTGTGAAGATAGATACAACTAGATTATTCATGGTCATATTAGTGAAAAGAAAGTTCAATGTTTTTAGATGGACATCATGTCAGAATTTTTCAATGGGGTTCTACAAGAAGAAGTGTATATCGAGCATCCAAATGGTTTTATTATTAATTAATATGAGAATAGACTTAGTTAGCTGAGGAAGACCCAATATGGGATGAAGCAAAAATTGAGAGTGTGGTATCCAAGGCATGATTAGTTTTTTGTATACTCAATTTTTGGTGTGGGGTAATTTATTACAATATATATATCAACAATTATAGTAATAAGTGGATGATGGTGTTGTTGCATGTCGATGAAAATATCTTTAGTGGATCAATGAATATCAATACAAGCAGTTCACATAATTCATGAAATATGAGTTCTAATTGTCCATGATTGGTGAACTGACCTTTTTTATTAGTTTACAAGTTACACAAGGGAGGAATGTAACATTAATTTCTCAATCCAAATATTCCAAGGAGGTTCTAAGAAGATTTGGAAAGCATAATTCTAGGGATATGATGACTCCTGGGACCACCTAAATGAAACTATCATGATATGATGAATGAAATACAATTAATGTCATAGAATATAAGAAATAATGGGTAATATATTATTCATGATAGTGAAAATACCTAATATTGTGTTTCTTACATGACGAGAAGCATGAAATCAAAGTAATCCACAGTAAAGATACGTACTTTTTGTTAAAATAGTACTTTAGTATATCAAGGTAATAGTGAAATTTGGTATTTTATATAATGAAAAAAATAACCAAGAGTTACTGGGTTATAAAGTTATAGATTGGACTGGTTCAACAATTGATATAAAATCAATGTAAGGTGGTTTATTATATCTTGGAATATTGTTTAATCATTAGATATGTAAGAAACAAGATTTAATTTCATTGAGCACCAAAAAAGTGGAATATATTGCTACTACTCAAGATTTCATGCAATTATTGTGGATGAAGCAGTAGCTTGATGACATGGGAGTCGAAGTGAAGTCTCTGAATAAAGTCTATTGAGATAATTCATGGTCTATAAATATTAGAAAAAACCAATTCTATCACTCAAGGAAAAATAAAATTTTATCCATGTATAATTTTATCATGTAAAAGGTGAAGTGCGGGCTTGTGAAGTCATATTATGTACCCACAAAACTATAGGTTGTAGATATTCAGAAAAATGCCTTACCTAAAGAAACATTTGAACATTGTCTATTGGATTTTGATGTTTAGTTGACTCCCCAAACATAAAATGTGTGGATGTGGGACCCCCTCTCCCCAAGGTATGATTTATTTTTCCCTATGTTTTTGAACTATGTTATTTACCTTGTTGGATACCACAAATGAGTTCCCCTCAAGTTTATTGATAAAGGGAGAGAAGTTGTGGCTATAAAAGAGGATAAAATTTCTTAATGAAGAGAAGGGGAGAATCTGAATGGGGTAGTAGGGAAGTAGGGGGAGTTTTAAACTAATGATTATAAAGAGAATATATCAAGGGATATATATCATAAAATATGAGTTTCTTAATGAAATTAGTTAAATAGTTTTGTAATTAATTGTTTTATTGATGAACGTTCGATGCTACTATTATTTCTCACAATAAGAATAGATCATGTGGTCTTAGAGTGTGCATTGAGTAAATAAATGATTTCTCTCTGAATCCCACAAATATTTTTTTTTTGAAAATGATGGAAGAAGATTTAATTAGGTATGAAAATTTGATGAATTGACAACAAACCCAAAGGGGATATTTATTAGGAAAAAATCCCTCAAGGTACCATTTCAATGTTTTTGGGTTGGTTGTGTTTGTTGAAAAAGAAGGCTTCCAAGGTCCGTTGTAGAGTTCCATAGATATTGTTGAAAGTTATGTTGACTAAGATCCATGAAAAAAGAATAGACCAGAGGTACATAAATATGCATATACAAGGTTTTTTGAGATGTTGTGCACAAGACAACATTCTATATCATCATATCAAAATAATGTAATGGAATTTTTTCATGAATGTTTTGAAAGTGAGAGAAATGAATATTTTCATGATACAAAGAGATAGAGTTTCAAACACCCATGAAAGAGCATTAAATTCCAAATAAGGTTTCAAAACATAAATTTATATTCTAAGGAAAATGTTTCATGTTTATAATAATGTGTCGAAGATTTTGTGTGTAGGTTTGGACGAGTCTATAAATAAGCGGATACCCCCTAATTTTAGTATCTCAACCCTTAGAGAATATCATTGTTCTGAATATTGTAAGAGTTTCATGCAATGTTTAAAAGTTTCATGTAAGAATATTTTCATGAAGAAACGATTCAAATATTTGTTGTGTGTATAATATAACTTGTTTGTACATGACCAAGTGAGGAACATGAAAATTATGAAAGTTGAGTGCAATTTTTAGTTTCACAACAAATATTAATTATTGCGTGCATATTAATAGTGTTTTGTGCAAGACATCCAAAGGATGTATGAAATAAAATGTTGTTTGAACCAGAAGGGACTTCAATGTGAATTTTTTGAGAAGTGGTATTCTTCTAATGGATGAAATTGGAACATAATGATGCACTAAATGAGATGTAAAAAAATTGATTCATGTGATCAACGGATATTTTTTTAATAATAATTTATCACGCTTTACTTGAGATATCAACGATCTTTTAAGTTGTGATTGAATGTAAATCCGAGGGTACAATGAGTTTTCATCAAACATTTTATAGGAAGAGAGCCTAAAATAGAAGTGATCTAGCCCAAACCATTTTTTTGTAGTGAGCCTTAGTGGATTTGTTAAATTATCACATTTCTATTGTATGCTCCTTGGATGTATCCTAGTGAGGGTGAACCAAGTAAAATCATCATGTATCGGGCGTGCCTATATATCTAGTCATATTCTGCTATTGGGAAGAGATAGAATATTGTTTTTAACAATGAAACAAGATTTGAAGGGGCTATTGTTTTAATATATCATACACCGATTCACCCCCCATCTCAGGGTATTTAACCTAGTTAGGATAATATTAGAAATATCATTATAAATTGAACCTTGTATTCTTATCTATCATTGGATATAGTACAATATTTTCCTTAGATACATAGAATTAAAAATTACGAGGAAGAACAATTTTTAGTGGGGGAATGTAACAGAAAAATATTAAAAATAATATTTTTTATTTAATTAAAAAACTAATGTGTTTAATAACTTGTGATGCAAGTAATACCAAACCAAAATAAAAAAATTATTATATAACTTTTAATATTTATTCATATAATTGGAAGTTAAAAATAGTGGTAACTAAATTATGAAATAGTTCACATATAGAAAAAAATAAAAGGTCATCGTTAATACTAAGGAATTGTTAAATCCAATTAGTGTAGTTATCATTAGATCTAGGATCTAAAAAAGAAAGGTGAACCCTATTGATATGAGTAGTAAAATTTAGTCTTATAAATATCACTGTTATAGGGGTTTAAATCACTCACCCATTTAAAGGAATAAACCCTCATTGTGCACTCCATACCCCAAACCCAGTTAGTACATCTACACTTACAATTTGGTATCAACTATGATTCCATTTGTCATGCCCAACCACCCTGGGCCATGAACATGGTAATTTAACCCTATGTGTCTCCATTAATAAATTGGTTTTAATCATTTACACCACAATCTATTAAGTATTGGGTTCACTTATCAGACTAATGAATATCGCCACATCTTCATAGGTCAACACATGTTCTTTTAGTGTGCTTTTTCCTTACACACATACACCCTATAAAACATCCCATAGGATAAGCCATCTTGAAACTACTTTAAGCCAAACAAACTTAAATGTTGTGTCCTAATTAGGTAGGCTCCTGAAAAATTATATGTTCACCTTATTTAAAAATGTAGTAACATTTAGTATGTTATGTAACACTTTTACACGGGTGTTATGAAACTTTCTTATGTGTTATTTTATACATCTTACACTCTTTAGTTGTTGATTTATAAACTTATTTAAAAATTGGAACTTTTTTTGAATGGAATTTTAGTAGGTTGTATTTTCTAGTATTATCCATAGTTTTTATGTTCTAATATCATGTGAAACATGATGTTAAATTTTATGAGCAATCCATTATAGAATTTGATCAATTATATTCCCATTTACCTTCTTCTAATGGGCTTCTTTGGTGGAAATGGTGTTGAAACCCATGTTCTAACTGGGATAAAATATATCACCAACTATAAGTAAAATGAACATTTGAGACTTCAGAATGGAGTATTTAAAGGTAGTAAACAAGATAAACACTTTGAAAAATGGCACCTACATTTAAATTCAGTTTAATAAATCATTTGAATGAATTTGGAAACAAATAGAGTATATTTAGGTTCAAAATAGTTAAAAATAGTTGAATTGACTCCTATATCATCCAAAATGGACTCTGATTGATCAATATAAGATCACAATTGTATCAATGTTTGAGGTTTACCAATTATGTATTAATGGAATAGTATGTTGGATCAATTATTGGAAAGTAACCTAAAATTTTATTGGTTCCAGAATAGTGTTTTCTTCTCTAGAATGGGGTTATTGAAACACCATTATTTTAAATTAAACTTGAACACCTTTATTGAGATAAATTTTCCTTTTTTATGTCATTAATTCGATTTTAATTTTCTCATCACGAGCATTCAGAATATTCTTTTAAAAAAATGAATTTGGGAATCAAGAATATTCCTTTCATTGGAGTGTCTCCTTTACTCATTTCCAATTTGACTCCAATAGATTTGATACCACTAGTTTTTTTGATCACTTGGAATGGGATTGGATGAATAACATTTGTAACAAAATAGTTGATTTATTTCCCTAGAACAATGATTTATCAAACTCTATCTATAACTCCCTCCCTATTTATGGAACTATACCACCTCTCTTTAGTATAACAAGAAATATCTTGAATAGATGATGGTCGAACACTCCCATAGAACACTTAAAATTTTTATGTTATGAGGGGTAAAAATTTTACATTACTCCCACCTAAACCAAAAAACATCAAATTAGCTTGGAATTATCCCAATTCATTCAATAGAATAGTTTCTAGACATGTAACATCCATGGTTGACATCAACGATTTGGTGGAGTAGATGCACCAACCTTTGAAAAACCTTAATCCAGGAAGACGGATGAATCCCTCAACATTTTCATCAAGTGGTTTATTATAATTAGATAAAACTTATTTGGATTTTTCACTGAAAATAAATTTTAAAATTAAAATAAAATTGTAGTAAATTGTGAAACATGTTGTGAATAATAAATAATTGATTATGAAATAATATATATATTCACATCATAACATTACTTGAGACTCCATTTTTTATATATATATACAACTGGTAAATTAGAAGATAGATTCTTCCTGAGTACATGAAGGTGTAGTGTATTTATTAGTTTCTTTGTAAACCCCTCCCTTGAATTGTGGTAATATATAAAATAGGTAAATCACAGGTATATTCTCATAAATAAGAAATAATGATGTATGTTGAGGATAAATGTGTCTAAATAACTAAGGTACATATCATACTTTTTGGTTATTTCAATTTTTCAAACTATTCTACTCTAATCTTTCAATGATGTAGATATTTTTTAAGTTGATTTAGCTCTTACAGAGACTATAAATGAAAACTATTAATTGAGGTGTTAAAAATAAAACAATAAAAGTGGTGAAAAAGATAGTTTTTTCTTGATTAATGAAATGAAATATGTATGACATCTTTTATATTACCTATAAGTAAATGAACATGTTTCATATGTTTTGGATATTAAAAATGTATTTACATATGAAATAAGACACATGAATAGTGCATATTGTATTATTTTGAAAACAAAAAATATAAAATTTTCACATTACATAAAAAATAATTTTAGTACCATAAAAAAATAAATTAATAAAATTCAGAGAGGAGGTAATTTGATACGAAACATGAAATAAATCTTTTGTGAATAAAAAAAATCTTTGAATGAAAGTATTTAACAAATAAAATAAATCACAATAATGTAAACCAACAAATGTTGAAAATATTCAATATAAGAAAGAATCATTGAAATTATATAAATAATGATTTGACAAAAAAATTAGACTATGAACATGATTTGGAATCAAATTTGACTAAAGGTCGATTGCAAGGAAATCTAGAAACCAAGATTGTATGTACGATGAGACAAAGAAATTATGGGATAATGAGATCTCATATTATCCACATTCTTTTAAATGTTCTATTTTGTTCACATATGGATGGGTATACACTGTAAAATGGAATGAATCCCAATTAGAATGAAAATTTATGCCTGTGGTGGGACACTAGATTGGTCCACCATGAATCCAATTGATTGTGTAACTAGTTGTGAAATCTATATAAATTAAAATTGTAAAAAGACATTGATACACTATTGTGAGGGTGTTTCCTTGCAATTGTACTTGTGGTTCGTGTTATGTGAAGAAGGTGAAATTTACTACATGTGCACGTCTTTTCTTCTATACACCCCACCCCTCATGGTGACTATAGTTTTGCAAAACCTATAATTGTATCATGAATTTTCCCTCCCCTCCACATAATTATATTTTTACTCCCCAATAGGTTATTTCCTACATATTCCTATGAATCCTAATTTCCCATGACATTAAAAAATACCCCTATGCCCCCCAATTACTAAAATTGGATACATAGACAATAGAAACCCATTTATTTTAAATCTCTCACTGGACTCATCAAAATTCAAGTCACATAACCTATTGCATAGCCAATTAATGATCCCTCTGATAAAAACCGTTGGTTTTTTTGCATCCAATTAGATGTACATTCCTTCATGTCTCCAATCCTATTTATTTGAATCAAGAACAAGGAATAAACACATGTATTTCCCTTTTTAGGACTTTAAACTTTCAAAAAATGTTTATCTTATGAAGTATTTACTTAATATGAAAGACACAAACCCACTCAGACAACACAATGTAGATAAAATTATAACCCATTAGGCCTGTTTCAGAGTTAATATACCAGTATAGTTGATCTATCTTTGAAACTGATCGACCATTTACAAATATACCATTATTTCAAGAAATATACCACTAGTTTATACTATCTCTAGTTTTATCAACATCTAGTATGGATCTACCACTAGATTGAAACCATTGGTGTACATATACTTTTATTCAAAATTAATTCTTATAAATACTAGTTTAAGGAAATAATTTCTTTCAGTCCCACATTAATTTAATAATAATTATTCTTATACCACTCCACTGATGCACATAAGAAAAATTCATTCCTTCCAAATTTAGTTCTTAGTAACAGGATCAATGATTTTTTTAATTATTATTATTTAACTAATAATTTAACATGGAGAGTTATAAATTGAGAAGAATATTCATGTGTACACATGTGGTTTATTGTGTAGTGGAAGTGTTGATAACAAAAAAAAATTAAGAATCATCATATAATGTTAATAAAACATTGTGAAAACGTTCACTGGACATCTACAGACTAAAAATAGAGGGATTTTCTAGACACTGCAATACTTACTTTTCAATTCAGATCAAGCATTATCTTCTTTTCTCATATCTACTCATTTTGACTTTCTATTCACAAATATATATTTCTATTTGTGTTCTATTTATCTATTTATCTACAAAAATAATTTCCTATGAATAAACTGGAGTGTTATGGACATAACCTCTGAAAGGTTTTCATTTTCATCCCCACAAAAACCGTGGAAGATGTCGTGTGTAACCTATATCTTTTTTTACCCCATGTATAACTATGGTAGAGACCATGATTTTTGGTATATTATGTTTTTTTTGTTTTTGAAACCTCATCCAGGTTGGGGATAATGATTATTGTTAAATAAACTATTTTTTAGTAAGTGATTTACATATAGAGTGGATTAAGTCTCTATTTGATATTGAACACCTTGTTTTAATTCTGCTATGTGTTTTATTAATCTTGATTAGTTTTGTTTTATGTGTTTCATATATTCAAAGCTGCATGTAATTTAAAATCTATAACAAAAATTTTATTTTTACAGTTAGTCTTAATTTTTATTTATATAAAGCATTTTCTTAAATAAGTTAATTTCAAAATTTAAGATATTTGTAAGATATTTATATGAGACTTAATCATGCATTAGAGAAATTACTTGAATGATAAAATTTATATTTTTATACTATTATGATTATATGGGTGTTTTATCAAATTAGGCGATATATTTACAAATTTTTTTAAATAATTTTTTTATAGGGAACTCAATTCATCCCTCTCTTGATTTACTCACCACAACCAACATTTGGTATTAGAAGGCATTCCAATATAATTTTAACTACGATTTAGTTGTCTTTAAATGATATTGAATTTATTTTTATTATATATTTAATTAAATATGGATAATAATGGAAAAAAGTTAATTGCTACTAATTATGCTTCGTGAAAGATTCAATTAAAAATATATTATAGAGTATGGGTTTTTATATGAGGAATGTAATTGAAGATAAATATAAAAAACTTGCAACTACTAGAGCTAATTTTAGTGATGATACTAAAACTATATATGATAATAATTATAAATCTATGATTAATTTATAACATGGTGAAGGTGAATATGAATTTAACATAATATTTTCCTATGCTACTTATTTTGAAATTTGGAATACACTAGTTATTTCTCATGAAGTAACTTGTAATGTAAAAGAAATGTGCTTAAACACCTATACTAATTAATATGTTAAAATTAAGATGAATCCTGATTAATATATTTATATATATGAAATGTATCCTAGGTTTAATGAGATAGTTAAAACAATGCATGCACTGTGAAAGAAGATCGTAGACAAAGATTAGCTCAAGTGAAATCTCAGGTGCTTACCAGAAAGATAGAGGATAACATTTATATGAATAAGAGAACCATGTGGTGTTATTAAAATTATAGTAAAAGAAATTATTGGAATGGTGATGACGTATGAGGAAGAATTACAAGTAAGAAAAGAAAAGGATGTTTAACTAAAGGGAAATTCTATAGCTGTCAAGATTACTGAATCAAAATAAAAATAGATGATAAAATTTAAAAGTTCAAGTGATGAAGAATCACATAAAAATAGTGATGAAGAAATAGAATACTTGGATATATGTCTCGTGAAGTTATACAAAAATAATAAGTTCTTCATAAAACCTTCATATATAGATAAGTATGATAATAAAGGTAATTGGAGAAAATATTAAAGAAGGATGATACTATAAATGGAATAGTCTATTTTGAATGTAAGAGAAAAGGTAATGTCAAAGATAAATATCCCAAGATAACGTTTAAGAAAATGAATAAGGAAAATAATAAAATATACAAGAAGGATATGAATGAAACTTGGAATTATTCTGAGGATATATCATGTTATTCAGACTCAAGTAGAGAAGATAAGAAAATAGAGCTAATATGTGATATATAAAAAGTATATCTGAGGTATCTAATATTTTTCTTACATACCAAATTCTATATTATAACCATTTTAAAAATTAAAATAGTTAAGAAAACATGTCCGGTGATGAAATGATTAAATATTATAATATTATGGTGGATACATTTAATGAACTCAATGAAAAATAATTTTTTTATAGAAACATCATGCTTTATCTACCAATTTTAAAACATGTATTAGTATAGAGAAGTATAAAAATGATCAATTTTAAAAAGAAAATAATTAGAATAAATTATAAAATGATAAATTAGATAAGGATTTATAGAGATTTAAATATGGGAGAAATGATTAAAACTAGATTCTTGGAAATAAAACTGATCCTAAACATACTACTGGAAGAGGATATTAACCAACACAAAGAAGAATCACTAAAAATATATTTGTTCCTAGTTCTAGTTATAATAATTTTTAATTTTATAGATAAAATAAGGTCCTTATTTTTAAATTTTTAAATTGTGCTCATAGAAAACATGTTAAAAAAGTGTGGATTCCAAAAATCTATTATTACTAACATCTAGGGACCCAAGAAAATATGGGTACCAAAGTCATTTTTGATTAAAATATTTTTTTAGTAAACCTAGTCGAGATATTGTAGCAAGAATTTATGGTATCTAGATAGTGTATTCTCTAAAAACATGACTAGGGATTATTCAATATTCAAAAATCTAATTAATGTGGTGGTGGATATGTCAATTTGGTGACAATTCTAATGGGGGAAATAATTATACATGGTCAAATGAGTAACTCTAATACTCTTTTAACTTCCATAGTATTATTTATAGGTGGATTAAATTATATTCTTATTACCATAACACATCTATGTGGTGATGGTTTTCATGTTATATTCTAAAATATTTACTATAATGATTTTAATTCAATTTTTTTTTAGTTTTTACTACCTTTTGAAATGATAAAATTTATGTTGTTAATTTACATTCCATGTTTTCTGATAAAATTTCTTATCTAAGCATATTTCACAATGAATATTGTCTTTGGAATAGAAGACAAGGCAATTGAAATATTAATTCACATAGAAAGATAACTAGTAAATGATTAGTTAAGGATCTTCTTAAACTATAATTTATAGAAGATAATGTCTGTAACCCATTTCGAAAAGGGAACCAATACAAAATCTATTTCAAATCAAATAAAAATGTTTCAACTTATAAAACCCTAGAGTTCGATCACATAGATTTGTTGGGAGCTTCTAATGTTTCTATCATAAATGGGAAGAACTATTATTTTGTTCTAGTAGATGTATTTTTCTAGATATACTTGGGTATTATTTTTTTCTCACAAAAGTGAGTCTTGTTCCCATTGTTTTATGCATAATAAAACTATTAAAAATCTTAGTTTACATAGGATTAAAATCATCAGAATTAATCATGTTCGTGAGTTTAAAAGTAAATAATTTAAATATTTATACTCACAAAATCACTATAATAAAAACTTTTCCACTCCTAGGACTCCATATCAGAATGGTGTAGTATAGGGTAAAAATAGGACCCCTCAAAAAATTTACCAAACCATGCTCAAGAAATATGATTTACTTATTTAATTTTTGGAAGAAACTATGATACAACTTGTAACATAATCAATAGATACTTAATAAGACCACTTATAATGAAAAATCCTTATGAATTATGGAATGGATAAAAACCTAAGTTAAATTACATTAGAGTTTTTTATTAGAAATTATTTATTCTCAACACAATTGATAATATGGAAGAATTTTCTTCCAATATTGATTAATAAATTTCCTTGGATATTCTACCTAAAGTAAATAATACAAAGTATTTAATAAAAGAAATAAGTTATTAGAGGAATATATTCATGAAAAAGTCAATCAAATAGATCCAAATGAACCTAAAAACCCTCTATAAAACCTTGGACATGATATGTCTAATATATATATAGATGATAAAATATTGGAGAATTCTGAAAAACTAGAAAAAAATCTTCCAGTGCTGAAGAAAAACTAAATATGTCCCTATAGAAAACAATTCAATAACCAACCATTTTTCCTAGAAATGATAGAACTCATAGATACCATCACTTTGATGTCATAGTTGGAGACCTAGATAGAAGAACATAAAATGGATTTTACCTTAGAAATCATGTTGAACATCATGTCTGTTTCTCATATCTGGGTCCTAAGAACATCAATGATAATATTAATGGTGAATTTTGGGTAATGGAAATGAAATAATAACTCAACAACTTTAGAAAATGGAATCTGGAAGCTAGTAGATACACCTAATGATATTTTTTGAAAATTTTCACTAAGTGTATTTTTAGAAATAATGTTGATGATTCAGGTACTATAGTTATAAATAAAGGTATATTGGTTGCAAAAGGATATATGAAGATGAGGGTATTGAGTACGAGGAACCCTTTTCACTAGTATCTAGACTTGAATGCATCAGAATGATACATACTTATATAGTTCATTTTAATTTCAAACTATAACAGATGGAGGTTAAGAGTATATTTATAAATAAATATATAGTTGAGTTTTTTTTGAAAAACCCCTTGTATTTAAAACCCTCATGTTACAAATAATGTTTTTAAATTGAAAAAATAGTTATTTAGTTTTAAACAAGCACCTAGATTTTGGTATGATAGGCTCAGGTAGTTTTTGATTTCAAAAGGTCATACTAAAGGAATAGTTGGTCTTAGTCTATTTATAAAAATAATTTTAGAAGGTGTACTAGTTATAAAAATTTATGTTTATGATATAATTATTGGATCATCAATAAATTATTTTTGTTGTAATTTCTCAAAAATATTCAAATGTAAATTTTAAATGAGATTCATGATTGAGTTAAAATTATTTCTTGGTTTTAAAATATTTAAAAATAATTATAGAATTATTTTAAATAAAATTAAGTACACAAAATACCTTATAAAGCATTATGTTTTGGATAACTCAAAAAGATGTGATACTCTTAGGAGTATAACATGTAAGCTATATCTTGAGGAAAATGTAAAATTAGTGGATCAAACAAATTAATGAAGTATTATTAGAATATTGCTATATTTAACTATTAGTCAACCAGATATTATGTTTAGTGTATGTATGTATGTATGTATGTACATTTTCAATAAAATCATATATAATAACATTTAATTGTTTTCAAAGGAATTTTCAAATACCTAAAATATACAACCAATTTTGATCTTTTCCTTCCTAGAGGCAAGCATTTGATTTGCTGAGCTATTCATATTCAGATTTTGGTTGTAGTATGTAAGATAAAAAACACCTCTGGAAGTTTTCACCTTTAAATCAAGTCTCTAGTTTGTTTCTATTGTGAAAAATAAATATTATGTATCACTATCTACTACTGAGTAATAGTATATAGTTGTAGAAAATTCATGTGCAAAAAAATTGTGGACTAAACACACTTTTTAAATTATTGATATCAATGAATAATTATACCTATTAATTGTGACAACAAAAGTGTGATAAATAAATCTAATAATCCAATATCTCATTATATAATAAAAAAAATTTATATAAGACATCCGTCTTTAAGAGATCATTTTTAAAAGGGTGATATAACTCAAGAGTTCATTGGAACTGAACATCATCTTACTGATATATTCCCAATGCCTTTGAATTATGATAGACTAAATTGTATCGAACATGAACATGGTATAATTAACTTTGGCCAACTCCCTATCTTAGGTTTTCCTTTAAATTAATATTTTGTTGGAAGATCCACCATTCAAATATCCACCATTGGATATCCACTATTGGGTGATCCACCTTGGGTGATCCACTTTTGGGTGATCCACTGTTAGAGATCTACCACAAGAAATCCACCATTGGATATTCACCCCTCATATATTTTAAATTATGTACTATCCGTCCTTTTATCATTGGTTATTTTTTTAGTTGAAATTTTATTGGATTTATTGGCTGATTTATATATATTATTATATTTTAAAATTTTAAATCCCCAAATGTTAAAACTGATCTAAAATATGATTTTGAGAACCCTATCGATTTTGAATTCTTTCAAACCATTCGACTTCATTTATCTCTCAACCCATAACCCAACATCACTTACCTTCTCATTTAAAATTAGTGAAATGGTGATAGTTAAACATGCTACTATATCTTCTCTTAAGGAATCAATTTTATCTAAGAAATCATGAGGAGAAAATGCTCGCGCTGCTACAGAAGTCAAACCAAAGAACCCAAAATTGTCTTCTTGAGTTGTAATTGTAAAAAATGAAATAAATGTTTATTGGTTTATCTGAATAATGTATTTGGTGCTAAAGGTGATCTAGGAAAAGGGAAGTATTGAATGGTTCTCAATGAATAATTTACCATTTTATCCTAGGATAGTTCACAAATTCTTTCAATTTATATATTACATTTCTGGGACAAAATATAATGTGTTTAAATCTCATATTGATGGTCAAGTGATATCCATTTAATCAATGAAATAGTATTTATGTCTATATGTTCATCATAAGGGTGTTTTTAATGATTATCAATGTTCTATTCTGAGTGATAGTTAAAATTTTTCATGGGGATTCACTAATAGATTTAATCAAAAATAACACATTAAGAATGCATGTTTCTACAGAAATCAATGGAGAGTATCAGTTAGTGTTTATGTTAATCCAAAAAATGATTTGTACCCGAAATGGGGACATTAACATGACAAGGTATCATGATGATTTTTTTATTTTCTTTATATAAATCAGAGGCCAAATTAATAAATTTAGACATTTAATAGTACATGTGATGGAGACAAGTAAGACCTTATCAAGGATATATTCCTTGATGAATTTTATGTTTATCTCAACCATATTAGAAACCAAATGACTATTTTATGAGGATTGTGGTGAGATTGTCAAGTGTGGGGATTTTTTATCTAATTTACTTTAAAGAAGGTGAAGGTAAATCAGAAACCATGGTTAAAGTAATTGGTGTTGGAAAATGATATGATTTATGATTAATTCAATCATGTGGAGATCCCAACAAGATTTAAAGATATAGTTGATCCTAGATTTGATCCAGATGAAGTTTTAGTTTATTACTCAGATAATGAAACTAAGGAATAAGAACCTAAAGCTTGTTAGGATGAGTTTGTGGTTTATTCTATTAAGTAAAGTACTAACCCTGACATGGTCAAGATCCCCTTTATTACATATAGAAAAGTTATCCCTACTATCTCCCTCCCTACTAGAGAAAGTATGCTTAGTGATGGATAAGAGGAAGAGATTGATGTCACACATGAAGAAAAACTTGAAAGTTATTATGAGATCTCAAGAGATGTAGTTGATATTTTAGATGGATCAGTTGGATATGATGGTAATGCTGGAGGTGATGCTGAAGAGGGGGAGAAATAACATCACTCACCTAGAAATTCAATGTTAGGTAGGTATGTTGATGTGGATAAAACAACTTCCACTTATCATATTTCTATTAGCCATAGATCTTCTACTAGATATGAAGAAGATACCTCAAAAGGATTTGTTTTTGGAAATTAGAGAGATAAACTAGTTTCTTTTGGAATTCAGACTTAGGATATTCATTCTACTAGATCTAAGGGGAGTTCACCTTTCAAGGGGGAGAGGTCCCCATGATATTTACAACATTGAATTTGATATTATGTTACCCCAAGCTCTACTATTTAGATATTGGTTCATATGGATGAACGAGTAGTTTCATACATTTTTAGGATGAAGAATCATCCAAGGGGGATTTATCTTCTAGTTCCAAAATATTGTGTATCACTTATACTAATTCTGAGGGTGAAAGTAAATTTTATAGTGATGATGATGATCAAGGCTATCCACATGAACATGGTGGAATTTCTATCATATTTTTTAAAAAATATCCTATGTGATCACATATTGAGAGGATTGATGAGGTAGGACAATTTTAAGCCTTTAGTACTAATGTTCCTTCAGTTGATCCTCAGTATGGAGAAGATACTATATACACCTCATAGAATATTTCTTATCTAGTTACTGCACCATATGGACCTTTAGGGTATGTTTCAAATGATGAATTAGGATATGTTTCAAAATATGACTTGAATTATTTGAGAGTAAGCATGTTATCAGATATTTGTGGGCCTCTTAGATCTTCACCTCCTAGGGAGATCCAGACCAGTAAAACTAAGACTATATGGAGATTTGAGTTATCTATTTCTAACATTCATCCCAATATGATCTTAAAGATGCCAGAATTATAGATTGAGAATAGGTTGTTGGAAAATGAGGTGGAAGAAGTTAAGTCCATCATGGAAGAGATGAGATGGATATTTGCTATAGGCAGGCATCCCTTTAGAATTGGTTGGATTCCCAACCTATAGCTAATGCTTCAACTTCCACTGCTCCATTTTCTACTTCAGTTGATGTGGTTATATTCAAATTTTTTGTAAAGGAGTATCTGAATTCTCTCTTGTGCGATCTTACTACCTCTCATTAGGAAGTGTATCAGCTAATAAAGTCCCATGTTGTGCACATATTTAAACTGTTTAGGGAGTGATTAAATAGATCTTGAAGTGATAGAGAGACTATCACAAAGGACATACAATACTACCATTATATAATTTATACAATGAATGATCTTAGTTACCATTTTAAATTTCTTTTTAATAATCTATGTATGTCTCCTATTGTTGGAACCATGGCTGTTCTATGCAGGAATATGTGGTTGGTTTGTGTTTGTTGTCAATCCTCAGTGGAAGTTCACAATGTGTTCCAGCAAAGTGATCATACAGTTCAAGCAGACAACAGTATTGAAGGTGGCACTGTTTCCTAGTGTTTGCCAATTTTTTGGGCCTCAAAATCGGAAAATGAAGACATAGACTGTTGGTAAAAGCAGGTGCACGCAAAGAGGAAGTGGTGCGCGAAAAATAAGAGCCTTGCGTGAAATACTTGAGTTGGGCAAGAAAAACAGCGGGATGCGCGAAATAGTGGATCGTGGTTTTTCGCGCAAATAGTTTTTCAAAATTAGATCGGTGAAAAATGGAAAAGGCATGGGTTACGTGAAATATATAAAGAGGTGCGCGGAAAACGATACATGCACGAAACATTACGCGCCAGATGAGAGGTTTTCGCGTCGAAGGGGATTTATCACGCGGGGGTCTCAGACGCCTATAAATATGAGGTGACCCCCTTCATTCCGTACAGTTGAATACTTAGAGAAGATCTGAGGTCTGATGTGCAAAAAATGATCGCGTAAAGGGGCTTACGCGAAATATTATAAGTTGCGCGGAAAATTTCGGGATGCACGAAAAATGAAGAGTTGAGCGTAAAAATTGGGTCCGCGCATAAAAGGTTCAGTTACGTGAAAAAGGGGGGTTTGCATGAAATATTTTTACGTGCGAAAAGTAATGTTTGTGCGCAATAGGAAGGTTTTGCATGAAAAGGGTTGGTGTTGCGCGCAATTGTCAGTGAATTTTGTCTGCACGTTTTGGTTATCTAGTTCAGTGGTTCTATGTGTTCTAGTGCATCAATTTCGGTCTTTGATGCAAGCGGAGTCTCGTGCAAAGAGGAGACAAAGACTTCAATGCAAAACTATTGAAGATACCTTCACGTCTATAAACTGAGTGTGACTTCACCAGGGGTAGTGAGCCAGGGGGAGTCAGCGGGAGTGACCCAAGGGACGCAGTGAGCTATCCCTGAACAATTGTAAAGGCAGTGAGCCTGGGACAGAGTGACTGTGCCTGAACCATTTTAATCCACATCTAGTGAAGATTAGTGGAATTAGGTACGACCGACAACTTATCGGCGTATGCTCCTTGGACGTATCCCTTAGTGGTGAACCAAGTAAAATTTGTTGTGTCACCTCTTTTGCATGTGAATGTTTGATTGCTGATCATATCCATCATACAGGCTCAACTAGTTCCTACCAACGTGGGAACAAGATACTTTAATATAAAAGAAAAATTTGACACCCTGATTCATACCTCCCCTCTCAGGGTGTCCCGGGGTCCTACAAGTGGTATCAGAGAAAGGTTGCTGGCATTGAATCTGACCTTTGTCACCATAGAGAATGCAATCAATGTTAGGGGAGTCCCTCTCTTCGATGGAAGTAATTTTCAGATCTGGAAGAACAGGATGAGATCTCATCTAACATATCTTGGAATGGAAGTTCTGTTTTCTACTGTGCAAGGAATACAAGTCACTGATCCAACAGGCCTGACTATGACTGACACAGACAGGAAAATTCTTGATACAGATGCTAAAGCGCAAAATTCAATCACCGAAGCTCTTTCTGATCAGATCTATCTAAAGGTGATGAGTTGCACCTCAGCAAAATCCATGTGGGATAAACTCAAAAATATTTATGAAGGAGATAGCAAAGTGAAGGAGGCAAAATTACAATTCCTGCACAATCTGTTTGATGATATGAAGATGCACCCAGATGAGAATGCAGACTCATTCTTCAATAGAATTACTGAAGTGGTTGGAGAAATTCGGGGTCTAGGCGAATAAATCAAAGAAATTTATATTGTAAAGAAAATATTAAGAAGACTTCCACCCCTGTACAATGCCAAGGTGTCAGCCCTTGAGGAAAGAGATCTTTCCAAACTTTCTCTGGATGATCTACTGAGCAGCTTGGTAGCATACGAAATGAGAGTCAAGCCAGAAGATGCTACGAATCGTGTGAGCAAGGAAATGGCGTTCAAGGCCATGGATAAACTGAAAATATCAAAAGATAGTAGCAGTGAAGATGATGAAGAAAAATAGATTCTTTCTCTCATTGCAAAAAAGTTTCAGAAGGGAAAAGGTAAATTCAAAGGGAAGTTATCTCTCACATGTTTTCATTGTGGAAAAGTTGGGCACATTGCCTTTCAATGTTTAAGAAAAATCAATGATGAAGATAGTGAAGATGAGAAAATCGAGAAGCCTCGAAAAATATTTTTCAAAAAGAGAGACTTCAAATCTGGAATGAAAATACAGAGGAAGAGTTTTGTCTGTGAAGAGGAAGACGAGGATACTGATTTTTGTGAAGAAGAAGAACCCGAATTTAAAATGGGAAAGCATGCTTCCATGATGGCTACAGTTGAAAAGTCAAAACCCTTGATCAATAAAGATAGAGATAATCAGATTATTTATAATGGTGATTCAAAGACTCAAATTAAGGATGCTTTTTCCAAGCTTCAGAATAAATGTAAGAGATATAATAAGTGGAAGGAAATGGTGGAAGAATCATCAGAATATGTTGATGAGCTTGAAGTAGAGATTGAACGACTAGAAGAACTAGTGAGAGTTCAGTCTTCAATCCTTAAAAGCACATATGATGTAGTGGAACTAAGGCTTAAAATTGAAGAACAATAAATGGTCATAAATGACCTTTCATTCTAACTAGAAGAGAATTCCAAGACTGTTGAGGGACTTGAGGAACAAGTTGTTACTCTTAGAAGTAAAATTAAATGTCAATCAATGACAAATGAAGGAAAGAAGAAAATTCATTTCGGAAGATTCTCAGATCCAGAATTACTAGCAAGAGCCAAGTGTGGTTCAGATGGGGTTGGAAAAATCTTAAGTGATCAAAGAACGACTTACATGGGAATGAGTGGAATATGCTGTGAAGCTGAGACATAAACTGCTGGAAGTAAAGAGAGTCGAAAGAACGACAAGATGAAAGTTGGACATGCTGAAACATTACCTCAAATGCTGAAAAAGGAATCCTCAATCCAAAATAAAAGAAGAACTGAAAATTATCCTCAAACTTTCAGAAATGACAGGCAGTTCAACTATTCTACCAAGGAAGAAGGCATGAGGACAAATTCAAGTGAAAAGACATTTCCTCTCATGAAGTGTTAGTTCTGTTGTTATCTGGGCCATACCTTGTCATACTGCGAAGAGGCAAGGAGCTACTTGAATAGGGATGATATGGGAAGTCAACAAAGGATACCGATTTCATATCCTCCATCTTATAGAAGAAATAGCTTCTATGGATACTATTTTAATTGTTTAAACTTTGTCCATAAAGCTATGTATTGCAGGCAGTGGTACGATATGAGAAATTCATACAACACTCAAAGACGTGCCAGTTTTCATCCTCCTGATGATATTTCTCTCACAAACATTTTTCCCCTCTAGAAGAATATTATGGGTATGAAGACTCAGATTATGTGGAAGAAAGTATTAAAAGGCCATCAATATCCTATGCTCAATCCAATATCTCATGGAAAGAGATGAAGAAGATCGAGAAATCCAATCTTGCAGAAGTAGCCCCCAAATCTACAAAGAGCAGCAGCACCTAGATCATTGATAGTGGATGGTCTTCCCATATGACAGGAAATGCTGACATGTTGAAGAACATTGAAAAGAAGGTTGATGGAACAGTACAGTTTGGTAATGATGGTTCTTTGAAGATTAAAGGTAGTGGGAATACTACTCTCCCCAACGGGGAGCTGAAGAAGAATGAAGTTCTTTATGTGGACGGTCTACGCCACAATCTCCTCAGTGTAATTCAACTCTGTGACTCAGGTCTCATAGTAACCTTCAATCAAAAAGGCTGCACTATAAAAGGAAAAACCAGGAATTCTCTTATGAAAGGCTGTAGAACAGATGGAAACTTATATCAGGTTGACAACAAAGTGAACTCCTGCTATTTTTCTGTTGAATAAGAAAACAATTTCTGGCATCGAAGGTTAGGGCACATTAACCAACAAGACATGGAAAAGATATCTAAACTGAATATAGTCATGGATATTCCCATTCTAAAACGTGAACGGGAAAATTCTTGTGATGCTTGTATTCATGGGAAGCTGGTCTGTAGTTCATATCGGTCAAAGAAGAAAAGGGCATCGCATCTTCTTGATCTCATTCATACAGACGTATGTGGCCCGGTAAATGTTGCTGGAACCCATGGAGAAAGGTACTTCATCCTTTTCATTGATGATTATAGCAGAATGGATTGTGTAATGGTGATTAAAAAGAAGTGAAAAGTACATGATTGCATGAAAACTTATCGTCAAATTGCCAAGAATGATACTGGACGGACAATAAAAGTCCTGCGATCTGACAATAGAGGTGAATACACGTCCATTGAGTTTGAAAATTACCTAGAAAAACATGGAATACAGCATGAGGTAGCTGCTTTGAGAACTCCACAACAAAATGGAGTTGTTGAGTGTCGAAATTGACAGGTTAACAATATGGCCAAGACTATGTTGATTGAGAGTGGTATCTCACGCCATTACTGGAAGGAGGATGTTGAAGCTACAGTGCACATTCATAATCAAATAGGGCTCTATATGGGAAAAACGAAGACACCATATGAATTATGGCATGGAAGGAAGCCTTCTTTGAAATACTTTTGTGTTTTTAGAAGCAAATGTTTCATCTGGGATAAAGAAGGAAACCAAGGAAAGTTCGGTGACAATGCTGATGAAGGAATTTTTCTTGGGTATCCAATGAATAGTAAAGCTTACAATTGTTTCAATAAATGCTTGGGGAGGATTTTAGAAAGAAACGATGTTAAAATCATTGAAGGAAAAACCCCAAATGCTTCAAATAGTACCTATGCTGATGAGATAGAAGATGAGAATGAATGTGAAAATAGAATAAATACAAATACAGAAATAGAGGAAGGTGTACAAAACACTCAGGGGTCACATCATGATGTTGAATCAGATAAAGAATCTGAAGAGGAAATCTTGGATGGTTAGAATGTGACTGAACCTGACATGAGAAATCAAAGAGCAGAGATTGATCTATCTAACATAATTGTAGAAAGGAATGCACCCACACAGACAAGGGGGATGAGGAATAACACAACTTCTGCATTTCTGTCAGTTGTGGATCCATCCTCATTTGAAGAAGCTGCGAAGGATGAATCTTGGGTGAAAGCCATGAATGAAGAGTTAGATTAGATTGACAAGAATCAGACATGGGATCTGGTCCAAAGACCCAAAGGTCACAATGTGATTGGAACAAAATGGATATTCAAGAACAAGTTTGATGAGCATGGAAGTGTTATCAGAAACAAGGATCGACTGGTATGTAAAGGGTATTCTCAGGTTGATGGTGTTGATGTTGAATAAACCTTTTCTCCAGTGGCTAGACTGGAGTCAATCAGGATGTTCCTTTCCATGGCTCTCCAAAGAGGATATAAAGTATATAAAATGGATGTCAAGACAACATTCTTAAATGGTGTTCTCGAAGAAGAAGTCTACATTGAACAACCAGTGGGTTTTCTTCTTGGTGCTGATGAATCAAAGGTCTGCAAGCTGAAGAAAGCACCTTATTGCTTGAAACAGGAACCACAGGCATGGTACTCCAGACTAGATTCTTATCTCAAGAAGCTGGAATTCAAAATTGGAGGAGTAGATAACAATATCTATGTGAAGAATTCTCTAAAAGATCAGTTCATGGTTCTCGTTTACGTCGAGGACATTATATTTGGTGATTGAAGACAAAAATTAGTGGATGAATTTTCCAATCATATGAAATCAGAATTTGAAATGTCAATGATTGGGGAGCTCACATATTTCTTGGGACTGCAGGTGACTCAAAAGAAAGACTACACATTTATTTCTCAATAAAAGTATGCAAGAGAGCTACTGAAGAAGTTTAATATGCGAGACTCCAAAACAATGTCAACTCCGATTGAAGTTGGAACCAAACTTGGGAAGCATGAGGATGGGAAATCTGTAGATCCCACCATGTACAAGAAGATTATTGGGAGCCTACTATACCTGACAGCGACACGACCAGATATTATCTTTGCCACATGTCTTGCAGCCCGCTTTCAGAGTAATTCAAAGGAGGAACATATGGAAGTAGTAAAAAGAATCATGAGGTATATTCAAGGTACTCACAATTGTGGATTATACTTTGCTGCAATAAGGGACAGTGAATTATCAGCATTTTTTGATACTGAATGGGCTGGTGATGTTGTAGACAGAAATTCCACTAGTGGTGGAGCATTATTTATAGGGAATGACTGTGTTGGCTGGTTGAGCAAGAAACAAGAAAGTACTTCTCTTAGTACTGCTGAAGCTGAGTATATATCCTCCACAAAGGCATGAACTCAACTGCTATGGATGAAGTAATAATTGACAGATATTGGTGATGAGGTAAAGCAACCAATAGTGATTTACTGTGATAAAAAGAGTGCAATTGATCTTACAAAAAAACCTGTTCATCATTCTCGTACAAAACATATTGAAATAAGGTATCACTTTATCAAAGAAAAAGCTGAGCAAGGGGTCATTAGAATGGATCATGTGGGAACTAATGACAAAGTAGCTGATATCCTGACGAAGCCACTATCAGCAGCTGTGTTTGAAAAGCATCGGTTGAACCTTGGTGTTCAACCACCTCCTACTGCATAAGGAGGTTCCGAAATTCCCCTCTCCCCGATTATGGTAATTGTTTCTATCTTTTTATGGCTGTGATGCAGGTTTATGGGGGAGATACTATCCAGGGGGAGTATGGTTTGAGCTGAACATTGAATAAATTACTGGCCTTTGGGTTTATTGTCAATGGGGGAGAAAGGAATAAATTCAGGCATGTTCAGTCATGTAACGAATTCAATGTCATTGATAGGATGAGATGGATGAGAAGGAATTCATTGGACAAGTAATGCTTCTGTGACATGATGAGAATTCAGTGTTGGTGATAGGATGAGATGGAATTAACACTGTAAGAAAATTTCTTGAGCATTCCAAAACATGGGAACACAATTCAAGCTTCCTCTCTTGTTTTCTACATCGATCATTTCTCACGTAGACTTAGAGTGTTGGTTGAGTTGATCCTTGCATTTTTGGTATGCATGTGGATGGTGATATATTGAATTTATTTGGTGATTTCCAATAAACCCAAAGAGGGAGATTGTTGGAACCATGGATGTTCTATGCAGGAATATGAGGTTGGTTTGTGTTTGTTGTCAATCCTCGGTGGAAGTTCACAATGTGTGCCAACAAAGTGATCATACAATTCAACCAGACAACAATATTGAAGGTGGCGCTGTTTCCCAGTGTTTGCCAATTTTTTGGGCCTCAAAATCGGAAAATGAAGACATAGACTGTTGGTAAAAGCAGGTGCGTGAAAAGAGGAAGTGGTGTGCGAAAAATAAGAGCCTTGCACGAAATACTTGAGTTGGGCGCAAAAAACAGCGGGATGCGCGAAATAGTGGATCAAGGTTTTTTGAGCAAATAGTGTTTCGAAATTAGATCGGCGAAAAATGGAAAAGGCATAGGCTGCACGAAATATTTGGAGAGGTGCGCGGAAAACGATACTCGCGAAAAACATTACACTCCATATGAGAGGTTTTCGCGTCGAAGGGGATTTTGCGTACGGGGGTCTCAGATGCCAATAAATATGAGGTAATCCCCTTCATTCCGTACGGTTGATGACTTAGAAAAGATATGAGGTCTGATGCGCGAAAAATGATCGTGTAAAGGGGCTTGCGCGAAATATTCCGAGTTACGTGGAAAATTTTGGGATGTGCGAAAAATGAAGAGTTGCGTGTAAAAATTAGGTCCGTGCATAAAAGGTTCAGTTGCGCGAAAAAGGGGGGGTTTTGCACGAAATATTTTTACACGTGAAAAGTAAAGTTTCCGCGCAATAGGAAGGTTTTGCGCGCAAAGGGTTGGTGTTGCGCGCAATTGTCAGTGAAGTTTGTCTGCACGTTTTGGTTATCCAGTTCATTGGTTCTGTGCGTTCTAGTGCATCAATTCCAGTCTTTGATGCAAGCAGAGTCTCATGATAAGAGGAGACAAAGACTTCATTGTGAATCTATTGAAGATACCTTCACGTCTATAAACTGAGTGTGACTTCACCAGGGGAAGTGAGCCAGGGGGAGTCAGCGGGAGTGACCCAAGGGACACAGTGAGCTATCCCTGAACAATTGTAAAGGCAGTGAGCCTGGGATAGAGTGACTATGACCGAACCATTGTAATCCACATCTAGTGAAGATTAGTGGAATTAGGTACGACCGAAAACTTGTCGGCGTATGCTCCTTGGACGTAGCCCTTAGTGGTGAACCAAGTAAAATTTGTTGTGTCACCTCTTTTGCATGTGAATGTTTGATTGCTGATCATATCCATCATAGAGGTTCAACTAGTTCCTACCAACGTGGGAACAAGATCCTTTAATTTAAAAGAAAAATTCGACACCCTGATTCACCCCTCCCCTCTCAGGGTGTCCCGAGGTCCTACACCTACGACTAAGTAATTCAATGGGAAAGTGAACCAGCTCAATATGTTGACACCTCTGATCAAATTTTTTATAAAAGTGAAGATGAATTTATTCACACCTACAGAGAGATGTGGTAACATAATTTTATTCTTTTTTAACTTGATGAATCTATTTTTTACGTTTCTAGCACTATAGTGGCGGAAGTTGAAGAAATTCACATATCTTACCTTACTTTTTTACCTTCTTCATCTCCCCTCCCTCCACAATTTTAACAATTCGTCATGAATCAAAATGAAACTGTTTGGTATCTCAGGCCAATAGTTATCATGGAACTTCCTACCACTACATCGGCACCCTTATCTTCCACCTCTATTCCTCCTGTATATAGAAAATGGAATGATCTAGTGACCCCTTCGTCAAATTGAGTTGAGGGTAGGATTGATTATGATTAGACTTTGATATGGGTTTCATTTTCCCTTATATTACCTTTTCAATTGAAATCCTTGATTTTTCACTCTAATGAAGCTTCTATTTTATTCATATTTCTGCATTTTATTATCTTCCTTCTATTTATTTATCCTTTTTGTAATCCCAAAAGGGGGATATTTCATGAATTTAATTTTCAGTTAAAGCATTTACATCTAATCATATAATTCATTTACATTTAATAATATATTTATTTTCAAAGTATGCTCAAATAAATGCATTATATTACTGATTATGATGTTTAAAATAACATTGTTTTTCATCCAATCTTATCTCGTTTTGTTTTCATATTTATGGTCTCAAAATTTCATGGTTTTTTTATCATAAAAAATGGTAGAATATTGGAACTTACATATATTAATGATCATAAATCATCATTTTTTTCTAATACGATTAATGTTTTATGATAGTAAAATAATTTTGTGGGAGAACTTGAATAAGTATAGATCTACCATCAGTTCATCAGATCTACTTCTAGTACCATTGATCATTTATTAGTTCAAATGTATCAACTGGTGGAATACATATACCGCTGGTACATCTATTGCTAGCTACATTGTGCTACTATTACTTATGTAGATCTAAAACTAATAGGTCTATCACTGAAAGATCATCTGTTGATATATCTACCATAAGAATCTTCCATTGATTGATATACCACTAGACTATTCTACCACCGCCTTACAATATCGATGATCAAATATACCGATAAATAATTATATCTTCTGATAAGAAGTGATAATGTTGAATACATCAACTGTTATTCCAGATTATATAAATTCAAAGTTAATATACCTCTAGAGTAGATCTACCATCTTAACCTATCTCTTTCAAGATACATATACAGTTAGTTGAAGACATATACTATTGGTCTGTGCTACCATTGGGATGATCTACTACTAATAAGGATCTAATTTTTACCTGATATCATTGTTCTCCAGGTAACCTGATTCAAAATTAATTCCTCCAACATCTATTTTAAGGAACTAAATGGTTTCATTTGAACATATATTTAGTAATTATTATTCATAAACCACTCCATAGATGAACTGAATACAAAATTAAAACCATTCCTAATATAGTGGTCATTATGAGGATCTAGGATTTTTTTAATTATTATTTTTCAATATATTATTAGACATGGAGTGTTATAAATTTATATGAACTCACCTGTGGGTGTGTGGTGTATTGTGGGATGGAATTATAGAGAATATATAAAAAAATAACCATAAAACAATGGATAAAATATGAATCTGAACAAAACATTGTGAAAAAGTTCACTAAACATCTACAAATAGAAAATGGAAGTATTTATCCAGACTCTACAATACTCTCTTTTCCTGCACCTTTTAAAGTACCTGTTCAAGATCCTCATAAAGATAAATATTTGGAAATTTGAACATATGAATATATTAAGATCGATTAGTATCATATTATCTAAACTCTACCCATTTTCTATTTCTATTTATGCATTACTTATGACTAGTGTGTTATATTTATCGGTTTATTTGAGCACATTCTCTCATATTCTTAAATTGGATTGTTTTTCACACAATCTTTCATATTTCTTCAATTTTATAGTCATGAAAACTTTGGAAGAGGTCATCTGTGACTTGTATCATTTTTCTATCCCACATATAATTTTGGAAGAGGCATTGAGCCTTGAAAAATTGTGTGTTGTTGTTTTTAAAACCTGATCCATATTAGGGATCATGTTTATTGTTAAATAAACTTCTCGGAATCAAGTGATTGAAAAGTGCTGAGGATTAAGATTCATCTTGTGAAAAAACCCTTTATTTTAATTATATTTTATATTTTATGAGTTTTTATTAGTTTATTTTTTTGTATTTCATAATGTCATATCTTAACGTGATTTAAAATTTGTATCAAAACTTTTACTATGATAGTCATTCTAAATTTGTGTTTACATAAATATTTTTATAATTTAATTTTATAATTTATGATATTTATAAGATATTTTACCTACCTATTAATCAAGAATCCAAGGAATTAACTGATTGATCAAATTTATATATTAATAATTTTTCGAATAATAGAGTGTTTTATAAAATTGTAAGATTTATTTATAAATTGTTTTAAACTGAAAATTTTATTGGGAACTCAATTCACCCCCCTCATGAGTTACTAACTTCAACCAACACTTTTTTCATCTTCCAAGTTCCATTGCTATAGATGTTTATATAGCATTTTTATTCAAAGGTTATCATAAATAAAAGATTGAGTAAAGAAAATATAACACGTCATACATCCTTAAAGGTTGTTATGTATCCACAGTTTAACTGAGATAGATATCACCCATTCTAATGATCGTCTTCGAAATAGTGTTACACATCCTATTTTAACCAAATTCACCAACTTGAAAATTCCAGAAACACTTATGATGCAAAGTGATGTAGTATAATAACTCAATATCCACCACCCATTTCATGATTTTCCATTATATGTGAATAAAATTCTCTAAATCAAAATTACTAGAGAAAAGAGAAACTTCTTAAGTTATTATTACATGTGTATATTAATTGATTCTTTGTTAGATACTACCTTGTCCCTTCACTTGTGGTAACTTTCAATTGTTCTTCTTTATGTTTCTCCTAATGAAATATTGGTAACATTTTTATATTGGTCACCTACCATATGTGGGATGTCATTTTCACTTATATTTTCCTCTAATTCATTCTCCTCAACCACCACTATGGTTTTATCCATGATTCTTCAATACGAGGGCTTGTGTGTGGTTTGATTTTTCCCTTCTTTCTTGACTTCTTGTTGAATAGTGAATATTTTACCATTGTTAAGATATGCTTTCATCTAGGGACCGAGTTACTAGGGATACCACCACTATAACCCAACTATAGAGAGATATTTATAGTTAGTTGTTTACATAATCATCATTATTCGGAAACATACCATTCTCCCCCAATTTATTTACTAGGATTTAGATCCCGCTTGTGTGTTCTTATATAAATCAAGAAATTTTTTGTTGATGATTTATCAACTTATTTAATAGGGGTAACTTGTTTAGAATATCCTTAGTGTGGTATGTATTCTCTAACTAATCCAGAATTCATATTCTTCTATCACAGAAGAAATATGGTAAATTTTTTGTTTAATCATTTGGGGAATTCAACTTATCAAATTATTTTTTAGCTTCTTTCACTTTGCTTCCTTGGGAGTATTAGGGTTAACGACCTTGTTCTCCATGAGATCAAATAGATTATTTTAATTTTGGATTTCTTCTTTTAGAGACTTCCAAATAGAGTAGTTTTAGGAAGTCAATATGATCATACCAATAATGGATAATCCATCCATTGAAATTCAATTCGATAAATAATTTGAGAAGAATCTATAAAATAGGGAGAGAGTATATTTGTGTTTATAATAGTTGAAAATAGTGTAATTGACTAATAGATCATACAAAATAAATACTGATTGATCATGATAAGATTGAAAGAGTATCAACTATTGATATTGAACATTGATATATCACTTACCTGGAACATTGGAACAATTGGTAGAAAGCTTACTTAAATTTTATTGGTTATAGAATAGTGTCATATTCTTTGGGATGGGGTTATTAAAACAAATCTTGTTGAGATAAACTTTGACCAACTTTATAGGTATAATTTGATCTCTATTTTCAATATATTATATGCTGTTAGAAATTTTTCTATATGAGAATTCAAAATATCCCATTAAAGAATGAATTAAGGAATCTTTATTTTTTCCATTGGAATGTATCTTTTTCTCACTTACATTTTGATTGAAATGGATCTGTTACCACTAGTTGTGATTCATTGATCACATATAATGGTTATAGAGGAATAAAATTGGGAATAAAATTTTGGCTTCATGTATCACGAATGAAGATCTATGAAAACACACTCTATAAACCCCTCACTCTACCTGTAACATTACCCTATTTCATCAGTATATAATGGATTATATTGCACTAATGGAAGTGGAAGGATCTCATGGATCTACCAAAATATCTATGATGGGTGGAGTATAAATTTGTAATAACTCCCACCTAAACCAAAAAAATATACTTTCCTTATACTTCTCCCATGGAATTCAGGAAAAGAGTTCCTATACATAAAACATCCATTATTGAATTCAATGGATTGGTGGAGTAGATACACCAGCCATTGAAAAACTAGAAACATGGTAGATGGATGACTCCATCACTAATTTCATCATGTGTATGATTATAATAGGATAAATCATATTTGTATTGTTTGTTGAAAATAAATTTTGAAATTATAATAAAAGAAAAGTAAATTGTGAAACATGTTGTGTATAATAAATAATAGATTAATAATATCATACAGAAACAAAGCTTATAGTTTTACTTGAAATCCTGTTTTATTTACATTTTATTTACAATACGGAAGTCATAGTTATATTCTCAACCATATAACTCACATATAATAATAAATTAGAGGTATTTCTTGTTGATTCAGTTCTTAGAGAGACTCTAAATGAAATTCAATAATTGATGTGTTGAAAAAAATAAACAATCTCAGTTGTGAAAAATAATATTTTTCCTAGATAATATCTATTCCATAATTTACATTATCTCTTGGTCAATGATCATGTTATGGTAGTTTTTTGAAATTAATATTTTACTAACATATGACATGGGCCATAGGAATTATGAAAATTGTATTTTTTTAAAAACATAAGATATAAAATGCTTACACTACATAAATTTTTTTTTAATTCTAAAAAAAATAAAATACAATAACAAAATTCAATAGGGAGTTTCACTGATACAAGAGAAGAAATAAATTTCTAGTGAACGAAAAATAACCAGAAATGAAAGTATAGAACAATTAAAATAACGAAAAATCTTATAAACAACAAAAATTTGACAATATTGAATAAAAAGAGGATTGATTGACTTTAAATAATGAAATACTACAAAAAAATTAAATTTAGGCTATAAACATACTTCATAATCGAATTTTATTTGAGGTTGATTCTAAGTAAATATAAAAACCAAGAAGACATTAATGATGAGATAAATAATGAATGAAAAAATGCGATATCATATAATACATCTACCTTTAAATTGACCATATCATTCCAACAAGGATGTGTTTGAATTATAAGATGTCATGGCTCCCAATCAGAATGAAAACTCATGTCTATAGAGGGACACTAGAAATGTCTACCAAGAATCTATCAGATTATGTGACCGGTTAATAAATCGATACACATGAGCATTGTAAAATTTCCTCGATACATTATTACAAGGTTGTTTTCATGAAATTCTACTAGCGTATCTTGTGAGATGAATGAGGTGAATTTTACCGCATGTGTGTGTATTTTCTTCCATACCCCTACCCATCATGGAGACAGTAATTTTCCAATACCCAAAAATCTATGAATAAATTTTCCTTCTCATCCATGGAATTATATTCTTCCTCACCCATAGGTTATTTCTAACATATTTACAGGAATTAAAATATACATTTATATTCAAAAACCCCCTATTCACTATTAAAGCTCAATATTGATACATGGCCCACAATTAATCCCCCTTTTGAAAGCCCTCACTATACCCAGTCCTTATCCCATGAAAGGTCCCTCTAAAAAAACATTGAATATCCACATGTATTTCCCCTTGTGGGACCTGAAACTACCCAACAAATGTTATAATCTATAGTATTAACTTAATCTAAAACATGCAGACTTACTCATATGTCACAACATGTATGATTTTATAATGTAATGGGCTTGTGTTAATAATTAGAAATGTAACAAGACTGAAACAATTTAGCTTGTCAAAGATGTTTAAGGGGATGGAGTTAACTTGTTTAGTGGTGGGTTTGAATAAGAAAGGTTCATTCACATATGATAAAAAAATTAAAAAAATTGAGTTATTATAGGTGTAATACCCCATGATTTTTTGAATTAATTTAATCATTTTTATATTTTTTATTTCACACAACACTGAAGATAGTTTATTTTATATTAAAAAAATATAATTCGATTACATTATATGAAACAAAAAGATATAATTCCCTAAAAAACATGTGTTTTGTGGTGCTCTACATTGAAGATCGAGGTTATCATACATTACACGAAATATTGACTTTCCTCGATGAATTTTCTAACACGCAAGATGGAGTCCTACTAAACTATAATATATTAATAAAAATATTAATATTTAATATGATGAGATATAACCTAGATGTTAATTTGATGGTTATGAATAATATTATCTAAATTATTAATATATTAAATTTACACAAATATATGATGAATTTATAGGTTACCAATTAATTAGAAATGAATATTAAAACCGATTGAATGAAATGGAAGATATTATTATTATTATGGACACAAAGCTATTTTAAACTAATAAAATAGATTATTTAAAATTAGTGTGTGATATTAAAGTTATATATATGTTATATATTCAATAAAATATTCTTTATATTCCTCCTAAATTTTTTATAGATATAATGAATAACCACAATTTTAGGATTAAAACCAAATATTTTTGTTAAGGCATTTTTATCACCTTTCAATGTGGAACCTATTTTAAATATAATTTTTGGAAATTTTATAGATTTAATAGGTAAAAATAAATTTAAACTCTGAAATTAGAACATAATAATTAGGTTAGCATAAATGTTTGGAATTTTTCTATAATGTTTCACTTTTTAATGAATAGTTATAAATTCTGATTTTTAGTTCAAAACTACTTTTTCATCTAAATTATTTTTATGGTTAAATTAAACTATGAATTGGTTTAAAAGTTTAATTAGATCATATTTATACAAATCAACCCAATTAATTTCATTTTAATCAATTTAACATTGAAAATGAATATAAATGAATAGAATTTTTTTAAACATTTTTACTTTAAAAACCTGCATTGTCGACCCGAATGCGGGATTGAATTTAAATTAGTTTCTTCCAATTTTGTGATTGGAATTTAGAAAAATGTATTAAATATTTGTAATAATCATAATTTATAATTTCTAATGTGTTCAACTATGTTTTGATACCACAAAATCAGTGAAATTAATAAAAATTAATTACATCAATTGAGATAAGATTATGCTTAACTAAAGACAAATCCTTAATCTTAATGGACTAAATAACGTAGAAAAATGTCCAAAAACGATTTTATGGCCATATTTAGTCCTTTTATTCATTTGTATCTAATTTTACCATTATTGGATCCACTTTATATGGAAAAACAATGGTGGAATTCCCATTCCCAAAATTTACAAAAGTACCACTCCTCCTCCACTATAAAAGGCCTCTTCTCCTACCACTTCATCACACCTATCATGATACGTTTCCTCTCCAATTGTCTACACAAATATATCCTCAAAATACATACCCTCATCATTGAATAATAACATCAGAAAAAATAAATCCATTGAATACCTTTTGTGAAAACCAAATTGAGTTACCCGAATAAGAGGTAACATTCTTCCTCAAGTTATTTTATTATATTTCCATTATCCACCACAATCAACACTTATTATTCCATTATCGTATATCAAAACCAGTATCCTCAATATAATAGGATGTTTATATGATAAATTTTCAAACTACACTTACACACACCTCCATCTGATGGGTAATATACATACCGTTTATGTGTACGATGAACTACCACCTCACAAAATGATGATTGTTCATTTTTCCTTTACCGCCTCTTATGGTGGGAGTTATAATAGAAAATATTTTTATATATTATATATATTATATTTATAAAATCTTTTATATTTTTTAATTATTTTAAATCATATATATTTATACAATCTTTTTTTAATACAATGATTTTGTTTGAGGAAGTGTAGAAACCACCCCTCAAAGTGATGTGATTCATTCACAAACTACATGGAATGTATTAAGAATGTGTTCATTAAAATAATAAAAAATATATATAATTATAATTATAATTTAATGATATTATATACATATATACAAATATTTATAGTTTTTTTTTCATTCAATATATTAATGAAAAAGGAAACAACACTCATGCATACATACGACCTACCATCTTCATAAATGGTGTATTCTATTTCATACTTGTATAGATTATTATAAAAAAAATGTACTAAATTTTAAAGATATTTATATCATGGTTAAAATTCAGGAAATCATGATATATTTATAAGTACCAATTATATAAAAAATTAATTCCCAAGTGAAAAACAAAGAGAATATTACCCAAAGTGTAACCTAAACATAGATTTGTTACCAAGTAGGTAAAGTAATTTTTGTCTCAAATTTTCATCTTTGAGATACATGAATTTTATGAACCTATATTTTATCATGAGGTGTATATAATACCTTGGAAATTTTATATCATGAATTTAATTATTTTTTTGATATTTTATGCTTCATGTAATTCTGGTTTATTACAAGGGGAGTACAGTTCAAATTTACCAGATGGTAAGAGTTTATTGAAACAATCTCAACGCTTTTCGAGATTATTTATGTTTATGCTTAATTTTATGAAATTTTATGATCTATATCTTAAAATTTATCATTTATTTTCTTCCCCTCTACCTATCCATGATATATTCTTATCTTGATACCATTTTTCACTATTTTCCACAAAAGATAGTTAAAAAAGTATTTTAAAGAAAGCCCAATTTTACCCTATATTTAGTAAGAAATCTATGTTCTTTTAAAGAAATGTTTTCTAAAAAGTGTTTCCCGGATTATTAAACTAATTTCTTATGATAATTGAATGAAATTTTTACCCTTTTTTATTTTATCAAAGTTTTGGAAGGAGTCTTTTTATCATGTTTATAATTAGGAATTTTTATATCTTTTAATCATGAAAAAATAATTTACTTTTTACCTCATATGACATATAATAATTTACCTGCCAACAATTATTTGAAGATATATTTCCATGTTTAAAATATAAATTTTTAAGAATTATTTTTAAAATATATTTTCAAATAAATTGTTTTCAAAAGGTTTTCAGGCTTCTTTTATATGTTTTTACAGAAAATGGGTTTCAAATCATTTTTATTATTTATTTATATGTTTTAAATGAAAAAGTTTACCAAAATGTTTTTAAATATTTCCTTATAAGTTTTTACATTTATTTTCTTAAAAATGGTTTTCAAAATGCTTTATTTTTAAAGTTCCTTTTCAAGAAAGAAAAGATATTTATGTTATGAAATATTTACAAAATATCATTCCATGTTATTTTCCATTTAATAAAATATACTTATGTATTACTAAAACCATTCTAGAAAATGACCCAAAATATACATTCATATTATTTATTGAATGGTTTGTGCAATCATGGAATGATTCTTATGAAACATGTTTTTCTTCCAAAGGTTATATGCTTTTAAAACCCACATCTTTCCATGGGAAATGATTTGATGAAATAACTATAAGATATTTCTCTTTTCCATTAGATATGATGTGAGGAAATGTTAATGATACCAATTTTTTCATGTTTTATGATTTAATGTTTAATGAACCCATCTATTTTTATGGGACATGATTTTATAAATGTTTTATTAACTTGTGTCACATGTATGAAAAATTTTAATATGAGATGAGTGGGAGCTATATATTCTTCCAATTCATTGGGTAATGATAAATGTTCTATGTGATAAAAGGGTACGTGGGAGGAAATCCCATGCCTAAAATAAGAGGGTACATGGGAGGAAATACCAAGCCTGAATCAAGAGGGAACACAGGAAGGCATCCCATGCCCGAAACAAGATGTTACATGGGAGGACATCCCAAACCTGAAATAAGTGGGAACATGGTAGGGAATAACAATCCCAAAGAAAGTAAATAGGTTATTAACATAATCCTAACATGTTATAAAGGCCTTGGTAGGACTCCTTGATGTATATGTTTTATATTATTATGTGTATTCGACAATTCCATGTCTTATTCTAATATTATACTTTCATGGATCACGTTATTTATTTCCTTATTACTAATGACTTGTGAATTGAAAATATTTATTCCATGATTGATGTTTATTATTTTTGATATGAAGTGTATGATCTTTTAATGATCATGATCATGTTCTCATAACCTTATTCTCATGATATTATTACAAATTTTGGTTATTTACCTTATTGATCATTTTAGATCATCCCTTTCAAGTGTTTCCCTTCCCCAGGTTATGAATAATTGGTTGTAATTAGAAATACTAAGGGGGAATATATTAATTGGAAACATTGAATATATTTCACTGAGTTCAAATATTTCAGTTCCATTTTCCAATGGCACTAAAATAATATAGTCTTTGGGAATTTTTTTTAAATGTTTTCTGCATTCCATAAAAATGATGTAGTGTCTATATATGTTAGGACCATGAAGTTATTATTAGGATTAAAGAAAATGTTTAGTTAATATTTGTAAACTAGGATGAGAAAAATTTATTGAGAACCATAGGTATATTTATAAGTATATGTCTAGGTATGTCTCTAAGGATAAGTATAGGGATGTGTTAACATTTTGGGAAATGACCAAGAATTTTGCTAAAGGATAGAGTAATGGTTCCCTATAAATAAATCCCAGTCTAAATCATATATGTGGATATGGATCTATCATAGATTTTCCAAGGGTTAAAAACACAAACAAGATGTCTTGAGACTTAGATGGGGTAATCTGATACATGACAACAGGCGTTACATCATGCCTAGTTTGACACTCATGGGGGATATTCGTTGGGAATTAAAAAACTCTGTAGATGCCGGAAAAGTCCATTGTTCCCAAACGAAGCTCCGGATGCGGAAAGAGAGGTCATATTTGGAGTCAGAAGCATGTTTCGGAGGGCCCGGAGGCCTTGCGTGGAATTTTGGAGACCCGCGCGCAAAGTTGAAGTAAGGCGCGCAAAACTCCCGGGATGCGCGCAATGCGCTGGGCCGGCGCACAATTTTGCGCGCCCATGGCCCGCGCGACTCCCTTGTGCATCGGGCCCAATTCCGCACCCGCGAAGGCAATTGCGCGCTCGCGAACGAGATTCCGCGCCCGGGGTTTCCTATAAATATAAGGTGACCCCCGACGTTTTGAAGGTTGCCGGAATTCGAAGAGTCGCTCGTTCGCGCAATCCAACCCCCTCCGTGCGCAATGCCGATCTTCAGGTAACCTCTTTTCTTTCGCGCATTAAAGCCTCGGGGTTCGCCTTCGCGCGCAATCCCTTTGGCTCCTTTCCTTTGAATAACCCTTCACTCAAAGGCATTCGCGCGCAAAATAAGCCTCTTGCGCGCAATTGCCCCCCGGGTGCGCGCAATCCAGCCCGATTGCGCGCACCCCCCATTTTCAAAGTGGTCATTCGTTAAAGAATGATCCGTTGCCCCCGCGCGCTATACGAAGCCCGGTGCGCGCAATCTCAATCTTCCGCGCGCAAAGCGCTGGCCCAATTGCGCGCCAGCCCGCCCATTTGCGCGCAGACCCGCGGTATTGCGCGTCAATTCCTCTTTTGCGCGCAAACCGCCAGGGTCGCCCCTTTAACCCCCTGAGGGTACCCGCCTGCGTGGCGCCCGATGATCTTCATCCTGGGTGCCCGCACCGTGCGTTGTCTTCCCGTTCGGCCCTCCAGGCTCGCGCAAAGTGACACAGACCCATCGACGACAACCTTCGTCCAAGCTACAAGACGTTAAACTGTACAACATTCGTCCCGCATGATGTTAAACTGCACATCCATCCTGCATGACGCTAAACTGCACCACGTCCGCGCTGCAAGATGTTAAATTGCCAAGCACCTTCGTCCTCAACACACGACGTTAAACTGTACTTCGTCCGGCAAGACGTTAAACCGTCCGCTTCGTCCTCAACACACGACGTTAAACTGTACTTCGTCCGGCAAGATGTTAAACCGTCCGCTTCGTCCTCAACACATGACGTTAAACTGTACTTCATCCGGCAAGACGTTAAACCGTCCGCACCACCCGATCCCGTTCCCCGCACGCAGGGTCCCCCCCGGTTCGGATGTGGCCCCCACCCGCTCGTCTCTGCAGGGATGTCGGGATTGCCCCTCTTTAGGGACGATTTAATTGGAGTGGCCTTCTCCCACAGGGGTAGGGCATTACAAACCCCTAGTTCCTTGTGGGGGGCTCAACATGTGTATCTCCATTGCGCTTCCCCACTGCCGAAGCCAGTAGAGGGCGTGACAGGGATCAAGGTCTCTCACCTCCGGCCCGAGTCCCCCTCCAACTGAGTTTTGCCGCATCCGGGCTGCCTCAGTGCGTAAGTCTTGACAGAACGAACTACGTGGACTTTGATCCCTGTCTCCTAAACAGGGTACGTAGGAAGCCTCTCCGAGGTTCAAGCCCACCACCTGGTCGTCCCGGTCGTATTCACGTCGGTTCGTCCATCAGTGGACCCCTCTCGGGTTCACACTTGCGTCGATTCACCTATGAATCCGCCCTTGTGGGAGACTGCACATGTGTATCTCCATTGTGCTTCCCCATTGCCTTTTTCTCTTTCCAACGTCCAGCATGACGTGAAACTGTGATCCACCCGGCCGTTCCATCCCCCTCTGTGCGAGGTGGTTTGGTTCAATCCTCCGCCCGGCGGCCTCGACCTCTTCGTGAGTCGGCTTTCCAATGTCCAGCATGACGTTAAACTGTATATCCGAACTACGTTGACTTTGATCCGTGCTAACGCGCGGTACGTAGGAAGCCCCCACGGGGTCCGAGCTCTCCACTCCATCATCCATCCTGATCCTTACCCGGGCCGCCACATCCCGGTGGGGTCATGACATTTCATTCCACTCCACTTCACTCGGGAAGCCGCCCATGTGCTGGCCCCAGCGTTGGAGGTTCCCTGCAAGGGGTTCTATCATCCGATCCACTCCTCGTGTTGATCAGTCTAATGCCGTCCCCGCTGGACGTTAAACTCGCGGCATACCCCGTGTTAAACATGGGAAGCTGAGGAAAACCTCAGGTAACGCAGTTCCCCGCACCCAGCGCAGGATGCCTCAGGCCACCACGCCTTCGAGAAGCCCTATTAGGGACATAAGACAGACATGCAGAGCCGCAGTGTTAAGACACGCCCCCAACACCCAGAGCCACCCGGTCTCCTCACCGCAGGTTGCTGCCCCGATCAGACTCCTTGGAGCGTTCGGGCGGAAGCAGTGTAATTAACCGGTGTCCATGAAAATATGGCACCGGGAACGAGATTCACGAGCATGTCTTAAATCTATGAGGGAGACCCGAATTAGGCGACGAGTTCCGAGGAGACGTCCACGGAAGGAGGAGCCGACATCCCATCATCCCGGTTTCGATCAAGGAGCAGACGTCCCTGAATAAGGGACGGATGCCACCCGCCTTTGGAAAGTGGGACTGCGGGGCCACAAGCCGTGCTCCCATCCCATCGGGTCGACGGGAGCACGCGCGAACGCGTCCTGGCGGAACAACGTCGGAACAGAAACCCGACGCACATCCGCACCGAAACAGAAAAATGGCACGAGTCGGGATGAGGATGCCCACCTTGGGGCCCTAGCAACAGCGGCCGTGTTGGCCCAAGCCACTGTTGGCTCCAGTCACCAGGCCCCTGCGCATCCTGAGCAGGGGCACGTCTATGCCCGACCTGGATCGAGGCCCCGACCGCCCCAAAGGAAGGTTGGGTCGACTCTCCCGGTTGCTGGTACAAGCAATAGCCACCGTGGACCACCTCGCGGTAGCGCTATTTACCAGCAGGGTCTACTCCGTGTGGCCGATCTAGGAGGCATGGGTCATCCCACCTTCCGATCCCAGCCTGGAGGCCTGCCCGGAATCATCTCTCCCCGCGTCCCCTTTGATATCTGTCCCGGTGCCCCTCGCACCTTGGTTTTCAGTCCTCTTGGCCCCAGCACCGGTGCGGCCGGAGGACGCCAGGACAGAGATCAGCCCTGCCCCGAAGAACCACCCAGGGGCAGGAAGGCAAGGCGTCGACGCCGAGGGAGGAATGTTAGGGAATTCCAGACAGAGATCCGAACGGTTCGTTTCTCTGATACAGAGGCGAAGTACGATTCGGCGACAGAGCCCTCCCCCCAATCCCGCCAGTCAAGGGCAGGGGTAGGAATGCGGCACGTCAGCCTCGTACTCCCCGAGAGAGAGATCGATGTGATCCCCGCTTCTCTCCGAAGGTATATCCGGAGTAGAGAGGGCCTGGTAGACCCCCAAGGATCAAGCTTGCGGTTGGTACCAGCCCCTCCGGAAGTGCCTTCCGCCTCGATCGGAGAAGCCGAAGACTTTTTCTGGGGACCGACGGTCGAACCACGATCTAGTGAACCCTCGGCGAGCACCGACGCTACGGCAGGATGTTCTCTCGCCGGCCCGTCCTATCGTGATGTGGTAGCTGGGGCACCGCCACCCTCAAAGGGCGGCCCGGGATATGGAGGCCAATCGGCCTGCTCGCCGTATTCACCGCCGTCCAGCCCGTCGGCCCGGCGGCCCGCCTCGGCACCACTGCCGGTTCCCCGTCCATTCCCAGTCATTGAAGAGGACCAAGGAGACCTGGGTCCCGAGTTTGAGTCGTGGAGCTTCTGGACCGTCCTTGCAGAGGGCCACTTCCCTGAGAAGTTTTGGCCAGTCGCAGGACCGGACTTTGATGCACCCGAATCACTCACCCCGGATGAGTTCGAATGCTTCCGCCGAACTCTCCGGGAGACTCACTCCCGTCTTCACCACCTAAAAATGCCATATCCCAGGAGTCAAGTGCACCTGGAGGATATTGGTGAGCAGTTCCGTCAAATTGACCTGGCCACGCTCCCCGCGGTTCGGCACCCCGGGTCATTTGGGCACCACGAGGCCCTCCAACAACGATGCGTTGAGTGTTTTCAAGTACTCCACAAGGTTATCGAGGAAGCCACCCCCCACGTGTATATCCGTGGATGGGGGCAGTACGCTGCCCTACGCTTCAGTGCGATTCGCCGACAGCCCGATTCGCTGGGTGGCCCTGAGGGTACATCCCCAGGGACGGAAACGGTCAATATGGCTGACCTGTCGGGAGAGGGGAACGACTTGGAACTTCTCGACGGGGGCTCCCCCCCCCCCCCGAAGACAAGCCGTTGTTGGATCCATCGGTGAGAGTTACTCATCACCAGAGGAACCTCCTGGGTCTCCCCCCACCCACTGAAGCACTGACGTTGAGCCGAAACGTCAGCAAAGGCAAAGAGCACGGCGGGGCTATAAAGCCCGCTGACCCATCTGCTTCCATGCAGAGGGCAGATGAGGATCCCGAGAAGGTCACGCTATGTCAACAGCTCGCCGAGCAGAAGAAGCTAGTTGACCAGCTCCTCGCCGAGCACGCTGCAGAGCAGCGGCCGGACTACGGTGATCCTAGGCCAGGACAACAGGGACAGGAACAACCGCTCCTCGATGAGACTCTCCCGGGCAACCGTGATTATGCCGGGTTCGCCGACAGGGGAGAGGCCATTGCCTATGTCAAGAGGGCGTGGTATGTTTCACCACACCCTCCCGAGCGGCGTGACTACCTGAGAGACCCCGCCCGAATTCCTCCCGCTGCCCCAAGGGCCGCTCCGCCCGCCATCCCACGAGCAGCCGAGTTCGACGACCCGGTCGACGACCCGATTGAAGGGCCGTGCAATGCGCTCATGGTTAGAGATCCTCGCCAGGACTGGAACCCATGTCCGGACGATCCGATGGCGGCACTCATCGCCCGCTTGGAAGCCTTGGAGACTCGGCAGGTGGCGATCCCACCGGACGACAAGCCATACCCAGCATGGGTGGATGACATGCCAGCACCTCCGGGATTCGGGAATCCCACTTTCGCCCCCTTCAACGGGACTGGAGATCTGCCACAGCATTTGGACCATTTCAACTCGAGGTGCGGGCCTATGTTGGGGACTCCGGCGCAGCAGGAGGCCGCTAAGATTCGCTGCTTTGTCCAGACACTGGAAGGGCCAGTATTTGTCTGGTACAGCCAGCTCCCCGTCGGGTTGGTAACTAGCTGGGAGGACCTCCGTAGAAAATTCCTCTACCAGGAAGACGAGCATCGCAGACCTCTTCAAGTGCAAGCAGAGGCCTGAGGAGCGAGTCGTGGATTTCTTCGCCCGATGGAAGGGTCTCACGTATTCCCTTGACATGCCATTGACTCAGGAGAAGTTGCTGACAATGTGCGTCGGGAACGTCAAGACCGAGCTGGTCCCTTCCTTGATCACTCAGAATTACCCCGGAGGGTTCAGGGACTTCTCAGACAAAGCTCAACATCTTGAGGAAGCCCTGCAACAGGCCAGTCAGGCACACCCGCTGCCTCCTATGATTCCTGCACGGAGAGTCAGCAGGGCTGAGCCCGCTGCTGTTGCCCAGATAGAGGCCCCCAGGCCGTTGGAGCTGTTGCCGGCGAGGCCAGCTCCACAGCCTCACAGGAATCCGCCTCCACGGGCTTAGTTCCCGGCCCAGCAGCGGCAGCCCCAGAACCGGCCGGCCCCTCCGCGTAATGTACCGCCACAACTTAGGCGAGATAATCAGGGTCCGCCTCCTCGGCAGGCCCCTCTAGCTCCTCGTCAAGACCACGCTCCCAGGGGCCCGCAATACCTGACTTACTCATTCCACGAGGATCAGGTCCCCGGTTATTTCCGGAGCGCCCTGGAGAAGAGGATTGTGCGACTGCCTGAGTGTTGGAGGCCAGAGGAGGCACATCTCACGGATAACCCCCGCTACTGCCCTTACCATCGGGCCCTGGGGCACACCATCCAGCGGTGCTATGTGTTTAAGGATTGGCTCCAAGACCAGATTAACAACAATGTAATCAGGTTGGGCCCAGCTCCAGCACAAGTGGCGGGTGTGTTTGTGGGATCAGATGACGATAGTGGCAACGAGGACGAATGGCAGCTGGTCTCCGACCGCGGATCCCAGAAGTATAATAACTGGATGGCCCGCAAGATGACCATTCGCGCCCATGGAATCATCCGTGCGCGCTTGAATCAGCCTGATCCCCCAGAATCCGCGGGTGCTGCTTCGGCATCGTCGTCCCAGCCTGCTTCTTCCGAGAAGAGCAAGCGGCGGCGACGCAAGAAGGAAGAGCGCGCCCCTCCAGTTCCGCCACTATCCCGCACTCTCGGCGATTTCATGCCCCCGGAGATGGGGGTCCCTCTTCGGATCCGCCCGGTGATGGATGATTCGTCTGATGACAGTGTTGGGTACGCTTCGGTTAATACCGTCGAGCTGGTAAATCCCTTTTCGATTCCCGACGTTGAAGAACACCAGGAGGACCTCCCTAGTGTCCCCGGTCGTCGCTACCGTCGGAAGAACCGTAGCAACAGGAGTCGCTGGGGCACAACAGTTGGTACCTCCAGCCAGGCCGTGCACACCACCGAGACTAGGCAGCAGGCTCAAAACCGAGCTCGGCGCGCGCAGCCCCCCCATCCGGGGATGACGGGTTTGCCTCCGCCACTGTTTGTGGTGTGGGACCAGGGAGAACCGCCTCAGCCACGTCACGATCAGCTCCTCCCTGCCACGAGTCCATCCCAGCCTCCTGACCCGAGTACGGTGACTACTTCCCGGGCTTCAACCGATGAACAGAGAGATGCGCCAAGTACCAGTCGGCCGCCGGTCCAACCGGAAAGGCCCGTCATGCCTCCAACCGCAGAGCAACCTCCTGCAACCAGGGGCTCGCGCTTGGCAAAAACGTATGATGTCCTGAAGCACTTGGCCGACATCCCAGCAAGGCTCTCCATCCTTGAGGCTCTGCGCATGTCATCTGAGATGCGCGAGGCACTCACTGAAGCCCTGAATAGCCCCCTCCAGTTTGAGACAGAGGTTTCGGCTGCAGAGGCCTTTCACGCCGAAACGATCGAGGACGCCGAATGTCAGGCAGTTATCTCGTTCTCTGGTAAGGATGAAGACCCTCCTATACAGGGACACATTCGTCCGCTGTATGTTACTGGCCAGTTCAATGGCCTTGAAGTCCGGCGCTGTCTTGTCGATACGGGGTCCGGGATTAACCTGATTCCCACTCGGACGCTCCGGAGATTGGGGTTGTTTGAGGATGACTTGATTCCCTCCAACCTCAGGATCCAGGGGTACGACCGCACCGAGAAAACTCCGGTCGGCAAGATACGCTTGAAGACCCAGTTCGGTGACTTGGTTGCCAACACCGAATTCATGGTGGTCTCTCAGGACACTGCGTATAACGCATTGATGGGCAGGCCATGGCTCCACCTTCATGCGACGGTTCCCTCATCATACCACCAATGCCTCAAATACTCCCTTAACGGTTGAGTAGGCGTGCTTCAGGGAGATGCCTCTCCTTTTTCCTCATGTGAAGCCCGCTATCTGGACGCGGACTATTACAAGAGAAAGGATAAGAAGATCCTGGAAGGTGAGGTTGAGCCTGTTGCTGTTGCAAGTGATCCCTGGGCAAGTTTGGATGACACTTACGTCCTCCCAATTCATCGGTTGGACGTAGCCATGGTCTCGACGGCCTGCGAGTCTCCTGATGAGATGACCGCGACCGCCCGTGCTAGCACCAGCGGCCCAGCAGGATCTGGTGGCCCCAATGCAGTTTCCAACGCAGTCTCTCCCGTGGACGATCCCTCCCCGAGTGGAGAGGACGTGGAAGATTCACCCCCAGCCTTTGAGGAGGGCGTCCCCGCCACGGTCGATGAGTTAGTACAGGTGAACCTTGGAACCGAAGCAGATCCAAGACCCACATTGGTCAGTGCCGCCATGCCCTCTGAGGAGCGACAGCAGTACGTGGACTTTCTCAGGCAGCACTGTGATGTGTTCGCTTGGGGCTATGACGAGATGCCGGGGCTAGATCCTCAGGTAGCCGTCCACCGCCTTGGTCTCCCAGCGAACCATCGCGGGTTCAAGCAGCCTCCCAGGAAGATGCACCCATCCCACGGTGCCATGGTTGAGGCCGAAGTTGACAAGATTATCAAATCCAACTTCATGAGGAAAGTTCAGTACCCCAAATGGCTGGCCAACATTGTGCCGGTCAGGAAGAAGAACGGCCAGATCAGAATCTGTATCGATTTCCACGATCTCAACCGCCACTGTCCGAAGGATGACTTTCCCCTTCCAGTGACAGAGCTGTTGATCGACGCCACAGCAGGGTTCCAAGCCCTCTCATTCATGGATGGATACTCCGGATACAATCAAATCCGGATGGACCCTGAGGATGAGTAATTCACTGCCTTCAGGACCCCCCAAGGTATCTTTTGCTACCAGGTCATGCCCTTCGTCCTGAAGAATGCAGGTGCCACCTATCAACGGGCGATGCACCGCATATTCAAGCCAATCCTCGGCACACTAGTGGAATTCTACGTCGACGACTTGGTGGTCAAATCGCGCCAGCGTCAGGACCATCTCAAAGATCTTGAGAAAGTGTTCGGCTTCCTCCGGTATCGCTGCCTGAAGATGAACCCGTTGAAGTGTGCCTTCGGGGTCACCTCCAGAAAGTTCCTTGGATTTGTGGTAAGATACTGGGGTATTGAGATCGACCCAGAGAAGATCAGGGCGATTAGCCAGATGCCTCCCCCAGGTAACATCCGGGAACTGCAAGGGTTCCAAGGCCACTTAGCCTATATACGCCGATTCATCGCGAATCTGGCCGGCAAGTGTAAGCCCTTTTCTCGACACATGAAGAAAGGTGCCACCTATGTATGGGATAAAGAGTGTCAGACCGCTTTCTAGGAAATCAAGCAGTACCTGCTTCAACCTCCGGTTTTGATGCCGCCTGTATCCGGGAAGCCGCTGGTCCTTTATGTGACCGCCCTGGAACGGTCCCTTGGTGCCCTTCTCGCCCAGAAGAACAACGAGGGAACAGAGAATAGCCTCTATTACCTCAGTCGCATGATCCCCGATGCGGAAATTAGGTATTCCACCATCGAGAAGAGCTTCCTGGCGCTCGTATTCGCCGTACAGAAATTACGGCACTACTTGCAGCACCATGAGGTACAGTTGGTTTCTCGGGTAGACCCGTTGAAATATATCCTGAGCTGGCCTATGTTGACTGGCCGTCTAGCGCGGTGGGCTGTGATTCTCCAGCAGTTCAACGTCAGGTATGTGTCTCAGAAGGCCATCAAAGGGCAAGCATTGGCAGACTTTCTGGCAGCTCACCCGACCTCCGCGGATCAGCCGTTGGATCTAGGCTTTCCTGATGAGACCATTCTCTCGGTTGATCATGCCAATCCATGATGGCAGATGCACTTTGACGGTGCCTCTCGGAGCCCCATCGGTAGAAGACTCGATAATCCTAAGCTCAACAGAGTGGGCTTGGGTATCGTCTTTATTACCCCGGAGCGAGTCGTGCTGCCATACTCTTTCCTGTTGTTAGAGGGCTGTACCAACAATGAGGCGGAATACCATGCCCTCATCACTGGCCTCGAGTTGGCTCTCGAGATCGACGTGCCCCATCTGTGTGTGAAAGGGGACTCCGAGATGGTCAATAAGCAGATCAATGGCGACTATGTTGTCAGGAAGCCAGAACTTGTGCCATTGCTGGAGTGCACCCTCCTTCTGATGGCCCAGTTCACTTCTCGGCCAGAAATTGTCCATATTCCCCGGTCGCAGAACGGTCGAGCAGATGCTTTGGCCAGCCTTGCTGCGTCACTCGCAGAGCCTGAACAGGACAACCTGGTCATCCGCGTGACGCACCGCAGGCTCATCGCTCCTGTTATCCCGGAGGGAGATCGCGGCCCATCGGTAAGTAATCTCACCGTGGTTTCCCCTATGCTTGGAGCCCCGAGTACCCCAGATATGGCAGTCGAATCAGCCCATGATTGGAGGACGCCTTTGGTTGAGTACCTCCAACATGGCATTCTTCCATCGGATCGGGCCGAGCGTGAGCGAGTTCGACGCCGCGCATCGCAGTTTGTCCTCCAGAGCAGCCCCGGCCTGGAGCAGATCCTCTATAAACGCGGATTTGATGGTGTTCTCCTCCATTGCCTTCAGGGAGTTGAGATCCCACGAGTCATGCAAGAGGTTCATACTGGTTCATGTGGCGCCCACCAGACTGGGCCGAAGCTGTCCCACCATATTCAGAGGTTGGGATACTTCTGGCCCTCTATGATCCATGACTGCATCGAGTATGCCAGGAGGTGCCATGCGTGCCAGGTTCATGCGAACTTTGTGCATCGGCCGCCGGAGCCTCTCCATAACACTAGGTATTCCTGGCCCTTTGCAGTCTGGGGACTGGACGTTGTGGGACCTTACCCGCCGGCGACGGCTCGCCAGTGCCGGTTCATTCTGACCTCCACGGACTTCTTCTCCAAATGGGCAGAGGCGATTCTGCTCAGAGAGGTCAAATCCTGTTCTATCGCTGACTTCGTGACCTCCAACATCATTTTCGATTTGGAGTGCCTCACGCTATCCTCACAGATAACGAAGCCAATTTCCGAGCATCAGAGTTGAAGAAGTTGTACGCCAAGTACAACATTCGATCGAACCATACATCTCGCTATCATGCGCAAGCGAATGGACAGATTGAGGCGTTTAACAAAACCCTCTCTAACATTCTGCAAAAGATGGTTGGTCAGAACAAGAAGAGTTGGCCGGAAAAGCTCCCCAACGCCCTCTGGGCTTATCGGACGACGACTCGCAATTCCACCCAGATGACTCCTTATTCCCTGGTGTATGGAGCTGAGGCTGTCCTGCCCATCGAGATCCAGTTACCGTCCTTGCGCACTGCGGTCTACGACCAGCAAGCGCCGGACAGAGTTGCTGAAGCCCGTCTAGTCAAGTTGGAAGCACTGGATGAGAATAGGCTTCGCGCTTTGCACAACTTGGAGAGGCATCAAAGAAGAATGGCTCAAGCTTTCAATAAGAAGGTTCGCCTCCGCTCCTTCCTGCAGGGTGATCTAGTACTGGCCCTAAGAGCACCGATGATCCCCGGCAGGAAGCCGCCCAAGTTGGAGCCCAAGTGGGAGGGACCTTTTTTCATCCACAAGGTCTATCCCAATGGCGCGTACTCCCTATCGACTATGGATGGCGAGCGTGTCACTCCTCCCACCAACGCTAGGTTCCTCAAGCAGTACTTTTCCTGAGTGCACATTCGTCCGCGCGACAAGACGTTAAACTGCCAAGCACCTTCGCCCAAGATACAAGACGTTAAACTGTTCAAAATTCGTCCAACATGACGTTAAACTGTACATCGTCCCGCATGACGCTAAACTGCACCACGTCCGAGCTACAAGACGTTAAACTGTTCAGCATTCGTCCTGCATGACGTTAAACTGCCTCTCAAGAACTACGTACGGCTTGATTCCCATCCTCATGGGAAACATAGGACCTCCTGGACGTTTGTGTTCCAGGTCCAGCCCCGCCTCTTGGTTGATCACGGGGATCTGCCGTCTTTTGGTTGCTCTCAAGGTGAGTCCTCCGACCCTTTCCGGTGATCTGTTAACATGTTTGGGTACTTCGGTCTATGACCCGTAGTGTCGGATTCAATCCCGACAAGTCCTGTGTTGCTTGTCGGGCCTCGCGCTTCCTCTTGTTCGAGCCTTCACTCAAAGGGATCCTCGTTAGCAGTTTGGGTACGATGCCCCAGTGCTCTCCTACCGCTCCGGGTCGATTTACCGGCGGGTCCTGGGCCGAAAATCGATATGAATCCTGCGCTTGAGCGGTTGATGCTCGTTTTCTTGCCCCATCCTAAGCTGACGCGATCGGATGTTGTATTGCGAATATGGTCAGCGACATCCTTGATCGCCATGTCGGCTTTTTCAGGCTCTGAACATTGGTTGCGCAGTCCTCATCACACTCCGCCTTTGTGAGTTGTAGTGGAATATCGACACTCTCTTCATACTGACCTTCAGTATACCTTTACACGTTAGGCAGGCCAACCAGGGTAATGGTGTCTTTCGAGGCTCCCATGATCTGAGCACCAAGGATATATGCGGATGTCCTCCCTAAGGGCCATGCGTAGCTGGACCCTCGTCCCCATAAGGAGGAAGGAGTCGCCCGAACAATCGCGTTCTGGGCCCAGTATAGCTGGAGGCTAGCATCTCTGCCCCTCGGGTGATGGACATACGCAGGCCCCTATCCCAGGACCCTTCTCCTGGAATCGTGCGTGACCGCAGGGCTGGGTATGTTCCCACCTCCGCTGGGTCCTCCGTATCGCAATAAGCGGATTCCTCCATGGTCCGAACCACACGACCTTAAACTGTGTTGTCTGGTCCTACCACATGACCGTAAACTGTGATCGTCTTGGCTGCCCGACGAGAAACGGCACTGCATCGTGATGTTCTCCTCAGGGGACACTCACGTTGGGCGCTGGTTAATAACCACGCCATTTATCAATGCCTTTCATGGATTGATTATTGTGGAGACGCTAGGGATTTCTTAATCACAGGCTTGTCGCCGCACAAAGAAAAACCATCCACCTTTAAGGACAAACAAGAAATATCAAATGCCGCTTCTTCTGGGTGCGAGGGCTAGACCCGCACCCCTCCCCGCGCTGGCGCCCGATTGTGTTGCGCCGCGCTTCAAGAACTACGTGTGGCTTGATTCCCATCTTTATGGGATACGTAGGAACGCCCGGATGTTTGAAACTTCGGGTCCAGCCCCCCACCTCTTAGATATTCCCCCTTCTCCGGGGAGTCCGCCGCCTTCGGTTCACCCTCAAGGCGTGTTCCCCGACCCCTTGCAGTGGTCCACCGGTGTCAAGAGTACTCTGGTTTATTGCCAGGAGGGTCAGGTTCAGCTTGGTCAGGTTCCTTCCACTTTTCAGGCTTCGTGCTCCCTTTCATTCGGACCCATCGCCTACGCCCTGGGTGGAGCCCCCGTGAGCGGTCTGGACACAATGCCTCAGTGCTCTCCCACCGACTCGGGCTGGCGCCCCCAAGGGCCTCGGGCAGCAAATCGATATGAATCCTGCGCTTGAGCGGTTGATGCTCGTTTTCTGGCTCATTCCATCAACGGTTAGTGCGATATTGATGCTGTTTTTTCCGCCACAGTCGGCAGTACTCCCATATCGTTACGCCGGTGCCCCCAGTCCTTGAGTGAATGGCCGCATGATTCACATTACGTCTTCCACCCCTCATTCTGACCAGGAAAAATCTCGACACTCTTGACACTATCCCTCAGTGCATCTTCGCATATCCAGGGGATAGGACCACGATGTGGCGTACTTTGAGGTTCTTATGGTCCGAGCTCTAAGACCTTAAACTAAGATCTACCCCTATGGTCCGAGCTCTAAGACCTTAAACTAAGATCTACCCCTATGGTCCGAGCTCTAAGACCTTAAACTAAGATCTACCCCTATGGTCCGAGCTCTAAGATCTTAAACTAAGATCTACCCCTATGGTCCGAGCTCTAAGACCTTAAACTAAGATCTACCCCTATGGTCCAAGCTCTACGACCTTAAACTAAGATCTCCCTAAATGGGGTTCTCCGTCCTGCATGACGTTAAACTGCACTCTCAGAACTATGTGTGGCTTGATCTCCAGCCTGATGGAGTACGTAGGAACGCCCGGGCATTTCGACTCGGGTCCAGCCTCAGGGATCGCTAAGTCCCGCCCCTCCTCGTCGTCGGCCGTCTGGCCTGGCTTCCGGTAGAGTGGTGCGATTGTGATATTCTCCCTGATTCATCTCGGGATGCCCCATTACAGTGATGGGAAGCGACAGTTTCCTCGTCAAAGAGGTTCTGTCTGAGAATTGGGGTGATTCATGGCCAGATTAGTACATCCGCTTAATACGCTTTCCCCACGGTGGCACAATTTTGAGAGCGTTAGATTCTGTCCGAACAAATCGTCACTTCGCCCCACGCTTCGCATGCCCTGTTGATCTGGATTTCCACCCTTGTGCCTGAAGGAACCCCCAAAGCGGCATTGATGATGACATGTGATCCGCCTCCTGCAATATGAATGATGAACTTTGGTCCGTCTATTACAGTAGTATGGTCGATTGATCCATTGTCCACTTGCCGTCTTGGGCATTTCCTGGAAGGCCGATCGTCATGGATTTCTGAATTCGGGACATGCGATTCACCCTTTCTCATTTCCCTATGTTCGGATAAAATCTTAACGCCCCTAGCGTTGTCCCGCTCGTGTGTCGGAACAAGTTGGGGGGATGATACATTGATTAGGTCTGAGGTCTCCTGTCCTAGGAATGGCCTCCCTCTCTTCTTTAAAAATCCAGGCCCAATTATGGATGCCTGAAGCTTGGTTAATGCTCCCGCGAGACAATGAATTGTGGTTGAGCATGTTAAGCCAAAAGATGCAGATAAATATATTGGTTCATACAAATGGATCGAAGTATTGAGTAGCGGAAGCAAATGTTCTGGGAGTGGAAAAAACAAATCCCCTAGGGATTAGCGTGCTGAATAAGTCTTTCTAACGCCGCTACCCTTTGGATGGCGGCCTCCAAAGCTGCTTCTCTCTCTCTGCGTGCCCTCTCTTCGTCGGTGGTCGCAGCACGCAGTTCGCAGATCCTGGCTTGTGCACGCTCCCGCTCGACTTGAAGTGTGACCATCTGTTGGCCCGCCTCCATCAGCTGTACCTGGGCGTCAACCAGCTGGGCCGCTAGTTGCTCCACAAGCTCAGTGCACGTTTCGACGAAGGTCTCCTTCTCTGCCGCCTGCCCTTCGAGACGCCGGACTTCCTGCTCCGCCACGAGGAGCGCCCGCGTGCTCTCCGACATGTCCCGACATTGTGCGACGTCGGCACGCCGGTGGCTCTCGCGCATCTTTTCGGCCATGAAATCACGGACCGTCAGATGGAGGCGTTGAGCATCAGCTCCCCCGGCACACAGGAAGCGCAGCCAGGTTTGAAGTGATCCCATGCGCCCCAGCCACTCCGATAGGTCTCGCTTGAGGAAGCGCTGGATGCACTTCCACACCCTACGTCGCGTTATCCGGCTCTCCTCGACCGCCTCCGCGTCCGAGTCGTCCATCTCCTCGGGGTCGGCAGGCCGGTAGGCAGGGAAGGCAGCCAGCAGGTCTGCTGCGGGGTCCGCCCCTGGGATGTCCTCACGGGGGATGGGTTCCCCAACATCTGGGTGACCTTCTTCTCTCTCCCCAGCGGCGTTGACACCCTCGTCAGCCCCCGACCTCTCTCTGATGGCAGCACCGCCGGCGTCCGCAGCCCCTTGATCAGCAGTTGGTGGGGCCGGCTCAGTGTGGGAAGTCTGTTCCAGAGCAGGCGGCATGTCTACCACTGGTCCACTCGTGGATGGCCCGGGTTCGGCAGCCCGACGAGCCTCCAGTGTTGAGATCACTGCGCAGGGCATGCCGTGGTTAGTCATGGATCGTCAACGGCAAGCACCGACAGCAAGGTAAGGAGACTTACGGGAATCCAAGGCGTCATCTTCCGCTGTCCCGGCCGCCGCAGGAGCAATTGCAGCAGGGGACCCTTCAGCGCTTGTCAATTCAATATTGGGTGTCTGGCCCCCGCCTTGTCCTGCTGGCGCCTCTCCTGCTCCTACTGAGGACGCCTGACCAACATCTGTGCACTCCTGAGAAAGGTGGAGAAATGGGTTAGAAGCTGCATAAGAGAATGGATGAAGCAGGTTGAGTAGGGATAGAAGCGGACCTCGAGGAGCTCAGTGATATCAATGTTGCCAGAGCCGGCCACCTCGCCGCTCTCCCGTGGGCTCCCCTGATGGGACCTTCCCTCGGAGCCTTCATCCTCCCCTGTCTCCTCATCTTCCTCGGAGTCATCGCTACTATCATCTTCCTCCGGTGGCATCTGTTCTGGAGCAGGCTCTAGACCGAGCATCACCTTCACCAGAAGGGACGGCTCCGCACGCTGACCACGCTGGCGCGCGTACTCTTCCATGGCCGTCAGATATGCATACCGCCGGTGGAAGTTCACCCTGTCAGCGACCTGAAGGCGCCCGACCTCTGGCAGATGGATTCCTTCGCTGGTTATCTTCTGCCAGATGATTTCGGTCCCCAGCGACTGCCGCAGGGTCATCCAGTCCGACGACAGCGCCGGGAAGACTGCATCGTGGGAGGGTTCGAGCAGACGCCTTACCTGCTTCCCGGGCCGCTCTTCGACCACCGCACGCGCCCCCTCTCTGGGCGCCGAGGTCGTAGCGGCAGCCTGTGATGTGCCCGCCGCCGAAGTCCCCGCTCGCGCCGGCTCCATTGCTTGGCGCGCCTCCCTTCTCCCCCGCGTAACGGTGCCTCGCCTCCTTCCTTGACGCCCGGTCTCCGCACGGGTGACCTCGAGCCGCCGAACTGGCTTCCGTAGAAGCCCCTCGGGGTACGCGATGACCCAGTGTTCGGCATACTCGGTTTCCAAGCCTGCGTCGACCCCGGTAGGAGGGAGAGTGATGACGTTGCCAGAGCCGAAAGCGGCGAACATTAGCCACATCTGGCGAAGGACGTAAGGGTTCGTCTCCTCCCGAAACGTAGTGAATACCCTCTTCGGCATCCGTTGAAGGCACCCGAACTGCCTAGCGAACCGGGTTGGCACGTAAGGCTCGCAGATCACCTTCCCGTCGATCCGAGCCACGGGCACCCCGCCCCACATGTTCAAGAAGTATTCGTGCTGCTCCAGCGGACCCTGTCCATTGTCGATCATCTGGCCGACGGGAGTGGGGAACGGGCTGAAGTTGAAATTGGCGTGATTGCCAATCCGAATCCTCACGCCCTCCTCATTTAGGGTCATCAGAGCGACCCCCGCGATGTTCAGCAGGGAGGGTCGCAGGCCGTTGCCCGGAGGAATGACGGCGTTTGGAAACGTGTACCCACCAAGGTGAGCAGCCACCTAGCCGTGGAAGAATTGAAAGGGCCCACAGATCCTTCGTGGCGACCCCCCTCGCGAGATGCGTCCCAGGATGGCATACAGCTTCGCCAGCACTGGGACCCCGAGGTTGTATCTTTTGTTGGCGGCCATGGCGCCCGCCATCGCCAGTGTCGCCGGGCGGACGCCCATTCTCGCGTCCCGCACTGGCAGGAGCCACCCACTCAGAAAGGCGGCCAGGAACGCCGCGTACCGGACATTTGGGTCCCGGGCCTCGATGACGCGGTACCCCCATGAGCGGTAGTCGCCCGTCTCCAGGACCCGCCAGTACGACCCGTTCCGGCTCCTCTGAGCTGCGGTCGGGCACCGCTTCCCCCTGCCTGGCATCTTGACCGCTGGGTCATGCTCTAAGAACTGGCTGAACCACTCCTTGTAGGCTATGCCCTTGTGGAAGTCCTTGACCCCGAGCCGCTCCGTAGCCAGGTCCAGCAGATGCCATGTCAGGATGGGAGTCCGTGACCTGTCGCCCCAGGTGTTCCTCAGAGGCAGGAACTCATCGTATTGGTAACCCTCCAGCGGGATACCTCCGATGCAGTGGATGTCCCAGAGACCGATGCTGACCTCCCCATGATGAAGATGGAAGGTGTTGGTATCCGGGGACCAGCGGGTGAACAGCTCCGGCCCGAGCTCGGACTGCTGGTAGAAGTGGAACTGCGACGTCCACACCGCCTCAAATAGGCCGATGTACCGCAGCTCTTTCGCGAAGTGATCGCATGTGTGGCGTACCCAGAACGCCCAGGCCCACTCACTGGTGAAATTGCCCCCAGACCGCAAGTCCCAGTCCTTCAGCCAGCCCTTGGTGTCGTCAGTGACACTCTGGCGATATGTGCTCGAGTAGAGTGCTGGAGAGTTCTCCGCAGTAGGCTCACTCCCGACGATGGTTCGCGTCCTCGGGTTCAGGACATAGACATCTAAGTGCCTGGTCTCCCTGGAGGGATTCCCATTGTTGGTGATGTTATAACGGGGAAGCTCGTCCTCCCGAGTCACCCAGGTCCGTGGCGCATCAACCTCAAACCCTGGCACCGGAACCTCATCTAGGATGCCAAAGTTCCAGATCGGCAGGTTGTCTGACAGCGGATATGCCTTCTGGGCCGGCGTCAGCAAGTCGAACAAGGATTGATTGTTGGAAACAATCTCCTTGGCTCCGTAGACCTCCCCGTTCGCCGCCATCTCGGCTCTGCGTATGGTGGCATCCCCCTCATTCCCTTGATTCGCGGCCATCTCAGAAGCTCCGGGAGTCGAGTGGGTTAAGGGATGAAGCGTGCGGAATCGGACGAGGCTGGTAGAGAAGTTTGAGATTTGGCGCGCAATCCTAGTGGACGGCGCGCAATTGGGAAGGCTGTCGCGTAAAACCCCGGGTGTTCGCGCAAAAACAGGCCGAAATCCGGAGAGGTTTACGCGACGAACGGGTGAATTCCGCGCCGGAAATGGCAATTTCGCGCATGAGAGCTTGGAAGCTTGTCGCGCGGAAGGCTGGTGTACGGTGCGGGGGACCCAGGGCCCCTATTTATAGGTGAGGCCGGGTGTCCGCGCTGCGCGGAAAGCGCTTTGCGCGACCGAGACAACGAATTTCGCGCCCGACGCCCTTTTTGCGCACCACAGCCCCTCGCCACCCAAGAATTCAGCATTCCGGCGTCTCCCTCGGAACCCGATCGTTGTGACCTCTCGCCGATCAGATTCCGAGGGGGGGCTTTTGTAGACTCCGGAAAAGTCCGTTGTTCCCAAACGAAGCTCCGGATGCGGAAAGCGAGGTCATATTTGGAGTCAGAAGCATGTTTCGGAGGGCCCGGAGGCCTTGCACGGAATTTTGGAGACCCGCGCGCAAAGTTGAAGTAAGGCGCGCAAACCTCCCGGGATACGCGCAATGCGCTGGGCCGACGCGCAATTTTGCGCGCCCGTGGCCCGCGCGACTCCCTTGCGCGCCGGGCCCAATTCCGCGCCCGCGAAGGCAATTGCGCGCTCGCGAACGAGATTCCGCGCCCGGGGTTGCCTATAAATATAAGGCGACCCCCGACGTTTTGAAGGTTGCCGGAATTCGAAGAGTCGCTCGTTCGCGCAATCCAACCCCCTCTGCGCGCAATGCCGATCTTCAGGTAACCTCTTTTCTTTCGCGCAATAAAGCCTCGGGGTTCGCCTTCGCGCGCAATCCCTTTGACTCCTTTCCTTTGAATAACCCTTCACTCAAAGGCATTCGCGCGCAAAAGAAGCCTCTTGCACGCAATTGCCCCCCGGGTGCGCGCAATCCAGCCCGATTGCGCGCACCCCCCATTTTCAAAGTGGCCATTCGTTAAAGAATGAGCCGTTTCCCCTCGCACTATCCGAAGCCCAGTGCGCGCAATCTCAATATTCCGCGCGCAAAGCGCTGGCCCAATTGCGCGCCAGCCCGCCCATTTGCGCGCCGACCCGCGGTATTGCACGCCAATTTCTCTTTTGCGCGTAAACCGCCAGGGTCACCCCCTTTAACCCCCTGAGGGTACCCGCCTGCGTGGCGCCCGATGATCTTCATCCTAGGTGCCCGCACCGTGCGTTGTCTTCCCGTGCGGCCCTCCAGGCTCGCGCGAAGTGACACGGACCCATCGGCGGCAACCTTCGTCCAAGCTACAAGACGTTAAACTGTACAACATTCGTCCCGCATGACGTTAAACTGCACATCCGTCCTACATGACGCTAAACTGCACCACGTCCGCGCTGCAAGACGTTAAACTGCCAAGCACCTTCGTCCTCAACACACGACGTTAAACTGTACTTCGGCTGGCAAGACGTTAAACCGTCCGCTTCGTCCTCAACACACGACGTTAAACTGTACTTCGTCCGACAAGATGTTAAACCGTCCGCTTCATCCTCAACACACGACGTTAAACTGTACTTCGTCCGGCAAGACGTTAAACCATCCGCACCACCCGATCCTGTGCCCCGCACACAGGGTCCCCCCCCCCGGTTCGGATGTGGCCCCCACCCGCTCGTCTCTACAGGGATGTCGGGATTGCCCCTCTTTAGGGACGATTTAATTGGAGTGGCCTTCGCCCACGGGGGTAGGGCATTACAAACCCCTAGTTCCTTGTGGGGGGCTGCACATGTGTATCTCCATTGCGCTTCCCCACTGCCGAAGCCAGTAGAGGGAGTGACAGGGATCGAGGTCTCTCACCTCCGGCCCGAGTCCCCCTCCAACTGAGTTTTGCCGCATCCGGGCTGCCTCAGTGTGTAAGTCATGACAGAACGAACTACGTGGACTTTGATCCCTGTCTCCTAAACAGGGTACGTAGGAAGCCTCTCCGAGGTTCAAGCCCACCACCTGGTCGTCCCGGTCATATTCATGTCGGTTCGTCCATCAGTGGACCCCTCCCGGGTTCACACTTGCGTCGATTCACCTATGAATCCGCCCTTGTGGGAGACTGCACATGTGTATCTCCATTGTGCTTCCCCACTGCCTTTTTCTCTTGCCAACGTCCATCATGACGTGAAACTGTGATCCACCCGGCCATTCCATCCCCCTCTGTGCGAGGTGGTTCGGTTCAATCCTCCGCCCGACGGCCTCGACCTCTTCGTGAGCCGGCTTGCCAACGTCCAGCATGACGTTAAACTGTATATCCGAGCTACGTTGACTTTGATCCGTGCTAACGCGCGGTACGTAGGAAGCCCCCACGGGGTCCAAGCTCTCCACTCCATCATCCATCCTGATCCTTACCCGGGCCGCCACATCCCGGTGGGGTCATGCCATTTCATTCCACTCCACTTCACTCGGGAAGCCGCCCATGTGCTGGCCCCAGCGTTGGAGGTTCCCCGCAAGGGGTTCTGTCATCTGATCCACTCCTCGTGTTGATCAGTCCAATGCCGTCCCCGCTGGACGTTAAACTCGTGGCATACCCCGTGTTAAACATGGGAAGCTGAGGAAAACCTCAGGTAACGCAGTTCCCCGCACCCAGCACAGGATGCCTCAGGCCACCACGCCTTCGAGAAGCCCTATTAGGGACGGAAGACAGACATGCAGAGCCGCAGTGTTAAGACACGCCCCCAACACCCAGAGCCACCCGGTCTCCTCACCGCAGGTTGCTGCCCCGACCAGACTCCTTGGAGCATCCGGGCGGAAGCAGTGTAATTAACCGGTGTCCATGAAAATATGGCGCCGGGAATGAGATTCACGAGCATGTCTTAAATCTATGAGGGAGACCCGGATTAGGCGACGAGTTCCGAGGAGACGTCCACGGAAGGAGGAGCCGACATTCCATCATCCCGGTTTCGATCAAGGAGCAGACGTCCCTGAATAAGGGACGGATGCCGCCCGCCTTTGGAAAGCGGGACTGCGGGGCCATAAGCCGCGCTCCCATCCCCTCGGGTCGACGGGAGCACGCGCGAACGCGTCCTGGCGGAACAACGTCGGAACAGAAACCCGACGCACATCCGCACCGAAACAAACTCTTCATAAACCATCATGAAGTATTTAAATATAATTTCTCTATGAATAACTTAGGATAAACCGAATGTATCACCTTTTAAGAAATGTTTCATAATTTAGACATCATATAAGTTAATTTCATGATTATGTGGTTCCTCACTCTGATAATTATTTATTACTCTCTGATTTTGGTTTTAGTAATTAAGATGAACCTGAAAGAACCATATTAATGGTGATTGCAATAGATAATGTAGTGATTTTACTCTTGAGCAACCAAATTCTATTGGATATTGAATGAAAAATCTCATTGATATACTCAATTTTTTTTTTCATTTTTTGAACCATGCTAGACTCCCAAATGAGAAAATGAGGGAACAAATTATGTTGAATCCTTCATGAGGAAACATCTACCTTATTTCAGTGGGTCTTCAGATCCACTTATTATTGAAAAATGGATCAGTACCACGAAAAATGTATTTTCCATTATCCAATGTTCTAAACATGGGAACTTCTTTCATGATATTTATCAGTTAGAATGTGAAGTGGATCAGTGGTGTAATCAAATCCTGAATACGAGGCTATAATATGAAATTTTCTCAATGGATTGGGAAAAGTTAGATAACTTATTTTTTAATAATTACTTTCATAGGATTATTTATATGAATATGTAAAAGGAATTTTGAGTGCATTAGAAGAAGGATGATGAGTCTGTTTATCCTTATGAAGAAAATTTTAAATGTCTTGCGAGGTACTATTAGAGTATTATAATTCTTCCTAAAAGAAAAATTGATCAATTATTTGGTGGTATTAAACCTAGTAGTTGAGAGAAATTTTCTATAAGTGACATAATTATCCATGAATAAGTGGTTATGTGTTCTATAAATGTGGATATTGAGTTGGAAGTTTTGTATCTATCTCATGGTTTTGACATGAATAGGAAGTTAGAGTTCAAAGAAAATTCTTACAAACATGAAGATAGAGTTGTGTATCTATCACATGGTTTTGACATGGTCTTTTATAGCCCCTAATTATTTCTCCTCACTAGTGGAGGTGGATATGTTTGATGTTATATACTCTCAGTTTTGTAATAATCCCTTCGTTGTCTGTCTCATTTTTCTTCGGCTTAATAAATTTTACTTAGGGCCGGTTCTGACCGGATCCTTAACATTCTCGGTATGGGAAGAATCATTTAGGTATTTGTATTAAGGGGAATAATAAATGGTTTATTTATTTATGGTAAGGTAATAGAGATTTTCAATGTTTAAGTGATTGGATTAAGTTAGATAATGATTCAAATAATGAGAAATCCCCACGGAATGAACCTCCCACAGTTTAGTGATTAAATTGCATGGAGTTTGTCCATTACACTAGTAAGTAACCTAATCCAAGGAATAATGTGAATGATAAGACAAAAAACCTATTAAGACAAAGGATAAAGGGTAATCTTATTCTATAATAATGGATAATGTGAACCAAGATAAATAAGAAGTATTTATCCTCTCATCCCTAGCTGGGAATTTTATGTTTGGTTTTGTAAGAACAATTCCTATGAAAGTCTTATTTTTCTTCCTTTAGTGATATTTCATGTGATTATGTTTCCCTATATGGATTATTGAATAATAAAATCACATTTGATATTCTATCAGTACATGGATGGACCCAAGTTTCTAATGAATTTTGAAATATATGTGCGTAATTTTAGAATAAAGGGTGAATTACATTTTGAAAGGGTTATAAGGTTAACAATTTATGGAAATTTTAGGGTTAAAATATGATAAAGTTTTTGAGATTAAAGTATTATCTAATTAAATGAGGATTTATTAATAATGGATAACCAACTCTAAAAATTTTGTATTTAGGGTATCTAAAGAGATATATGATGACTTATCATGGATATCATGATTTGTTACTGATTTAGGAATGAAAAGGGAATGAAACCATGTAAGTATAACTTCTCAGGACATTTATACAACTATATGTATGGGATATTGAAACCAAAAAAGGTTATCTTAGTACCTTCATTTTTGATGAAAAATGGTAACTTATACAATCATAGGTTAATGGCGTAGTGATTGTTAAATTTCTCCTAACTAAGTTCTCTATCACCCTACTCTAGAACATGATAGTTATATTTCTTTTCCCTTTCCATGTTTTCACTTTTTAGATATGTTCTCCTACATGGAAACATTGGAATTTGTTACTCTGTGTATCTGTTAGGGTTCTGACTTTCTTTTTTTGAAGTAAGTTTCAGTGTTTATTTTTATGATATGGGTTTCTAACAAAGAGAATGCCAAGTATTAAACCATTAATATCCTTGAAAAATTTAAAGAGTGAAATTCATTTTATGGGGGGTATAATGCAACACACTGAGATATTTTTAAATCTATTTTTTCAAATAATTTAATCCTTTTTATATTTTTCATTTCACGCAACATTGAAGAAAGTTTATTTTATATTAAAGAATTTTGTTTGTCTTATGTTATACACAACACCAAGATATCATTCACTACATGAAAAATAATTCTTAAAATTTTCTACATAGAATATAGTATAGAACATATTACACACAATATTTAATTTTCTCGATGGAATGCGTATCATACAAGACCGAGTGTTACCACACTATACTATATTATTAAAAATATTATTATTCAATATAATGAGATAAAACCAATCCATTAAGTTGATAGTTATGAAAAATATTAATTAAATTATGATAATATTTTATTTACCCAAATATCCGAATAATTCATAGGTTACCATCAATTATAAATGAATATGAAAACTGATTGAATATAAAGGAAAATATTATTATTTTTATCTCCATAAAGATGTTTTAGACTAATAAAATTAATAATAAAAATTAGTGTCTAATATTAATATAATAAATATGATATATATTAAATAAATATTTTTTATATTCATTAAAAATATTTCTTAGACATATGATAAGAATAAACCAAATTTTATGCTTAAAAACCTATATGTTTATTAAGACATTTTTACATCCTTTAATTGAAGTCCCCATTTTAAATCCATTTTATGAAAATTTTATAGATATAATATGATAAATTAAACTTAATATTTTAATTTATATAATAATAATTATGTTAGGGAATTGTTTTGGAATTTTACTATGATGTTTCATTTTTTTGAGGAATGGTGAAAAATACTGAATTTTAGTTCCAACATACTTTTTCATATAATTTATTTTTATTGATAAATTAAAATTTTAATTAGTTATAAAGTATAATTAGATAATATGTTTATAAATCAATCCAATTTATGTCATTGGAATTAATTTTGAATTTAAATTGAATATAAAAACATAGCAAACTTTTGAAAAATTTTACATTGAAAACCCACATTATCGACCAGACTGTGGGATTAAATTTAAACTAATTTATGCACCTTCTATTATTAGAATTTATAAATGTGGATTAAATATTTTAACTCATAATAATTTATAATGTCTAATAAGGTAAAATTAGTTTTTTACCAAAAATATTTGTCAATGTAATTAAAATTAATTACATTTATTAAGGTAAAATTATGCTTTACTAAGGACTAAAGCTTAACCTTTGGGGACTAAATGACCTATAAACTTGTAAAAAATACATTTTATGGAAATATTTAGATTTTATAATCATGTTTTTATAAAATTTACCATTATTGGTTCTGCTTTCCCTGGGAAAATGTAGGGGGAATTCCCTTTCCCAAAATTTACAAGTGTTCCACTCCGCCAGTATAAAAGGCCTACTCTCCTCCCATTTATTCACACCTCTCAATCCACATTGTCTCGACCATGATATACCAAAATATCCCATCAAAATACCTCCTTGAATAATATAATCCTCATATTTTGAAGAAATCAACCCAAGGAAATCCTTTGGTGCAACCTGAATAAGATGTAACATTCTTCTTCGTGTTTTTTTAATTTATTTCCATTCTCTGCCCCATAAAAATTTATTATTATATTATTTGAAAATATAAAAAATATAATCAATATACTAGGATTTTTTTATACTATGTTTTTTATATAAAACTACAAAAACCTTTTTCTAATGTTGAACAAACATACTGTTTATGTGTACAATGAACTACTGCCTCCCAAAACGATGACTGTTCTTTTTTAGTTTATAGTCTATCATGGTGGGAATTATGATAGAAACAAAATTTATATATAATATATATGAAATTTATAATGAATTTAATATTTTATAATTATTTTAATACTCATATCTTTATTCTTTTCATTTTTTGTTAATACGATATTTTTTTATGAGGAATTGTGGACTACCACCCCCTCGAAGCGATGCGATTCATTCTCACACTACATGGAAAGTATTAAGAATGTGTTTATTGAAAATATATGATATAAATAAAATTATAATTATACTATAATTATATTATATTCATATATTCATATATTTTATTTTCTTTCTTTCATTCAATATGATCACGAAAACGGAAATAGTGTTAATTCCTACGTACGACCTACAGTCTCCATGAATAGTGTATTCCATTTCATACATCTATAGATTATTATAATACACAAATATTAAATAGTAAATATATTTATATCTTGGTTTAAGTTATTAAAATTAATATATAATTATAAGGATCAATGATATAAAAAATTAAGACACATGAGAAAAAAAATGTGAATATTTCTCAAAGCGTAATCTTAACATAGAATTGTTAACAAATGGGTATTATAAAGTCATAATAAAAACATATATATAATTAGAAATAAGAATATAGTTCTAAAAAATATTTATAATGAACAGATATTTATTATAAAAAAATTTCTTATGAGTATGAGGAGAGTCAAGACACAAGTTAAGAGAATTTTATCTCACTTACTTTTTCTTGAGATACATGCATTATTCACCACCCATTACTTTTTTGGGATGTGTATACAACCCATAGATTTATTATATTATTATTAGACTTAAATTTAGGTGAATTAAATTATCAATTTGATTAAATTTCTGTCACGACCCGTCCTCGGGGCCCGTGCCGTGACTACCCCAAGCCCGCCTTCCATAGGTCAGGGGATGGCGACTAGCACCAAGGCGTAAATCCCGGTAAAAGGGGAAGGAATTGCCTTTGAAAAGTAAACAAGAACCACAGAGTAAACAAGCGGAATAGTAAACACTAAGTAAAAACAGAGTACAACTGAAAGTGCGGAAAAGTAAATGGGCCAGTATACAAACCCAAACTGAAAGTAAAGTACAACTCGAAAAGGAAAACAACAACTAAAAAGTAAAAGTTGCTACGCCGAGCTGTCCACTAGGAATCCCACCTGAAGGGTGGGTACAGATAGCTCCACTGCTCCTTGGGTCCCACTGTCCGCTCCGACACGTCTCGTCCAGTGGTCCACCTCCTGGTATCGTCCTGCTCAGCAAGCCTCAACTACGATCAACGCTGTCCGTCGTCTGCAACCAACACAACGTAGTGCGGTCATAGCCCGTGCAGGGGTGAGTATAAGCTACTCAGTAGGGACCCCGAGATCCCTGAAGGTCTCCCAAAATCTACAAAGGATAAACCACAAAGGTGAGATACAAACATGAAGTAACAACCGACACTGCTTAGGTATATGCCCATACATATACCTAAGTCATCAATTCCAAAACGCTCTAACCTCCGAGCCCAAATACAACTCAGTCCACACAGGAAAGTATACGTATTCCACACAGGAAAGCAAAACAAAATCTACACAGGATAGCACAACACAATCCACACAGGAAAGCAATAGGATTCATCTCACACAGGTATACTTCTTCGAAAGATGATAAAGATGATCTCTGATCCATCTAAGTCTTCGGACACACGAAGGATCGATAGGTAACTAACCCCCGCAAAGACCCACACATGATCGGGCCCACACAGGACCTGTAGGCGCTGGTTCACACAGGACCGCTGAGCGCAATGACCCACACAGGATCAGACCCACACAGGATCGGTCCCACACAGGACCTGTAGCACTGTTCCATGTAGGATCGCTGAGTGATGTAGTCGTCGTCGTCGAATCCACCAAGGATCTCTGTACTGTCGTCATCGCAGTCACAATAGCAGTAGCAGTAGCAGTCGCAGCCAGCTCTAGGGTTCCCGTACCCAGCATGCTCGTTTAGGAGGATCCGCTCCATGAGCCGAGAGGCTGATACATCAACTGTCACTAAGTCCAGAGTTGATGTATCCAAAAGTTCCGTATCGTCAACAGGAACTCAACGCAACAGACGACGCGTCGATCGGACGCCCGGTCTGAGAGTTATTAGCTTTTTCGTCCCAGGGGCCCGGTTGGTTTTTAAGGAAAAACCAACCCGACCGTACTCCACCTACGTCCAAAACTCGGGCGGAGTATTCCAAAAGATCCGTCTCACTAAGAGGAACTCAACAAAGCTGACGGCACGTCAATCGGACGTCCGTAGCTCAAGATATGAGTGTTTCCGCTCCGAGGGCCCGGTTGGTTTCGTGTACGAACCAACCCGGCCGAACTCAAAGTATTCCGAAACTTTGAGTGCGATATACCGAATCGACCGTATCGATTCAAGGATCACATCGCTATTGACAGTTCGTCAATCGGAGGTCCGTAGCTCAAGTTATGGGCAAAATACCGAATTCGATTCGAAAACGGAGGGTCCGGGTCCGGGCCGACCCGGCCCGACCCCCCTGGGTCGACCCGAACCGGGTCGACCTGACCTGGGTCCGACCCGGCCCGGAACGGCGGCGCTGTCCGGCGCGGCGGCGAGGCCGGTGCACCGCTCGGGTTCCACACGCGGGGAGCAAGGCCCCCGCCCTTTGCTGGCGGCGCGGCTGAAAGCCGCGCCTTGGATCAAACGGCCCCCCTTCGTGGGGGCCTGCCTTTGAGAAAAACGGGGGGGGGGGGCTGCCCCCCCTTTTGAAACCGCCCCCCCCCATTATGGGGGGCCAATTTAACCGCCCGGGGGAATTTAATTCCCCCGGTTTTGCACCGTCCCGGCCGGCCCGACCTGGCCGGCCGGCTTCTTCTCAACAGGACCGGCATGGGCCGGTCCTCTTCCATTTTCCTGCACCGGTGGCCCGGCTGGCCGCCGGTCATCACGTTCCGCCGCGGCCCGGAACCGGCCGCGGCCTTCGTCGTCCGGCACGGTGCGACGACACCGTGCCCTTCCGCCGCAGCCCCGCTTCGGCCGCGGCACCTTCGGTTCCCTTCGACGCGGCGCGACAGCGTTGCGTTCATGATGAATCTTTCCACGGCGTGGCGCGACGGCGCCACGCAATAATTGTCGAATTATCCCCGCGTGGTGCGACGGAACCACGCCATCTCGTTTCATCCGTAAGGAAATAATAATCAAGAACAAAGGAGGGGGGAATTCGGCCGTGTTTGTGCGGTCCCCCCCCCCTCTCGTTAGATGATAACACTTTAACACTTATCCTCAAGATTGTCGTGCTAGAACCAAGAACGAGAATAAATAAATAAACAACAAAAAACCCCTACCTCGGTTTCAAGAACGATGATCGTCAACGACCCGCGGAAGACGAGCGTTGCGGTGGTCGGCGTCGCGGAAAAGGATGTCGATGTCGTGAAGCGAGGATTCAAAGCTCTTTGACGGCGATTTCGTCACAGGAAACCGTCGCGGAAGAAATGACGCGGAAGAAGTACGTCGTCGGTGTCGCGGGTAGACGGTTCTCGAGAACGAGGCATTCTTCGTCGATGTCCGAAAGTTCTTTGCGTTCTTCGTCAAAGTTTGAAGAAGAAGAAGAAGAAGGCTCCCAATTCTCTCAAGATTGTCTAGAGAATTCTCACCCTAATAAAATAAGCTATGGTCTTATTTTATTTACACAACCAAACCATTTTTAAAATCAAAGGTTTGAAATTAAACAACTCAACCCATTTAATAACCCAACTTGTCAAGTTAATTAAAGAGGGGTTATTGGGAGTTTAAAAAAAAGAAGATGAATAGTTATGCTTCGTGTGGGCCCCACCACACTTAATCCTCCCAAGGGAGGTTAATTGGATGTGGGTCCCACCTCTAACTCCCTTTGGGAGAAAAAAACTAACAAGATTAAATAAAATTTGCATTCAACAAATTTTATTTAACTTATTCTAAAATCCCAAAAACTAACTTTCAACCTGCAATAAACGCAACCTCGGAAAAGGTCCCCTTAAGCGAATATCGGCGCTGCGAGTTCATCGGTGCCCTCGTAATTTGATTCCGGGCACCGGTTCAAAAGTTAGAAATTCCCGCTCGTTCGTTCACTGAACGTACCCGAGCCAAACTTCGGAAAATGATTCCGGGCACTCCGGGCCTCGGAATCAGGTGCCGTCAGAAACCACGCTCTTGTAAAATTCCAAAGAAAATTAAGAAAAAATTTCCCTTGAATTTTACGGGTCTTTACATTACTCCCACCTCAGGGATTTACGTCCCCGTAAAGATACATCAAAAACTAGGGAAACAAATGAGGGTACTGAGAACGCATCTGAGCCTCCCGCTCCCATGTGCTCTCTTGGAGGTTCCCGTGCTGCCATCTGATGCGCACAAGAGGAATCGATCGTCCACGTAGGAACCGCTCCTGTCGATCCTCTATCTCCGCCGGGACCTCCGTAAAAGTTGCCCCATCATCAACGTCAAGCTCCCCATGGTCAATGATGTGCGTCGGGTCGTGCACGTATCTCCTCAGCTGAGATACGTGGAAGATGTCGTGCACCCGGTGCAACTGAGGTGGTAGAGCCAGACGATAAGCCACCTTGCCAATCCTGCTGAGGACCTGGAAGGGTCCGATGAAGCGCGGAGATAACTTGACGCCTCGGCCAAATCTCCGTATACCACGTCAATGTGAGACTCGCAAGAAGACGTGGTCGCCATCCTCAAACTCTAGTGGCCTCCGCCTCCTGTCAATGTATGACTTCTGTCGGCTCTAAGCTGTCCTCATCCGCTCCTGGATGACCTGGACCTTCTCTGTCGTGGCCTGAACCATCTCTGGTCCCACAAGTGCTGACTCCCCAGGGTTTGTCCAGCACAAAGGAGATCTACAAGGTCGGCCGTAAAACGCCTCGTACGGTGCCATCCCGATGGTGGAGTGGTAGCTGTTGTTGTACGCAAACTCCACCAAAGGTAGGTGGTCCTCCCAGCTACGACCAAAGTTGAGGACACATGCACGGAGCATGTCCTCGAGAGTCTGAATGGTCCTCTCCGTCTGACCATCCGTCTGAGGGTGAAAGGCTGTGCTCAAACGTAGCTACGTCCCGAACGCCTCCTGCATCCCCTTCCAAAGCCAGGAAGTAAAGCGAACATCTCGATCAGAGACGATAGATGATGGCACACCGTGAAGCCGCACAATCTCTTGAACGTAGAGACGTCCCAAGCTCTCCACTGAGCCCTGCTCTCTGATGGGTAAGAAGTGTGCCGACTTGGTGAGTTGGTCAAAAATCACCCAAATGGAGTCATGACCTCTGAAAGTGCGTGGAAGTCCAGTCACGAAGTCCATAGATATGCCATCCCACTTCCACTCCGAGACCTCCAAGGGATGTACCAAGCCTTCTGGAACCTGATGCTCTGCCTTCACCTGCTGGCAGGTGAGGCATCGAGAAACGAACTCTGCTACAACGTTTTTCATGCCCGGCCACCAGTGCTGTCGTCTGAGATCCTGGTACATCTTCGCCACTCCTGGATGTACCGCCAAAGGAGAAGTGTGAAATTCTCTCAGCACCTCCTCTCGCAAAGCAACTGGTACCATGGTACGTCCTCTGAAAAGGATGTCGTGCTCTGCTCCAAGGGAGAATCCATCAGGTGCCTGTCCCGAGGATATCTGTGCACGCCGTGTCTCACAGTCAGCGTCCTCACGCTGTTCCTCTCTGACCTATTGTAGTAGAGGAGGGGTGACTGTGAGAGACTGGAGGAAGGCTGCTCCATCTCTATCCACGAAGGATATCTGGAGAGAGGCTAGCTGCTCCGTCGGCTCCTCAAGTAGCTGAATGCCCGTCCTCCTGCTGAGGGCATCGGCTACTACGTTCCCCTTCCCAGGAGTATAGACTATCTCAAAGTCATAGTCCTGGAGGAACTCGAGCCATCGCCGCTGTCTCAGGTTCAGGTCCTTCTTCGAGAAGATATACCTGAGACTCTGATGATCAGAAAAGACTGTAAAGCGCTCGCCCATCCGGTAGTGTCGCCAAGTCTTCAGAGCGAAGACCACTGCTGCTAGCTCCAGGTCATGGGTAGCATAGTTCTGCTCATGCAGCCTCAACTGACGTGATCCATAGGCGATCATTTCCCGCTCCTGCATCAGAACACATCCGAGTCCGGTCCCTGATGCATCGCAGTAGACTACGTACCCTACTCCCTCCTCAGGAAACCTCAAGATAGGTGCGCTGGTCAATCTCTGTCTCAGCTCCTGAAAGCTCTGCTGACATCTGTCTGACCACACGAAAGGTTTCCCCTTCTTCGTCAAAGCTGTGAGTGGTGCCGCAACTCTAGAGAATTCTGGAACGAATCTCCGATAGTATCCAGCTAGTCCCAAGAAACTCCGAACCTCAGTCACGCTCCTGGGTGGCTCCCATGCTAACACAGCCTCGATCTTCGCAGGATCCACTACAACTCCCGCCTCAGAGATAACGTGTCCCAAGAAGTGGACCTCATGTATCCAGAACTAGCACTTCGAGAGCTTACCATAAATCTGGTGCTCTCGGAGTGTGTGTAGTACAACTCGAAAGTGATAGGCATGCTCCTCCTCAGTCGTAGAGTAAATCAGAATGTCGTCGATAAAGACCACGACAAATCGATCGAGGTATGGCTGAAAGATCCTATTCATGAGGGCCATGAACACTGATGGAGCATTGGTTACTCCGAAAGGCATAACCAAGAACTCATAGTGGCCATACCGACATCTGAAGGCCGTCTTCTGCACGTCCTCGTCTCTGACTCTGAGATGATGATAGCCTGACCTGAGGTCTATCTTCGAGAACCACCGTGCTCCCTTGAGCTGATCAAAGAGGTCATCAATCCTCGGTAGCGGATACTTGTTCCTCACTGTCACCTGGTTCAGGAGACGATAGTCAACACAAAGTTGCAAGCTCCCGTCCGCCTTCTTGGCGAACAATATCGGGGAAGCCCAGGGTGAAACACTGGGTCGGATGAACCCCTTGCCCTGCAAGTCCTCCAACTGTACTCGTAACTCTCAAAGCTCGGCGAGGGACATACGATATGCTGGAGTGGATATCGGGGCTGTCCCGGGGTACAGGTCAATATAAAAGTCTACCTCTCTGCGAGGAGGTAGCCCTGGAACGTCATCGGGAAAAACGTCCGCATACTGATCCACCACTGCAGGAAAACTGGGACTCCGCATGTCAACTGCTCCTAGGATGAGGCTAGCCAACTGATGAGTGATGGGCTATCCTCTCCTCCGCGGAAGTCCATCATGTGCTGCAAAGGCTCCCTTCTCACTGGTGAAGGTGAACCTGCTCCCGTCGCTGCGTACACATCGCACCTTGCGCCTAAAACAGTCAATCTGTGCATGGACCGTAGATAGCCAATCCATTCCCAAGATGACGTCGTAAGGCCTCGACGCTGCTACAAGAAGATCACAGCAAAAGCTCTCGCCTCCGAGAGTAAGCTCGCACTGCCGGCACCAGTGCGTAATCGTCGAGTCTGCTCACGTAGGAGTCTCTAGCTATAAGGATCGAGCCAACGGCTCTGTCAGAATCTCCGACCTCCGAACAAAGGCAGCGGCTATGAAAGAGTGAATCGCTCCCGTGTCTATAAGTACTGCAGCAAGGGTGGAATAGACACAGATAGTACCTCGAATCATCTCGGGTGCGCCGTGGTCATAGGCCTCTGCTGCCTGGAGCTGTGCCTGTCTCTGCCCGCCTGCTCCCTGTGGTCGGGGTGGACCTCCTGGTGGTGGTGGTGGTAGAGCCTCAAAGCGTCGCCCACCACCTGCTGCTTGTCCAGCTCCTCTGCCTCGTCCCCCTACTTCATGCGGACCGCCACGGTCGACCCTCTGCCTCTGCCTCGGTGGTCCCTCAACCGTCTGCTGCTCCTCGGCACGGCGTGTCGGGCAGTCACGAGCCATGTGGCCCTGCCCACCACATGAGTAGCACTGCCTGCCTCTCGAAAGACTGGCTCCTCGCTGTGTGCTCCGCACTGCTGAGCCAGTGTCCTGAGGTCGTCTGCCTGAAGGTCTGGTCTGCCTGGACCCTTGAGTCATCCGTCGACTGCCTGCTGCAGATGACTCTGCCACGTGCCGCCCTGCGGTGGGTCTCTGCGCTGGTGTAGACTCAGCAAGGAAACTCTCGATCAAAAGGGCCCGCTCCAGTACTCCTGTCTGAGTCGGTATGCTGAGGGAGATCAGCGATTCCCTGATCTCATGTCTCAAACCCTGCTCGAAGATCCAGGCCTGAAAGAGTGGGTCCCGTTGACGAAGCGTTGTCGTGCACGCTCTCAAAAATATTTATAGCTAAGTGCAGCACAGGGGCTGACCTAGGTCGTTCTCTTGAGGAGCTTTTGTGGTTAATAAATCACTACTTCTATTCCACCTAATCTAATTCTTTTTTTTGTTGTTTAATATTTTATGAAATAAATATAATTTAATAAAATAAATTAAATTCATAAATCATATGAAACTAAAATTTAATTCTAAATTACCATGCAATTCTAAACAGAATGTAATTAGGGAAGAAAGGAAGTTCTCCCGAGAGAATATTCAGGGAGCACCTTCATTGGCCAGCTTCAAATATTCTTAGTGTACACACTCCATCGTATGTGTGCACACCTTATTCTACCCCTGTTGTGAATGAAAAGCCTACTTAGCGATCGCCAAGCACACCTTCCATCCACCTCCTCAATCGAGGGAAAATGGTTGTAGATTAAGAAGTTAATCTTTAGACAACCATAGTGAGGATTACACCCACTATAAATTATCCTTAGAATTAACTCAAAGAATATTAAAAACATGTTCTTGGGTTCAAGAACCTGATTACTCCCTCGGGATATTCCTCGGATTAGTTACTCATGATCATGAGTATTATAGTTCACGATGGTAAGATGAGAGGAAGAAAAGAGGGTGAATCGGTGGACACAAAAATAAAAACAATGCATGAATTTATTAGAAATCTAAATTACAATTAAAAACTAAAAATAAAGAAAAGAAATAAAATAAAAAGAAATGTGGAAGATTTGCGGCCGGCCTCCCTCGGTGGAGATCTCCTCCTTGGTGCCTTGAAGAAGTGGATGGAGAATGGGATTGGAATGTCTTGAGGAGGAGGAGCTCTCCTCCTTTTATAGGCAGAATTCGACCCCCGAAAGTTGTCGCGTTTTGGACCCCATAAATGACCTATTCACGCGTTGAGGCCTTCTTCAATGTTGTTCATAATTGTCTTGGCCGTGTCCCCTCAAAAGCTCAGCGGATTTGGATAGGTATTCCTAGAGTTATGGCCAATTTCCTCTGACAATTTATTCTGTCCAGTCAGAATCATCAAACCGAAAAACACCGTTTTGTACTGAATTAATGTCCCTGAACACGGCCCTTTCAGGCGTGGCCTCCTTAATGAAACTTGTTCAAAATCTTCTTAACCGTCTATCCACAAAATTTCAGCTCCATTAAAGTCGTTTTGAGCGAGTTATGGATATTTCACTGAACCTTCGTTTTTCTGGAAGAAATTTCCTGGAAGCTTCCTTGGTGTTCCTCAATAATCTTCAACTTCATTGAATTGTTTGAACCTCAAGATGGTAGAATCAGATCCTGGTCCAGAAGACAAAGTTGAAGGAAATTAAATTAGGATTCTAAAGAAATTATAATCATAAAATTTGGATTTATATTTTTTTGTAAATGACCAAAATACCCTTGTAGTGAAAATCTGTCCAAAATGCAGAATTTGGTCATTTTTGCATTTAAACTTAAAATACTTCTTAAATCCAAAATTGTTACATATAAGCTCAAAATTTTAGCTTGGGATGTTTAAAACAATAGAAATGCATTAAAAAAATGTGCAAATTATAAGCCTTGTCAATTCCCCCACACTTAAACTATGCTTGTCCTCAAGCATAAAATCTCAACATGGAATTCAAAGGACACCAATGTCACCAATATTTAAATTTCAAATGGAATAAAATAAAATGATTATCAATGTCCAATCAAATTTTCGAGTTCCAAAAAAATACTAATTTAATTTCCCATTTTTAAAAGAAACAATCAATTCATGCATTTTACTTTTCCCCTTTGAAAAATAACGAAGCTTCTCCTTTCATTCATTCAAGCTTCTCAATTTATTATTATTAAACATGCCAAATCATGATCTACCTCACTTATGAATCTTTTCTCTCATCACTCATGATACAATTAATAGTGGAGTTATGCTCATATCATGAGAACATGCTCCTTACCCATAGGCTTGTAAAGTAACTACTTTCTCCACTTTGTAAAGACAAAACACACATAAAATCATGAGGACTTGCAATAAAGGTTCAAATGACTCTGTGGCTTAGGGTTGGTGGGTAAATGATTGAAATAATTTAAGGCCAGAAGTAGGAGGTTTGACTCTTAAGTACAATGCATGATTAATCAAGTGAAAACACAAGATGAACCTCACTCAAATCCCCTTGAAATGTGAATCACAACACCAGTCCCCTTTCAATGACATGGGTCATGAGTCAATAAATGATTACAAAGAATGATATCATCCAAGTTCTCCCTGTTTTTTGTAAAGCTCCAGAAAGGCACAGCTTTATTTTCTTTTTTTTTTGTAAAGCTCCAGAAAGGCACAGCTTTATTTTTCTTTTTTTCTTTTTTTTTCTGGAGAACCGGATGAAATGAAAGAAGCATAATGAAATGATGACTCATGCCCAATTTTCTAATAATACATTGCCCAAAATGATGACACACACATTACACCACCCAAAAGTGATACATATCCCAAGGAACGCACACGAAAGGCCCTTCCCCCACACTCAAACTTGAAATAACCATGCAAAAATACTAAAAGTGCGGGTAGGTAAGGAAAAATTGGATTGTAATGTGGCTTAAACCTATAAGGCAATTCATGGCATCTAAGGGCTTACGAAGGATAAATGTCAAGGTGGGTCTTAGGATAAAATGTGGCTAGCCAAAGAGATGCCTCAATCATTTTAAATGTGGTTTTGTACAGTCATAGCTTTGACAAGTTTCAATACAAGTTCTAGTAGGTGGCACGTCCCAAGATCACTCAAGAAATATGCTCAAGATAAAATAGGAAATATTTGGTCTAGAAATCCTCTCAGGAATGAGAATATGATATTGGACAATCACTCATGGCATGATTAATAATAACAAATTAATTCACATGAATTTCAGAAATTCAAAGAATGAAAAAATGGAAGGGAAATTTCATTTACATGAATCAATTAATTCCCTCAAATCGTGAGTCCTTATTTCAATATCCTTGCTTCACTTTAATCATCCAATTATCCATTTTAATCATTAAATCTCATTAACATTGAAATATAAAACATGGCATCACAATATTACTAAGAAACTCATGTCTCCTAGATAAGTTGAGTAAAACATTAATTCAAGTGAGGGTATGCAATTCTTATCATTAAAGCTTAAAACATGTTTTGGACAAAAAATTTAAGGAGTTTAAAATTTAAAATTTAAAAATGAACTCCCTTTTGAAATAAAGATTCAGTCCCCTTTGACAAAATTTTGGGGCTTCCTTCTTCCATCATGATCCTACAAAAGAAAATTTCAAAATTAAGAACAAGTATCATGTCATTAAAGTTCAAAATGATAAGGAGGAAAGGGATGAATGCTAAACTACTTCTAAGAAATGAAATTGAAATCTAAATTCGTATAAAGTAAGGGATAAGTCTTGGTACGATCCCCCAAGTGGGCCCTGAATTTTTACTGCCTCCAGTGGGCAGTACCAGCTGTTATCCAAAGTCTGATGGTGGATGTAGCTTCTTTGATTTGAACCACCACATGTGGCTTTTCCCAGCTTGTGCTTCATTGTCCTTATTGAGGAGGATTCCATGTATAGAGTACAACAAATCCACCCCCTTCGCAATGTGGTATAGCTTGCATGGCGGAGGTAGGATGAAGTATGGATCCTCATCCTTCTTCGTTGCTTCTTGTTCAACATCTTCTTCTATTTCCAGTGGTTGCTTCGGATGTGAAGCAGCATGTGTCTCTGGTTCATCAGGAAAAGCCACTAGAATCTCTTCATGATGGGGCTCCTCCAGTAGATGTTCGATGACTTCAGGGAGCTCTAGGTGTTCCTCAACAGGTGCATATTCTTTTTCCACATCATCCTCCAAGGCATTATATGAGTCACACAATTCTGAAAATTCAAAAAAGTTGGGAGTTATACTCAAATCAGATTCAATAAATTTAAAAGAGTTTGAGTTCAAGATTGTATCATCTCCCTGATTCGGTTTGGCTTGAATATCTTCTTCAATAGAAAATTCCACTTGGAGTTGATCTTTGATAGATGAAGATTGATAGTCAGACTCCTCCACCTTGAGTTTGTCTTCAACATCATGGATGTCTTCAATGAAATTTGGGAAGACCAGTGGAACATCCTTGTTGGCCTTGAATCTTTGAATGTCTTTTTGGAGTTCATCGGCCAAGACCATCAAATCTTCCAGTGAGATCCATGTTGCTAATCCTTTTTCCTTTTGTTTGAGCCTTATCATTAGAGCATCAGCCCTTCGTTGGAGGGATTCCTCAGTGTAGTCGGTTTCTTCTTCTGGCACCTGTGAGTAATTGTTCCATGAATTTGAATTTGATAATGAATACATTATAGGAAATAGTTTTTTTATGATTTTTTTAAAAAAAAAAAATGAAAAATATAAAAAAATCTGTGAATTTAGAAATAAATGATTGAATTAACTACTTAGCTCCCCGGCAACGGCGCCAATTTTGACGAAGCGTTGTCGTGCACGCTCTCAAAAATATTTATAGCTAAGTGCAGCACAGGGGCTGACCTAGGTCGTTCTCTTGAGGAGCTTTTGTGGTTAATAAATCACTACTTCTATTCCACCTAATCTAATTCTTTTTTTTGTTGTTTAATATTTTATGAAATAAATGTAATTTAATAAAATAAATTAAATTCATAAATCATATGAAACTAAAATTTAATTCTAAATTACCATGCAATGCTAAACAGAATGTAATTAGGGAAGAAAGGAAGTTCTCCCGAGAGAATATTCAGGGAGCACCTTCATTGGCCAGCTTCAAATATTCTTAGTGTACACACTCCATCGTATGTGTGCACACCTTATTCTACCCCTGTTGTGAATGAAAAGCCTACTTAGCGATCGCCAAGCACACCTTCCATCCACCTCCTCAATCGAGGGAAAATGGTTGTAGATTAAGAAGTTAATCTTTAGACAACCATAGTGAGGATTACACCCACTATAAATTATCCTTAGAATTAACTCAAAGAATATTAAAAACATGTTCTTGGGTTCAAGAACCTGATTACTCCCTCGGGATATTCCTCGGATTAGTTACTCATGATCATGAGTATTATAGTTCACGATGGTAAGATGAGAGGAAGAAAAGAGGGTGAATCGGTGGACACAAAAATAAAAACAATGCATGAATTTATTAGAAATCTAAATTACAATTAAAAACTAAAAATAAAGAAAAGAAATAAAATAAAAAGAAATGTGGAAGATTTGCGGCCGGCCTCCCTCGGTGGAGATCTCCTCCTTGGTGCCTTGAAGAAGTGGATGGAGAATGGGATTGGAATGTCTTGAGGAGGAGGAGCTCTCCTCCTTTTATAGGCAGAATTCGACCCCCGAAAGTTGTCGCGTTTTGGACCCCATAAATGACCTATTCACGCGTTGAGGCCTTCTTCAATGTTGTTCATAATTGTCTTGGCCGTGTCCCCTCAAAAGCTCAGCGGATTTGGATAGGTATTCCGAGAGTTATGGCCAATTTCCTCTGACAATTTATTCTGTCCAGTCAGAATCATCAAACCGAAAAACACCGTTTTGTACTGAATTAATGTCCCTGAACACGGCCCTTTCAGGCGTGGCCTCCTTAATGAAACTTGTTCAAAATCTTCTTAACCGTCTATCCACAAAATTGCAGCTCCATTAAAGTCGTTTTGAGCGAGTTATGGATATTTCACTGAACCTTCGTTTTTCTGGAAGAAATTTCCTGGAAGCTTCCTTGGTGTTCCTCAATAATCTTCAACTTCATTGAATTGTTTGAACCTCAAGATGGTAGAATCAGATCCTGGTCCAGAAGACAAAGTTGAAGGAAATTAAATTAGGATTCTAAAGAAATTATAATAATAAAATTTGGATTTATATTTTTTTGTAAATGACCAAAATACCCTTGTAGTGAAAATCTGTCCAAAATGCAGAATTTGGTCATTTTTGCATTTAAACTTAAAATACTTCTTAAATCCAAAATTGTTACATATAAGCTCAAAATGTTAGCTTGGGATGTTTAAAACAATAGAAATGCATTAAAAAAATGTGCAAATTATAAGCCTTGTCAATTCCCCCACACTTAAACTATGCTTGTCCTCAAGCATAAAATCTCAACATGGAATTCAAAGGACACCAATGTCACCAATATTTAAATTTCAAATGGAATAAAATAAAATGATTATCAATGTCCAATCAAATTTTCGAGTTCCACAAAAATACTAATTTAATTTCCCATTTTTAAAAGAAACAATCAATTCATGCATTTTACTTTTCCCCTTTGAAAAATAATGAAGCTTCTCCTTTCATTCATTCAAGCTTCTCAATTTATTATTATTAAACATGCCAAATCATGATCTACCTCACTTATGAATCTTTTCTCTCATCACTCATGATACAATTAATAGTGGAGTTATGCTCATATCATGAGAACATGCTCCTTACCCATAGGCTTGTAAAGTAACTACTTTCTCCACTTTGTAAAGACAAAACACACATAAAATCATGAGGACTTGCAATAAAGGTTCAAATGACTCTGTGGCTTAGGGTTGGTGGGTAAATGATTGAAATAATTTAAGGCCAGAAGTAGGAGGTTTGACTCTTAAGTACAATGCATGATTAATCAAGTGAAAACACAAGATGAACCTCACTCAAATCCCCTTGAAATGTGAATCACAACACCAGTCCCCTTTCAATGACATGGGTCATGAGTCAATAAATGATTACAAAGAATGATATCATCCAAGTTCTCCCTGTTTTTTGTAAAGCTCCAGAAAGGCACAGCTTTATTTTCTTTTTTTTTTGTAAAGCTCCAGAAAGGCACAACTTTATTTTTCTTTTTTTCTTTTTTTTTCTGGAGAACCGGATGAAATGAAAGAAGCATAATGAAATGATGACTCATGCCCAATTTTCTAATAATACATTGCCCAAAATGATGACACACACATTACACCACCCAAAAGTGATACATATCCCAAGGAACGCACACGAAAGGCCCTTCCCCCACACTCAAACTTGAAATAACCATGCAAAAATACTAAAAGTGCGGGTAGGTAAGGAAAAATTGGATTGTAATGTGGCTTAAACCTATAAGGCAATTCATGGCATCTAAGGGCTTACGAAGGATAAATGTCAAGGTGGGTCTTAGGATAAAATGTGGCTAGCCAAAGAGATGCCTCAATCATTTTAAATGTGGTTTTGTACAGTCATAGCTTTGACAAGTTTCAATACAAGTTCTAGTAGGTGGCACGTCCCAAGATCACTCAAGAAATATGCTCAAGATAAAATAGGAAATATTTGGTCTAGAAATCCTCTCAGGAATGAGAATATGATATTGGACAATCACTCATGGCATGATTAATAATAACAAATTAATTCACATGAATTTCAGAAATTCAAAGAATGAAAAAATGGAAGGGAAATTTCATTTACATGAATCAATTAATTCCCTCAAATCGTGAGTCCTTATTTCAATATCCTTGCTTCACTTTAATCATCCAATTATCCATTTTAATCATTAAATCTCATTAACATTGAAATATAAAACATGGCATCACAATATTACTAAGAAACTCATGTCTCCTAGATAAGTTGAGTAAAACATTAATTCAAGTGAGGGTATGCAATTCTTATCATTAAAGCTTAAAACATGTTTTGGACAAAAAATTTAAGGAGTTTAAAATTTAAAATTTAAAAATGAACTCCCTTTTGAAATAAAGATTCAGTCCCCTTTGACAAAATTTTGGGGCTTCCTTCTTCCATCATGATCCTACAAAAGAAAATTTCAAAATTAAGAACAAGTATCATGTCATTAAAGTTCAAAATGATAAGGAGGAAAGGGATGAATGCTAAACTACTTCTAAGAAATGAAATTGAAATCTAAATTCGTATAAAGTAAGGGATAAGTCTTGGTACGATCCCCCAAGTGGGCCCTGAATTTTTACTGCCTCCAGTGGGCAGTACCAGCTGTTATCCAAAGTCTGATGGTGGATGTAGCTTCTTTGATTTGAACCACCACATGTGGCTTTTCCCAGCTTGTGCTTCATTGTCCTTATTGAGGAGGATTCCATGTATAGAGTACAACAAATCCACCCCCTTCGCAATGTGGTATAGCTTGCATGGCGGAGGTAGGATGAAGTATGGATCCTCATCCTTCTTCGTTGCTTCTTGTTCAACATCTTCTTCTATTTCCAGTGGTTGCTTCGGATGTGAAGCAGCATGTGTCTTTGGTTCATCAGTAAAAGCCACTAGAATCTCTTCATGATGGGGCTCCTCCAGTAGATGTTCGATGACTTCAGGGAGCTCTAGGTGTTCCTCAACAGGTGCATATTCTTTTTCCACATCATCCTCCAAGGCATTATATGAGTCACACAATTCTGAAAATTCAAAAAAGTTGGGAGTTATACTCAAATCAGATTCAATAAATTTAAAAGAGTTTGAGTTCAAGATTGTATCATCTCCCTGATTCGGTTTGGCTTGAATATCTTCTTCAATAGAAAATTCCACTTGGAGTTGATCTTTGATAGATGAAGATTGATAGTCAGACTCCTCCACCTTGAGTTTGTCTTCAACATCATGGATGTCTTCAATGAAATTTGGGAAGACCAGTGGAACATCCTTGTTGGCCTTGAATCTTTGAATGTCTTTTTGGAGTTCATCGGCCAAGACCATCAAATCTTCCAGTGAGATCCATGTTGCTAATCCTTTTTCCTTTTGTTTGAGCCTTATCATTAGAGCATCAGCCCTTCGTTGGAGGGATTCCTCAGTGTAGTCGGTTTCTTCTTCTGGCACCTGTGAGTAATTGTTCCATGAATTTGAATTTGATAACGAATACATTATAGGAAATAGTTTTTTTATGATTTTTTTTTAAAAAAAAATGAAAAATATAAAAAAATCTGTGAATTTAGAAATAAATGATTGAATTAACTACTTAGCTCCCCGGCAACGGCGCCAATTTTGACGAAGCGTTGTCGTGCACGCTCTCAAAAATATTTATAGCTAAGTGCAGCACAGGGGCTGACCTAGGTCGTTCTCTTGAGGAGCTTTTGTGGTTAATAAATCACTACTTCTATTCCACCTAATCTAATTCTTTTTTTTGTTGTTTAATATTTTATGAAATAAATGTAATTTAATAAAATAAATTAAATTCATAAATCATATGAAACTAAAATTTAATTCTAAATTACCATGCAATGCTAAACAGAATGTAATTAGGGAAGAAAGGAAGTTCTCCCGAGAGAATATTCAGGGAGCACCTTCATTGGCCAGCTTCAAATATTCTTAGTGTACACACTCCATCGTATGTGTGCACACCTTATTCTACCCCTGTTGTGAATGAAAAGCCTACTTAGCGATCGCCAAGCACACCTTCCATCCACCTCCTCAATCGAGGGAAAATGGTTGTAGATTAAGAAGTTAATCTTTAGACAACCATAGTGAGGATTACACCCACTATAAATTATCCTTAGAATTAACTCAAAGAATATTAAAAACATGTTCTTGGGTTCAAGAACCTGATTACTCCCTCGGGATATTCCTCGGATTAGTTACTCATGATCATGAGTATTATAGTTCACGATGGTAAGATGAGAGGAAGAAAAGAGGGTGAATCGGTGGACACAAAAATAAAAACAATGCATGAATTTATTAGAAATCTAAATTACAATTAAAAACTAAAAATAAAGAAAAGAAATAAAATAAAAAGAAATGTGGAAGATTTGCGGCCGGCCTCCCTCGGTGGAGATCTCCTCCTTGGTGCCTTGAAGAAGTGGATGGAGAATGGGATTGGAATGTCTTGAGGAGGAGGAGCTCTCCTCCTTTTATAGGCAGAATTCGACCCCCGAAAGTTGTCGCGTTTTGGACCCCATAAATGACCTATTCACGCGTTGAGGCCTTATTCAATGTTGTTCATAATTGTCTTGGCCGTGTCCCCTCAAAAGCTCAGCGGATTTGGATAGGTATTCCTAGAGTTATGGCCAATTTCCTCTGACAATTTATTCTGTCCAGTCAGAATCATCAAACCGAAAAACACCGTTTTGTACTGAATTAATGTCCCTGAACACGGCCCTTTCAGGCGTGGCCTCCTTAATGAAACTTGTTCAAAATCTTCTTAACCGTCTATCCACAAAATTTCAGCTCCATTAAAGTCGTTTTGAGCGAGTTATGGATATTTCACTGAACCTTCGTTTTTCTGGAAGAAATTTTCTGGAAGCTTCCTTGGTGTTCCTCAATAATCTTCAACTTCATTGAATTGTTTGAACCTCAAGATGGTAGAATCAGATCCTGGTCCAGAAGACAAAGTTGAAGGAAATTAAATTAGGATTCTAAAGAAATTATAATCATAAAATTTGGATTTATATTTTTTTGTAAATGACCAAAATACCCTTGTAGTGAAAATCTGTCCAAAATGCAGAATTTGGTCATTTTTGCATTTAAACTTAAAATACTTCTTAAATCCAAAATTGTTACATATAAGCTCAAAATTTTAGCTTGGGATGTTTAAAACAATAGAAATGCATTAAAAAAATGTGCAAATTATAAGCCTTGTCAATTCCCCCACACTTAAACTATGCTTGTCCTCAAGCATAAAATCTCAACATGGAATTCAAAGGACACCAATGTCACCAATATTTAAATTTCAAATGGAATAAAATAAAATGATTATCAATGTCCAATCAAATTTTCGAGTTCCAAAAAAATACTAATTTAATTTCCCATTTTTAAAAGAAACAATCAATTCATGCATTTTACTTTTCCCCTTTGAAAAATAATGAAGCTTCTCCTTTCATTCATTCAAGCTTCTCAATTTATTATTATTAAACATGCCAAATCATGATCTACCTCACTTATGAATCTTTTCTCTCATCACTCATGATACAATTAATAGTGGAGTTATGCTCATATCATGAGAACATGCTCCTTACCCATAGGCTTGTAAAGTAACTACTTTCTCCACTTTGTAAAGACAAAACACACATAAAATCATGAGGACTTGCAATAAAGGTTCAAATGACTCTGTGGCTTAGGGTTGGTGGGTAAATGATTGAAATAATTTAAGGCCAGAAGTAGGAGGTTTGACTCTTAAGTACAATGCATGATTAATCAAGTGAAAACACAAGATGAACCTCACTCAAATCCCCTTGAAATGTGAATCACAACACCAGTCCCCTTTCAATGACATGGGTCATGAGTCAATAAATGATTACAAAGAATGATATCATCCAAGTTCTCCCTGTTTTTTGTAAAGCTCCAGAAAGGCACAGCTTTATTTTCTTTTTTTTTTTGTAAAGCTCCAGAAAGGCACAGCTTTATTTTTCTTTTTTTCTTTTTTTTTCTGGAGAACCGGATGAAATGAAAGAAGCATAATGAAATGATGACTCATGCCCAATTTTCTAATAATACATTGCCCAAAATGATGACACACACATTACACCACCCAAAAGTGATACATATCCCAAGGAACGCACACGAAAGGCCCTTCCCCCACACTCAAACTTGAAATAACCATGCAAAAATACTAAAAGTGCGGGTAGGTAAGGAAAAATTGGATTGTAATGTGGCTTAAACCTATAAGGCAATTCATGGCATCTAAGGGCTTACGAAGGATAAATGTCAAGGTGGGTCTTAGGATAAAATGTGGCTAGCCAAAGAGATGCCTCAATCATTTTAAATGTGGTTTTGTACAGTCATAGCTTTGACAAGTTTCAATACAAGTTCTAGTAGGTGGCACGTCCCAAGATCACTCAAGAAATATGCTCAAGATAAAATAGGAAATATTTGGTCTAGAAATCCTCTCAGGAATGAGAATATGATATTGGACAATCACTCATGGCATGATTAATAATAACAAATTAATTCACATGAATTTCAGAAATTCAAAGAATGAAAAAATGGAAGGGAAATTTCATTTACATGAATCAATTAATTCCCTCAAATCGTGAGTCCTTATTTCAATATCCTTGCTTCACTTTAATCATCCAATTATCCATTTTAATCATTAAATCTCATTAACATTGAAATATAAAACATGGCATCACAATATTACTAAGAAACTCATGTCTCCTAGATAAGTTGAGTAAAACATTAATTCAAGTGAGGGTATGCAATTCTTATCATTAAAGCTTAAAACATGTTTTGGACAAAAAATTTAAGGAGTTTAAAATTTAAAATTTAAAAATGAACTCCCTTTTGAAATAAAGATTCAGTCCCCTTTGACAAAATTTTGGGGCTTCCTTCTTCCATCATGATCCTACAAAAGAAAATTTCAAAATTAAGAACAAGTATCATGTCATTAAAGTTCAAAATGATAAGGAGGAAAGGGATGAATGCTAAACTACTTCTAAGAAATGAAATTGAAATCTAAATTCGTATAAAGTAAGGGATAAGTCTTGGTACGATCCCCCAAGTGGGCCCTGAATTTTTACTGCCTCCAGTGGGCAGTACCAGCTGTTATCCAAAGTCTGATGGTGGATGTAGCTTCTTTGATTTGAACCACCACATGTGGCTTTTCCCAGCTTGTGCTTCATTGTCCTTATTGAGGAGGATTCCATGTATAGAGTACAACAAATCCACCCCCTTCGCAATGTGGTATAGCTTGCATGGCGGAGGTAGGATGAAGTATGGATCCTCATCCTTCTTCGTTGCTTCTTGTTCAACATCTTCTTCTATTTCCAGTGGTTGCTTCGGATGTGAAGCAGCATGTGTCTCTGGTTCATCAGGAAAAGCCACTAGAATCTCTTCATGATGGGGCTCCTCCAGTAGATGTTCGATGACTTCAGGGAGCTCTAGGTGTTCCTCAACAGGTGCATATTCTTTTTCCACATCATCCTCCAAGGCATTATATGAGTCACACAATTCTGAAAATTCAAAAAAGTTGGGAGTTATACTCAAATCAGATTCAATAAATTTAAAAGAGTTTGAGTTCAAGATTGTATCATCTCCCTGATTCGGTTTGGCTTGAATATCTTCTTCAATAGAAAATTCCACTTGGAGTTGATCTTTGATAGATGAAGATTGATAGTCAGACTCCTCCACCTTGAGTTTGTCTTCAACATCATGGATGTCTTCAATGAAATTTGGGAAGACCAGTGGAACATCCTTGTTGGCCTTGAATCTTTGAATGTCTTTTTGGAGTTCATCGGCCAAGACCATCAAATCTTCCAGTGAGATCCATGTTGCTAATCCTTTTTCCTTTTGTTTGAGCCTTATCATTAGAGCATCAGCCCTTCGTTGGAGGGATTCCTCAGTGTAGTCGGTTTCTTCTTCTGGCACCTGTGAGTAATTGTTCCATGAATTTGAATTTGATAATGAATACATTATAGGAAATAGTTTTTTTATGATTTTTTTTTAAAAAAAAAATGAAAAATATAAAAAAATCTGTGAATTTAGAAATAAATGATTGAATTAACTACTTAGCTCCCCGGCAACGGCGCCAATTTTGACGAAGCGTTGTCGTGCACGCTCTCAAAAATATTTATAGCTAAGTGCAGCACAGGGGCTGACCTAGGTCGTTCTCTTGAGGAGCTTTTGTGGTTAATAAATCACTACTTCTATTCCACCTAATCTAATTCTTTTTTTTGTTGTTTAATATTTTATGAAATAAATGTAATTTAATAAAATAAATTAAATTCATAAATCATATGAAACTAAAATTTAATTCTAAATTACCATGCAATGCTAAACAGAATGTAATTAGGGAAGAAAGGAAGTTCTCCCGAGAGAATATTCAGGGAGCACCTTCATTGGCCAGCTTCAAATATTCTTAGTGTACACACTCCATCGTATGTGTGCACACCTTATTCTACCCCTGTTGTGAATGAAAAGCCTACTTAGCGATCGCCAAGCACACCTTCCATCCACCTCCTCAATCGAGGGAAAATGGTTGTAGATTAAGAAGTTAATCTTTAGACAACCATAGTGAGGATTACACCCACTATAAATTATCCTTAGAATTAACTCAAAGAATATTAAAAACATGTTCTTGGGTTCAAGAACCTGATTACTCCCTCGGGATATTCCTCGGATTAGTTACTCATGATCATGAGTATTATAGTTCACGATGGTAAGATGAGAGGAAGAAAAGAGGGTGAATCGGTGGACACAAAAATAAAAACAATGCATGAATTTATTAGAAATCTAAATTACAATTAAAAACTAAAAATAAAGAAAAGAAATAAAATAAAAAGAAATGTGGAAGATTTGCGGCCGGCCTCCCTCGGTGGAGATCTCCTCCTTGGTGCCTTGAAGAAGTGGATGGAGAATGGGATTGGAATGTCTTGAGGAGGAGGAGCTCCCCTCCTTTTATAGGCAGAATTCGACCCCCGAAAGTTGTCGCGTTTTGGACCCCATAAATGACCTATTCACGCGTTGAGGCCTTCTTCAATGTTGTTCATAATTGTCTTGGCCGTGTCCCCTCAAAAGCTCAGCGGATTTGGATAGGTATTCCGAGAGTTATGGCCAATTTCCTCTGACACTTTATTCTGTCCAGTCAGAATCATCAAACCGAAAAACACCGTTTTGTACTGAATTAATGTCCCTGAACACGGCCCTTTCAGGCGTGGCCTCCTTAATGAAACTTGTTCAAAATCTTTTTAACCGTCTATCCACAAAATTGCAGCTCCATTAAAGTCGTTTTGAGCGAGTTATGGATATTTCACTGAACCTTCGTTTTTCTGGAAGAAATTTCCTGGAAGCTTCCTTGGTGTTCCTCAATAATCTTCAACTTCATTGAATTGTTTGAACCTCAAGATGGTAGAATCAGATCCTGGTCCAGAAGACAAAGTTGAAGGAAATTAAATTAGGATTCTAAAGAAATTATAATCATAAAATTTGGATTTATATTTTTTTGTAAATGACCAAAATACCCTTGTAGTGAAAATCTGTCCAAAATGCAGAATTTGGTCATTTTTGCATTTAAACTTAAAATACTTCTTAAATCCAAAATTGTTACATATAAGCTCAAAATGTTAGCTTGGGATGTTTAAAACAATAGAAATGCATTAAAAAAATGTGCAAATTATAAGCCTTGTCAATTCCCCCACACTTAAACTATGCTTGTCCTCAAGCATAAAATCTCAACATGGAATTCAAAGGACACCAATGTCACCAATATTTAAATTTCAAATGGAATAAAATAAAATGATTATCAATGTCCAATCAAATTTTCGAGTTCCACAAAAATACTAATTTAATTTCCCATTTTTAAAAGAAACAATCAATTCATGCATTTTACTTTTCCCCTTTGAAAAATAATGAAGCTTCTCCTTTCATTCATTCAAGCTTCTCAATTTATTATTATTAAACATGCCAAATCATGATCTACCTCACTTATGAATCTTTTCTCTCATCACTCATGATACAATTAATAGTGGAGTTATGCTCATATCATGAGAACATGCTCCTTACCCATAGGCTTGTAAAGTAACTACTTTCTCCACTTTGTAAAGACAAAACACACATAAAATCATGAGGACTTGCAATAAAGGTTCAAATGACTCTGTGGCTTAGGGTTGGTGGGTAAATGATTGAAATAATTTAAGGCCAGAAGTAGGAGGTTTGACTCTTAAGTACAATGCATGATTAATCAAGTGAAAACACAAGATGAACCTCACTCAAATCCCCTTGAAATGTGAATCACAACACCAGTCCCCTTTCAATGACATGGGTCATGAGTCAATAAATGATTACAAAGAATGATATCATCCAAGTTCTCCCTGTTTTTTGTAAAGCTCCAGAAAGGCACAGCTTTATTTTCTTTTTTTTTTGTAAAGCTCCAGAAAGGCACAGCTTTATTTTTCTTTTTTTCTTTTTTTTTCTGGAGAACCGGATGAAATGAAAGAAGCATAATGAAATGATGACTCATGCCCAATTTTCTAATAATACATTGCCCAAAATGATGACACACACATTACACCACCCAAAAGTGATACATATCCCAAGGAACGCACACGAAAGGCCCTTCCCCCACACTCAAACTTGAAATAACCATGCAAAAATACTAAAAGTGCGGGTAGGTAAGGAAAAATTGGATTGTAATGTGGCTTAAACCTATAAGGCAATTCATGGCATCTAAGGGCTTACGAAGGATAAATGTCAAGGTGGGTCTTAGGATAAAATGTGGCTAGCCAAAGAGATGCCTCAATCATTTTAAATGTGGTTTTGTACAGTCATAGCTTTGACAAGTTTCAATACAAGTTCTAGTAGGTGGCACGTCCCAAGATCACTCAAGAAATATGCTCAAGATAAAATAGGAAATATTTGGTCTAGAAATCCTCTCAGGAATGAGAATATGATATTGGACAATCACTCATGGCATGATTAATAATAACAAATTAATTCACATGAATTTCAGAAATTCAAAGAATGAAAAAATGGAAGGGAAATTTCATTTACATGAATCAATTAATTCCCTCAAATCGTGAGTCCTTATTTCAATATCCTTGCTTCACTTTAATCATCCAATTATCCATTTTAATCATTAAATCTCATTAACATTGAAATATAAAACATGGCATCACAATATTACTAAGAAACTCATGTCTCCTAGATAAGTTGAGTAAAACATTAATTCAAGTGAGGGTATGCAATTCTTATCATTAAAGCTTAAAACATGTTTTGGACAAAAAATTTAAGGAGTTTAAAATTTAAAATTTAAAAATGAACTCCCTTTTGAAATAAAGATTCAGTCCCCTTTGACAAAATTTTGGGGCTTCCTTCTTCCATCATGATCCTACAAAAGAAAATTTCAAAATTAAGAACAAGTATCATGTCATTAAAGTTCAAAATGATAAGGAGGAAAGGGATGAATGCTAAACTACTTCTAAGAAATGAAATTGAAATCTAAATTCGTATAAAGTAAGGGATAAGTCTTGGTACGATCCCCCAAGTGGGCCCTGAATTTTTACTGCCTCCAGTGGGCAGTACCAGCTGTTATCCAAAGTCTGATGGTGGATGTAGCTTCTTTGATTTGAACCACCACATGTGGCTTTTCCCAGCTTGTGCTTCATTGTCCTTATTGAGGAGGATTCCATGTATAGAGTACAACAAATCCACCCCCTTCGCAATGTGGTATAGCTTGCATGGCGGAGGTAGGATGAAGTATGGATCCTCATCCTTCTTCGTTGCTTCTTGTTCAACATCTTCTTCTATTTCCAGTGGTTGCTTCGGATGTGAAGCAGCATGTGTCTTTGGTTCATCAGTAAAAGCCACTAGAATCTCTTCATGATGGGGCTCCTCCAGTAGATGTTCGATGACTTCAGGGAGCTCTAGGTGTTCCTCAACAGGTGCATATTCTTTTTCCACATCATCCTCCAAGGCATTATATGAGTCACACAATTCTGAAAATTCAAAAAAGTTGGGAGTTATACTCAAATCAGATTCAATAAATTTAAAAGAGTTTGAGTTCAAGATTGTATCATCTCCCTGATTCGGTTTGGCTTGAATATCTTCTTCAATAGAAAATTCCACTTGGAGTTGATCTTTGATAGATGAAGATTGATAGTCAGACTCCTCCACCTTGAGTTTGTCTTCAACATCATGGATGTCTTCAATGAAATTTGGGAAGACCAGTGGAACATCCTTGTTGGCCTTGAATCTTTGAATGTCTTTTTGGAGTTCATCGGCCAAGACCATCAAATCTTCCAGTGAGATCCATGTTGCTAATCCTTTTTCCTTTTGTTTGAGCCTTATCATTAGAGCATCAGCCCTTCGTTGGAGGGATTCCTCAGTGTAGTCGGTTTCTTCTTCTGGCACCTGTGAGTAATTGTTCCATGAATTTGAATTTGATAACGAATACATTATAGGAAATAGTTTTTTTATGATTTTTTTTTAAAAAAAAATGAAAAATATAAAAAAATCTGTGAATTTAGAAATAAATGATTGAATTAACTACTTAGCTCCCCGGCAACGGCGCCAATTTTGACGAAGCGTTGTCGTGCACGCTCTCAAAAATATTTATAGCTAAGTGCAGCACAGGGGCTGACCTAGGTCGTTCTCTTGAGGAGCTTTTGTGGTTAATAAATCACTACTTCTATTCCACCTAATCTAATTCTTTTTTTTGTTGTTTAATATTTTATAAAATAAATGTAATTTAATAAAATAAATTAAATTCATAAATCATATGAAACTAAAATTTAATTCTAAATTACCATGCAATGCTAAACAGAATGTAATTAGGGAAGAAAGGAAGTTCTCCCGAGAGAATATTCAGGGAGCACCTTCATTGGCCAGCTTCAAATATTCTTAGTGTACACACTCCATCGTATGTGTGCACACCTTATTCTACCCCTGTTGTGAATGAAAAGCCTACTTAGCGATCGCCAAGCACACCTTCCATCCACCTCCTCAATCGAGGGAAAATGGTTGTAGATTAAGAAGTTAATCTTTAGACAACCATAGTGAGGATTACACCCACTATAAATTATCCTTAGAATTAACTCAAAGAATATTAAAAACATGTTCTTGGGTTCAAGAACCTGATTACTCCCTCGGGATATTCCTCGGATTAGTTACTCATGATCATGAGTATTATAGTTCACGATGGTAAGATGAGAGGAAGAAAAGAGGGTGAATCGGTGGACACAAAAATAAAAACAATGCATGAATTTATTAGAAATCTAAATTACAATTAAAAACTAAAAATAAAGAAAAGAAATAAAATAAAAAGAAATGTGGAAGATTTGCGGCCGGCCTCCCTCGGTGGAGATCTCCTCCTTGGTGCCTTGAAGAAGTGGATGGAGAATGGGATTGGAATGTCTTGAGGAGGAGGAGCTCTCCTCCTTTTATAGGCAGAATTCGACCCCCGAAAGTTGTCGCGTTTTGGACCCCATAAATGACCTATTCACGCGTTGAGGCCTTCTTCAATGTTGTTCATAATTGTCTTGGCCGTGTCCCCTCAAAAGCTCAGCGGATTTGGATAGGTATTCCTAGAGTTATGGCCAATTTCCTCTGACAATTTATTCTGTCCAGTCAGAATCATCAAACCGAAAAACACCGTTTTGTACTGAATTAATGTCCCTGAACACGGCCCTTTCAGGCGTGGCCTCCTTAATGAAACTTGTTCAAAATCTTCTTAACCGTCTATCCACAAAATTTCAGCTCCATTAAAGTCGTTTTGAGCGAGTTATGGATATTTCACTGAACCTTCGTTTTTCTGGAAGAAATTTCCTGGAAGCTTCCTTGGTGTTCCTCAATAATCTTCAACTTCATTGAATTGTTTGAACCTCAAGATGGTAGAATCAGATCCTGGTCCAGAAGACAAAGTTGAAGGAAATTAAATTAGGATTCTAAAGAAATTATAATCATAAAATTTGGATTTATATTTTTTTGTAAATGACCAAAATACCCTTGTAGTGAAAATCTGTCCAAAATGCAGAATTTGGTCATTTTTGCATTTAAACTTAAAATACTTCTTAAATCCAAAATTGTTACATATAAGCTCAAAATTTTAGCTTGGGATGTTTAAAACAATAGAAATGCATTAAAAAAATGTGCAAATTATAAGCCTTGTCAATTCCCCCACACTTAAACTATGCTTGTCCTCAAGCATAAAATCTCAACATGGAATTCAAAGGACACCAATGTCACCAATATTTAAATTTCAAATGGAATAAAATAAAATGATTATCAATGTCCAATCAAATTTTCGAGTTCCAAAAAAATACTAATTTAATTTCCCATTTTTAAAAGAAACAATCAATTCATGCATTTTACTTTTCCCCTTTGAAAAATAATGAAGCTTCTCCTTTCATTCATTCAAGCTTCTCAATTTATTATTATTAAACATGCCAAATCATGATCTACCTCACTTATGAATCTTTTCTCTCATCACTCATGATACAATTAATAGTGGAGTTATGCTCATATCATGAGAACATGCTCCTTACCCATAGGCTTGTAAAGTAACTACTTTCTCCACTTTGTAAAGACAAAACACACATAAAATCATGAGGACTTGCAATAAAGGTTCAAATGACTCTGTGGCTTAGGGTTGGTGGGTAAATGATTGAAATAATTTAAGGCCAGAAGTAGGAGGTTTGACTCTTAAGTACAATGCATGATTAATCAAGTGAAAACACAAGATGAACCTCACTCAAATCCCCTTGAAATGTGAATCACAACACCAGTCCCCTTTCAATGACATGGGTCATGAGTCAATAAATGATTACAAAGAATGATATCATCCAAGTTCTCCCTGTTTTTTGTAAAGCTCCAGAAAGGCACAGCTTTATTTTCTTTTTTTTTTGTAAAGCTCCAGAAAGGCACAGCTTTATTTTTCTTTTTTTCTTTTTTTTTCTGGAGAACCGGATGAAATGAAAGAAGCATAATGAAATGATGACTCATGCCCAATTTTCTAATAATACATTGCCCAAAATGATGACACACACATTACACCACCCAAAAGTGATACATATCCCAAGGAACGCACACGAAAGGCCCTTCCCCCACACTCAAACTTGAAATAACCATGCAAAAATACTAAAAGTGCGGGTAGGTAAGGAAAAATTGGATTGTAATGTGGCTTAAACCTATAAGGCAATTCATGGCATCTAAGGGCTTACGAAGGATAAATGTCAAGGTGGGTCTTAGGATAAAATGTGGCTAGCCAAAGAGATGCCTCAATCATTTTAAATGTGGTTTTGTACAGTCATAGCTTTGACAAGTTTCAATACAAGTTCTAGTAGGTGGCACGTCCCAAGATCACTCAAGAAATATGCTCAAGATAAAATAGGAAATATTTGGTCTAGAAATCCTCTCAGGAATGAGAATATGATATTGGACAATCACTCATGGCATGATTAATAATAACAAATTAATTCACATGAATTTCAGAAATTCAAAGAATGAAAAAATGGAAGGGAAATTTCATTTACATGAATCAATTAATTCCCTCAAATCGTGAGTCCTTATTTCAATATCCTTGCTTCACTTTAATCATCCAATTATCCATTTTAATCATTAAATCTCATTAACATTGAAATATAAAACATGGCATCACAATATTACTAAGAAACTCATGTCTCCTAGATAAGTTGAGTAAAACATTAATTCAAGTGAGGGTATGCAATTCTTATCATTAAAGCTTAAAACATGTTTTGGACAAAAAATTTAAGGAGTTTAAAATTTAAAATTTAAAAATGAACTCCCTTTTGAAATAAAGATTCAGTCCCCTTTGACAAAATTTTGGGGCTTCCTTCTTCCATCATGATCCTACAAAAGAAAATTTCAAAATTAAGAACAAGTATCATGTCATTAAAGTTCAAAATGATAAGGAGGAAAGGGATGAATGCTAAACTACTTCTAAGAAATGAAATTGAAATCTAAATTCGTATAAAGTAAGGGATAAGTCTTGGTACGATCCCCCAAGTGGGCCCTGAATTTTTACTGCCTCCAGTGGGCAGTACCAGCTGTTATCCAAAGTCTGATGGTGGATGTAGCTTCTTTGATTTGAACCACCACATGTGGCTTTTCCCAGCTTGTGCTTCATTGTCCTTATTGAGGAGGATTCCATGTATAGAGTACAACAAATCCACCCCCTTCGCAATGTGGTATAGCTTGCATGGCGGAGGTAGGATGAAGTATGGATCCTCATCCTTCTTCGTTGCTTCTTGTTCAACATCTTCTTCTATTTCCAGTGGTTGCTTCGGATGTGAAGCATCATGTGTCTTTGGTTCATCAGGAAAAGCCACTAGAATCTCTTCATGATGGGGCTCCTCCAGTAGATGTTCGATGACTTCAGGGAGCTCTAGGTGTTCCTCAACAGGTGCATATTCTTTTTCCACATCATCCTCCAAGGCATTATATGAGTCACACAATTCTGAAAATTCAAAAAAGTTGGGAGTTATACTCAAATCAGATTCAATAAATTTAAAAGAGTTTGAGTTCAAGATTGTATCATCTCCCTGATTCGGTTTGGCTTGAATATCTTCTTCAATAGAAAATTCCACTTGGAGTTGATCTTTGATAGATGAAGATTGATAGTCAGACTCCTCCACCTTGAGTTTGTCTTCAACATCATGGATGTCTTCAATGAAATTTGGGAAGACCAGTGGAACATCCTTGTTGGCCTTGAATCTTTGAATGTCTTTTTGGAGTTCATCGGCCAAGACCATCAAATCTTCCAGTGAGATCCATGTTGCTAATCCTTTTTCCTTTTGTTTGAGCCTTATCATTAGAGCATCAGCCCTTCGTTGGAGGGATTCCTCAGTGTAGTCGGTTTCTTCTTCTGGCACCTGTGAGTAATTGTTCCATGAATTTGAATTTGATAATGAATACATTATAGGAAATAGTTTTTTTTATGATTTTTTTTTTAAAAAAAAATGAAAAATATAAAAAAATCTGTGAATTTAGAAATAAATGATTGAATTAACTACTTAGCTCCCCGGCAACGGCGCCAATTTTGACGAAGCGTTGTCGTGCACGCTCTCAAAAATATTTATAGCTAAGTGCAGCACAGGGGCTGACCTAGGTCGTTCTCTTGAGGAGCTTTTGTGGTTAATAAATCACTACTTCTATTCCACCTAATCTAATTCTTTTTTTTGTTGTTTAATATTTTATGAAATAAATGTAATTTAATAAAATAAATTAAATTCATAAATCATATGAAACTAAAATTTAATTCTAAATTACCATGCAATGCTAAACAGAATGTAATTAGGGAAGAAAGGAAGTTCTCCTGAGAGAATATTCAGGGAGCACCTTCATTGGCCAGCTTCAAATATTCTTAGTGTACACACTCCATCGTATGTGTGCACACCTTATTCTACCCCTGTTGTGAATGAAAAGCCTACTTAGCGATCGCCAAGCACACCTTCCATCCACCTCCTCAATCGAGGGAAAATGGTTGTAGATTAAGAAGTTAATCTTTAGACAACCATAGTGAGGATTACACCCACTATAAATTATCCTTAGAATTAACTCAAAGAATATTAAAAACATGTTCTTGGGTTCAAGAACCTGATTACTCCCTCGGGATATTCCTCGGATTAGTTACTCATGATCATGAGTATTATAGTTCACGATGGTAAGATGAGAGGAAGAAAAGAGGGTGAATCGGTGGACACAAAAATAAAAACAATGCATGAATTTATTAGAAATCTAAATTACAATTAAAAACTAAAAATAAAGAAAAGAAATAAAATAAAAAGAAATGTGGAAGATTTGCGGCCGGCCTCCCTCGGTGGAGATCTCCTCCTTGGTGCCTTGAAGAAGTGGATGGAGAATGGGATTGGAATGTCTTGAGGAGGAGGAGCTCTCCTCCTTTTATAGGCAGAATTCGACCCCCGAAAGTTGTCGCGTTTTGGACCCCATAAATGACCTATTCACGCGTTGAGGCCTTCTTCAATGTTGTTCATAATTGTCTTGGCCGTGTCCCCTCAAAAGCTCAGCGGATTTGGATAGGTATTCCGAGAGTTATGGCCAATTTCCTCTGACAATTTATTCTGTCCAGTCAGAATTATCAAACCGAAAAACACCGTTTTGTACTGAATTAATGTCCCTGAACACGGCCCTTTCAGGCGTGGCCTCCTTAATGAAACTTGTTAAAAATCTTCTTAACCGTCTATCCACAAAATTTCAGCTCCATTAAAGTCGTTTTGAGCGAGTTATGGATATTTCACTGAACCTTCGTTTTTCTGGAAGAAATTTCCTGGAAGCTTCCTTGGTGTTCCTCAATAATCTTCAACTTCATTGAATTGTTTGGACCTCAAGATGGTAGAATCAGATCCTGGTCCAGAAGACAAAGTTGAAGGAAATTAAATTAGTATTCTAAAGAAATTATAATCATAAAATTTGGATTTATATTTTTTTTTAAATGACCAAAATACCCTTGTAGTGAAAATCTGTCCAAAATGCAGAATTTGGTCATTTTTTCATTTAAACTTAAAATACTTCTTAAATCCAAAATTGTTACATATAAGCTCAAAATGTTAGCTTGGGATGTTTAAAACAATAGAAATGCATTAAAAAAATGTGCAAATTATAAGCCTTGTCACCCGTACCATGTCGGTCGAGTAGCGCGAGAGATCGGTAAACCTCGCCGAGTACTGAGCGACCGTCATGCTTCTCTGCCGCAACTGAAGAAGCTCCTGAATACGCACCGCACGAAGGGTGGCTGGGATGAACTCCGAGCGAAAGAGGCTATCAAAGTCCGTCCAAAGTAGAGATGTATTGTCGTGCACCTGGAGCATCAAGCTCCACCATCGGCCCGCTGCTGCGTGCAGTTGGCTCGCAGCGAGGATCACCATGAGGTCTGCAGGTGTCCTCACTAGCCTAAAAACTCATACCACTACCTCCAGCCAGTCCTCGGCTGCCTGGGGGTCCGTCTCCCCACGAAACCTGGGTGGTCGCTGGCGCTGAAACTCATGCAGTGCGCTGAGGCGACGTGCATCGTCAGCGGCTGGTGCTGGAAGTATCAGTGGCTCGGCGGGTAGAGCTACCGCCGGTGCTACTGCTGACAAAGGGCCCTGCATCGAGGCCTCATCGCTCGGTGGGCTGTCATCACACTCGACTCTCGGAACCCTAGCTGGGTGTCGTCGTGGGGCCATCCTAAAAAGGAAACAGGTGCGCCATGGTCAGAACAGTATACCTGGTGAGCTGATATAAAGTAATCACAAAGAAAACTTTGAAACACACACGCAATCAATGTTTTCGTGCATTAAGTCGGAAATCAGAAGTCAGGGTCCTGGTGTACGGATACGTCGGCCGCCGCACCAACACTGGACTCCCTGGACTGATAACCACACTCAATACGCTAAACATTATTGCTTCACATAGAAAAGATCAGAGTTCGCGGTAGAACCGAACTCCTCTGATACCAATTTGTCACGACCCGTCCTTGGGGCCCGTGCTGTGACTACCCCAAGCCCGCCTTCCATAGGTCAGGGGCTGGCGACTAGCACCAAGGCGTAAATCCCGGTAAAAGGGGAAGGCATTGCCTTTGAAAAGTAAACAAGCACCACAGAGTAAACAAGAGGAATAGTAAACACTAAGTAAAAACAGAGTACAACTGAAAGTGAGGAAAAGTAAATGGGCTAGTATACAAACCCAAACTGAAAGTAAAGTACAACTCGAAAAGGAAAACAGCAACTGAAAAGTAAAAGTTGCTACACCGAGATGTCCACTGGGAATCCCACCTGAAGGGTGGGTACAGATAGCTCCACTGCTCCTCGGGTCCCACCGTCCGCTCCGGCACGTCTCGTCCAGTGGTCCACCTCTAGGTATCGTCCTTCTCAGCAAGCCTCAACTACGATCAACACTGTCCATCGTCTGCAACCAACACAACGTAGTGCGGGCATATCCCGTGTAGGGGTGAGTATAAGCTACTCAGTAGGGACCCCGAGACCCCTGAAGGTCTCCCAAAATCCACAAAGGATAAACCAAAAAGGTGAGATACAAACATGAAGTAACAACCGACACTGCTTAGGTATATGCCCATACATATACCTAAGTCATCAATTCCAAAACGCTCTAACCTCTGAGCCCAAGTACAACTCAGTCCACACAGGAAAGTATACGTATTCCACACAGGAAAGCAAAACAAAATCCACACAGGATAGCACAACACAATCCACATAGGAAAGCAATAGGATTCAGCTCACACAGGTATACTTCTTAGAAAGAAGATAAAGATTATATCTGATCCATCTAAGTCGTCGGACCCACGAAGGATTGATAGGTAACTAACCCCCGCAAAGACCCACACAGGATCGGGCCCACACAGGACCTGTAGGTGCTAGTTCACACAAGACCGCTGAGCGCAATGACCCACACAGGATCGGACCCACACAGGATTGGGCCCACACACGACCTGTAGCACTGATCCACGTAGGATCGCTGAGTGCTGTAGTCGTCGTCGTCGAATCCACCAAGGATCTCTGTACTGTCGTCGTCGCAGTCACAGTAGCAGTAGCAGTAGCAGTCGCAGCCAGCTCTAGGGTTCCCGCACACAGCAAGCTCGTTTGGGAGGATCCGCTCCACGAGCCGAGAGGCTGATACATCAACTGTCACTAAGTCCAGAGTTGATGTATCCAAAAGTTCCGTATCGTCAACAGGAACTCAACGCAACAGACGGCGCGTCGATCAGACGCCCGGTCTGAGAGTTATTGGCTTTTTCGTCCCAGGGGCCCGGTTAGTTTTTAAGGAAAAACATCCCGACCGTACTCCACCAACGTCCAAACCTCAGGCAGAGTATGCCAAAAGATTCGTCTCACTAAGAGGAACTCAACAAAACTGACGGCACGTCAATCGGACGTCCGTAGCTCAAGATATGAGCGTTTCCGCTCCGAGGGCCCGGTTGGTTTCGTGTACGAACCAACCCGGCCGAACTCAAAGTATTCCGAAACTTTGAGTGCGATATACCGAATCGACTGTCTCGATTCAAGGATCGCATCGCCGCTGACGGTTCATCAATATGAGGTCCGTAGCTCATGTTATATGAAAAAGACCGAAGTCGATTAGAAAATGGGGGGTCCGGGTCCGGGCCGACCCGGCCCGACCCCCCCTAGGTCGGCCCGAACCGGGTCGACCCGACCCGGGTCCGCCCCGACCCGGGTCTAACCTGGCCCGGCCGGCGGCGCGGCCCGGCACGGCAGCACGGTCCGGCGCGGCGGCGCGGCCGGTGCGCCGCTCGGGTGCCACGCGCGGGGGGCAAGGCCCCCGCCCTCTGCTGGCGGCACGGCTGAAAGCCGCGCCTTGGATCAAATGGCCCCCCCTCGTGGGGGCCTGCCTTTGAGAAAAACAGGGGGGCGCTGCCCCCCCCCTTTTGAAACCCCCCCCCCCATTATGGGGGGCCAATTTAACGGCCCGAGGGAATTTAATTCCCCCGGTTTTGCACCGTCCCGACCGGCCCGACCTGGCCGACCGGCTTCTTGTCAACAGGACCAGCATAGGCCGGTCCTCTTCCATTTTCCGGCACCGGCGGCCCGGATGGCCGCCTGTCATCATGTTCCTCCGCGGCCCGGAACCGGCCGCGGCCTTCGTCGTCCGGCACGGTGCGACGACACCGTGCCCTTCCGCCGCGGCCCCGCTCCGGCCACAGAACCTTTGGTTCCCTTTGACGCGGCGCGACGGCGTCGCGTTCATGATGAATCTTTCCACGGCGCGGCGCGACGACGCCGCACAATAATTGTCGAATGATCCCCGCGTGGTGCGACGACACCACGCCATCTCGTTTCGTCCGCAAGGAAATAATAATCAAGAACAAAGGAGGGGGGAATTCAACCGTGTTTGTGCGGTCCGCCCCCCCCCCTCTCGTTAGATGATAACACTTTAACACTTATCCTCAAGATTGTCGTGCTAGAACCAAGAACGAGAATAAATAAATAAACAACAACAAACCCCTACCTCGGTTTCACGAAGGATGATCGTCAACGACCCGCGGAAGACGAGCGTCGCGGTGGTCGGCGTCGCGGAAAAGGACGTCGATGTCGTGAAGCGAGGATTCGAAGCTCTTTGACGGCGATTTCGTCGTGGGAAACCATCGCGGGAGAAATGACGCGGAAGAAGTACATCGTCGGTGTCGCGGGTAGACGGTTCCCGAGAACGTGGCGTTCTTCGTCGATGTCCGAAAGTTCTTCGCGTTCTTCATCAAAGTTTGAAGAAGAAGAAGAAGAAGGCTCCAAATTCTCTCAAGATTGTCTAGAGAATTCTCACCCAAATAAAATAAGCTAAGGTATTATTTTATTTACACAACCAAACCATTTTGAAAATCAAAGGTTTGAAATTAAAAAACTCAACCCATTTAATAACCCAACTTGTCAAGTTAATTAAAGAGGGGTTATTGGGAGTTTAAAAAAAAGAAGATGAAGAGTTATGCTTCGTGTGTTCCCCACCACACTTAATCCTCCCAAGGGAGGTTAAGTGAATGTGGGTCCCACCTATAACTCCCTTTGGGAGAAAAAAACTAACAAGATTAAATAAAATTTGTATTCCACAAATTTTATTTAACTTATTCTAAAATCCCAAAAACTAACTTTCAACCCGCAATAAACGCAACCTCGGAAAAGGTCCCCTTAAGCGAATATCGGCGCTGCGAGTTCATAGGTTCCCTCGGAATTTTATTCCGGGCACCGGTTCAAAAGTTAGAAATTCCCGCTCATTCGTTCACTGAACGTACCCGAGCCAAACTTCGGAAAATGATTCCGGGCACTCCGGGCCTCGGAATCAGGTGCCGTCAGAAACCGCGCTCTTGTAAAATTCCATAGAAAATTAAGAAAACATTTCCCTTGAATTTTACGAGTCTTTACAATTTCTTTCATAGTTATTAGGTTTCAAAAGACACCGAATCGGTAAATTAATTGTTTCTCAATTTGTTTTGATATACATGAAATTTATGCCCCTATGTTTTTCCATGTGGTGTATAAAATTACATTGAAATTTTATTTGACAAATAATATTATTTTTATTATATTTTATTCTTCATGTAATTTTATTTTATTACCTGGGGAGTATGGTTTAAATTTTGTGAGTGATAAGAGTTTATTGAAACAATATCATCATGTTTCGAGATTTTTTATGTTTATGAATCATTTGAAGGAATATTATTATAAATATCTAAATAAGTCTCATTATTTTTCTTCTAATATATTTATTAATGGTATATTAATTAATTTTTACCATTTTTACACTCTATGAAAAATAGGACAGTAAAGAAAGTGTTTTTAAGAAGGCCCGACATTACCCTTTCTTCGTTTGGAAATGTGTGTTCCTTCCAAACAATGTTTTCTAAGATGGGTTTAGAATAATATTATACTAATATAATATTATAATTAAATGAAATGTTTACCATTTTTATCTTTTAACATTTTATTCAATGGAATATTCTTCTCTCTTTCTGAATGAGGCATTTTTCTAAAATTTGACCATGCAAAAGGAATGTCCTTTTTACCTTGTACAACATCAACAGATTAAACCATAGTAAACTTTTTGAAGCATTGGTTACATGTTTAAAAGGTAATTTTTGAATAAAATGTTTTTAAAAGTGATTTAAAAAAAATTCAAATGGTTTTCATGTATCTTTTATAATTTTTAAGAAAATGTTTTCAAAAATGTTTCAAGCTCTCATTATATATTTCCCAAAAAAGGTTTTCAAAAGGTTTTGAAAGATTTATATAAAGGATTTATTTTTTATTTTTATTAAAATGGGTTTTAGAAGGATTTATGTTTTAAAGAGTATTTTAAAATAAAAAATGATTTTTACTTTAAGAAATGTTTTCAAAATATCATTCCATGTTATTTTCCATCTAAGATAATATCTGTTGATGTTACTCAAGGCCTTTTTTGAAATGAACCAAAGGATTCATTCATATTATTTATTGAATGGTTTGTGTTATGATGGAATAATTATTATGAAAACCATTTCTCTTCCATGGGTTAAATTATTTTTATACACACTTCTTTCCATGGGTTTTTCATTGATGAAATGATTATGAAACCTATCTATTTTCTATTGGTTATGATTGGATAAAATGTTAATGATACCCATTTCATTTATGGGGTTATGATTTTATGTTAATATATCTTATCTATTTTTATGTGATATGATATGATGAATGTTTTATTATCTTGTAGAACTAGTATAAATGATTTTATTTTGAGATGGGTGGGACCTATATCTCTGTCCAATTCAATAACTAATGATAAATATTTTAAGATACCATAGGGTACTTGATAGGACATCCGAAGACTGAAATAAGATGCTACATGAGAGGACATCCCATTACCAAAACAATAAGGTACATTATTAGGAAAACCCATGACTGAAACAAATGGGTACATGTGGGTATATCCCATGCCCAAAACAAGAGGGTATACATGAGGCTATTCCAATCCCAAAGCTGGTACAAGGGTGATTAACCCCATCCTTAAATGATAAAAATTTCTTGGTTTTCTGCCTTGACATAGAATTTTTATATGCTTATTTGTCTTACGGTAATCCAAGTCTTAATCTTATAATATGATTTTTTGGCTCTTGTTATTCATTTCATTATGATTCATGTCTTATGAACTATATATTATTATTCAATGATTCATATTTATGATTTTCAATATACAGGTTATGATCTTTTAATGATCATGATCATGTTATCATACCCATTATGTTCATAATATTCTTAAAAATTTCTTTTATTTACCATTACTAAGAATTTGAGCTCACCCATTTCATATGTTTCCCTTACCATGTTTATGAAGAATGGTTTTTAAGTAGAAATATTAAGGGGAAAATGAACTAACAAGGTACCTACATAAAGTCAACCATGACCTTGTGTAAAGTTAACCCTAAACAGTTCCCCAAAATTTGTTTATAATAAATATCACATTTAATGGTCTATGAATTCTTCACCAAACGATATAGTTACCTTGTATAAACCATAAACTAAGGAAAAAATTCCCAAATTTTTTAATCAAAAAACAAAAAATCTCTAAAAATTAAAATTAATACAAAAGAAAATAAAATATTCTTGAAAGAAACAAAATAGTGACTTTGGAGACATAACATAGGAACCCTTACTAAGATCCTATGATGTTTATTCAACTTCTTGTGGAGAGGATTGAGTCTACCGCTACTCAATATCTAAATCTAATACCACATGATTTGTTTCTGATGGGTTTTCTTACACTAAATCCACATCTATGATTGATGATACATGTACAAGTACATGTGTTTGATAAGGAATTGATTTAATGTAACATTTTTATGATATATTTTAGGATTTTGAATGTACTCGTTTATCTGGTTCTGAAAAAACATGACATCTCTTCTTCTAATCACCTTATTCTCATTTGAGTCCAAAATCTTGTATCTAAACTCCTAAGATCTATAGTTAATGAATATTCATGGAATATATCTCCCATAATGTTTCTACCTAATCTCATTGTATACATGGGAAAATGAAAAAAAACTAAATACTCATAAATGGGATTAAGAGAGGTGTTTGACAGACCAAATATTATATGGAATCTCAAAATTCATTGGGATTGATGGTGATATATTGATGTGGAAAAATTGAAATCGAACAACTTATCCCCAAAATTTATTAAGAATCTTATCCAAACTCAACATCCCTTTTACCTTCTCAATAATGGTTGTGTTCTACCTTTATAAAATTCTGTTGTGTTATGGGATTCGTGGGACCTTACTCACATGTTAGATGCCCAGAATACTATAATTAGCATTAAAATCTATAGATGTGTACTCTCATATGTTATCTTAATGATGGTACTTCAACATAATTCTTGTTTACACTCTCCTATGAAGAATGAAATAAAGATATAATCCATCATTTAGTCCATTATTCATAATGATAATTCTCACACCTTACGAGATGCATCATCAAAAATATTATAAAATATTTTCTAGCTTGTGTTGAATCCACCACCTTCAATTTATATACATTGGAGTGTATCATATTGAATTAATTTGATATCCTTAATAAATAATCATTGATTAGTCTCCAGATTTCTTATCTTACAAGAAATAATTTCAAGGATCTAGTGATACATCCTTTTCAACACAAATGTACTTTATATTTGTCAGGGTTGATGAACTTCTTTCACCCCTATGGTTGAGCCTCCTATGTCACATATTTTATAGTGAAACATTCTCACTTTCTCTAATATGTTGAGTCTATTTCTATAAATATTCAAATTAGTTTTCTACAATGTACCACTTCTGTGTACAAAATAGATGGTGAAGGAACCTTTTTTTAATTGTCCCTGTTCCATTGAAAAAGATGTTTATATATCCTAGTTGTTCAAAGCCTATCCTAATAATAGGTTGAGTTAAAAACATAGAAACATTCATATATCCTTTAGGGTTATAATGTATCCAAAATTTATCATGATATAGATATCACATATTCTAACAATCTTATTTGAATAGGTATTACCGGTATTATTTTTATAAAATCCACCGACTTGATAATTAAAGAAATATATAGTATGTGGCGAGAAGTGGTAAAATATTACAATATCAACTGCCCAGTCCATTATATTCTCCTATGTGTGAAGACCAGTCTCTTATTCAAATTTACTAGAGAAAAGGGACACTTCTCCAATGATTGAAACATTTTTACTTCTATTTCATCTTTGTTGGTTTATAACTTTTCCCCTCTCCAGTAGTGAATTTATATAGTTCTTATTTATGTGTCCCTCTTTGCTATAATGATTAAAATTTTAGCACATGAGCATCATCCCGATTGGTGAGGACTTGACAGGTGAATCCAAGAGACCCAAGATCAAATCTGGGTGGAAGCATATTTATGAGTACTATAGGTGTCATGTAGTAGGCACTGTAGAAGACACTATTTGGTACTATAGTAGTCATGAATGTTCATTCATCTAGGCCTCTGGGCCACCGGTTTGGTCCTTGTGTCCTGCAAGGCTTTTCTGGCCACTTTAGGCCTTCGGTCCAGTTGTCTCTCAAGGCCTTCGGGCCACCATAAGGCCCTTGGGCCACCCCAAGGCCTTTAATAAACATGATTTGTAGATTTAATAGTCACACTATCAAGGAAAAGGATTTACATGATGATTCATGGATGGAACATTCACTAGAACATAGCTACTAGAAGTGAAAGAATGAGAGGGTATGGCTTTGCCATTGGTACCAGGCCTATGCTGCTTTTCATAGGATATCTAGCTGACCGGCCTTGTGAAGGTGGAGTGCTGATATCATGACATATGCTGGGGAAGGAGCAGTTCTAATTTGTCTTGTCTGGTTGATTCCCTCTAAGACCTATGGGTCATGTCATTTTCTCTAAGCCTTCGGGCCTTGTAAGGGTTCCACCTCACCCCTTGAAAGGTGGATTATCAAAATATAAAAAATAAAGTCCCTTGGGCCATTCCAACTAATAACATTTTTATTTTTCCTTTATACCAGATGTGGACCTTCCTTTGAAATTATTTTTTACTCTAATTCATACTCCTCAATCACCACATTGTTTTCTACCTTGCTTTTTAAGATTATAGCCTGTGTTTGGTTATAACATGGATCCTTCCTTCCAGATTTCTTATCGAATAGTGCATCCATTACCATTTTTAAGGAATGTTTTTCTCTAGGAACTATGTTTCTTAGAGACCACCACTATATGATAATTATATTGAAGTGTGCAAAGAATGTGATTTTATTGATCATCATTAGTTAGAAACATAACTACTTCCACTAATTGATTTATTAGGATTTGGAACTCACTTGTGTGTTCTTATATAAATATTTCACATTACAGTCATAGAATAATTAATTGAATTAAAATGTGGATCTTGTTTTGAATGGAATTTGAGTTTTATGTATTCTTTAACATTATATATAGATCATATTTTCTTGTATCTTAAGAAACATGGTAAATGATGTGATTAATCCATAGGTGAATTTTAACAACCATATTCTTCTTTGGATTCTTCCACTCAACTTCCATGATTCCATCTGGGTTGAAAACCTTTTTCTCAATGAGATCAAAAAAATCATTATCATTTAGAAGATCAACCATTAGAGACTTCCAAATAGAGTATATCAAAGTATTCAACATTATCATCCCCATAATGGATGGACACTCTATTGAGATTTAATTTGGTAAATCATTTGAGTGAAATTTGGAAATATGAGAGTATATTTGTTTTCAGAATAGTTGAAAACAGTGAAATCAACCTAGATTATCCAAAAAATACTATAATTGATCAATATAATATAGATTAAATACCACTTATTGAGATAGATCAATGACATATCACTGACATCGAACACTAGAGAAATTGCTGGAAATTTTTTGGAAATTTTATCAGTGCTCAAATAGTGTCATCTTTTCAGGAATGGGGTTGATGCTACACCTCAAGTTGAGATGAACATTGATCGCCATTATAGAGATAATTTTATCTATATTTATGATTCCATTTTTTATTTTTTAATTTTCTCTACATGATAATTCAATATCTTTCTTTAAAAATTAATTTTGGAATCTTGATTTTTTATCAATTGGAATGTATTCTCTACTCATTTCCATTTTGAGGCCTATGGCACTGTTACCACTCGTTGTGATTCTATGATCACTTAGAACAGAGATGTATGAATAAAATTGGGATGAAAATTAGGGATTTATTTATCAAGAATAAAGATGTACAAAAACTATATTTCTCTATACATCCATTCATCTACATGGATCTTTACCACCTATATTCATTATAAAATAAACTCTCTCGCACTGATGATGGTGGAAGGCTCTCATGGCCCTCTTGAAATAGCCATTGTGGGAGGAGTCAAAATTTTAAATAACTCTAACCTAAACCCAAAAATATCTTATTATATAGTAAATATCCCATGGTATTTATTAGAATAATTCCAATAAACAAAACATCCATGGTTTAAGTCAACAGGTTGGTAGAGTAGATGCACCATCCTTTGAAAAATAAGATAGATGACACCATCAGTATTTTATTCATGTGTGTGATTATGAAAGTTAAATATTATTTGGATAGTTTTTTGTAAATATATTTTAAATTTGTAATAATTAGCATAGTAAATTATGAATTACAAATAATTTATTAATAATATCATATAGACACTAGCATTATAATTTTACTATATATGCACATTAGGTGAATCACACGTATATGATCATAAATAATAAATAATAATTTTTGTGCAGGATTATTGTTTATAAATAAATAAATCATTTATAATCCTTTTTAGCCATTAAAAATTTCTTCAACCATTTTACTCATATATTTTAATGAATTAGAGGTATTTTATGTTGATTTAGTTCATGTAGTGACTCTAAAAAAACTAATAATTGAGGTGTGAAAAAAAATAATTATTGTTCTAAAAAATGTTATTTTTCCCTAGATAAATGAAATGAAATATGTTGGAAAAAATTTGAATTATATCTATATCAATGATCATGTTGTGGTAGGTTTTGGTAATTAACAATTTCCAAAAAGACGAAATGGGTCATATGAATAGTATATATTGTATTTTTTGGAAAACATATAACATAAAATTTTCACACTGCATAAAAAACAATTTTGAATATCCAAAAAAATAAAATACAATAAAAAAATTCAATGATGAGTTTCTCGATTAACAAACAAGAAACAATTTTATAGTGAATAAAGTACTGATCAATTCAAATAAAGCCCAATTACATATGCCAAAAAATGTTTACATTGTATATTAAAAAGCATGATTGGCTTGAAAGAAAGGAAAAGTTATTTTTTTTATAATTTTAAAAAAGAACATAATTCAGAATGGAATTCAATTCAAGGTTGATTGAATGGAAATATAGAAAACTAGATGGCATGAATGATGAGATAAAGAATTGATTCTCTGTTTAGTACACATAAATCTTTGTCAATAGTTGTGATTTGATTAGAGTTAGATACTAGATTCTTATTATAAATCTTATATAAAATTATTTTATAACACATTTATCATATTTATATAAAACTAATAGATATGAAAAAATAATATTTTTAACTAGAATTCGATTAAAATGAAATAAATATATATCTGAAATACCTATATGTTCATTCTTATATGGATTATAATCTTCTAATTTTTCCTATTTTTACCCTTCCATCATTTCAGGAATTCTTTATAAATATTAAAAATAAAATATATAATCATAGAAACTGGATTTATGATTCATTGAGTGATTGATAGAGTTGAATAAAAATTTATGTTACTTAATTTTGAGATGAGCAGATTATAGGTTATTGCACTTAACATTGAATTACCTTTAAAAAACATTTCTTATTTTATATAAGCTTGTATGCCATTTAAATTTTTTTCCTACTTGGAGTTGGTGAATTTTTTAAGGACCATGTTTTTTAGACTCAAAATTTGAGCAATTTGTTTTTCTTTAGGATTCCAGTAATGGGGTAAAATGATAATTTACCCCAAGAAGAAAATCTCAAAAAAAAAATTGACCACTCTTTTGGTATGGGAATAGGGTGTTTACCACAGGACAAGAGTTTGGTATAAAATACGAGCTATTAAAATTTTAGTGGAAAAATTAATAATTAATATTTAATTAATTAAATATTATTTTATTCGTGGAGTTATGTTTAGCCATATCTTTTTAATGGAGCATTAGATTATCATTCTGTCTCACTTGTTCAGTTTGGAAAGGGTATTTTTTCCTAGGAAGGTCATAAACATAGGTTGATCATCTGGTCTAGCCTAGACCCCATTTTATTTATTTTTTATTTCTTTTTATTCATTTTCCCCTATTTCTTTTCTTCTTTTCTCAATTGGATTCTCACGTACGCCCCTCCATGGGATCCCTCACCATGGAAGAGAGAGTATAGGTAGAGAGAGATATTAGAATACGTAGAGGGGATGAGTTGTTATACTTTAGATCTTGGGAGGATTCAGACTGTTTTCTGATAGCCCTGGAGCTCAGGAAGATTCAAACAATCATGCAACAACCATTGATTGTAGAAACAAGAAAACCATCTGCAAATTATACACAAATGTAGTCGATTTTTTTTTCCAAAAATCCCTATAGAATTATAATTTTCATGTTTTAACAAATTTTTATAACTGCATAGGACCCATAGTGGGTTGGTCTATAGCTTTTGCTGATAAAATAATGTTATAGTGAATTTTGGGTGTATTTAATTTTGGATAAAATGTGTACACAATGTGTGGTTTAGAGAACACATGTCATGTGTTCTACAAGTTCATGGAAGATGAAATTTTGGAAGTACACACCATGTATTGGGTATACACTCTATATAACGGGACTTGGTCATGTAGCTGAGTACACATCCAAACTACTTGTGTTGGGTTACATGGCCTTGTTGAGTAAACGACCAAACCCTTTGTTGGTTACACCTCGTCTAGAGTTACATGACTAGGCTATGTACATGTCCATGAAATGTGAGGTACATAAGAAGGTACCCAGTGTAGGGTAGTCACCTTGTACATGATCAAAAAATTGTGTACTTGGGTGTTTACACCTCATGTATAGCTATAGAACACACCACTGTGGAGTTTTGATGGTACACACCATGTACCGGGGTACACACACTATGTACCAGGGTACATACACTTTGTACCAGGGTACACACACGGTGTACCGGGGTACACACACCGTGTACTCATCTATTGATACCCTTTTTAGGGTATCTGCATATATTTATCCCCTAGAGTTCTAATTGGACACATTAGGATTCTATTTTGATTATTTTTCCACATATGTCATCATGGTGGTATCTTTGAGTGATTTACAGACTCTAATGAGGTGTTTCATGATTAATATGAAAAGAATAGGTTATTTATCCTATAATAAAATCAATTTTCTCCTAAGAGTGATAACTTGGTATGAGATAGTCCATGATCTATAAATCACAACCAGTTCTTCTATAGGTTTTTCCTTTAAGAAATCTCCCTTACATGATGTGACCTTCTAACCCAAGAGTCTATAAAATTTGTAGTTTTAGAGGATCCTGGGTTGGATGCCTCTACACACGTTTCATCATAGAGGTTCCTGAGTAGGATTCCCTCTCTTATATGTAGAGATTGTGGATTCAGTGTAGGGTGAATCTATATTCATGCTACTTTTTATGGTCTCATGTTGGATGAATTCTTCAATGCACTGTTCCAATGATTCCAAGTATGATGCCTGTCATGTGTTTGACTTGAGGGACCCATTGGGTGCCTCGATGTTTGAAAAAACCTGAGCTAGTATGATGGGTTTGGGTTAAGATGGGAATATATGTCATCTTAGAACTCATTTCAAATGTGGAATTATATGAGGGTTTTGAATTAGAGGTGTGTTTTGGCATTTGACCACCCTCACTCTTTATTCATTCATTCACATGGATAATAATGACGCAATTGTGTTATTCAGAAGTGCTTCCTAGTTTGTGGCTGATGAGCCTGACATGATGCACTACTTTTTGGGATTACCGTACATGCTTTATGGGATCTGAAATTTTATCCTTACATGATAGGATACCTTAGACATTTTTACTCCTTGGATCTAACCCATAAGGGTCTAAAACATGATAACTCAGCACATGCCAAGGGGGATTCCTTGTATATTTCTACTCCCAAGATTTGACACACATTGTATGCCTTGAGTGATACATAGATTACCATTGTAGGAATGCCTTGTATGGACTAAATGGACAGATGGTTTATTGTATGCCTTGTGGGATACATGGATTCCCATTGTAGGAATTCTATGGATGAAGTCATAGGTTATATGATTAATTGTATTTTTTGACTGATACTTAGATTTAATTTGTTGGAATGGCTTGAATGGAATGATAGGACAAATTTTTTATTTTACTCAATGAGTGTTAATTAGATTCCCTCTGTAGGAATTCCTTGGATGGACTCATATGATGAATCTTTTTATATACTCGATGGATAATTAAACTGTCCTCAAGCAATGCTGAGGATGCTCCCTAGGATCAGGCAGATGCACAATGACTTCTATATAACTTAGAGGCACTTCTTGGGTTTTGGGATGCTGATCCGTTTATATGAATTGATGTCAATCATGTACTTGGATTTAGAGATAATTATTTATATATATGGTTTACGGTTTATCCCCTCAGGATTAATCCAAGTCTCAATGTTATGAATGCATTAGACCGAGACCTTCGATTCAGACATCATAAGGGATTTACATGGAATGGGTGGCATGAAGTCTATCTTAGTGACCATTTATAGGGTCATTTGTCAGTATACAAAATAATTCATTATAGTGATTATAGGAGAGTATAGATGAACCTAGTTCTCGGATGAGTTTCCCCCTGTAGTGATGTAGCTTGCTAAGAGACATTTATGGCACTTGTAAAGATGGTATTTTGAATTGGGATTACAGACCTAGAGATTAATGTATTGATTTGAGGCTTGAGTTTCAGTACATCCAAATCAATGCCCCTTTTATAGGATTTCCAGTGGATCAAATCATATGTCCAATGATCTATTGTGATTTGAGTTGTTCATATTTTTCTACCTTTATTATATATGTATGTATATGAGGACATGTATATATATATATTTAAATACATATATATACTCTTATAAGAATAACTGTGTCTTGAAAATTGGGATTATGGAAATATGAATTGGTTGTGGACATCTTCTGAAATGTTTAGATGTTTATCTTATAGTTGTATAACCACAAAATAGATCATATTGCAATAGCATGAACTTATGGATCAATATTATCGGTTCATCACTAGGGTAGCCTAATAAGATTATTTCTCACCTCTGTACATGAAACTCTATGTGTGTGAGGACCTTACGTCTAAATTTCTAGTTGAACACATATTTCATCATGGACTGGGCTGAGTCATAGGGTTTCATGATCAAGTAAATCCACTCATGTGGATTCTTATGATCAGGCTGGAGCAGCTCGATAGTGTCTTAGAGAGCACGAACGTGGTCTGTATTTGAGTTAATAATATATCCATGAACTTTTATTTAAGTTTCCTTAATGCTCTATTATATTTATGTCCAATATAGTGGGTGACCAGTGTTTCATGTATGACATGGTTGTGTGTTCTCCTATTTCATTTCATTGATTATTATAGCGTGTTTCCATTTTAATTATTTTTTTACTTCCACAGTCTATTTATTTACTAATTGGGATGATATCTGGTTAATTTTCTTTTGTGTAACTCTGATATGAGGTTATTGCCTCCCCATTCTACCACATTTAGACCCCCACTACATGTCATAAGCTTTTTCTATACTGCGATATGAACAAGATGTCTTATAACGAATCAGCTTAGGGAACCAGATAAGTGGAATCTAGGTGGGGATATTACAATGTAATTTCGTAGGTGTTAATTTCCTTTTTTTAGTATTTAGGATTTGGTAGAAATGTTTATTAAGAATGTGTCGAAACATATAATGGATATCATACAAGTGTGTCCAAAAAACTTGTTCTAATAAGAAGTCTTGGTTTCAATGGATATGGTTTTTTTTCAATATACGATGTTACAATTATTTATGAATTGTTCTTTTATTTATGAACATGTTTTGTGGAGGTTATGATTTATTTTGGATTTCTGGATCTTGGTCATTAGAAAGAGGTTATAGATTTGTTTTGACTCTTGTACAATAAATAAAGAGCCATAACATTTGTCATATTTAGCACATAAGATTCACATGATATAGGCCTGCTAATGTGTTATTTTAATGATGATAGAGAAAAATTATTTAATTTATCAACAAAAACATATTTTTTTTTTCATATATAGGATTTTGGTGTAATTTTACTCAATTGGGCTGACTTTCATATAATTATTTATTATGGTAGGCTGTGATGATCTATGTTGTGACATTTGGTGGAGAGGTTGATGAATCAATCCTCATGAAGAGGATGTGAAGTGACCATAGTTGGCCAATAGAGAATTTGATTCCCATATGTTGGGCCCCTCATGGGGTGTTGTTCTCTAATTTTTGGTTATTCAATGTGTTAGTAACATTCTATACACTGTTTTACTTCATTTTTTGGGAATGAAATTTTTCCTAACCGACCATTACTTATGGTTATCTAGTTAGATCACTATGTATGAATCTAATAGTTACTAGGATTTTTTAATAGACTAGAACTTGAGGGGGTATAACTGTATACAGACACCCAATGATTGTTTGTTCATTATCTCCTCTACATTGGTATTGTGACATCCATAGAGTAGTTCATTATAAGGCTTCTCAGAGAGGACCATAGACCTTATGTGTCATATTGATAATTATAACCCTCATAGGTCAATTTAAAAATTACCTCCCTTTGAGTGGATAGAATTTTGAGTAAGTGGGTTGGACCGTGTGACCCAGTTATGAGACAAAGGTTGTAAGGAAATATGAGAGGCCCTTAGTTTTGAGTCATACCCTTGTAGGTCCTAATTTTATTTTTCTCAATGGAAACCTATGTGAGAAGACTTAGATGGTTTATGGATACCTTTTTAGATAGTGAGTTTCTTTGAATGATGTTTTGGGACTAATGAATGATCAGTGATATGGTTTTCAATATAGGCATGTTGATGCCTTTGGATTTTGATGATACACCTAGGGTGCTTGTTTTATGAGACTAGATTTGGTTGTAAGGACTGTTTGGGTGTATGACCCTATTGAATAGTTCATATATTGTTTCAAATGTAATCAGAGCCTGGGATGATTCTCAAAACTGGGAGGATGTCTTGTGGCTAGTTGTCATGAAATAAACCACAACACATGTGAGGTGATTGGTTTTAAAGATGAGTTTCAAGGGTTATTTTTCTTTGTTTGGAGTGAAATTCCATGTAGCATGGTTATATTGGGTTTAGTAGTTTATTACTCACTGGAGAATGAGTTTGGTGATCAAGGTACATGATGGTTGTGTGTGGTAACATTTAATTCAGAAATCAGTGAGTGGATAGTTGTGAGTTAAGGAAAAATTCTTTCACAACGTTTCATGGGAAAGGTTGAAAGAGAGTGTGGGTTATGAGACAAATTTCCCTCCATGGGAGGGTAAACATAAAAGTGGATTGGGTTTCATGAGACGATTGGCCCGTGTTTGGACCTAGACACACATTGTTGGGATACATGATGTCAAGTGTTGTTTAAAGGAATATATGACATGTTTTAATGGGATAATATATCAGAGAGAGATATGAACACCTTTTGGTGGAATATTAGTGTACTCATAGTTAGATATGGTCATTCTCCACCTTGATATCATCCATAGTATGCTGAGAGAGCACCGAATATATGATGAGATTCTTTTCAACATTAATATCCTTTATGATTGGATAAAATACCTTTAGAGGTTGTTCTTGAGGAGCGATATAAGGTAATTCAGAGTGTGGGTAGTGAGCCATTGACTTTTTGTGGGTGGGTACCCTCATTTTCAGTTGAAATTCATCTTTTTCCATGATCTATTAATCCTTATGTTCGGTTTTGAGATGAAAATAAGGTTATTTATATGGTAGAGAGTACCAGGCCAATCAATGTTAAATGTATTTCAAGTAGACAATTATAGTTGATGCTATGATACTGGACATCAGATAATAATTATAGAGTATTTTTATATACACTCATGCTTAGATAATGGATACCTTCTTATACAAAGGCTTCTCAGGGATAAGAAGGCTTATGTAGGGGAGATTGTATGTACTTGTCTTTTTTCAGACTAAAATTTTAAATAGATAATATATTTTGTACTTTTATATGCTAATAAGAGGTAGAATTGTAATTTAACCCTATAATATTATCTTAGATAATTTTTTTGACCACTCTGTTGGTAAAAATAGGATTTTTACCACAGGAAAATAGTTTTTTTGAATTTCAATATTTTCCAATTTTATCATAATACTTAATAATTAATATTTAATTAATTAAATATTGATTTATTTTTTAAGGTTCATTCAGCCATATCCTTTGAATAGATCATCAGATAGGAATTTTATATCCACTTTTGAGTTCCGAATGGTAATTGTTTCTAGGAAAGTCATAAAATCGGGTTCGGTAATGGGGTCGACATGGTCCCCTTGGTTTTTTTTCCATTTCCCTGGTCTTTTCTTCTTTTCCTCCATAGATTCACAAGTAATACCTTCCACCGGTTACTTATCAGGGATTAATAGAGAATAGGGAAAGGGAGAGAGATAAAGATGAATAGGGGAAGAGAGGTACCATATCAGATCTTGGGAGGGGACCGATTGTCATGTGGCCATAGTGGATTATAAAATTGGGTGAAGATTCAGCTGATTCCACCGAAAGGTTGATTGTTTTTATGTTTTTTCATAAATACCTATTGATTTATCATTTTCAAGTTTTAATGTCTTTTTTTAACTTTATAGTACCCTTAGTGGGAGGATCTAAAGCTTTTGATGAGAAAATATATGTTTTAGGGTGTTTGGGGGTTTTCTATTCCAGAAAAACTGTGTACACAGTGTGTGGTTTGGAGAACACATGACGTGTTTTCTTCTTATATGTGAAATATTTTATTTTGGATGTAAACACCATAAATTGGGTATACATGCCATGTACTAGGAATCATCCATGTAGCTGAGTACTAGACCATACTTCCCATGTAGGGGTACATTGCCATGTAGATTACATGGGCAAAACCCGTGTTGGTTACAACCATTTAGTGGTACAGGGCCAGGGTTTACATTTGGTCATGTCATGTGAGGTACATAGGTATGTACCCCATTTAGGGTATGTTCCATTTACAAGGTCAACACATCATGTACTTGGTTTTTTACATTCCATTTTCAACTGGACTACATACCCAATTGGAGTTTTGAGGGTACATATTGTGTACCAGGGTACACACATCATATAATCCTCCCTTACAACACCATTAAGCGATTATTTATATATTCTCATGTAAGAGTTAGAGTTATAAATATTTGGACTCTATTCTGAGAAGTTTTCTGCATATATAATGATAGTGAAACCCTTGGGGTGATTTGGGGACTATAAGGAGGCTTTCGAGGCTTATTCTTGAACAAATAGCTTCTTCCTCTATTAATCGATTCTTATGTCTCTTAATAGTGGGTCCTTAATCTGATTTGGGCCATAAGACATCTCCCATGACCAGTGATTATGTGGATTTTTTCTTTTTGATGTCTCCATTTCAAGATATTACCTTCTATCATGGGATTCCATGAAATTAGTTGTTAATAAGGATCCTGAGTAGGGTTCCTCTGATTGAATTTTTACCTAGAGGATCTCTAATAGGATTCCTTATCTTATGTTTAGACCTATAGGATACCATTTAGGATGATACTATCTTCAAGTTTCATTTCATAATCCCATGTAATATGGATTTTTCTATGTACCATTTCAAGGATTCAGAGTATGATTCCTATCCTTTGTTTGGCTTGAGGGTCCCAAGGGATGCCCTGATGTATGTTGGGTTTATGTATAGATGGTAGAAGTTTTACCATAGAACCCATTCTGAATGTGTAATCCCATGGGGTTGTAATAAGAGTTTTGGGTTTAGGCATCCGACCACACTCACACTTTATTTATGCATTGACATGGTTACTAATGATGGATCTATGTTAGCCAAAGTTGCCATATTGTTTGTGGATGATTAGCCAGATGTAATGAACTATTTTTTGAGATGACTATAGATGCATCATGGGATATAGCTTTTGATCACTACATGATTGGATTCCTTTAAACATCAACTCTTTGGATCAATCCCATAAGTTTCTAACACTTAATTACTCTACACAAGATAAAGGTGATGCCTTGGACATTTTTAGTTCGTATATCTAACTTACATTGTATTTCTTAAGTGATACTTGTATTCCCGTTATAGTAATTCCTTTGATGGACCCATAAGACAGATGGTTAATTGTACTCCTTGAGTAATACATGGATTCCCATTATAAGAATTCCTTGGATGGAATCATTTTCCATTTGATTTTTTGTACACCTTGAGTGATACTTGGATTTCCATTGTTGGAATTCCTTGGATAAACTATTAGGACTAATGGTTTATTATAAGCCTTGTGTGATACTTTTATTACCTTTGTAATAATTCCTTGCATAGGCTCATAAGTTGTATAATTTTATATAGTCTATGGATGATTACACTCTCCTATAACAATGCCTAGGATTCTTCCTAGGATCACATAGATGCACCAAGACTACTATATCTCACATAGGTACTTACAAGGATTGAGTATGTTCAGTTGTTTATATGAATGAATGTCGAGAATATACTTGGATCCAGAGATAAGTCTTTATACAGATTGCCAAAGGGTCATCCCCTTAGGATTCATCTGATTTGTAAATTCATGAATTCATATGGATTAAGACTCAGGATTCAAGCATCGGATTGGATTAACATGCAATGAGTGGCTTGAAAGTCCTTATTGGTTACCATTTATAGGGTCATCATTTGGTATACGACATGCTTTGGTATAGTGAATAGAATCTATTACTGGAGAACCCTGAGCTAGGATGAGTATCCCCCTGTGGTGACTTATCTTACTCAATGACATTTCTAGAACTAAAAGATATTGGTATTTTTAATGGGATTAATGACCAAAATATCAGGTTATTGATGCGATTCTTGAGTGGTATGACATCTATCTTACTTTTCTTTTTACATGATTTTTAGTCTATCAGATCATGTGTCCAATGACCTACTATGGTTTGTGTTGTTCGCGTTTTTATCCCTTTCTTATATGTGTATGTATATGAGAACATGTACATATATATTTATGGGAATATATATATCCATGAATAAATATACTGTAATAAGATAACAATGTGTCAATATGATCTAGATTACAGACCTGAGGATTGGCTGTGTCCTTGCTTATGATATTTGTATCTATTTATTGTCTAGTTGGGTTGTAATGACCAAGATTTTTATCAATTGAATTTCACTTATTATAATTATGTTATATTGTATAAATCACCTAAAAATCACATATATTAAAAAAAATAAAAACTTTATAAATGAAGAATGGGTGAAATAAGTGGTATTTCAAGGGATTAAGAAACCTATACCGATGGAATAGTAAATTGACTATTTGAATAGTAATGTGACCATTAGGAATAGTAGTATCAACAATGGAATAGTAACCTCACCTATGAAAGTATAAAAAAATTATGTATCTTATAAATGAAAATATTACATATTTATATCATGCAATAATTAAACACATGTTCATTAAATGATAAATTAAGTGTTGTTATTTTTGTAAAATGTAATATTTAAATTACAATTTTATAATTAATATAATTTTTTAAATTAAAAAATATATTTTAAAAATAGATTCATAAATTAATATATTTTTTTTCTTATGAATTGAAGATGATTTTATCAGAACACAATTAATTTTTCAACAAGTTATAAAATCAAATATAATTTTAAAATTTTTATTTTTTGAATAAAAAATTATTTTAATTTAAAAATAAATTTCTCGTATTTAGAAAATATTTTCATAAAAATTAGTCTATTTTTGAATTATACACGTTGAAAATTTTTTATGGTGATTGTTTTGAATTTTTCTATAATAGTTGAATTTTTGGTGAATAGTGAAATACCATAATTTATGGGATAAGATAAATAATTGAATTATTGAGTGATGGATGATGTATGGATGATGTAAAAAAATTATTTCCAAATAAAATTCACTATTTATAGTAATTAGTCATAAGAATCCACATTATTGATTGTCTTGAGATAAAAAATAAACAAATGAGTAAAATAATGAAAAAACACACCTCTATTCCACTATAAATAAAACCCTCACAACCTCTACTATTCGTAACTTCTAATACTTGAAGCTTGTAAAAATTATACAAAATAATATTACCAAGAATCTCCCACCACTTCCACTATCCTTTTGTATCAACAAAATAACAATACCAACTTCCCTAATGAGGTTCTCCATGAGAAGAAGTTCATGAGATAAATCCTCCTTCATTTTCATTTAATTTCATTTCAATTTGTTTTCTTTTCTTATCATTTCCTCACATACCTATCAAAAGAGTGTGTTATAAATTTATAATTTTTATATAATTTAATGTTGTTGTGAAAATGTAATAATTCATCATCAAAACTTTTCCCTCTTCCCTTTTTTTCTAAAAATGAAAACATCGTCTGTGATGTTTCGATTTACTACCATTCTGGATGAAGAATTTTAATTTTGCATGAAAAACTTCTTGGATGGTCCTAAAATAATTTTTTATAAATAAATAATATAATATATGTATTAAAAGTTATTTAATTTTATGGACCAATTATATAATCATATTATTTAATAAAACGTTACTAAATCTTAAAGGTCGTAAAAACCGCCAAAGTAAAGTAATCATTTTTTAAACAATGTTTTATCTAATAAATCAATATTCGGTCAAAAAATAAAATGATATATGGAACAATTTAAATATATTTAAGTTAAATAATACCATATAATTTCACTTATTGAGAGTTTTTACTACTTTACAACAACATCCATAATAAAACTCAAGGGAACTAATCTAGAAATCCAAGAAACAAACTCTCTCGAAACTACAACATTAAAAACTACAACTGAAAAAATAATGCCCCTAAATGAACCTAATGAAATTAAAATAAATAAAATAAATGTTTAAAAGTTTATTAATATAAATTTTAATAATACAACTATATTATCTAGGACATTATGTAAAAGTGATGAACACACTCATATATAAGGCAAGAGATTCTCCTTGAACCTCCATTTTTTCCTTCGAGTTACGCTTTCTCTATCATTACTATAATGTAATTCTTAATTATTGTTATTTATTAATCTAAATTTATTATTTTTTATATTCCAAAAGTATGTATCTATCTCAATTTTTCATCCTTTTATGGGGAAATACATGTTTTATAGGGTTCAATTTTTAATTCCTCCGGACAAGTAAGATCGATTAAAGGGAACTTCCCAATTTCATTCCAATTTTAATGTATCATCCATAATCTATTTTAAGTCACAAATATTTTTATAAAGTTTATTTTTTTATCATGAAAAACTAAATTATTTCATTTTTGGTTTTATTCAATAAATTATTCCTTTTTCCATTTTGAAGACTCAAAAATATTTTCCCTTAAACCCCACTAAAGTGGGTAATTTCTAAAAATATTTAACACTATTTTTTATATTCTCAATTTAATCAGACATAATTTATCATGAAATATTACTATTATTCCTTATTAATTTCCATGTATGATTTAAATCTATTCTTTCATTGACACCTTTATGATACACCCATTTATTATGCCTTGTAACACGATTATGATGCCCATTTCATTATATGGTTAACCCTTATGTATATTATTTAGGTTTGATTAATCATGTGGAACAAATATGAATGAACATGTTATAATGGTTTCGCCTATATAGTGATCCTAAAAATTGGGTAATGTTTATTCTAATGAGACGTCATGTTGGGAGATAAAGTTAATCTGATTTCTTTATAGGGCTTTGTCTACCATGTGTAATAGTCTTTGAAGTAAGTTTTGACACATGCTTATGTCACATTGTATGTTATTTAAAAATTTATGCAATGACATGATTACATGATCCCATTATCTACATGTAATGACTCATTATTTTTATTCATGTTCCATTCTTTTTTATGTCATCTTCTTACAACTTCTTGTTGAAATAGTGGGCACCCTAGACCCAACTATGCCGTAATTTTGATTACCATATCATGTATATAATTAGTTATACATAATGTCATCTTTTAATTTTTTTGTACACTTTTCTGCATCCACGATTGAAATGGTGATGTCCAATGAATAATTTTCATGTCGAAAGGTTATACCAGGTCCCAGACTATAATGAGAACCTCAAGATACTATGACATTAATCAGAAATATATGTTCTATAGTCTAGATACATATTACTTACTGGACATAGTAAATTTATGACTATCATGTTCGGGGGGATCATAAGCATTGAGACTTATTATCATAAAGTTCTCACTTGGTGATCTCTAGTAGTGATATCATGAGGACATACCCACTAATAGGAACACCACATGTTTTGGGTGTCATTGGTTGTTCCTATCTACGGACATGTGTATTGGTCTCCTGACTTGAGACCATTACTAATGTGTATCATTTGATTGCATACTTTGATGCAAGATAAAAACCATGGGATCAAAATCGGGGTGAGGTAGCTTGTGTTTGGTGCGTCGTTAAGGGTATGACATTGGTTGAATGGTCATGAAAGGATTCATTGCTTCCATGTTTAGTAAGTTGTATATCTCAGTCTTGGTTGATCAAGGTGGTGTTTCATTCATAAGTCTTTGTCTAATTTTATACAAAGGTAAATCCAACCTGATGTATTAACAAATAATAAAGCTAGAAATGTATGATGACACAAGTGTGCGTGCTGCTTTATGAGATATTTAACGACAAAGAGATTATAGTACAGAGTTAGTGTTCGTAGGTTGGTTGTCATTTCCTTGAAAATCCTTACCTCTTTATGGGCCATGATGGGTCGCTACACTCTGCTCTTGGTCTATGGATTTTATTCACTACTATCAAGATAAGGGCCTAGAGGGTCACACATAATAGCATATTTAAGAATCCACCCTATTCAGTTGAACAGGTTTATAACACGGTGGGCCCCGTCACGGGGTCAGAGTGTTTTTCAAGCTTTTTATCACAAAAATAATTAAATAAATTTATTAATATTCAAATTATGAATATTTGGGATTGAATTTATTTAGTTTATTTACGAGTTTAGTAAATACGAGAAAAATATTAATCAAATGAATAATATGTTAATATTCAAGGTTTATTTAATATTAAGAGGGACAAAGAGTTGAGTTAAATGGATTGTTTTTTATCACGTAATATATTTTTATATATATTGAAAGTATGTGATAAAATAATAAATAATATTAATGGAGTTTAGTTCATCGAAATTATTTATTTAGTGGACATTAAAATAAACTGGAGTCAGGGAACCCAATCGTGTATTTATTAACTCCATTATAAATATAGTAGGAGGCTCTCCCACATGTGGGGTCATTCATACTATTAACTCATTTTCACGGAATGGAAATGAGAGCCTCTCTCTCCTTTATCTCTCTAGAGAGAGAAGCTTCCGATCCAAGAAGTTAAGATCAAGAAATCTATCAAGCATCGAAGAAATCTTGATGTGATGATCATAGGGATGTCGAATGTGTTGTAAGATATCCATGCTAGCACCCAGAATTCGACAATTAATATTCTAGTGGATTCTAGAAGCTCGTATGGATGATATAGAGGGATCCTACTATGAATCCTTCAAGTGATGATCTCCATCGAATAGTTGTAGTTGACCGTGGCTTCATATTTAAAATGTGATTGTTTACATTTTTATTTTGTGCTCTTTATAATTTACTCGAGATCCTTAGTCCTTACTAGGGCTCAAATCATTGGCGATGACAAGTTCCATCGTCCTGTCGATGAAAATTTTAAAATCACCGGCCCACCGGATTTTGCTGTAGGCATGAGAACCTTTCCATGAAATCAAAGGGATCTCATTGATTTTTGGAGAAAAATAAAATTAATTTGCATAAAATTAAGTAGAGGGTTCAAAAACGGTCATAGCAGTTCAAACCACGCGTCGATCCAATCTCGAACGACCATGTTATAGCCATTTTAATTTTATGGATTAGATCTCTTTTGCAGTTTGATCATGAGTTTTAATTTTATTCATTACGAAGGATCATAAAGTTTGGATCATTCATCGGATATGATTAAAATTATATGCGAAACTATAAATTTTATAATTTAATAACTTACATAATAATTTATTAATATTAAATTATTATTTCATTATAATAATTTTATTATTATTAAATTAAAAGGATATTATTTAGCTTTAGATTTTTTTGGGGTGTGGAAAATTGGAGAAACATGACATGACCTTAAAAAGGGGTGGATACTTTAAAAAAATAATAGAAGAAGGCTTCCTTTAAATAAGAGGAATACATAAAAAACAAGTGGGGGTTCATAGGGAAGAAAAAAATAAAAAATGGAAGGCTGGCCAGCTTACTCGGGACACCACCGGAGGGCGCCACACACAACAACCCGCAGCTTCTTCTACAGGCAGCTTGGCCGCCACCGACCCCTCACCCAGCAGGCCCTCGCTTTGCTAGATGCCGGCGCACCCTCGCAAGGCTGCCACCCTGCTCCAGGCGACCTACTTATGGATCAGTCCCTACTCCTCGACCGCCCTCATTGAAGCTCATCCCAATGCTCCGCCCTAGCCGTGCCACCAGCCTGCACCCTTAGCTGCCGGTTGGCGTGCACCACTCCAGTGGAATTCTTCACCACCCATAGTGGCCGACCGCAGTGTCGTGCCTTTGTCTAGGATAGCACCCGCCGTCCTCCTCCGCTCCCGCGTAGCTGACACACCAGAGGACCTGTTGGGGTGCAACAGAGGTGCGTGGTACCTCAAACACACAAAATGAGGATCAAACAGAGCAACACACGATTTATGTGGTTCGGCGAGTTGCCTACATCCACGGGAGAAACATGGCCGCTTCTCTATTCCCTTCTCTCCAGATAATCAAGGAGGATACAATCACATGTTACACCACATACACCTTCTGTTTATAAAGAAAACAGATTCTGCAATGTCAAGGGTTGGTGCATCAACCCTTTGAAGATTCTCCCGCCGACTGCTTTCCATATTGGCAGCTTCAACGATGGCTGCTACCCACCTTGACCACCTGTTGTTGTCGGCTGCCAAACGAAGTAACCTGCACCAGGTTTGTTTCTGTCCAAGGAAATCTGTTGCCGATAGGATGGAATTCCTCTGCAAAACTCCCTCCGCCAATCACTCCCCATATTGGGAGTGGTCCCTACAAATCTCCCCCTCATGACCAATTTGGGGTAGAATCTTGACCTGCAGTCTCCTTGCAGGTGCTGAAAACATCATCAGCAAAACGAACACGCTTCTTCACGCAAGATGACGTGGCACTTCCATCATCTTCACTTGATCTTGGGCTGACTGCGGTTTCCATCAAATGATACAACCCTTGGGACTCCTTCCTAGTAAACATCGTTGCATCCCCACGTGAGACTTCCAACACTCCACCTGCTATGGAAATCTTGAACCCTCTCGCATCGAGCCTACTCAATGATATCAAGTTCCGCCTCATCCTCGGAACAAATTTCACATCTTCCAGTTTACGAACTGCTCCACTGGGTGTCTTTAATTTCACTATCCCGACTCCTCGAACCTCGCATGTTGACCCATCACCAAGTCGCACAGAGTCTCGCACCTGATGAAAAGTATCAAATGTAACTCTCGTCGTACATATGTGTGTCGAGATCCCCGAATCCATAACCCATCTATCTTCTTTTGTATTTTGAGCCCGCTCGTTCTTCCTCTTAAGAAATCGGCATTCCCGCTTCATTTGCCCCTATCGTTTGTAGTAATGACACTGCACTTCTTCCTGTTCAACTCTCTCATATGAGTGCACACTTCCCGTTGTCACACAGATTTCATCATTTGCTGATAATCCTGTGATGTTCACATCCTCCTCTTCAACTTTCTTCTTCCCAGCAACGTACCGTTTGCGCTCTCCACAATCACTTTTATAGTGACCCTTCTTCTCGCACCAGAAAGATGTGATTTTGCTCGGATCACGTCCCCTTGATTTTGACCGCCATTCTTTACCTTATGTCTGTCGTTGTCGGATCCTCCCACGTTGATCATCTCGCATCGCCATGATTTTCTCGCCTGAATGCATCATGGGTCTTCGAAATGCCTCTGAATCTTGAAGTGACGCCATCACATCATCCAGCTTCAATGTCTCCTTCCCCACGAGCAATGCAGTCGCAAGCCCGTCAAATGAGCTTGGTAGGGACGATAAAAGCAAAAGTGCTTTATCCTCCTCTCCAACCTTCACACCAAGCCCCAATAACTGCGTCAGGATCTTGTTGAATTCATTGGTATGATCCAACAAATTCTCTCCCTCGTCCATGCGTAATTGGTACAGTTTCTTCTTTAAGAACAACTTGTTGGTCAGCGACTTCGCCATATATCGCTACTCCAACTTTTTCCAGATCTCCTTCGGTGATGTCTCATCCAGCACCGAATACTTTACCTCATTTTCCAGACACAGTCGGATTGTGCTGACGACCCGCATCTCGAGTTCTTCACAATCATCGACACTAGTTGTCTTGGGCTTTTCTCTAATAAACGGTCTGATCATGCCTTGCTGCACAAAAATATCCTTCACCGTGCTTTGCCACAAACCAAAATTATTTCAACCATCGAACTTCTTGATATCAAATCTTGGTAGTGCTCCTCCACCCGTCATCGTCGTTGTCGCAAAACGCGATCACCACCGTCGATGTCACACCTCTTAATCAACGCATGATATAGTGCGAATTTTCAAAAACAAACCATATGGATGTGTCCGAAATGGTCTAAATAGTCGGAATCGACTCTTGGATCGTCGAAATCGGACACCAATTGACCGAGATATGGTCAAAACACGTTCAACGGTCCAGATCACTCGCTGACGTGGCACTGACGTGTCGCTGACGTGGCACGCCGGAGCTGTTGCCAGAATCTTGTCGAAATTGTTGCCGGCGGCGTGAACAATGCCTTCTTCTCTGGCATGGGGTTACTGTTCACTTGCGGGTTTGACCAAACTTTGACCGACCATATCTCTTTTGTTTCAACTCTGTTTTCCTCACCGTTTGCGCCGTATGAATTGTCTCGCCGTCCTCTTCCCTAATTTTCCCTCGGAAAAATTTTCCAACCACTTTCAATTTTCTGGTCACCGGAAAATTTTCCATTGCCTCGCCGGTTCACCTCCGTTCACTCTGGCTCGCCTCTGATACCACTTGTTGGGGCGCAGCGGAGGTGCGTGGTACCTCAAAAACACAGAACAAGAGGAAAAACGGAGGAACACAAGATTTAACATGGTTCGGCGATTTACCTACGTCCACGTGAGAAACAGGGCCGCTTCTCTATTCCCTTCTCTCCGGATAATCAAGGAGGATACAATCACATGTTACACCACATACACCTTCTGTTTATAAAGAAAACAGATTCTGCAATGTCAAGGGTTGGTGCATCAACCCTTTGAAGATTCTCCCGCCGGCTGTTGTCCATATTGGCAGCTTCAACGATGGCTGCTACCCACATTGACCACCTGCTGTTGTTGGCTACCAACCGAAGTAACCTGCACCAGGTTTGTTTCCGTCCAAGGATATTTGTTGCCGATAGGATGGACTTCCTCTGTAAAACTCCCTCCTCCAATCACTCCCCATATTGGGAGTGGTCCCTACAGGACCTCACTAATCTGCCGCTCCTGGCACTACCCTGTCCCACCTGCTCTGCTCGGCACAATAATCAGCAGCATGGGCACCCTCCTCAAGACGTCACCGCCAACTCAGGTAGAGCCAGATGCAGCACAGACTTTCTCCCATCGCTATCCACACCACACGACCACCATCGGTCTCGTCCATCCTAGTTCCCTCCCCTACGACAGCCCATACCCTCCACCCAGCCCTGGAAGCTTACCCCTCTCGTCAGATCGGGCTGCATTAGACAGATCTGGATGGCTGCCCTCCGCCTAGCGCACTCAGTTCCATCCTCCCCGAGTTCCACTGGTCACTGCTGCTTTGGAGTTGTCCGTACCCTCACCGTAGCTCCGGCATCATCCCCATCGATAAGACCCATGAGGTATCCTTTTTGTCTGCATGTTTTTTTCCGCAGGACAAAATTTCCACAAAATGGTTTGAGCTGATATGCCCAACCTGTAAGGGGTTTGGATAGATGGGTCTAGCCTAGTTTGTCCCTACACGGCCTCGTAAGGCCCTACGCGAGTTTGGCCCAACCCGCACAGGCCCTGCAGTTTTGTTTTGGGGGAAAAAATTAAATTAATAAAAATAAATTAATCAAAATAATTTAATTTTTGTATCTAAATTAAATTAATTAAAATTAATTTTAGTTAATTAATTTAATACTCGGATACATTAATTACTCTAATTTTGCAATTAAATTAAATTAATTAACATTAAATTAACTTTTCAACCGTATAATAATTAAATTATTTGAATTTTTAGATTCATTTAAATTTTTTTGTAACCCTCATACATAATGAATTTTTATTTTATCGCACATTTTTTACCCGTCTACCGGTCTTGAACATGGACCTTTGTATGTTTCTTTTATATAATTAATTATTTATCTATGTACGATGCTTCTAATTAATTATTTGACGGCCTACACATCATCATTATTTCTTGTTGAAATGTGTAAGGGCTTACACACCCAATTTACCTGATGTATATTTATCCCACTAGTTCCCCTCACTTATAAATGAGTATTTTTTTATACTTTGGATGAAGACGATGAATGATGTGGACCCCACCATGATGAGGCAGTGTTTGCTGTCCAAGACGATGCAAGACGGGATATGGATCCCTCCAAGACAAGGTGGTACTCCAAGACGTGATGTTGACACTGCGAAGATGAGATGATACTTTAGAAGAGAAGTGAACATACAAGACGTGGGAAAGCTGCATTATGAGTCAAGTTTAGTCTCATGTATGATGCCCTTAGGTCATTTAGATTCTCAAGACTTTTCAGTTAGTAGTTTAACATTATTTATTTCAGGTAATCATGAAATGTAATTATAAGAAACCAGTTCTTATTCTTGAGGTACGATTTTATTCATTTCCTTTTCCTTAGGTGTTTTTTAGAAAAAAAGGGAAATGGGGGGAAAATCCCAAATTTAAGGGTACACTCCAGGTACTTTTGTACACACACTATGTACTTTGGTTGTGTGGAATGAGAATACATGGCATGTAGGGTTGTCGGTGATTAAGGGTGTAAAAACATACTACATGTCATGTACTTAGTAATACATGCCGTGTAATTAGTCGGCAGATGAACAGTGTGGTGGTGGGAAGTAGCCTCCAGAGGAATGATAGTACACGTCGTGTACTTAGTAATATACGTCGTGTAATTAGTCGGCAGATGAACAGTGAGGCAGTGGAAAGTAACCGCCAGAGGAACAGTTAAAAAGAATAGTACACGCTATGTAATTAAGAAGTACACACCATGTAGTCATGTTTTTAAAGACCCGGACTTTTCTTACATTACTATTAAATCATTTCAAAGATAAACAACATAATAGTATTACACATGGAGGATCTAGAGGTTTAGTGTCTTGGGCAAACTATGACCATACATAACAAATACAACATTAACCACAATCATTTATTTAATTTCTTCTTCTATAGCTTCTTAGTTGCACTTGTCCTCTCCTTAGTACATGTAGACACCTGAGGATATACATCAAAAGGGGTGAGCTAAAAGCCCAGTAAGAGGATATATAAGAACAATACATCATGGGGTGAGCATAATCATGACATAGTCAAAAGATCATGAACATGAGAGGAGCATAATAAACTTGAAATGTGGAAATGCATAAAAATGAAACATCATGTCTTAGTGGTTAACTACCACACATACTTGTGAAAAAAGATAGCATCATGTTCACACATCATTTCCCATTTACTCATGAGATTCATCACTTTACCCAATGCATTGGAGCGCAGTATAATTCCGGGCGCACCCATCACATTTAAACATTCATATTGCGCTGTATAATTCCGGGTGCACCCGTCACATCATAACATTATCATTATCATTCCTGCCACATATAACACATATAAAACATATACATAAATAACCCATGGAAAGGAATGGGTTTCATCTCATAATAACACATTCATAAGCTTTGGGTTCCCAAAAGAAAGAGGGAACACCATACTTGATACAAGAACCATCAACCTTGAATGAAAGGTAAAAGGTGAGATCTTGAAAGAAGAGTTCTTTTGGAAAACATTTTGATGGTCATGAAAACCAGTAACAAACATGTATATCCCAGAAAAGTAGGAAATGATGAAAAAATGATCTTTGAGGAGTAACCATATCAAAAATAGAGTGAAATAGGGAGAACCCGAAGGAAGAAAATTGGGTTCGAGATTTCCCCTTACCTTGTACTCGAATGCCTAGTTCTCTTTAATGTCCTGTATAATGACATTATATTCATTAATTAGAAATTCCAGAACCTTTTATACATTAATAGGGTTCATTTTGGTTTCATTATTTCATATTATGTTCATTTGGATGACTTATAGAGTTTAAAAACATTGTTTGGGGATGTTCGTTTTTATGGTTTTCTTGAGCGGTCCACTTGTATTCTTAAATTGATGTTTGGGTACATCATGGTTAAACATCCAGAACTGATATTACATGTTATTAATGATATTATAGTAGCTTTAATAATTTTATAGTGAATTATATTAGATCCAAGTGGACAAATCATTAGATAAAAATTTAATGATGGTTATTTGGGTTAACTTGTGCGGTTTTTGGATCACAACGATCTTGTTTTAACATTTAACTTAGTAATAAGTCCATAGGTTATTTACAGAACTTAAAATAGAACATAATACATATAAAATATTGTGGTTCAACCATAAAATGGTTTCATGACCAGATTGAAGGTAGAAATGGAAGAAGAGAACATGTCATTTTTGAAGGTGATAAATTTAACACCTCATGAACAACGTTCTCTTTATTAAAATAAAAGGAAGAGGGAAAGGGTGTGGGGTGATATAATATAAAATTAGAATAATAATATTACAGTATATATAATAATGGATTTACATAACAATTTGTATGAAGATAGGTAGAGAGAGATCAAGAAAGGAACTTGAACTTGAAAGGAAATTAAAGGAGAAGAGGGAGAGAAATTACCTTTTGAATTCTCCTCTTGAGATTCTCTTTAAGGAAGCTAGGATTGGTCTTTTGATGAGACCAGAAGCTTTTGGACGTGGAGGATGAGCTAGGGAAGGTGTTTGGGCAGGGTTTAGAGAAGTCTTAGAGCTTGAGAGGTGTGAGGAAAAGAGGGAGTGAAGGGTGGCTTTTATAGTGGAGGGGAGAGGGGTTTCCTTAATATAAAATTGATTAGTTTATTAATTTCACCTAAGACAAGGAATAGTGAGTCTTGGATGACCAAGAATAGTAAAAAAGGCATGTGAGTTCGTGATTTGGGTGCTTACACCACTTGTGATGTCAGGAATAGTGGGTTTTAATTAAAATGTATTCATATGGTAAATTAATGTATTCTACTATTCAAAAAAATTCAAGTATCTCAGAAAAATCCCAAAACATTACCCCAACCATTTTTCGACGTGTTGAATCAAAAAATGAAGTCCATTTTTCAAAAATAATTTTCTAAATATTATTAATTTAATATTTAAATAAAATCAAAATTTACTTTAAAAAAACAGTTTTTAAGATTAAAACAGATTTTATAGTTCTTTCAAAAATTATGTAGGGTCTTATAAAATTATCTAAAAACTATTAGACATTGATTCAATAATTTATGAATACATTAAAATAAAATAATTATTCTTTTAAATTAATTAATTATAATTAATTGTTTATGACTTATAAAATACCAAAAACGTTTACTAAGGTCAAATTGTCACTTTCTAAGATGTCTAAATTTTATTTTATTATTCATAGGTAATGTTACTCTTATTTAATATTAATAAGGGTCATATTACTATTCATAAGGGTAGGTTACTATTCATCAAAAATTATTTTTGTTTCATTAGACTCCAAAAATTATCTTGAACACAACCGTGTATGTCAGATTTTTAAAATTCCAAACATAGGGGTGACAAAATTATGTTTCAAGGTCACTTATCACTTAGTAGTTCATTATTTTGTGTTTTTATGACATAGATATAAGAAGTGAATTTTCTATTGAAATACTTTGGGTCGTTACATTCTTCCCCCCTTAAGAAATTTCGCCCCTGAAATTTCACTTAGGTGAGGGTACTTATCCTTCATTGCCTCTTCCGGTTCCCAAGTTGCTTCCTCAAACTTTTGGTTCCTCCACAACACTTTGACAAGGCGGGTTGTCTTGTTGCGTAGAACCTTATCACTTCGGTCCAAAATTTTTACCGACTGCTCCTCATAGGAGATATCATCTTCCAGCTGTACCACCTCTGAGTTTAGTACATGTGAGGGGTTTGGTATGTACTTTCTCAGTAGTGATACATGAAACACATCATGAACTTGAGCCATATTTGGTGGAAGTTCCAGACGATAGGCCACGGCTCCTATACGATCAAGGATCTCAAAGGGGCTAATTTACCTTGGTCTTAGCTTCCCTTTCCTCCCAAATATCATGACTCTCTTCCATGGAGATATTCGAAGGAATACTTTATCTCTAACGTCGAACTCCAAGTCCCTTCAACGGTTGTCAGCATAGCTATTTTGCCGACTTTGAGCAGTTTTGATGTGTTTCTGGATGACTTGAACCTTCTCTGTCATCTCTTAAACAAGATCGGGACCAAGTAGCTTTTGTTCTCTAACTTCATCCCAACAGGTTGGAGTTCTACATCGCTTCCCATAAAGAGATTTATACAGAGCCATCTGAATACTCGAGTGGAAGCTATTGTTGTATGAGAACTCAACCAGTGGGAGGTGCTGATCCCATACAAATTTGAATTCTAGAGAGAATGATCTTAGCATATCTTCAAGTGTCTGAATAGTCCTTTCAGACTGGCCATCAGTTTGGGGGTGATAGGCCGTGCTGAAATTTAATTCAGTACTCAAAGCATGTTGAAGGCTCCTCTAGAATTTAGACGTGAACCTTGGATCACGGTCAGAGACAATCGAGAGTGGAACACCGTGCAATCTCACTACTTCCTTCACATATATCCTTGAAAGTTGTTCAAGTGAGAGGTCTTCCTGAATAGCGATAAAATGGGCAGTCTTGGTGAGTCGATCAACCACAACCCATATCGCATTATTTCCCTTTGATGTTTTCGGGAGACCCGTGACAAAGTCCATAGTAACATTTTCCCATTTCCACATGGGTATAGGCAATGGCTGCATCATACCTTTGGACTTTTGTCGCTCATCTTTAACTTGCTGACATACCAAGCACCTTGATATGTATTCCGCAATCTCTTTATTCATGTTTTCCCACAATAAGTGCTCTTGGAGATCACGATACATCTTGGTACTTCCAGGATGGATAGAGAAAGTTGAGCTGTGTGCATTATCCAATAGATCCTTCTTTATCCCAGGTGATGAAGGCACACAAAGCTGTGTTCCAAACCGAATCACACCATCATCTTCGATATGGAACTCTTGCAGCTTCCCTTCCTTTACTGTATTCACCCTCTTTGGTATCTCCACATCATCCCTTTGTGATTCTTTAATCTTCTCTTGGATGGATGGTTGCACAATCATTTGGGAAAGGTAGGATATATTCCCTTCTCTTATGATTCCCAAATCCATCCTTTGCATATCCAAGAAGATAGGGTCATTCTCAATCCTCAACATGGATAGAGTAGCAGGTTCTTTCCTTCTTAGAGCATCAGCTACCTTGTTCGCCTTTCCAGGATGATAGTGAATAGAGCAATCGTAATCCTTGATTAGATCTAACCATCTCCTTTGATGCATGTTGAGCTCCTTTTGTGTGAATATATACTTTAGGCTCTTGTGGTCGGTGTATATGTCACACTTCTCGCCATAAAGGAAGTGCCAGAATCTTTTCAAGGAAAAAATCACGACTGCCAGCTCTAGATCATGCGTCGGGTAGTTCTGCTCATGGATCTTCAACTGTTGTGAGGCGTAGGCTATCACATTATCATTTTGCATGAGTACACAACCCAAGCCTTTCTTTGAAGCATCACTGTATATCACAAAACTTTCTCAACTTTTCGGTAGTGTGAGTACAGGTGCAGTGATCAGCCTTCTCTTTATCCCCTTGAAGCTTCCCTCACATTCTTTCATCCATACATACTTTACCCCTTTCCTTGTTAACTTAGTTAGAGGGCTTGAAAATCATGAGAAGTTTCTCACAAAATGTCGATAGTACCCAGCTAATCCAAAACAACTACGAATTTCTGTGACACTAGAGGGCCTGGGCTATTCTTCAATCGCCTTTGTCTTTGAAGGGTCCACCGAAATTCCCACGCATGTGATCACATGTCCCAAGAACGTGACTTGATTCATCCAAAAGTCACTCTTTTTGAACTTGGCGTACAACTTCTCCTTTCTCAATGTCGCCAACACAAGTCTTAGATATTCTTCATGTTCCTCCTTTCTCTTGGAGTAGATGAGAATATCATCGATAAACACTACCAAAAATTTGTCGAGGTAATGTCTAAAGAATCTATTCATCAAATCCATAAAGATTGCAGGGGCATTAGTAAGTCCGAAGGGCATCACCAAAAACTCATAGTGCCCATACCTTGTACGGAAGGCAGTCTTCTGAATATCTTCCTTCTTCACCTTTACTTGATGATATCCTGAAAGAAGATATACCTTTGAGAAGTATTGAGATCCTCTTAACTGATTGAATAAGTCATCAATCCTTGGGAGAGTATACTTGTTCTTTATGGTGATCTTGTTGAGTTCCCGATAATCGATACACAGCCGCATGGTACCATCCTTCTTCTCCAAAAAGAGCACTGGCGCACCCCAAGGTGATGCACTAGGGCGTATGAACCCTTTGTCCAGATGCTCTTGCAGCTTATTCTTTAACTCCTCTAGTTCGATAGGAGCCATCCTATAGGGGCTCTTCGAGATAGGAGTAGCTATGGGTATGAGTTCAATTGAGAACTCTACTTCACGATCCGGGGGAATTCTGGGTAACTCTTCGGGAAATACATCGCCGTATTCCCTTACGATGGGAATTTCCTCAAGGTTGGAACTTTCCTTTGACTCAAACATTTGGGCGAGGTATGCTTCTTCATAGGGAATCATCACCCACACCATTGAAGGATTTTTCAAAGGAAATTCATGATCTTCCTTGCATTTTTAGAGAAGCATGGTATGGTTTGGAATATGAAAATATATTTCCTTTTCCTGATAGTTGATATGTTCTCTATATAACGAGAGCCAATCCATTCCCATTATAGCGTCAAATTCCACCAAGGGAAGTATTACGAGATTTTCTGGAAGAATCTTCCCACATACGTCAACAGGAGAAGAATCAAACACTTGGGTTGCAATGATTGCACCACTTGGTGTTTTTACAGATATCTCTACTTCAAGGTTTCGAGGCTTCGATTATATAGTTCTAGAAAACTTGCAAGATATAAAGGAATGCATAGAACCATAATAAAATAAGACTTTTTCCATTCTTGAGTGAATAGGAAGTGTACCTTGTACGACTTCATTATCATGTTACACCTCCGCAGTAGTGATGGCATAAGCCTTCCCTTGTTCCTTTGGCTTTGGTGGTTGTTGGCGCTGATTACCCTCGAGAGCTCGAGGTTTAGTGCACTGGTTTGAATAGTTCCCTAGCTCCCTACAGTTGTATCATTGAACCACGAGTGGTTCTATCCTATCATCGGCTACATTATCCTTCCTTTTCATGTCTTTTCGACACTCGTGAGCTTGGTTTCCTTCCTTCCCACACTTAAATCATTTCTCCGTACCTTTGAGGCAGTTCCCATGGTGCAACTTCCCACTTTTTTGGCATGTGGGTCGTTGTGTTTTCTTCCCATCTTTATCACTAGATCCACCAGCTTGAAACTCCATCATTCTTTTCTTATCACTATAGCCATGGGACCATTCTCCAAACTCTATCTCCACTTTGAGAGCACACTGAACAACTTCTTCCTAACTCCCAAAGTCTCGAATTGCAAGAGCCTTTCGAAGATGTGGTTTTAATCCACTAAAGAATCTATCAATTCTTCTATCATTGTTGATATCAAAACCCGCAGCATACCTTGCGAGCCTTGTGAAATTTTCTTCATAGGTTGTGACAGATTCTCATTCTTTTTGCTTGAGCTCTATGAATTATCTCTCCATCTCTAGTGAAGAGTTCATGGGAAGTACTTATTAAGAAACATTATCTTAAAGTCTTTTCATTCCATATCTTCAATTTCTTCCCTTGGCTTGTTGTTCTTAATCAAATCCCACCATTGATCAGCTTCTCCATATAGATGATAAACGTCTAGAGTCACATTCTACGTCTCGAAACAGTGAAGAACAGAAAATATCTTCTCCATGGAGTTGACCCACTGTTCCGCAACTAGTGGTTCTAAAGATCCACAAAACGTCGGTGGTCGTTGCCACATAAAACATTCGATAGCTAGTTGCTCCCTATCTGGTGAAGGAGGAAGTTCCCCATTATTATGGTTATTATTCATAACCTGAGATATTTGGGTAAGCATTTCCATGAAGTTTTTAACTCCACCTCCAAAATCATTGGGGATGTCGTTCGGGCAATCGTTACATTGGCCCTCATAAGAGTTGTTGGCTGGATTTCTCCTGGTTCCCACCATTTTATAAAATATAAAAGGTTAGAACAAAACATAAGTAAAAAATTCATGAATAACTTATTCATTTAAACAATTATACCAAAAACATAATATATGGGATCCCTAGGTAAATATCCTTGTGTATGTGTTTGTACTTATTATTATGCTAGAGGTTTTCTCGAGGGTTTACTAATCCTTATTCCCAAATTAACTAAACCTTTCCTCTGATACCAACTATAATGACCCAGCCTTTTCTTACATTACTATTAAATCATTTTAAAGATAAACAACATAATATTATTACACATGGAGGATCTAGAGGTTTAGTGTCTTGGTCAAACTAGGACCATACATAACAAATACAACATTAACCATAAACATTTATTTAATTTCTTCTTCTATAGCTTCTTAGTAGCACTTGTCCTCTCCTTAGTACATGTAGCCACCTGAGGATATACATCAAAAGGGGTGATCTAAAAGCCCAGTAAGAGGATAGATAAGAACAATACATCATGGGGTGAGCATAATCATGACATAGTCAAAAGATCATGAACATTAGAGGAGCATAATAAATTTGAAATGTGGCAATGCATAAAAATGAAACATCATGTCTTAGTGGTTAAATGCCACACATACTTGTGAAAAAAGCTAGAATCATGTTCACACATCATTTCACATTTACTCATGAGATTCATTACTTTACCCAATGCATTGGAGCGCTGCATAATTCCGGGCGCACCCTTCACATTTAAACATTCATATTGCGCTATATAATTTCGGGCGCACCCGTCACATCATAACATTATCATTATCATTCTTGCCACATATAACACATATCAAACATATGCATAAATAACCCATGGAAAGGAATGGGTTTCATCTCATAATAACACATTCATAAACTTTGGGTTCCCAAAAGAAAGAGGGAACAACATACTTGATACAAGAACCATCACCCTTGAATGAAAGGTAAAAGGTGAGATCTTGAAAGAAGAGTTCTTTTGGAAAATTTTTTGATAGTCATGAAAACTAGTGACAAACATGTATATCCCAGAAAATTAGTAAATGATGAACAAATGATCTTTGATGAGTAACTATATCAAAAATAGAGTGAAAGAGGGAGAACCCGAAGGAAGAAAATTGGGTTCGAGATTTCCCCTTACCTTGTACTCGAATGCATACTTCTCTTTAATGTCATGTATAGTGACGTTATATTCATTAATTAGAAATTACAGAACATTTTATACATTAATATGGTTCATTCTGGTTTCATTATTTCATATTATGTTCATTTGGATGACTTATAGAGTTTAAAAACATTGTTCGGGGATGTTCGTTTTTATGGTTTTCTTGAGCGGTCCACTTGTATTCTTAAATTGATGTTTTGGTAGATCATGGGTAAACATCCAGAACTGATATTACATGTTATTAATGATATTATAGTATCTTTAATAATTTTATAGTTAATTATATTAGATCCAAGTGGACGAATCATTAGATAAAAATTTAATGATGGTTATTTGGGTTAACTTGGGCGGTTTTTGGATCACAACGATCTTGTTTTAACATTTAACATAGTAATAAGGCCATAGGTTATTTCCAGAACTTAAAATAAAAAATAATACATATAAAATATTCTGGTTCGACCATAAAATTATTTCATGACCAGATTGAAGGTAGAAATGGAAGAAGAGAACATGTCGTTTTTGAAGGTGATAAATTTAACACCTCATGAATAACGTTCTCTTTAAAAAAATAAAAGGAAGAGGGAAAGGGTGTGGGGTGATATAATATAACATTAGAATCATAATATTACAGTATATATAATACTGGATTTACAGAACAATTTGCATGAAGATAGGTAGGGAGAGATCAAGAAAGGAACTTGAACTTGAAAGGAAATTAAAGGAGAAGAGGGAGAGAAATTACCTTTAGAATTCTCATCTTGAGATCCTCTTTAAGGAAGCTAGGATTTGTCTTTTGATGAGACCAGAAGCTTTTAGACGTGGGGGATGATCTAGGGAAGTGTTTGGGCAGAGTTTAGAGAAGGCTTGGAGCTTGAGAGGTGTGAGGAAAAGAAGGAGTGAAGGGTGGCTTTTATAGTGGAGGGGAGAGGGGTTTCCTTAATATAAAATTGATTAGTTTATTAATTTCACCTAAGACAAGGAATATTGAGTATTGGATGACCAATAATAGTAAAAAGGCATGTGAGTTCAGGATTTGGGTGCTTACATCACTTGTGATTTCAGGAATAGCGGGTTTTAATTAAAATGTTTTTATATGGTAAATTAATGGATTCTACTATTCAAAAAAATTCAAGTATCTCAGAAAAATCCCAAAATTTTACCTCAACCATTTTTCGACGTGTAGAATCCAAAAATGAAGTCCATTTTTCAAAAATAATTTTCTAAATATTATTAATTTAATATTTAAATAAAATTATAATTTACTTAAAAAAACAGTTTTTAAGATTAAAACTGATTTTATAGTTCTTTAAAAAATTATGTAGGGTCTTATAAAATTATATAAAAACTATTAGACATTGATTAAATAATTTATGAATACATTAAAGGAAAATAAATATTCTTTTAAATTAATTAATTATAATTTATTATTTATGACTTATAAAATACCAAAAATGTTTACTAAGGTCAAATTGTCACTTTCTAAGATGTTTAAATTTTATTTTATTATTAATTGGTAATGTTACTCTTATTTACTATTCATAAGGGTCATATTACTATTCATAAGGGTAGGTTACTATTCATAAGGGTAGGTTACTATTCATCAAAAATTATTTTTGTTTCATTAGACTCCAAAAACTATCTTGAACACAACCGTGTATGTCGGATTTTTAAAATTCCAAACACAGGGGTGACAAAATTATGTTTAAAGGTCACTTATAACTTAGTAGTTCATTATTTTGTGTTTTTATGACATAGATATAAGAAGGGAATTTTCTATTGAAATACTTTGGGTGGTTACAATGTTTTTTTGTTAAAAATAGTTAGTAGCCTCCTCATTTGACAGAGGAGGCAGATGACTCTCTAGGAGCAGAAGGATAGGTGGTTGAGACTTGGAGGAGCACCCGATCTCCCACCAAGACACTGATTCTTCCACTGTCGATCTCTTTTGAACCACACGAGTAAGGTCTTCCTTCTTCTTGAATCTATCCTTCCAATTCCTTACCTATGGGAATTTATTTAGGTTTGAACGGGTAATTGTTTACCTCAAATATACGTCGTTCTTGGTCATTTCGGGAGGCCCCTTTCACATATATTGATTAGAGGATATCTAGGTAGGTGGTCATGTGTTTAACTCCAAATGTTGAGTTGATTTTGTGTATCATTGTACCACACACCCATGTTCGGGGTTTCGTATGGCTAAGGCCTTGACTTTTTAGATTCCTAGAATTACATAGGTAATCTAATGAAGAAGTATAAATTTCTATTTGAGATAGTTGCTTTGATCTAGGGCCACCATGAGGGTGTTATCCCCTTGTTTATCCATTTGGCCATGTTACCTGTTGGTATTCCGTGATTATAGCATGTTTTGAGTTTTTCATGAGAGGAAACATATATAAACTGCTTTCTTATGCGTTGGCCTTGGCCCGGTTAGTTGATTTTCCTATAGAATGCCTGAGGGTAGTGTTTTGTTTAGCCTGAGGGAAATGTTTCATTTAACCTGATGGAAAATCTTCTCATGCCTGTGGGTAGTAGCTTCTGTACCTGAGGGCGATATCTCGAATACCTGAGGGAAATATTTGTTATGCCTAAGGGCAGTCACCTGAGGGTTTTGCTTCTTCTTGCCTGAGGGTAAGGATTTTCATGTCCGAGAACAATGTTTACTTTGAATATTCACTGTGGTGATTTCTCAGGTTGCACCTGCCAAGCTAAAGCACATGTATGGAGTTATTATTATATTTTACTTGTTAGATATCCTGTTTTGGTTTATGTTATGGAACTATATACGAGATTGTCGGTTGAGGCTGAGTCTCGGGAAACTCAGAATTCAATTATATTGAATTGTAAAATAATTATTAAAATGACAATATAACTGGTAGGAATGGTTACTTTTGAGTACTTCCTAGTTTAATGCATTTCATTATTGCACACTTTTGTTTCACATTTCACTGACCGTTTGGCATGGGCCTTTAGTTGTTTCATACTAGGATTTATATCTCACACCATGTTTTGGTAATGTCTTGGGCCCAAATAGATTATATTTCTATAGGTGTCGAAAAGGGAAAGGGTCCCTATAGAGGTACATGATTGTTACAGAGGAGTAGGAGAGCATGGGACCGAGCTTAGGCTTGCGATGCTACTGCTTTCCTATTGCACTACATTGGTTTTTTTTGCTCTACTTTGTACCTTGTGCTGTATTGTATTAGATTTCAGTGTATCCTGTTTTGGATACTTTCTTAGAATTAGAGACATGTTGCATCATCATATATATGATTGTTGGTTATCTTTTAATTCAGTTATGTTGTCGATTTCTAGTGTATATTGTTTAATTCTTCCACTTTTGTATGTTTATATTTTTTTCTACTGCACTACACTTTGACAAATAAGGTAATTGATTCCCAACTATCAGTCCAAGGCCCTCACTTCTAGTCGGTAGCCTCTGGCGTTTGGAGAAATGCTCTTGAGGTCATGTGACCAACCGGGTTCGGGGCACCCGTTGTGTGGCACCCGAATCCGGGATCTTACATTATGGTATCAGAGGATTTTCTTTTCTATGAGTTATTTTATTATTTGGTTACAAAAGAAAGAGATAGATTATTAAGGGATTCGGTAATATACTATTCCTGAGAGTAGCTACCCCGTGTATAGGTAAAGTCCATATTGCCTCGAATTAAATTGTGATTTTTTATTTATGATTATTACAATTGATTTGATTTTATCCGTTGGATGATGCACTTGTGGTGTGATATTTATATTTTTTTTATATGGGGGTTCTATTTAGTTTCAACCCAATGAGATGAGGGTATGATATCTCATGCATCATTTAGAAACATGTTAGAATCACATGTCATTCATAGTTTCCATTCCATGTAGGTGAATTAGAAATTTCTTGTTGTTGTGATAGATGATGTGCTAGAAAATGCATGCTATTGTGATTTGTTCCTTGATAGATACACCTAATGTTGATAGGGTATTGTTAAATGTTATAGTTGGGTTTATGGATGCTAAAATTTGGTTCCTGGGAAGTATGGTCTCTCTTGGATCAGAATTTGGAAGATCTTGATCCATCCTTTTGTTGTGTTTTGTACTACAATGTGAAAGGTCTAGTGCTAAACTTTGGTTCACGGAGAGTATGGACCCCCACAGATCAGAATTTGGCATACTAACGCTTGGAATTAAAGAAAAGGGGCACTAGAGAAGTTTCTGAGGTTTACTGTTTGCAAACCCAGACAACACGGCATGTGGTTCTATGAACACACACTCTGTACTCTTCTGTTCACAAAGAAATGAATTTTTTTAGTACCTACCGTGTACTTATATATACATGCCATATAGTATAAGTCTGTGTAACCCACCATGTGGGAGGGAACACGGGTCATCCAGATTTTACCGAGGACACGTTGTGTACCTGTGGGACACAGCATGTAGTCTTGACCGGTGAGAGACCATGTGGACTTGGCCATGTGGCTTGGGAAATAGGGTGGTGTACACACAGTGTGCGGGTGTAACACGCCATGTACCAAGGTAAGAGCCCCGAGATAGGGATGTTCTTGTGGGACCATGCCGTGTACCAGTTATACATGTCGTGTAGGGTTGACCCTGTGGCTTCTCGTGTGACTAACAACAAGAATGGAGAAATCGTAGGTGATAAACGTCATGTTAGTTCTAAAAACACTGTGTAGTGTAATCTTGGAATCTGTCCATGTCACGAACAACATGGGTCAGTGTTATCTTTCCAAGTACACACCGTGTCTGTATAGAACAATCCATGTAGTGTCACCTGAGTATCCGGCCATGTAATGAGCAATACGGGTCGGTTAAATATTCTTGTACACGCCGTGTCTAGCACTAACACACTGTGTATAGTCAGCCGTGGGTTCACCTGTGTGACTAACAACACGGGCAGTTGAAACCAAAATGGTACATTCCGTGTCCAAATAGAATATGCTGTGTAGGGTGAGCCATGTAACCGGCCTTGTGATGAACAACATGGGTCGGTGAAGCTCGTCCAGTACACAGCATGTCAGGCACAAACATGCTGTGAAATTTCATTCTAAGGAGAGTCGTGTGGCTTAGACATATAGAAGGGCTCAGACAGGGGAAGAAAATTAAAGTACCCGTTGTGTGTATGGACAACTCGCCGTGTGGTTGGGGTGTTACATGACCAGTTCTGGTAGATGTACACTCCCATGTGAAAGGCTTAAGGGAACATGCCGTGTAGTATTTATACACGCCGTGTAGTCTTGTTTGGTAAAACATGAATGTCTTCTTTCTCATTTTCCCTCTTTAATCATCTATTTTTTAGTACTCAGACTCTGTGTTTCTTCTTCTTTTGATATCATGATTCTAGACACTCCGTTGAGAATTAAAATGGCAGTTGTGCGTCAGTGCAAGGAGTTCCCCCTAGAAGTTGGTGGGTGTCACTTTCTATAGGACCATTATGTCATAGAGATGACAGTTTATGATGTCATTCTTGGGATGGACTGGCTGGTACCCTTTCAAGCCTTTGTATATTTCTATCATCGCAGGGTGAGTTTCACGTCACCAGAGGGCAGAGAGTTTCTCTACAAGGGCGAATGGGATGTCCAAGCGAGTTGAGCTGGACCCGAGCATCATGGGAAAGGTGGAGTGACATTCCAGATTGTGAGTTAATATCTGGATGAACAGTGACCTTTTCAGAAGGATTTCCCTCCAGTGGTTAATCATTTCAGGGATGTCTTCCTGGATGACTTTTTAGGTCTACCTCCGAAGAAAGAGGTGGATTTCTTTACTGAGATTCTTCCAGGAGCGGAACCAGTGTCCATTCCTCCTCATAGTATTCCTACAATAGAATTATTGGAGAGCAAGAAGCAGTTGGAGGAGTTGCAGGAAAAGGGTTTCATCCGACCCAGTACTTCTCCTTAGGGTTCGCCTGTCCTGTTTGTGAAGATGGCAGACGGTACGCTCAGACTCTACGTGGATTATCACAAGATGAACCCATTGATGGTCCATAACCGATATCCCTTGCTGAGGATTGATGATATTTTTGATCAACTTAGAGGATCATGAGTGTTCTCGATGATTGACTTGAGATCCAGATATCATCAGTTACACGTTAGACCATCGAACATACCTCTTACAACCTTTCAGAGTAGATATGGTCTATACAATTACTTGGTCATTCCGCTCAGACTCATAAACGTGCCAGCAGTTTTCATGGCTCTGATGAATCCTGTGTTCCACCCATATCTAGATTCTTTTGTGGTAGTATTCATGGACGATATCTTGGTATACTATCACACTCGATACGACCATGCCTCCCATCTTGAGATCGCGTTGAGTACACTGAGAGAGCATCAGTTATTTGGTAATATCTTAAAGTACCACTTTTGGATGGACCATATTCACTTCCTGGGTCATAATTTCTCAGAGGAAGGAGTTGCGGTAGGCCTAGAGAAAGTGAGAGCAGTAGTTTCCTGGGAGCATCCGAATAACGTGTTTGAAATACTGAGTTTCTTAGGGCTGTATGGTTACTATAGGTGCTTTATACAGGACTTCTCCCACTTAGCAGTGATATTGACAGGTTTGACTAAGAAGGGTATGAAGTTCGTTTGGTCAGAAGCTTGTGAGACAACCTTTCAAGAGATGAAGGGATAGTTGACATCATCACCAGTCCTGATACTTCCACAGCAAGGGAAGAGATATACAGTTTACTATGATGCATCAGGTATTAGACTGGGAGCAGTGTTGATGTAGGGTAATCGAGTAGTTACGTACAAGTCTTAGAAGTTGAGGCCACATGATAGGAATTACCAGATGCATGATATCAAGTTTCTTGTAGTTGTTCATGCGTTACGCTGTTGGAGACATTATCTCTTAGGAGAAAATTTTGTGGTGTTTACGGACCAAAAAAGTATTAAATACATATTTACCCATCATGACTTGAATTTGATATAGCGAAGTTGGGTTTAATACCTTTAGTCATTCGACTTTGATCATTCCTATACACCTGGTAAGGGTAACGCAGTAGCTGAAGCACAAAGTAGGAGAACTCAGATGTAGGTAGTGCAGGAGGACAGTGGGGAGTGGAAGCTTATGGATTTGTTCTCTGAGATGCATTTGGAGGGGCACGATAGTTAGGGGCGAGCCTATATTTCATCCTTACCTGTGACTTCTACCCTCCTGGATAGAGTGAGGATGAGACAACTATCAAATTCAAAAGGCCTAGTTCTACGGGAGTCGGTGGAAAGTGAGGACCCTCCTCCTGGTTGGATGATAGGTGTTGATGAGGTACTGCATATCCATGGATGAGTGCGGGTTCTAGGGGATATATGTGAGGATTTTTTACATTAATCTAATTCCTTAGCTTGGGCAGTGCATCTTGGAGTTACCAAAATATACCATGGCTTGAGAAGTCAGTATTGGTGGTCGTGTATGAAAAGGGAGGTAGCTGGTTTTGTTATGAGATGTTCCACCTCTCAGCAGGTGAAGGTGGAGCATTAGAGGCCAACTATACTATTACAACAATTACCCATTCTTGAGTAGAAATGGGATGATTTCATTATGGACTTTTTGAGCGGGTTTCTGAGGTCACCTCGAGGCAATGATGCCATATGAATTGTTGTGGAAAGACATACGAAGGTAGCTCACTTTTTGCCGATCAAGGAGACCATCAGTGTTGACGATCTTGGATAGTTGTATATCTAAGAGGTAGTACGTCTTCATGAGGTTCTTCGTTATATCATTTCAGATTGGGACACTAATTTTACGTCTCGTTTCTGGAATAATTTTCAGAGGGCACGGGGTACATAGGTGGTTCTGAGCACAACAAACCACCCTCAGACCGATGGCCAGTCAGAGTGTATAATACAGGTGCTATAGGACATGCTGCGTGCATGCATCTTGGAATTTGGGGAATCTTGGGAGAAGCACATACCCCTGGTCGAGTTTTCTTACAATATTAGTTTTCAGGAAACTGTTGAGATGAAATCTTCGAGGATTTATATTGTAGGACATGCTGATCACCCCTATGATGGTTGGAGGTAGACGATGTAGCTTTACTGGGACCACGTATTGTACATGAGACTTCAGATCAGGTCTAGTTGATTCAGAAGCAGATGGCTACTACACAGTCTTGTCAGAAATATTATGCTGATCGCTACAGATGAATCGTGGAGTTCATGGTCGGGGATCAGGTTTTCCAGCGTGTTTCACCGAGGTTGGGACACAGGCAGACCAGGATACATGGTAGACATTCACCGAGGTATGTAAGGATGTTTGAGATTTTAGAGAGAGTCGGGCCAGTTGCCTATCAGTTGCAGTTACCTCAGAGGTACCAGGCCATGCACAATTTCTTCCACATATCTCAGCTGTGCCATTATCACTCAGACCCGTCTCATGTTTTTTAGCCCGGGGAGGTTGAACTTCAGGTTAATGCATCCATTGAGGAGCATCCGATTAGGATTTTTGATAGGAGCATAAAGGTTCTCCGAGGCCGCTTATTTCCTCTTGTATGGGTGCTATGGTAGCATGGCCAAGTACAAGATGAAACATGGGAGCAGGAGACCGATGTACGTGGTCAGTGGCCAGATTTATTCTCAGCTTTATCTTCACCACCCTTGGAAGGTCAATTTGGGGATGAATTACTTTAAGGGGGGATGTCAGTAAGAACCTGGTTCTTATTCTTGAGGTAAGAGTTTCTTCTTTTCCTTTTCCTTAGGTGTTTTTTAGAGAACAAGGGAAATGTGGGGAAAATCTCAAATTTATGGGTACACGATGTGTACTTTTGTACACACGTCATGTACTTTGGATATGTGGGATTATAATACAGTGCGTGTAGGCTTGTTAGCGATCAAGGGTGTAAAAACTAACTACACGTTGTGTACTTAGTAATACACGCTGTGTAATCAGTCAGCAGATGAACAGTAAGGAGGTGGGAAGTAGTCGACAAAGTAATGATAGTAAAAGATGCATACTTAGTAATACATGTTGTGTAATTAGTTGGTAGATGGAAAATGAGGTGGTGGAAAGTAACCTCCATAGGAACAATTAAAAGGAATATTACAAAACATTTAATTAAGAATTACATGCCGTGTAGTCATGTTTTCTCATTAAAAACAGGCAGTAGCCTCCTCATTCGACAGAGGAGGTAGATGACTCACCAGGAGCTACGGGAGAGGAGGCATAGACTTTGAGGAGCTCCAGATAGTTTACTGAGACACTGATTCTTCCATCATCGATCTCGTTTGAGCTGAACAGGTAAGGTCTTCCTTCTTCTTGAATCTTTCCTTTCAATTATTTCCCTAAGGGATGTTATTTATGTTTTAATGGGTAATCATTTATCTTTGATCTATGTCGCTCTTGGTCATTTCAGAAGGCACCTTTCGCGTATATCAATAAGAGGAGATCAAGGTAGGTGGTCTTGTGTTTAAATCCAACTTTCGAGTTGATTTTGTGTACCGTTGTGCCACGCGACCATGTTCGGGGTGTCATATGGATGGGATCTTGACTGATTAGATTTCTAGAATTGTATAGGTAATCTAATGAATAAGTATAAACTGCTGTTTGAGATCGTTGCTTTGATCTAGGGCCACCCCGAGGGTGTGTTCCCCTTGTTAAGACAATTGGCTAGGATACCCATGGGTATGTCATGATTATAGCATATTTTTGAGTTTTTCTTGAGAAGAATCATATATAAACTGCTTTCTTATGCATTGGGCTTGAATTAGTTACTTGATTTTCATATGGAATTCCTGAGGCCAGTGTTTTGTTTTGCATGAGAGCAGTGTTTCGTTTAACCTGAGAGAAACTTTTCTCATGTATGTGGGTAGTATATTCCATAAATGAGGGTGATATCTCTAATACCAGAATGAAATATTCGTTATGCCTGAGGCAGTCACATGAGGGTTTCTCTTCTACTTTACTGAGGGTAAGGATTTTCATGTCTATGGAAAATGTTTACTTTGAATATTCACTGTGGTGATTTCTGAGGTTGCGCCTGCCAAGCTAAAGCACATGCTTGGTGTTATTATTATCTTTTACTTGTTAGATATCCTGTTGTGGTTTCTTCTATGGCACAATATAAAAGATTGTCGGCCAAGGCCGAGTCTCGAGAAACTCAAAATTCAATTTTATTGAATTGTTAAATAAGTATTAAAATGGTAATATAACTGGTATGAATGGATACTTTTGAGTAATTCCTAGTTTACTGCATTTTATTATTGCACACTGCTGTTTCACATTTCACTGATAGTTGGGCACCAAACTTTGGTGGTTGCCTACTGGGATTTATTTCTCACACCCTGTTTGGGTTATTTCTTGGGCCCAAACAGATTACATTACTACAGGTGTTGAAAAGGTAAAGGGTCCCTACATAGGTACATGATTGTTGCGAAGGAGTAGGAGAGCATGAGACTGAGATTAGGTTTACGATGCTGCTATGTTCCTGTTGCACTGCTTTGGTTTTGTTTTGCTGTACTTTTTACCTTGTGCTATATTGTATTATATTGCAGTGTATTCTAGTTTTGATGCTTTTTTAGAATTAGAGACATGTTGTATCATCATATATTTGACCATTGGTTATCTTTTACTTCAGTTTTGTTGTCTATTTTAGGTCTATATTGTTTACTTCTTCCACTTTTATATGTTTATATTTGTTTTTTTCTACGCTACACTTTAAAAAATGAGGGAATAGTTTCCCCTCTACCAGTCCTAGGCCCTCGCTGCAAGTCGGCAGCCTCTGGCGTTTGGGTATATGCAGTTGAGGTCATGTGACCAATAGGGTTCGAGGCACCCATTGTGTAGCACCCGGATCCAGGATGTTTTAGTAATATTACCTTAAACAATAGTTTGACAAGACATAATGTAAAATAATAAATAAAAATGAAAAAATTTATCAAGAATCCTAATTAACTTAAACATAGTGGTAACTATCCCCAAATAAGCTCCCAAAAATTTACAACCTATAGGGAATCATTAATTCCCAATGGGCTACAAAAAATTAATAATTTATAAAAAAATGACTAAATAATAGAAATATATTACTTGGAAAGTCTGAGTTTTAAACCTACAAGGATGATATGTATGTTCTAAATTAATTAATGAAATTGAAATTGAAATTGTTTGGTTTGTTTGGAGAAATAAAAAAATATCAGTGATGATTGGGTTGAATTTCAAGAGAGAGGTATGATAGGTTTAATGATTTTTTGGTTCTTTCTCAAGGTATTCAACTAGTAATGTATTTATTCAAGTTTGGTGTTGGGATTAGGTTAGTAGGGATCCATGGCCTAGGTACCCATCACTAATCCTTTGATTTCACAATTGGAATCATTAACTACTATTTTCAATCACAAAATAAAGAAACCCAAATCCATAATTGATTATACAAAACCTAGATTTAAAAATGTTCATACACAAAAAAGGCCAATCAATTGATGCAACGAAATGAAATCTTCGTAATGTAACAATGTTCATGAAATATGAAAATAATGAGATTTGGAATTGATAAAGAATGTTTCAGCAATCTGAGAAAAAAATATATAATAGAAATTGTAAAGACCCGCAAATTTCAAGGAATTTTTTTTTTCTTAATTTTCTTTGGAATTTTACAAGAGCGCAGCTTCAGACGGCACCTGATTCCGAGGCCCGGTGTACCCGGAATCAATTTCCGAAGTTTGGCTCGGGTACGTTCAGTGAACGGACGAGCGGGTTTTTCTATCTTTTGAACCGGTGCCCGGAATCAAATTCTGAGGGCACCGATGAAATCGCAGCGCCGGTTTTTGCTTAGAAACGCCTCTTCCGGAGTTGCGTTTGCTCAGACGTGGTTTTTAAATTTTGGGGCTTTAAGTCAGAAATAAAATAAACTTTGTGCGACAACTTTATTTTATTTCACTTAAGCTGCTTGGAAGTCACTTGGAAGCCACTTGAACTGAGTTAAAGCGGATAGGGTGCTATCCGGAAATATCCTACACTCTTGGTAGGATATTTGTGAGGCAGGGCCCGCACGAGCCCCGCCGTTTCTTTCGTTAAGTAACGCACCCGCGAAAACCCGTCAAAGTAACTGAAAAGTCAACCGACGCGTTTTCTTTAATTTCTTAACAGACCATTTAATTGGGAAGTTTATTTCGTGAATTAAATGGGCTGTTTCATTCGTTGAATTAATTCAACGAATTTAATGGGTCGTTACTTACGCGTTTTGCGTTTGTTGGCAAAATAATAAAATAGACAAACTTGTCTATTTTGGAGGATCCTCCTGTTGTGCGAGATCCTCTAAACCTCCACCCTCCCCGCGAAGAACGCGAAGAACGCGTAGAACGCGAAGAACGCCGGAACCGGAATTCGACGACGCACGATCCGCGACGTCAACAAACTTTTCCGCGACCTTCTCCTTCTTCTTCTACGGCGCCACTTCTTCCGCGGCGGACCTACATTCAGCGGTTAAAGGTGAGAATCGAATCTTCTAATTCTCCCCTTTTTATAATTCGATATCAACGGATTTAAATTAATTAAATCCGTTTGATCTTGATCCGGAGATCGTCGGCGCGACGTTTTTCCCGCGGTGCGACGAACGTCTCCTCCGCAACGACGCGACGATCCCCTCCTTCCGCGACGAGCGATTCCGCGACGACCTCACGTCCGACGACGACAAGGTAAGGGTTGTTGGAGTATTTTTTTTATTTCCCGTGTTTATTCTTTTAAAATAAAGAACCTGATCTCCGAACAATTTTAATTTAATTAAAATTGTTGTTGATTATTTTTTCTTTTCCTCCCGTTGTTTATGACTAACGCGGAGGGTGCGGATCTAACGAACAAGACCCGGCAACCCTCCGCCGATCTTTTGTTGTGCGGATTTGGAAGACGACGACGAACCGTGCGGCAAGGGCGATCCGTTGATCCCGCAGTGAAGATCGGCCCCCGGGAGGAGCAACGGCGCAGACAGGAGGCAAAACGGGCCACCGGAGCAACTCCGGCGGCCGGAGGCGGCGGCGCCCGGCACGCCGCCGTGGAGGAGATCCGCCGCGGCTGAAGCCGCGGTGGCGGCGGCCGGTTCCGCGGCCGCGTGGAACCGGGGAGGGACGCGGCGGCCCGGCCGCGTCCGCGTGACAGGCGGCCCCCCGCGGGGCCGCGTTCCACCTAAGCTGCGGGTCAAACCCGCGGCGCCCCTTCGGCCGCTCGGCCGAAGCCGAGCCGGCCGGTCCGGTCGGCCGGGCCGCGCCCAGGCCGGACCGGACCCGGCCTAGCTGGGTCGGGCCGGGTCGGGCCGACCCGGTTCGGGTCGACCCGGTTCGGCCGACCCAGGGGTGGTTCGGGCCGGGTCGCCCCGGGCCCAGAACCCCCGTTTTCGGGCCTTCTTCGGTCTTTTGCCCATATCTTGGGCCTGAGACCTCCGATTGACGAACCGTCAGCGGCTACGCGATCCTTGGATCGATACGGTCGTTTCGGTATATTATACTCAAGGTTTTGGAAGACTTTGGGTTCGGCCGGGTTGGTTCGTACACGAAACCAACCGGGCCCTCGGAGCGGAAACGCTCATAACTTGAGCTACGAACGTCCGATCGACGTACCGTCAGCTGTGGTAGTTTCATCTAAGTGAGAAGGAACTTTTGGAATACTCCGCCTGAGGATCGGATACAGGCGGAGTACGGTCGGGTTGGTTTTTCCCTAAAAACCAACCGGGCCCCTGGGACGAAAATGCCAATAACTCTCAGACCAGGCGTCCGATTGACGCGCCGTCTGTTGCGTTGAGATCCTGTAGTCGATACGGAACTTTTGGATACATCAACTTCGGACTACGTGTCAGTTGATGTATCAGCCTCTCGGCTCGTGGAGCGGACCCTCCTAAACGAGCTCGCTGTGTGCGGGAACCCTAGCGCTGGCTGTGACTTCGACGACAGAGCAGAGATCCTCCGTGGACTGCGACGACGGCAGAGCAGAGATCCTCCGTGGACTGCGACGACGGCAGAGCAGAGATCCTCAGTGGACTGCGACGACGGCAGAGCATAGATCCTTCGTGGACTGCGGCGACGACTGTGCATAGATCCTCAGTGGACTGCGTCGACTACTGCACTCAGCGATCCTACGTGGATCAGTGCTACAGGTTCTGTTTGAGCCCGATCCTATGTGGGTCCTTACTACCGGTTCTGTGTGAGCCACTGCCTACAGGTTCTGTGTGAGCCCGATCCTGTGTGGGTCTTTGCGGGGGTTAGTACCTATCGATCCTTCGTGGGTCCGACGAACTAGATGGATCAATGATCATCTTTGACGTCATCTGAAAAAGTATACCTGGTTGAGCTGAATCTTATGTTACTCTCCTTTGTGGTTTGTGTTGAACTATCCTTTGTGGACTTACTGTTTACTCTCCTTGTGGATTTGAGTCTTGCTTTCCTGCATGGATTGAGTTGTTCTTGAGCTCGTGAGCAGAGCTAGAATTGGGGACTTAGGTATATGTATGGGCATATACCTAAATCGAGTCAGATGTTACTTCGTGATTGCATCTTTCTTTTGTGCTATATCCTTTGTGGATTTCGGGAGACCTTCGGGGGTCTCGAGGTCCTTACTGAGTAGCTTATACTCACCCCTGCACGGGCTATGCCCGCACCTTGTTGTGTTGGATGCAGACGACGGACAGCGCTGATCTCGGTTGGGGCGTGGAGCAGGACGGTACCTGGAGGTGGACCACTGGGCGGGACGTGCTCGGAGCGGATGTGGGACCCGAGGAGCCTGGAGGCTATCTGTACCCACCCTTCAGGTGGGATTGCCAGTGGACGACACGAGGCCGCCGTCTTTTCTTCAGTTGCTGTTCTTTACTTTTTCAGTTGTACTTTCAGTTGGGCTTGTATTTCGGCCCCCTTTACTTTTCTGCACTTGTAGTTACTTTCTGCTTGCTGACTCTGTGGTGGTTGTTACTTATAAAGGCAATGCCTTCCCTGTTTACCGGGATTTTACGCCTTGGTGCTAGTCGCCAGCCCCTGGCCTATGGAAGGCGGGCTTGGGGTAGTCACGGCACGGGCCCCGAGGTCGGGTCGTGACAAATTGGTATCAGAGGTGGTCGGTTCTACCGCAGACTCTGATCGTCTTTTCTTTCTATATGAAGCAATAGTGTTTAGTGTATTGAGTGTGGTTATCAGTTCAGGGAGCCCAGTGTTGGTGCGGCGGCCGACGTATCCGTACACCAGGACCCTGACTCCTGATTTCCGACTTAATGCATGAAAACATTGATTGCGTGTGTGTTTCAAGTTTTCTTCGTGATTACTTGTGTCAGCTCACCAGGTATACTGATCTGCTTTATGAAAGTCTCAGGTTTTCCTTGTGATTACTTGTGCCAGCTCACCAGGTATACTGTTCTGACTGTGGTGCTCTTGTTCTCCTTTTCAGGATGGCCCCGTGACGACAGCCAGCTAGGGTTCCGAGTGTAGGGCGCGACGGCAGCCCACCGAGCGACGAGGCCTCGGTGCAGGGCCCTTTGCCAGCAGTGGCACCGGCGGTAGCTTTACCCGCCGAGCCACCGATGCTACCAGTACCAGACGCTGACGATGCACGTCGCCTCAGGGCACTGCATGAGTTTCAGAGCCAGCGACCACCCAGGTTTCGCGGTGAGGCGGACCCCCAGGCCGCCGGGGACTGGCTAGAGGCGGTGGTACGGATCTTTAGGCTAGTGAGGACACCAGCGGATCTCATGGTGATTCTCGCGGCGAGCCTCCTGCAGGCGGCAGCAGGACGATGGTGGAGCTTGATGCTCCAGGTTCACGATGAGGCATCCTTGCTCTGGACGGACTTCGAGAGCCTCTTCCGCTCTGAGTTCGTCCCGGCCACCCTCCGAGCGGTGCGCATCCAGGAGCTTCTCCAGCTGCGCCAGGGCAGCATGATGGTCGCTTAGTACGCGGCGAGGTTCACTGACCTATCTCGCTACTCGACCGACATGGTACGGGACCCCTTCTTCCGGGCCCGGACCTTCGAGCAGGGCTTGCGACAGGAGATTCGGTCATCGCTGATCTCCCTCAGCATTCCGACCCAGGCGGGAGTGCTGGAGCGAGCCCTCCTAATCGAGAGCTTCCTGGCAGAGCCTTCTTCAGCGGCGAGACCTAGCGCAGGGCGGCAGGTAGCTGAGTCTTCGGCAGCAGGTAGCCGACGGATGACTCTCAGGTCCAGGCAGACCAGACCCCCACGCAGACGGCCTCAGGACACCGGCTCAGCAGTGCGGGGCACACAGCGGAGTGCCAGCCTTCCGAGAGGCAGGCTGTGCTACTCCTGCGGCGGGCAGGGTCACATGGCTCGTGACTGCCCGACTCGCCGATCAGAGGAGCAGCAGACGGTGGAGGGGCCACCCAAGCAGAGGAGCTGGCCGAGCAGCGGGTGGTGGGCGACGCTTCCAGGCTCTACCCCCACCACCACCAGGAGGGCCACCTCGACCACAGGGAGCTGGCGGGCAGGGACAGGCCCAGCTCCAGGCAGTGGAGGCCTACGACCCCGACATGCCAGAGATGATTCGAGGTACGATCTGTGTCTATTCCACCCTTGCTGCAGTACTTATAGACACAGGAGCGAGTCACTCTTTCATAGCCTCTGCCCTTGTTCGGAGCTCGGAGATTCCGACTGAGCCGTTGGCTCGATCCTTACGGCTAGAGACTCCTACGGGAGCAGACTCGACGATTACGCACTGGTGCCGGCAGTGTGAGATTACTCTAGGAGGCGAGAGCTTCGGCTGGGATCTCCTTGTAGCGGCGTCGAGGCCTTACGATGTCATCTTGGGCATGGATTGGCTATCCATGGTTCATGCCCAGATCGACTGTTTTAGGCGCAAGGTGCGATGTGTTCGCACCGACGGGAGCAGGTTTACCTTCACCGGCGAGAAGGGAACCTTTGCAGCACAGGATGGACTTCCGCGGAGGAGAGTGCAGCCCATCTCTCATCAGTTGGCTAGCCTCATCCTAGGAGCAGTGGACGTGCGGAGTCCAGCTTTTCCTGCAGTGGTGGACCAGTACGTGGACGTCTTTCCCGACGACGTTCCAGGGCTACCTCCTCGTAGAGAGGTAGACTTTTACATCGACTTGTACCCCGGGACATCCCCGATATCTACTCCAGCATATCGGATGGCCCCCGCCGAGCTTCGGAAGCTGCGGGTACAGTTGGAGGACTTGCAGAGCAAGGGGTTTATCCGACCCAGTGTTTCACCCTGGGCTTCCCCGATTTTGTTCACCAAGAAGGCGGACGGGAGCTTGCGACTGTGTGTCGACTATCGTCACCTGAACCAGGTGACAGTGAGGAACAAGTATCCGCTGCCATGGATTGATGACCTCTTCGATCAGCTCAAGGGAGCGCGGTGGTTCTCGAAGATAGGCCTCCGGTCAGGCTATCATCAGCTCAGAGTTCGAGACGAGGACGTGCAGAAGATGACCTTCAGGTGTCGGTATGGCCATTATGAGTTCTTGGTTATGCCGTTCGGCGTAACCAATGCTCCAGCAGTGTTCATGAGCCTCATGAACAGGATCTTCCAGCCATACCTCGACCGATTTGTCATGGTCTTCATTGACGACATTTCGGTATACTCGACGACTGAGGAGGAGCATGCCTACCACCTGCGAGTTGGGCTAGACACGCTCCGAGAGCACCAGCTTTATGGCAAGCTCTCAAAGTGCCAGTTCTGGTTACGTGAGGTCCACTTCTTGGGGCACGTCATCTCTGAGGCGGGAGTTGCAGTGGATCCCGCGAAGATCAAGGCAGTGCTAGCTTGGGAGCCACCCAGGAGCGTGACGGAGGTGCGGAGCTTCTTGGGCCTAGCCGGATACTATCGGAGATTCATGCCAGACTTCTCCAGAGTTGCGGCACCACTCTCAGCGTTGACAAAGAAGGGGAAACCCTTCGTGTGGTCAGACAGATGTCAGCAGAGCTTCCAGGAGCTGAGGCAGAGGTTGACCAGCGCACCTATCTTGAGGTTGCCTGAGGAGGGAGTTGGTTACGTAGTTTACTGCGATGCGTCAGGGACTGGACTCGGATGCGTCCTGATGCAGGAGCGGGCCGTGATCGCCTAAGGATCACGTCAGTTGAGGCCGCATGAGCAGAACTACGCCACTCATGACCTGGAGTTAGCATCAGTGGTCTTCGCTCTGAAGACTTGGCGGCACTATCTGATGGACAAGCGCTTCACAGTCTTTTCTGACCACCAGAGTCTCAGGTATATCTTCTCTCAGAAGGACCTGAACCTGAGACAGCGGAGATGGCTTGAGTTCCTCTAGGACTATGACTTTGAGATAGTCTATACTCCTGGGAAGGGGAACGTGGTAGCCGATGCCCTCAGCAGGAGGACGGGCATTCAGCTACTTGAGGAGGCGACTGAGCAGCTAGCCTCCTTACAGATATCCTTCGTGGATAGAGACAGAGCAGCCTTTCTTCAGTCTCTCACAGTCTCTCCTCCACTTCTACAGCGGGTCAGAGAGGCTCAGCGTGGGGACGGTGACTGTGAGACCCGGCGTGCACTGATATCCTCAGGTCAGGCGCCTGATGGTTTCTCCCTTGGATCAGAGCACGACATCCTTTTCAGAGGACGTACCTTCGTACCATTCGCTTTACGAGAGGAGGTGCTGAGAGAGTTTCACACTTCTCCCTTGGCAGTGCATCCCGGAGTGGCGAAGATGTACCAGGATCTCAGACGACAGCACTGGTGGCCGGGCATGAAGAAAGCTGTGGCAGAGTTCGTTTCACGATGCCTCACCTGCCAGCAGGTGAAGGCAGAGCATCAGGTACCAGCAGGCTTGGTACAGCCCTTGGAGGTCCCGGAGTGGAAGTGGGACAACATATCTATGGACTTCGTGACTGGACTTCCACGCACTTCCAGAGGTCACGACTCCATTTGGGTGATTGTCGACCGACTCACCAAGTCAGCACACTTCTTACCCATCAGAGAGAAGGGCTCAGTGGAGAGCTTGGGACGTCTTTACGTCCAGGAGATCGTACGGCTTCACGGTGTGCCATCGTCTATCGTCTCCGATCGAGATGCTCGTTTCACTTCCCGGCTTTGGAAGGGGTTGTAGGAGGCGTTCGGGACGCGGCTCCATCTGAGCACAGCCTTCCACCCTCAGACGGATGGTCAGACGGAGAGGACAATACAGACACTCGAGGACATGCTCCGTGCATGTGTTCTCGACTTTGGTCGCAGCTGGGAGGACCACCTACCCTTGGTGGAGTTCGCGTACAACAACATCTAGCACTCCACCATTGGGATGGCACCATACGAGGCGTTGTACGGCAGACCCTGCAGATCACCGTTGTGCTGGACAGACCCTGGGGAGTCAGCACTCGTGGGACCAGAGATGGTCCGAGCCATGACAGAGAAGGTCCAGATCATCCAGGAGTGGATGAGGACAGCTCAGAGCCGGCAGAAGTCATATGCTGACAGGAGGCGGAGGCCACTAGAGTTCGAGGATGGCGACCACGTCTTTTTGCATGTCTCACCTCGACGTGGTTTACGTTGATTTGGCCGAGGCGGCAAGTTGTCTCCACGCTTCATTGGGCCTTTCCAGGTCCTCAGCAGGATAGGAGAGGTGGCTTATCGCTTGGCTCTACCACCTCAGTTGCACCGGGTGCACGACGTCTTCCACGTGTCTCAGCTGAGGAGATACGTGCACGACCCGACGCACATCATCGACTTTGGGGAGCTGGACGTGGACGATGGGGCGACTTTTGCGGAGGTCCCAGTGGAGATCGAGGATCGACAGAAGCGGGTCCTACGTGGGCGGTCGATTCCTCTTGTGCGCATCAGATGGCAGCACGGGAACCTCCAGAAGAGCACTTGGGAGCGGGAGGCTCAGATGCGTGCTCAGTACCCCCATTTGTTCCCCTAGTTTTTGATGTATCTTTATGGGGACGTAAAGCCCTGAGGTGGGAGTAATGTAAAGACCCGCAAATTTCAAGGAAATTTTTTTTTCTTAATTTTCTTTGGAATTTTACAAGAGCGCAGCTTCAGACGGCACCTGATTCCGAGGCCCGGTGTGCCCGGAATCAATTTCCGAAGTTTGGCTCGGGTACGTTCAGTGAACGGACGAGCGGGTTTTTCTATCTTTTGAACCGGTGCCCGGAATCGAATTCTGAGGGCACCGATGAAATCGCAGCGCCGGTTTTTTCTTAGAAACACCTCTTCCGGAGTTGCGTTTGCTCAGATGTGGTTTTTAAATTTTGGGGCTTTAAGTCAGAAATAAAATAAAATTTGTGCGACAACTTTATTTTATTTCACTTAAGCTACTTGGAAGTCACTTGGAAGCCACTTGAACTGAGTTAAAGCGGATAGGGTGCTATCCGGAAATATCCTACCCTCTTGGTAGGATATTTGTGAGGCAGGGCCCGCACGAGCCCCACCGTTTCTTTCGCTAAGTAACGCACCCGCGAAAACCCGTCAAAGTAACTGAAAAGTCAACCGACGCGTTTTCTTTAATTTCTTAACAGACCATTTAATTGGGCGGTTTATTTCATGAATTAAATGGTCTGTCTCATTCGTTGAATTAATTCAACGAATTTAATGGGTCGTTACTTACGCGTTTTGCGTTTGTTGGCAAAATAATAAAATAGACAAACTTGTCTATTTTGGAGGATCCTCCTGTTGTGCGAGATCCTCTAAACCTCCACCCTCCCCGTGAAGAACGCGAAGAACGCGAAGAACGCCGGAACTGGAATTCGACGACGCACGATCCGCGACGTCAACAAACTTTTCCGCGACCTTATCCTTCTTCTTCTACGGTGCCTCTTCTTCCGCAGCGGACCTACGATCAGCGGTTAAAGGTGAGAATCGAATCTTCTAATTCTCCCCTTTTTATAATTCGATATCAACGGATTTAAATTAATTAAATCCGTTTGATCTTGATCCGGAGATCGTCGGCGCGACGTTTTTCCCGCGGTGCGACGAACGTCTCCTCCGCAACGACGCGACGATCCCCTCCTTCCGCGACGAGCGATTCCGCGACGACCTCACGTCCGACGACGACAAGGTAAGGGTTGTTGGAGTATTTTTTTTATTCCCCGTGTTTATTCTTTTAAAATAAAGAAACTGATCTCCGAACAATTTTAATTTAATTAAAATTGTTGTTGATTATTTTTTCTTTTCCTCCCGTTGTTTATGACTAACGCGGAGGGTGCGGATCTAACGAACAAGACCCGGCAACCCTCCGCCGATCTTTTGTTGTGCGGATTTGGCGGACGACGACGAACCATGCGGCAAGGGCGATCCGTTGATCCCACAGTGAAGATCGGCCCCCGGGAGGAGCAACGGCGCAGACGGGAGGCAAAACGGGCCACCGGAGCAACTCCGGCGGCCCGCGGAACGGCCGGAGGCGGCGGCGCCCGGCGCGCCGCCGTGGAGGAGATCCGCCGAGGCTGAAGCCATGGCGGCGGTGGCCGGTTCCGCGGCCGCGCGGAACCGGGGAGGGATGCGGCGGCCCGGCCGCGTCCGCGTGACAGGCGGCCCCCCGCGGGGCCGCGTTCCACCTAAGCCGCGGGTCAAACCCGCGGCGCCCCTTCGGCCGCTCGGCCGAAGCCGAGCCGGCCGGTCCGGTCGGCCGGGCCGCGCCCAGGCCGGACCGGACCCGGCCGACCCGGTTCGGGTCGACCCGGTTCGGCCGACCCAGGGGTGGTTCGGGCCGGGTCGCCCCGGGCCCAGAACCCCCGTTTTCGGGCCTTCTTCGGTCTTTTGCCGATATCTTGGGCCTGAGACCTCCGATTGACGAACCGTCAGCGGCTACGCGATCCTTGGATCGATACGGTCGTTTCGGTATATTATACTCAAGGTTTTGGAAGACTTTGGGTTCGGCCGGGTTGGTTCGTACACGAAACCAACCGGGCCCTCGGAGCGGAAACGCTCATAACTTGAGCTACGGACGTCCGATCGACGTACCGTCAGCTGTGGTAGTTTCCTCTAAGTGAGACGGAACTTTTGGCATACTCCGCCCGAGGATCGGATACAGGCAGAGTACGGTCGGGTTGGTGTTTCCCTAAAAACCAACCGGGCCCCTGGGACGAAAATGCCAATAACTCTCAGACCGGGCGTCCGATTGACGCGCCGTCTGTTGCGTTGAGATCCTGTTGTCGATACGGAACTTTTGGATACATCAACTTCGGACTACGTGTCAGTTGATGTATCAGCCTCTCGGCTCGTGGAGCAGACCCTCCTAAACGAGCTCGCTGTGTGCGGGAACCCTAGCGCTGGCTGTGACTTCGACGACAGAGCAGAGACCCTCCGTGGACTGCGACGACGGCAGAGCAGAGATCCTCCGTGGACTGCGACGACGGCCGAGCAGAGATCCTCAGTGGACTGCGACGACGGCAGAGCAGAGATCCTTCATGGACTGCGGCGACGACTGTGCAGAGATCCTCAGTGGACTGCGTCGACTACTGCACTCAGCGATCCAACGTGGATCAGTGCTACAGGTTCTGTGTGAGCCCGATCCTATGTGGGTCCTTACTACCGGTTCTGTGTGAGCCACTGCCTACAGGTTCTGTGTGGGCCCGATCCTGTGTGGGTCTTTGCGGGGGTTAGTACCTATCGATCCTTCGTGGGTCCGACGACTTAGATGGATCAGTGATCATCTTTGACGTCATCTGAAAAAGTATACCTGGTTGAGCTGAATCTTATGTTACTCTCCTTTGTGGTTTGTGTTGAACTATCCTTTGTGGATTTACTGTTTACTCTCCTTGTGGATTTGAGTCTTGCTTTCCTGCGTGGATTGAGTTGTTCTTGAGCTCGTGAGAAGAGCTAGAATTGGGGACTTAGGTATATGTATGGGCATATACCTAAGTCGAGTCAGATGTTACTTCGTGATTGCATCTTTCTTTTGTGCTATATCCTTTGTGGATTTCGGGAGACCTTCGGGGGTCTCGGGGTCCTTACTGAGTAGCTTATACTCACCCCTGCACGGGCTATGCCCGCACCTTATTGTGTTGGATGCAGACGACGGACAGCGCTGATCTCGGTTGGGGCGTGGAGCAGGACGGTACCTGGAGGTGGACCACTGGGCGGGACGTGCTCGGAGCGGACGTGGGACCCGAGGAGCCTGGAGGCTATCTGTACCCACCCTTCAGGTGGGATTGCCAGTGGACGACACGAGGCCGCCGTCTTTTCTTCAGTTGCTGTTCTTTACTTTTTCAGTTGTACTTTCAGTTGGGCTTGTATTCCGGCCCCCTTTACTTTTCTGCACTTGTAGTTACTTTCCGCTTGCTGACTCTGTGGTGGTTGTTACTTATAAAGGCAATGCCTTCCCTGTTTACCGGGATTTTACGCCTTGGTGCTAGTCGCCAGCCCCTGGCCTATGGAAGGCGGGCTTGGGGTAGTCACGGCACGGGCCCCGAGGTCGGGTCGTGACAGAAATAAACCCTAGCATCGCACCCCCCTATAATCACATCACATGGAACAAGGAAAAATACTCACTCAAGCTAGAAATGTTGAGAACAAGTAGCTTGGGTACCCAAAGAAGAAATTTAGTTTAGAAAGGTGACATTGAAGGGCTATGGATCATCCCTCTATGAGTGTGTCTCATCAGTTGGAATCTCACTTCCCCTCTGGTCCCTAACCATACCTCTTTTTGTGTGTCTGAGGGGTTAATAAATAAGGACCCCTTAAACCATAGGCTGCAACATCATTTATTTTTATATCTGTCAAATTAATCAGGATGTGTAATAATTTACATGACGTGTAATTCTCCTCAATTATGGATTTTTATATCTCTCCTACCCTGATCATTCACGATGTATATTTAGTTTACATATCATGTAACTTATTTTAACAATGTGGAATGGTTTTATGATATGTCCTGAGTTGAAAGAACTTTCTGATGAATTGATATCATATAATGAAATTCATTATGTGTAGTTGTTCCACTTCAGTTTTCCAGCTACACTGAATCCTAAAAAATCAATTGTTGTAGCATAAATGAAGAGAAGTGGTGAAAAGTGTATTTTGGTTCAAATTTCCATCCCTCTTCACTCCTTTTAAAAAAATACAATGCATCCTACCTTAAAACATAAATCAAGTCAATCACCTCCAAAATTGGAAAATTAATCATTTAAATATAGAAATCATTATACTAAAATACCATAAAATGTATGCATAAAATAAATATATCAGCCTATAGAAATTAAATAATATGCAGACATGAATACGACTTGTGATAACTACCATTAGTATACCTCTATCTCCCTATAATAATGATTATACTGACAAATTTCATTTTATAATGTTTGTTACAAAAAAATTGATCACAAATAAAAGTATTAAGTCTTTGTTTCAATTTGTTTGCTAATGTTACTGGGTTTAGTGACTCTGAGTCTGATGTCCTTCAGTATTATGAACCTAGTTCGATTGAATCTATCTAATTAAATCAATACAATGCTTCATTTCTCAATGTTCTTCTTAAGAATCTTTCTGTTTTCTATGGATAACAATACTTGTTCTTCTCAGAAACTCACCAAATCTCAATCTAAACACCCCCATTCTGGTGAATTAATTCCAATAGAATTGGTATGATGCACTTAGTATCAATCCACAACACACAAACTCTACTCAAATGCATAAAATGATCTTCCTAAATCTGGAAACCAAAAATTTCTATAGTTTAACCTTCTTATGGGATCTCATTCCAAAAAGAAAAACATGACCTGAAATATCGAGTGATCATCCAATTAAGAAATCATGAATGTTAAACTTTTGAATTAAATGTGTCTATATTTATAGGCAACTCAGAAAATAAATGGCTGGAAACTAAAAAAAATCCATTTACTAAAATTTCAAAACTCTAAAAAACCCTTGTATTTAAACTCCAATGTTTAATTATTAAAACCTTATCCAAATTTCTATGAAATTAGGCTTATAGAAAATTATATATTTCCTTACTAAACTTTAGTCAGATTATCTTTCTCATGATTAGAATGATTATCTTGCTTAGCATCAACCTAATTATCTTGCCCAACTTCAATATGATTAATTTTCTGAGTATCAATTCAATTATCTTGATTAGTTTTAGTCTAATTATCTTGCTCAGTTTCAGTAGGATTACCTTAATAATATTCAATATAATTATCTTTATTATCTTTAGTATGATTATCATGCTAAGCTTCAATATGATTATCTTTCATATAATAAATCTGATTTTAATTCTAAGAGGCAGTTTGATTATCTCCCTTCTAATAGCGAGTCTAATATTCCTTTTCAGAATCAGTATTATTTTTCTTCTCAGAGTCAATCAGATCTTTCTTCTTAGAGTCAATCTGATTTTCCTTCTCAAAGCTACCTGGATCTTAATTTGCAGATTCAGTTAAAATTTTTTCCTCAGAGTCTGTCTGATATTCTTTCTAAGAGGCCATACGATAATTCTTCTCAGAGTCAGTCCAATTTAACTTTATTATGATGTAATTTACAATTATGATGTAATTTATTCAGAAGTTATTCCCTTGGAAAATTTCTACATTTTTTTCAAATTTTTTTTACAAAAGATTATTTTTCAAAATAAACAAACACTTTTGAAGAAAAAAGATCACAATGGTTCTTGACAACTCAACTTAATTACTGAGAGGATAAACAATAAATTCCAATAGAAAGATATCAATAAACTCCCAACCTATAGAAATTTATTTACTTTTTATTTTCTCCCATACCATATGAGGAAAATATCTTTAATGGGTATGGATTTAGACCCATAAGGTAGAATCAATTTCCTTTGGATTCTTGTATTCATCATCACTCTGATAAAAGATCATTGATTCATTCAGAACATGAAATGTTAATTCCATACCTTAGAAATTTATATTGTCCTAATGTAAAGAAATAAAATCAATTCCTAGAATCACATAAAATTAAACTAAAGGGAGAATCAAAAGATTTTTGAGATGAATTATCCCAAAAACATTAATTGGAGAGGAACCATAGACTTGATATGAGACCATAATACCATTAGTAGTTTTCAATGATAAATCAGTATCTAACTATTGAGAAAGAGATTTAATAAATATAGAAAATTCATTATATATAATTGAGTGGGTAGATATAGAATAAAAAAAGTCAATAGATGTTCTAGAGTGGATGCTACGTGAATGTTTTAGCACATCATTCCCATAACCAACTCCAGTACTCATGATTTCATGATGTTCCTCATTTGTCTTTAAGCTTAAGAGGATGTTGACTATGGTCCTCAAGGACCATCATATTCATACGATGGTTGTAAAAATTCGCATACTTATTACATTTATAGCATTGGGGTATTGGTGGTGCATTATATTGCATCATGTTATCCTCTGTTACATTAAATGATCTATTCATCACATTTAAAAATTCAAAGGCATTATCTTCCACCTTTCCATATTTAAAGCACCTCCCCTTTCCATTCATGTAATTTACATGATGTTTCTTATCAAATTATTGTCATTTAGATGATTGATATTTCTTTCCACCATGTGATTTATTTGAGTTTTTATGTGAAACGTCCTTCCTTTTCTAATCAAAACCATGTGAATAGCGAAAATCTCTAGTTTTCATTTCTACTTTCAATGCACAATGAACGATTTCTTCACAAAAAATACAGTCTCTTATAGACACCTCTTTTTGGGGGATTGGTTTTAAGACACTAAAGAATCTATCAATTTTTCATTCTAGATTGATGATTAAACCAGAAGTGCACCTTAAAAGGCCTGTATAGTTATCTTCAAAAGTAATAATGGATTTATCATGTTTATCTTGACCTCAAGAAATTATTTATTTATCCATGTATGTTATATATGAGGGAAGTACATACAAATAAATATCCTCCAAATCTCATCCAAATATATAAGGTTAATTTATTTCTCTTGACTCATATTCTTTATGGGGTTCCTCCATTTATCCACATCACCTTCCAAACATTAAAAAACTAAGGAAATATTTCATTTTTCGAGAACTAGAGAAAAAAAATACTCTCAATGCTGTAGATCCATCACTAAACTACTATTATATTAGGATACCCACTTATAGTAAGTTGATGTTATATCATGAAGGATTCAACATAATATTATTCCATAAATTGATCATTTTAAATGTCAATATAAATAATGTCTTGAGAATGTTGTTTGATCCTAGAAACAATGTTTTTTATCCCAACTCCTAGAGTATATGTTTTATCATGTGGAAAATATTTTCATTATCCATCACATTCAGCATTATCATGACTCCCCATGGTTCCAAACATTGGCTGAAACTAGAATTCATGGTGTGAGAAACCCTAATAATTTTGTAAAAACAAAAAACAAAGGAAAATAATTTATAGTATTCCTAAATAATGACACATTATTTTCAATCCATGACAACTTAGGTTTAACCAAAGCTATATTTAATAATCATATAACCAAATCAATTATAATGTCTTGTAAAGAAAATTGGGATTTACCTAAGAATATACCCTAGGAGGGTTAATCTAGGTTCACAGAATGGATAATTTTCCTGCACCTCATAATTCTCCATTAAATTGCCATGCACCTTTTTTATTGTTATTACCCCTAGGTAAATTTTTACTAGAACCAAACCCAGTTGTAGTATCTGAAAATGGTAGTATTTCTAGGTAAACCACAAAATAAATTCTTTAAAAAATCTTTAGGATGTTATCTTATACATAGTCCTATCATAAGGGTTCTCACAAAAGTTTTCCAATCCTAATAACCAAATATTGACTAATCCCTTTTCTCTGATACCAACTATGATGACCCATGATTTTAAAACAAAAAAATAACATCTTTGTTATGGATACTCATTACATTACATAATACATGCCCAATGGCCTTATAGGTTTAGTGTATTTAAACACTAGAGAAATATTATTATTATTTTGTGAAATATATTATACATATCCAACAAATATATCCATATTTAATATTATTTTTAGACATACAGTGCATAAAACATTTCTTTATAACATGAGGAAAAGAATCAAAAGAATGGGTGATATCAAAAGAGAGGAATGGGTAAACATGGGAGATATCAATCCATGATCACATGAATAGAAAAATATATGGTTCATAGATGTGTATATAATGAATTATTTCATAAAAAATTAATTATAAATGAAATAAAAACATTTTTAAACTAAATGAAATCATTTTTGGAAAAACTTTTTATGCACATAACTCGTTTCACCATAATAAATTAAACGAATCACTTTTGATGAAATATTTTAATGAAATTTATATATCATATATTCAATAAAATAAATAAAAATAATATTATTTGGTTCTATACAATAGATAATAATAAATCCAATTTTATGGTTAAAAAAGTATTTTCCTAAAAAACAGTTTTGTCGCATTTATATTTTTTATTTATTTTAAAACTAAAATTTTACAAATTTAAAATATTAATTTTGAAAAAATAAGCTTTATTTTTTAAATATTATTATTATAGTTGTCTTATAATGAATTTATGATATTTTTATAAAAATATACATTTTTTATGAATAGTGGAAAATAATGAATTCGAATAGAAATTGGCCTTTCCATTTAATTTATTTATAAAGGTAAATTATTTTAAATTTTTCTAATGTAAAATGTGTTAAATTTTACATCTATTAATCCAATTTATTTCATTTTATATATATTCTAATAAAATTTTTATACAAAAACTTTGTAAACATTGTAAACATTTGAGCATTTTTTCTTTAAAAACCTTTTTTCTCATCATCTATGTGGTGTTAGTTTTAAATTAAAATCTTCCACTTATTTAAATAGAATTTGGAATAATTGATTAATTATTTGGAATCAGAATAATTTATATTATCTAATAAGGAAAAATTAGTTTTTTACTAAAATGAATAGTGAATGTAGTAAAAATTAATTATCTTGGTTAAGTTAAATATGGGTTTACCAGGCATTAAACATAAATGATAAGAGTTAAAATTACATATTCACTTTTCTAAAAACTATTGGTTAGAAGTATTTCGACAATTAGACCTTTATGATTTAATAATAGACCATTTTGAACCCCTTTGACATATGAAAAATGTTAGAGCACTCAATTCTTTTCAAAAAAACGAAGCGTGTCATCTCCCCCACTTTAAAAGGGCACTAGTATTCCTCTCTTCTTAACACATTCAAAATATTTTTTTTCAGCCAATCCCTTCTAAAATCAATTACATACTCACTCCTTCATCTAAAAAGACTTATTTTTGGCAGAATTCCACAATAAATGGTCTTTTATTGCAGACCTAAGGAGGATACATAAAGAATAAGAGTTTCTAATGAGTATGATGGAAGTCAAGACATTAGGTAAGATATTTGTTTCTCAATTTTTACTACTATGAGACACATTCCATATTAATAACATATTTTTTTAGGTGCCACATATACTTCCCATGAAATTATTTCATGATTCTTATATTTAGAAATATTGGGATTTATATATCCATTTTAGGATCACTCTTTCTGGGGGTTTACTTTTAAAATGTTACCAAGAAGGTAAGGGATTTCCGTCTTGTTTTTATTTATTGTGAGAAAAATGAAATATTCACCAAATGTTTATTTTATATGGTGTATATAATTCCATTGAAGTTACTTAATAATAATTATACATATAATTATTGGTATTTACACATCCATTTTAGGATCTCTCTTTAAGGGGGTTTAATGCTCAAAAGATACCAAATCGGTAAGGGATTTCCATCTCACTTTTACATTCTCCAAGACAAATTCCATATTCACCACATGTTTATTTTATGTTATATATATATATATAGATAAAATAAAATTTTATCAAATATTTTATTGATATTAAATTATAAAATTTCCTCATATTTTGTAAAATATTTTTATAAATAAAATATTTGGGATAAGATCATTAATTTGAAAATTTTACGGAATATTCCAGTTTTTCCTTTTAAACTGAACTATAGTATTTCAAACATAAATATTCTTATTTATATTATTTGAAAATAAAAAATTATAAATGTATTTTAGACATAATGGGATACAAATTTCATTCATTAAATATGAGGTATGTCTTGCATTTTATTGGAGTGAATGGTCCATGAAATCAAAGAAGAGTCGTATTCGCTAGATTGGACATGACTTATGTATTTTGTTCATAACATCTAAATCCTTGATTTGATTGGGCCTAAATTTGGGGATAATATTTGAGAACCAGTTTCTTGTAAATAATCCATCTGGAGTAGCATCTGGTTCATGAATTTTGTGGTCAAATAGGCAGTGCATGTTGGATTAAATTATTTGGCTAAATTTTCGCATTCTCACATGAAACATCCTTAAGCCTAGCCTCCCAACACATTATAAATTGGGTTTTTTTTTGCATTGGGGGGGGGGGGAATGGGGGTTGGGATGTGAAATATGAATTTTAGGGTAGAGGATAAGTGGTTAATCTTTAATTATACAATCATTTCAATAAGGGTATCTCTTGAAGCAAGGATCCCATCATTGAAACCTTCTTTTTCTTCTTCACATTTTGATATTTGTGTTTATGTAATAAAATAATTACTTATACTTCTATTTAATATATTTTATTATATTTAATCTAATTTTAATATTAATAAATATTACTATTTGATCTAGAAATAAAAATTAGAAATGTGATTAGGTTATACCTTTTCCATGACATTTATGAAATCAAAATGTTACTATGATGACTACACCTCCCATGGGAAAATACATTTTTTTATTAATCGATCCACCTATTAACTTATAAATTAATTTATTTTTAATAAATTAGAAACTATAATTCAAATAATATGATCTATGTATTGAGTTTTAATATAAAATGAACTAATAATTAAATTTAACACATAAAAAATACGCATGGTCGAGAATTGAGTAAATTCTGAGAGTGTGACATTAATCAGTAAAATAGAACAACACAAGATAAATTTTTAGAATTAAAAAAACTATTAATAAACTCAATTTAATCTCACTTATAGAGTGGATATGATCCCCAATTCACCATTGACCATAATCTATCCTTTGAACATAAATCAATGAATGGAGATGCAATTGCTTGTTCTGAAGCTAGCCTATAGTTTTGTTAATTTCATGATTATGGTTGAGGTAAATTATAATAGGGTTTAAGGATTAGAAAATTAGGGGATGATAATTATGAAAATTTTAATTCAAATAATAATGACTAATAAGTAAATTAATAGGTAGAGTTAGATCTATTACTCCTTTTAAAAATATTTTTTAAAAATACATATTCTCGTTGCGGTTTCTCAATAACAGTTCAAAAGAAAAAAAAGTAAAATATTATTCCAAAATAATTCTTCTTGATTTATAAATGAACCCATAGTTTTAAGAAGTGTGTTATACTCTTTAATTTTATTTTTAAAATACCTTTAATATGTTGTTATATTTTCTTCTTCCTTTGAAAGATGACCTAGGTTAGTAACTCTTCTGAACCTAATAAGTAAAAAATTACATATAATATGACAGTTACCATGACAAAAACATTCAAATTTTTATCATTTCTAGGGAAGAAATTAATTTAATCAAAAAATTAAATATATTTTTTTATTTTCATTTTATTCGTTTTATCTCTTATTTTTTTCTTCATTCCCTTTTCTTTTTTTTATTTCTCGTTTTCATGGACCATCATTTCATACATTTTTTTTATTATGGTCTACACTATTCATTTAACATTTCATTGATTTAGTATATGAACAAATCCTAATGATCTCTTCGATATTGACCTTCAGATTGGATGTATCCTTAGGACTGTAATAATAAAATCTCAGTCTAAAGTAAGTTTCAACATTCAACTAGTTGAAGAATTCCTCCATCTTTGGAACACTAAAATTGGAAACACTTCTGACTCAAACCAAAAATTTGAAGATACAGATAAAATAAATAATAAAAAACTTAATAAAAGAAGTTGATAATTTTCTGAACCAAAAATAAACTATCAACCATTGTGTATTGCATATCCAAACCTCAAATTATAATTTGAATTGAAATCTGAGTCAATTCACATTCTACCAAATATTCATGGATTATCCAATTATGATCTAAATAAAATCCATAATGAATTTAATGTATCTTTATTAACCTTGAAACCATGAAATTTCTATGAAGACCAAATAAAACTATTATCATTCCCATTTTCACTTGATAGAAAGGACACAGATTGGATTTATTATTTACAACCAAAAGATGAAACTTATTGGAATGATTTGAAACATATTTTCATGAATATATTTTTTCGAGCATTGAGGACTAGTTTTTCTTTTTGTAGGGAGATGTTTGGGATAAATTATGCATAAAAAGTGGCAATGCATGAGTACTAGGAATGATTCTAGAAGCTACGTGAAAGATTCCCACATAACCAAATTAGTGAGAAACCACTCATCTAGAACTTCTATAAAGGACTCAAACCTATAGAGGGAATCAGGTTGGATGAGGTAGCTGGAGGGTAATTGTTTGAAAATCACCTATAACTACATGCGTGTTGATCGAAAATGAAAGAACCCAAATCTTATTTTTAGGTATAGATCTTGTTTTTGGATTGTTTTTGAGGAAAATCGAAAGAAGGGGATTTTATATGTACATGTCGTGTACTTATGAGTACACGCCATGTAATCGGTTGCTGCGTACAATAGTGTATTTTCCGTCTAACGACCAAGTACATGGATGCATGGTGACCTAGTAGACTACATAAGGTGGGGGTTGGTTAAGGATACTCCCCGGTGTGTACATTAAATTAACATTCCATTTAGTTTTCTTTTTAATTGATATATTCGAGAGGGGTCAAGTATCATGTACGAAACTATCTTCTTCTCCCTGTGGTTCATACAAGAGAGTGAAAAAATGGATGACTAACTTCAAACCCCTTCTGATTCTCCATACGACCACCGATTATGACATCATTAAGTGTGTTGGAATCCTACCTGGGAGTTCTCAAAACTCATAGATCCTTTATTCCAGATTCTTCCTCTCTCTTGATTTATTCAATGTTGGATATTTTTAACATTTTTATAGATCTACGCCGATCTAGGACAATTCACGGGCTACCGTTCAAGGATATCGATCGTGAGACACCAAGGTAGGTGTTTTTTACCTTTAGTTGTTCGTATTTGGATTATATGTGCTAAAATTTCTGAATACCCAAATCTGGGGTACTGCATGTTTTGAAATTAAACCCTAGTTTTTACCTGTTAGGGTTTTGTTGATTGGTAAAGTGTAATTTCATATACGTAAGGTCTGATACCTTGTTTATGAGACACCCCATGGGTGTATTTCCCTTCATTGATTGTTTACAGTCATTTGGCCTAGAATGTATGTTGGGATTTCTATATTTTCCATGCCTTTTTTATTTGGATGGAGATGATTATTATGTAAGATGCCTGAGTTGGGATTTGATTGTGAGAGCATCCTGATGGAGGTTCATTTATTTATAATTTAAAATAATGTTGACCTTGGGGTATTGAATGTGATAGATTCCATGATTTCATCAACCCATGGGGTCTAGACCATGAGAGCATCCCATGTGGTCATTTATAATTTATTGATGTTACCTTTACTAAGAGGTATTTACTATGAGAGCTATGAAGGTGGTCATTTGTAAATGAATAGTGCCATGTTACACCAAATGGGTAAGATCATGAGAGCTACCTAGAGGGTCATTATTAAATGAATTGTAGTTATGTTCGACCTGGGGGATTAGACTATGAGAACTTTCCCAAAGGGTTGTTATTGTATAATTGAATGATTTTGATGAGTCTGCCAAGACAAAGAAGAATCTTGGAATCGATATTACTGGATTGTTTTCATGGTCTTATGAGACATCTATTTTGTTACTATTACTCAGGGGATATAGATATTAGTCTATATCCTATGATTACTTGATTAAAATGATGAATAATAATGTAATTGAATGTAATTTAAAATTAAAAGATTGTTTAGTTTTTAGTACTTTATAGTTTATTGCTTCATTTCTGCATATTACCTGTTATATATATTCACTGACATTTGAGAAAAGATCTTTTGGTGGTTGCCTACTAGGATTCATATCACACCCTATTTGGGTCATGTTTGAGACCCAATCATATTATATGGTTGCATGTATAGATAAGGTAAAGCACCCTTCCTCATCAGGTACTTGATTGTTGTTGGAGTGGGACGACATGGGACCATGATAACGATTGCGATGCTATTGGACTTTAATATAACTTATGTATTTGGTTTCGGCATTTATTTATAGCATTTTTAATAGTTTGGATATTTTCTTAGATACATATTACATAAATCATTCATATATATAATGTGGTTTCTGTTGGATTTATTTTCTGTCTTCCATTGTTTACTTTTGTGGTATTACTACTTCCGTTGTGGTTTATTATTTTTTATCCATTGTTTATACTCTGTCAATGAGGGAATAGTTTCCCCATTTCCACACCTTGGCCCTCCTTTCTTGTCTTAAGCCTTTGGAATTTAGGGAAATTCAGCTGAGGCCATGTGACCAACCGGGTACAAGGTATATTTGAGCGACACCCAGATCCAGGACATTACAAAGTGGTATCATAGGGGGTTATTTTATACTTTTCCTTATCACATGAAGTTAATAGACTGGGATAGCAAAGATAAAGATGTTTTTAATAAGTTGTGCTTGGGTGTAGCTAACTCATGTATAGGGAAAATCGAAGTTACCTCGAATATTGCAATTTTTATTTCTGGTTTTGCAATTTTTATAGATGATTTGATTTCACTGTTGGGTGATTCACTTATTTTTAGCTATTTTGAATGATATAATTGTGGTTCTATTTATGTTGAAACCTAATGAGATAAAGCTATGACATCTCATGCATCATATAGGAACTTTTTAGAGACTCCATTTCATGCATTCCTGTCAGGCCATTTAGGGTGCATTACTGATTTTATGCTATTGTGATAGATGTTGTGATAGAAATGTATGCTGTTGTGATATATGACATGATATAAATACATTATATTTTTATAGGGTATTGGTATATGTAACATTTCATTTTAATGGATGTCATTATTTGGTCCTTGAGGTGTTATAGTGCATCTTGGAATGGAATTTGGTGGATCATGTTTGAACTTTAATTGAATTATGTTAATATGATATGATTAAGGATGCCAAACATTGATTCACATGGAGTATGGGTTCTCACAGATTAGAACATGGCATACCTTGATTTTTTTTTATGTTTTTAAGGGTTTCAAATTAGTTTCATAGGCTTACTATCTAGAAACCTGGACAACACGATGTGTGATGTTATGAAAACATTCCATTTATTCCTCTATTCGAGAAAAAAATAAATTTTCTTAAGTACATGTCGTGTGCCGTATGTACATTCCATGTAGCTTTTGATCATGTGACTATCTTTGTGAGCAGAGATATGGGTTTGATAAACATATTGTAGAACATTACATGTACTAGGAGTACACACCGTGCTGTAAAGGACCATGTATCCGACCATGTGATGAATGACATGGGGGGATGAAAATTGGGTTCTACCTACCATGTAATAATCGAACATGTTTCTGGCCATGTTACAAATGACACAGTTGGATGGAATTTTTGTGGTACATGTTGTGTCTAGAGTGTGCACTCCATGTAGTGTTACACCAGCTGAACCGTGTAGTAAAATCCATGTTGAAGTAGTTGGGCAAGAGGGAACATTCATGTACAAACTATATCTCATTAGGAACACACCGTGTGTTTGGGTTGTTACACAAAATGGTTGTAAGAGTTACACACCCATCAAAAAAATTTACGGGAATACGCCATGTAGTAGATATACGCACTGTGTAACCCTGTTTCACAAAACATGAATGATTTCCTTACCCCTTTCCATTATAGAACTTCTAGTTTTCTCAGTTTTAGATTCAGATCTGTTTGATACAGGGGCTTCCCATAGTTTTATAACTATTTCCATTGTGGAGATCCTTGAGATCTGTATATTTATTTCTGATGATTTTATGATTATAGACACTCTGTTGGGTATTAGGAAGGATAGTGTATGTCAGTTCAAGGAGTACCCTCTTGAGGTTGGTGGGTGTCACTTTTTTGGAACCTCTATGTTTTAGAGATTAAGGGTTTCAATTTCATTATCGCAATGAACTGACTTGTCACCATTCAGTCCTTTGTTGATTGTTATCATTGTATGGTGATTTTCACATCACCAAATTGTCGGTATTTTCTACACAAGGGTGAATGGGATTCCAAGAGAGTAGAGTGGGACCCGAGAATCACGAGTTGGGAGGAATTATATCCCAGATTTCTATTTTATATTTTGATAACTAGGGGAATTCATTGATAGGCATTTCTCCAGGTGTGGATTGTTTTAGAGATGTCTTTATAGAAGAATTTTTAGGTTTACCTCTATAGAGAGAGGTAGATTTCTCTATTGAGCTTGATCCATGAGCGACACCGGTGCCCATTCCTCCAAATAAGATGGCTACATTAGAGATACAAGAGCATAATAAGTAGTTATAGGAGTTACAAGAAAAGTGTTTCATCCAAACTAGTACTTCCCCTTGGGGTTCACCTATCCTTTTTTGTGAAGAAGGCTGATGGTACCCACATAATTTGTGTGGATTATCGGAAGCTGAACCAGTAGATGGTCAAGAACCGATATCCTTTGCCATGTATTGATGATATCATTGATCAAATTCAAGGATCCCAGGTGTTCTTGAAGATTGAATTGAGATCTATTTATCATTAGTTTCACATTGGACTATCATATATAACTCTTACAACCTTTTGGAGAAGGTATGGTCTATAAAAGTATTTGGTTATGTTTTTTGGTCTCACAAATGCACTGATAGTTTTCATGGCACTAATGAACCGAGTGTGTCATCCTTACTTTGATTATTTTGTGGTATTCTTTATGGATGATATCTTGGTGTACTATCACACTTGACATGACCATGCCATCCATCTTGAGAGAATATTGATCCCACTGGGAGAGCATCATTTATATGATAAGATCTCAAAATTCTACTTTTGGATAGACCAAAATCACTTTTTGGGTCATCAATATCAGAGACAAGAATATCTGTAGACCCTGAGAAAGTGAATGTGATTGTTTCCTGGGAGTAGACAAATAATGTTTTTGTGGTACGAAGTTTTATGGGGATGGATGGTTACTACATGTTCTTTAGTCAGGACATTTCATTAATAGTAATTCCACTGAAGAGCCTGACTAAGATGAGTGTCAATTAATTGTGGACAGATTCACGAAATTTATCCTTTCTATAGATGAAAGAGAGATTGAATTCAGCACTGATACTAATTTTCCTTGAGTAAGGAAAGAGTTACATAGTTTATTATAATGCATTGGGTATCAGTCTAGGCATAGTGCTTATGCAGGTGGAAGGAGTCATTATGTGTAGGTCTTGGAAATTGAGGCCACATGATAGGAATTACTCAACCCACGATCTCGAGGTGTCTGTTGTTGTGCATTCCTTGAACTTTTGGAGACATTATCTTTTGGGGGAGTATTTTGTGGTGTACGCTAACCACAAAATCCTCAAGTATATCTTTACTCAAATTGATCTGAATTTGAGATAACAAAGGTGGGTTGAATACCTTCAGTCTTTTAACATTGAGCATGCCTACAAATCTGGGAAATTCAATACAGTGGCTGCTGATTTGAGTAGGAGAACTCAGATACATGAAATCTAGGATGGCAGTAGTGAGTGGAATCTTATGGCTATGTTCTATGAGATGAATTTAGAGGTTCATGAAAAATAGTGGAAGACATTTTTTTCTTCTATAGTTGTTACCTCTATTCTACAAGATCAAGTGAGAATGAGGTAGATATCATATTTCAAATGCCAATTCTTATAAGAGAGTGTAAAAGACGAGGAACCTACTTCTGGGTGGACAGTAAGCGATGATGAGGTTTTACATTTTCATCGGCTCATATGGGTGTCCTCAGACATACATGAGGAGTTGATGAGATATTTTCATTCCTCAATATAGGCATTAAATCTTATTGTCACCAAGATGTATCGAAATTTTCATCGATAGTATTGGTGGCCAGGTATTAAGAAAGATGTTGCTAGTTTTTTAATGAGATGATCCACCTCTTAGCAGGTGAAGGTAGAGAATCAGTGACTGGTAAGTCTATTATAGTAGTTACTGGTTCCTGAGTGGAAGTGGAATGATGTCAGGATGGATTTCCTGATGGGTTTACCAAGGTCTCCCAAAGGAAATTATGTTTTACAGTTTATTGTTGAGAGGCTCACGAAGGTTCCACATTTATTACCGATCAAGGAAACCTTCAGTGTTGATGAGCTTGGGAAGTTGCACATCTAAGAGATTTTATATTTGTATGAGGTTCCACACTCTATCGTTTCAGACTAGGATTCCCAGTTTAATTCGTGTGTCTGTAAGGGAATATAGAGGGCTTTGTGTACACTTGTACTTATGAGTATAGATTAGCATCCCCAGATAGATGGCCAATCCAAGGGAACAATTCCGGTTTTGGAGGACAATCTTCGAGCATTTGTACTATATTTTAGGGGCTCTTGGTAGAGACACATACCCCTGATGGAGTTTACCTAAAACAATAGTTTTTAGGGAATGATTTAGATGGAACGTTATGTGGATTTGTACAGTAGGCCATGCTGATCACTTATATGTTGGATGGAGGAAGGAGAGATAACTATGATGGGTCCACATATTATCCAGGAGACCACTGATTAGGTGGAGTTGATTCAAAAGAGGATGGATACTACATAATCTCACCAGAAATCTTATGCTAATCGACAGAGAAGACCTTCGGAGCTCGAGGTTAGAGATTAGGTTTTCTTATGTGTCACACCAAGGTTTGGATATCAGAGAATTAATAGACATTGGAATCTTTCACTGAGATATGACGGGTTGTTTGTGGTTTGGGAGAGAGTTGGGCCAGTTGCCTATCTATTCTAGTTACCTAATAGGTACCAGGATGTGCACGATTTCTATCATGTTTCTCAGTTATGATGTTACTTTTCAGACCCATCTAAAAATTTTCAACCTGAGGAGGTTGAGTTGGAGGTGGATTCATCTTTCAAGAATCACCCTATTGGGACTATGGATCACATCATTAAGGTTCTCTGTGGCTGGTCTATTCTTATAGTATGGGTGATATTGTATCATGGGTGAGTGTAGGACGAGACTTGGGAGAGGGAGGTCGATGTGCGATCGCAGTGGCTAGAGTTTTGTGAAGTTTCTTCTTCACCACCATTGGAAGGGAAATTAAGGGATGAATTTCTTTAAGGTGGGAATTTTGTAAGAACCTAGTTATTCTTTTTAGGTATGGATCTTGTTTTTAGGTTTTTTTTGGAAATGGAAGTGAAGGGGGTTTTCTAATTACATGTCATGTACCCGGTTTCCGCGTACAACCGTGTAATGGTTGTGTAATGACTGAGTACATGGTTGTATGGTGACCTAGAAGACCACTTAATGTGGGGGTCAGTTAAGGCTACTATACGACATGTACATTAAATAAACGCACAATGTATTTTTCAATTTAATTGATTCATCATATTGGGGTCACGCCTCATACCTAGAACTGTCTTCTTCTCCCCGTGGTTCATACATGAGATCAATGGAATGACTGGTGAACTTCAAACCCCTCCCGATTCTCCATCCAATTTCCGATTGAGATGCCGTCAGGTGCGTTGGAATCCCACCCGTGAGTTCTAAAAATTTATAGAGACTTTCATTATGATTATTCTTCTCTTGTGATTTAGTCATGGTTGATATTTTTACCCTTTTTGTAGATCTATGTGGGTTTAGGCCGATTCAAGGGCCGATATTCAAGGAAATCAATGGTGAGACATCAAGGTAGCTAGTTTGTGCCTTTCATTGTTTATCTTCAGATTATATGTTCCAAAAGTAATGCATACCCACATTTGGGGTATTGCATGTTTTGAAATTAAACATTGGTTATCACCTGTTATATTTTGGTTGATTGATAAAGGGTAATTGTATATGTGTAAGGTTAGAATCCTTGTTTATGGGACACCCTGTGGGTTCATTTCCCTTGATTTATGGTTTATGGCTATTTTCTATAGAATGACTATGAGGTGTGCCGTGTTTTCCATGCCTTTATTATTTGAATTAAGTCAATGATTATGTAATATGCCTGATTTATGCATTGTGAAGGGTTGACCATGGGGAATTGACTACGAGAGCTTCCAAATGGAGGGTTATTTATTTATATTTTACTAAAATGATGACCTAGGGGTATTAACCATGGAAGAAGGCAGGTAGTTATTGAACAAGGGGTTTAGAACGTGAGAGCTTCCCAGGTGGTCATTTATAATTTATAGATGTTATGTTGACCGAGTGGTATTGGCCATGGGAGCTTCCTAGTGTTTGTTTTTAAATGATTTGTGTCATGTTAGACCAAAAGGGTTAAACCATGAGAGATACCCATAGGGTCATTAATAAATTAATTATTTTTAAGTTATACTAGGTGGATTAGACTGTGAGAACTTTCCCAAAGAGTAATTATTGAATAATTGAATGATTGTGACGAGTATTCCATATCGAAGTACAATCATGGAATCGATCTTACTTGACTATTTAGATAGTCTTCTGAGACATCAGTTTTTTTACTATTACTCAGGGGATCTAGATCATACACTAGATACTGATATTATATGATTCAAAGGATGAATAATAATGTAAATTAATGTAATTTTAAACTATAGGATTGTTTAATTTTGAGTACTTCATTGTTTATTGCTTGATTTTTACATATTAACTACTATATATATTCACTAAAAGTTAGGCATAGGTATTTTGGTTGTTGCTTTTTGGAATTAGTCTCACACCCTATTTTTGTCATATTTTAGACCCAAACAGATTATATGATTGTAGGTATAGATAAGGAAAAGTTCCCTTCCTCATCAGGTACTTGATTGATATTGGAGCAGGTGAGCATGGGAGCATGGAGGCTTATGATGTTACTGAAGTTTTCTATTTCTTTTGAATCTGGTTTTTTATTTCTTTCCATCATTGTGACTTGTTTGGCCATTTTATTAGATACATATTATATGCATATATATATATATCATAGATTCTAATGGATTTAATTTCATTCTTCAACTTTTTAACTTTTGTGGTATTACTGCTTCTACTATGGTTTAATATTTGTTATTCACTGTGTATACTGTACCAATGTGGAAATAGTTTCCTGATTTCTACACCTTGGTCCTCGCTACAAGTCGGTAACCTTTTTCATTTTAGAAAATTCACTTGCGGTCATGTGACCAACTGGGTACGAGACACATTTATGTGGAACCCAGATCCGGGACGTTACAGACAAGATGTCACAAAACTCCCTATATCATGGTGATCAAGGTTCACCACATGATAAAGGAGAACATCAGTTAATTACTTCTCTTGAAAGTCATTTAACTAAAACCATGTTGGAAAAATTAAACACTATGGTAAGATAAGTTTCTCTGGATCAAAATAAATACCAACCCACTACTATGAGGCCTTATGGAATTTTTACTAAAATAGACCACTAAACTGACTGTTTTCCCCAATTATAAGAGATATAAGATTAGGTAGTTGTATTCCATGGGAGACCATATCTTCATATAAAACATCCATATCCCCAGAAGAAGTGTGATTCCTTTTCACCAACATACATCCAATAATGGAAGGATTAATTGAACTTGAGTTATGGCTCTGTACAATAATAAAGGCCACATTTTTAACAAAATATCTAGTATCCTTTTCCTTACCAATAGGGTTTCCAAAAACCCTGAAATAAATTTGAATATCAAGCATAAATAATAAAACAAAATTGAATTATAAAAAAAGTAGATTCTAAAATTTATTATCTTTTGAAAAAAAATTTTCTTAATCAATAGAATGAGATAAAGAACCACAGTTCGGAGTTAAGGGATTTGAAGACACAATTGAGACAGATATCTACTACCCTCCATGAACAGGTAAGTATGAAATCTAGAAATATAACTTCCTAGACTACTCTAAATCACAATGGGAATATTAACACCATAAAAATGAGATGTGCGGAGAAAACCACTGATACATCTATTGATATTGTTCCGTTGGGATTCAACTCAACTTTGGAGAATCCCCATTCAAGATCAGCTAATGATAAGCCCAAGCACAAAGGAAAACATAAGAAAAATATTTATGATATTACTCCTAAAACCCTTCTATTTTCAAAGAGTGTTATGAAAACCAATAACTTGGATTAAGTTTCTATAATGAAGATGGTTTTAGTTACCTTCAATCATGTTCTGATCAACATCTCTATAGTAGTAGTAATTAAGAAAATCAAAAGGTATGCCAAATTTTTAAAAGGACATTTTTACAATCAAAGATGGATCAAGGGAAATGAGAGGATTGGTCTTGGAATTAATGTTTCATCACTTATTACAGTAACTCAATCAATGCCAACAATGTGCATGGATCGAGGGACATTCACTATCTCATTCACCATATGGGAGTTACACTTTTATGATGCTTAATTTGATTTTGGAGCTTCCATAAATTTGATACCTCACTATGTATTCTCTTCTTTGTTGGTTGGTGAGTTTATGATGATGATAGTAGGGGGGTTTTGGTGAATAAAGACATAATATATCAAGTGTGAGTCTTTGAGGATGTACTGGTTTTGGTATGTGGCATGAACATTCCATCTGATTTATACATTTTTAACAAAGAGTATGATCAGGTAAATTCCTATGATCCCATTATATTAGGTATTTCCATCCTTAAAACTATAATAAAATCATAAATATCAATGAGGTTATACTTTATATAGAGTGTAGATATGTTGCTATGATATTTAATGTTATGTAATACATGAAGTACACCTCATAAGACCATTCTATTTTTGTTATCACCCATTTTAAACCACAAAGTAAAAACCCCAGGGATTTTGATTGTCCCGTGATTTCAAAGATTATGATAATTGATTATATTTTGATTTATAAGAGAACATACACAACTATTTCTAATAAAAAACACTCTCTTAGTTTTGTTTTTTATGTGTATTCATATTCAGATCATGATAATTTTCACTCTAATTTTGACATGGCTATAGAGTATACTGATGATCTAATGCATTATTCTCTGATATTGATGATTTATATTCTGATAATGATGTTTATCATGAACATATTTCAATTCCTTCAATGTCTCCTTTCATAATGAACTACCATCATTGAAACTCAATCCGTTTACATAAAATAGTAAATACTCATACTTTCTTCATGGTGAGAGATTACTTATCATAATTTCTAACAAGACCCCTTTTGAAAATGAATAAAACCATTTGAATATTTTGAGGGAGAATAGTAAGGAAATCTGGTTGAGCTTGGATGACATATCGGTGATTATCCCTTCCATTTTCATGAATATGATTCTTTTGGATGAGGGGGAAAAACTATTTAGGGATCCATAAAGGTGACTAAATCAAACTTTTATGGATGTTGTTAAAAAATTAGATGAAAAATTTCTTTAGGAAGGTATAATTTACCCATTTCAAATTCCCAATGGGTAAGTCCTATTCAGGTTGTGCCAATGAAGAGTGGTGTACTATTTTTATAAATGAGAAAGAGTAATTAGATCTAGGGGGGGTTCAAAATAGTCCTCAAGTATGTATTAATTATAGAAAACTAAATCAATATGCTTAGAATAACTATTTCCCCCATCAACTAAGTGGTCAAATGATTGATATAATGTATGGTAAGACAAACTATTGTTTCATGGATGGATTTTATGGATATTATCTGGTTCTTATAGAATTAAAGGATCAAGAGTAGAAAACATTCACTTGTTAATTCAGAACATTTTCCAACCGACAGAATCCAATTGGACTATGAAATGACCCAGGTAACTTTCTTAGATGCATGGTGAGTATTTTTTTCATATTTCATTGAGACCTTCATGGAGGTATTTATGGATGATTTTATAGTGTATTGATCTTTAGTTTAGGAATGTTTTCAAATCATTGTATTAAGATGTATATAGTCTAGAACATTGAACATTGTCATTTCATGGTTGAGCCTGTCATATTCATAGGGTACATAGTCTAAAAACATGATATATAGGTAGATATATCTATGTTAGATTTTATTTAATCTGTACCATAACCTTATTTTGTGTGTGATGTTTGGTAATTCTTATAGAATGCATGATTTTATCGACACTTCATCCAATATTTCAGTAAGATCACTCAATCATTATTTTTATTGCTTCAAAAATATATTGACTTAATTTTTGATGATTCGTGAAGGGTGTCATTTGATGAGATAAAGAAGTGGCTGACCACTCCATCAATCATACATCCCGCACAATGGGACCTTCCATTTGAGATTATGTGTGATTTTTCCAACATTGTGGTTTGATCATTCTTATCACAAAGGGTGGGGGGATGATTACATGTGATTTCCTATACTTTGATGACATTGTATTTGGCCTAATAAATCTAAAAAACCATGGAAAATGAGTTTCTTTCCATCAAATTTTCTTTAGATAAATTCATTTCCTATTTATTGGGATCAAGCATTTGTTTTTTTTCTGACCATAGAGCTCTATGGTACCTCTTAGAGAAGCCGTATGTGAATTCCAGGCTTATCTGATGGATTATCCTTCTTAAAAAATTCAATATTGAGATAATGGAAAATAAGGGTTCATAAAACATGGTGGCAGACCACATGATTAGTATTAACCACACACTAGAGGTAGAAACCTTAGACTAGGTACCACTTCTGGACTCTTTTATCGATGAGCATCTTTATGCACTCTTAGGTAAAAATCCTTGTTATTATGATTTATTTAACTACGTTTTTCTCTAAAAAATCCATAAAAATTAAAAAAATATCAATTAAAATAATAAAGATTGATTATAGGGTTTTTGTATGGGATGATATATACCTTTGGATAATGTGTAGTGAATAAGTTATTATGAGGTGTGTTCCAAATCATGAGTTTGAGTTTGTTCATCATTTTTTCCATACACATTCATTTTGGGGACACTTTAGACCCAGATAGATTTCTGGGAATGTATTTGAAATTGTAGTATATTATCATACCTTATTTCATGATGCTCATATATTTTTTATGTTGTGCTCTTATTTCTAACCTAATATAAACATTTCAAGGAGACCCATGATGCCCCAATAATCTATATTAATATTTGAGATTTTTTTTGTATGGGGATTTGATTTTATAGGTCGTTTCCTAAGTTCATTTGGTTTTTTTGTATATTTTGGATTCTATTGATTATGTTAGACAGTGGGTTGAGGCCAAGGCCATAATGACTGATGATTATCATTTTGTAGTGGATTTCGTCAAGGCTCATATTTTCTATAGGATAGGAGTTCCAAAGTCCATCATCCATGACATAGGGACACACTTTTTCAATCATAATTTAGATTCCCTACATTAGATGTATTGGGTGAAACAAAAAACATCAATAGCAAAACTGCCCCCAAAAAATGTCAAGGATGAGGCTTCCAATTTTTAGTTGAAACAAACTTTAGAGAAAACTATCCTAAAAAATAGGAAGGATTGGAGATAGCCCTTTTATGACACGATTTGGGATTATAGGACAACATAAAATAAACCCATAAGTATGTCCTCATTAATATTGTTTTTTGAAGTCATGTCATCTCCCCATTGAATTCATGTATCGAGCATTTTGGGAAATAAATAAATGAAAGATAGATTTGGCCTAATATGGAACTCAATGAAAGATACAAATTAAATAGCTTTAGGAGATTCTATTGTCATCATTGGATAATTTGAGGCTATATAAGGAATGTTATAAAGCATATCATGATTGAATTATCCGAAAAGAGAGTTTCATGTAGGGGAGAACATCCTACTCTAGAATTAATGACTGAAGGTGAATCCCGATGAGTGGCATTATCTATGGTTAGGTCCTTAAAATTTATCTAATGTTTTTCATAATGGTGTGGTGGAGATCAAAAAAGAGGACACATAAAGGAGCTTAAATATCAATGGGAAATGTTTGAAACAATATATTGAGGGATATCCTAATGATGTAGTTGATATAATCACAATACAGGAACCCATAATCACATGAGAATATCAGGATATTGCAAACCCTTTCACTTTTATATTACATAACATATTTAATATTCTAAATTTCATGTAAACATATCATATAATATGTACACATTGAGAATAATGCAATATTTTATGTGTGGGGAAGGGAAAAATAATTTGGGGAAGCTTGTTTTTTTTCATTTTTTTTGTTTTTATGTGTCTTATTTTCTTTTAAATTTTCTATGAAAAAACAAAAACGTATTTAAAAAATCATTAAAAAATCATGTAACATTATCATTTACATGTTGAACATATGGAAAAAAGAATGTTTTTAAAATTTATTGGTAGCATGATAATAATAATTATGATTTCATCATTAAGGGTATATTTTTTAAAAAATTTATGTCATTGATGATATTTTATGTTGTGTCATTATAAAATTTTTTGTTTTTAACACCATTATTCGTGGTATTTATTCATCGTAAATTGTGTCATTGATTTCGGTAAAAAAATAATGTAAACATGACTTTAATAATATTTCCCAATCAATTGAAGGTATAACCAAATTAGTAAAAATATTCATCTTATATTAATGGTTGGTATATTCATTCATTTCTCTTATGATGAATTTCATTATTGTATTGAATTGACCAATGCATGTTTACTTGATATCCCAAAGTTATATTCCCTAAAAAATGAAAAATCAAAAGTAAAAAATCTAATAAAAAATCTCAATAAAGAGGGGAGTGATGAAATATAAAATAGGTGGGGATATCTAGGTCGGGTGCTTAAGGTTTGAAATTCAGGAAAGCATAAGGAAGTGGGTCTTGGTATTTTATTGAAAAGGAATAAATAACAGGTTCAGTGAATTAAACTAGGTAATAATAATTGTTTTACTCTTATGATACACATTCCATATTCACCACCTATTTCTTTTATGAGTTGTATATAGAGACATTTATACATTTTTTTATCACGAACATATTTTTTTTAATGAAATATTAAATTTCATTTAATGTTATTCTTTTATGGGTATTATGATTCAAGGTTACTGAAGTGACAATGGTTTTATATTATAATCTCATTTTTTATAGGGATTTTTTATGATTAAGTCTCCAATGTTGAAATATCATGATCTATCTATCAAGAATTTTCATTAAATTTTTTCTCCCTGAATAATTTCATTAGAATAATGGTTTTCCCTTCATTTTACTCTATGTAATCATGGGTTCAAATAACTTTGTTTTTATGAAACATTTTCTATTTGGTTTAAACCCTTTTGTTAAAAAAACATGGGTTTCTATAATTATTTTACAAAGTGTTTTTTTCAAATCTCAAAAAGATATTTTCCTCAAGAAATGTTTTAAATTATTTTTCAAGCCTCCATTATATTTTCTCATTGTTATTTTTGAATAAAATTATTTTAAAATGTTTTATATTTTCAAAATTTATTTCCAATGAATTTATATATTCCTCAATAAATGTACCAAGTAATCTTTCAAAATTATTTTATATCTATGATGACATCATTTGTAGTGACCGAGAACCCAAAAGCTCGGATCTAGTGTCTCATATAAATTATATTGTCATGATTATAAGGAATCAATCCCCAAATGACCAATGCGTTCAGTAGTATTAGATAAATAGATACATAAATCAGAATTGTATTACAAAATGATACATTGATTACAACATATATTATTTATTTTTAAAAAATAAATATCATCAAAGATAATTATAGTTCATATTTTATATTCCTACATATATTTCATTAAACATTTCTTGGATTCCATGGGAAAAATGATAGTAAGGGTAAGCACAAATAGCCAGTAAGGGCAATGTATAGTGGAAGCAATAATGAATCTATGAGAATAGTCAATATGGAAAGATAAATAACTGAAAGTACATGAAATTAAAATTACTAAATAAAGTAAAATAAATATTTAAAGGTATGAAAAAAGACATTTCATTAATCAATAAACATAAAAGAATTTTATCCATAGATATGTCGACGTAAAATCTCATGGATGAATAATAACTAAAAATAATAAGAAATAAATTCCCAATTTTTGGATGCCATGTTTCCTAGGTACATGGAACCAATACAGTCAAGATATTTTCACACATGGTTTAACTATTGGGTAAATACACATCTATGATGTATATCAAACTGTTTTATATCATGATACTACTAATGCATTGAAGGGATTTCATTAACTAGTCCCCAACCCATGTCTACCTATCCAATGAATTATTCATATTGAATAATAAATAAATAATATTCCTTATAAAATAACCGTATTGAATAATAAATAAGGATTTATACATAATTCCCCCAATTAATCAAATTAATGACAAACTAGGCACCAAATGTAAAATGGTATACATTTTAGGCAATAGTAATATCCATAAAAAATGAAATGGATAATAAGTGTAAATTCAATTTTTAATGATCATAGGATATTGAATACTACAAGGTGACTAAAAATTAAATCCTGGAATTAAATGTGAATACAATACTTGTCCAAATACATAATAAACCATCTAGAGGAATAATTAGGATGGAATCAACACAAAATTCCCAGGTGGGGTAAAATAGATGGTTTTTGTCGTTGATGAAATAAAATAACAAATTTTAAAAATATTATTGGGGAAAATATATTTTACATAAAAAAAATTATGAAAATAATTTTAAATGAAAATACCTTTTAAATATATATATTTTTGAAATATTTTAAATTTGAGATAGTGGCTTCAAATAAATGATGGCGGATGAATCCGTATGTTTCATACGAGGTAAAAAGGATATTCCTTTTGTATTGTAAAAGGGTATAAAATTATTTGTTTGGAAAGAAACCAAAATAATCCTTCGAAGAGATTCGAATAAGAAAAAAAAAATTAAAAATTAATTTTAAATATTATAGGGTAATTGAATAATATTCTTGTAAAACTTGTTTTTTGGAAAACATGGGTTTGAATATATTTCTAACTGAAGAGAAGGTAAGTTTAGGCTTTCTAAAAAACACATTCTTAAAAATATTATGTACCAAAGATTAAATAATGTTACCAATACGTGATTATACCATGAAATAAAAGGAGATAAATAAACTCAAGAGTTTTCTTGAGAGATGGATCATGAAATCTCATTGATGAAATCATAGTAATAAAAAATATCGAAAAAGTAATGAGATTGTCTCAATAAATTCTTATAACTTGGTAACTTGGGTCATACTCTCCATGTAAGAAAGGTAAATTATATTAAGAATATAATATATTTATAAAATTTATATTAATGAAATATCATGTAAAATATAAATATATTCAACTCGAAAAGGTGTTTATGTGCATAATAAAACATGAGTTCAAAGAAGGAAAATTGGGACAAAACATTTTACAGATTTGGTAAATTTTTAATATTAAAACCCATGAAAGAAGGAGAATAAAATTGATATGTGAATAAACTTAAATTTAATTATAATATATAAAGAATATAGTCATTTAAGTACATTTACCGCACAAAAATACAGAGTGGCGAACATAACATGTACCTCATGGAAATTAAAAATAAGGTGAAATCCCATTACCTTAAATTTCATTTCAGGTGACCATCATTTAAATTGATGTATAATACATTTATGTTAATTTTATAGCTTTTTCAGAACCATTTTAATGTTTATAATAACTTTTATTTCACTTATTACAATGTTCTGTACTATACTTAAACAATTAATTTTACATCGGGTGTTTTTGACCAAATTCGGTTTATGTGTCAAAACAACTATTGTGGTAAAATATGGTCATAGGGTTCATTATATTACATATACAGAATAATGACAATGAAATTATTATTATATTTTTAAATCAATTATACTTTTAAAAACAATCATTAAATATGGTCATCAAAATGAGAATATGTTACAATTAGGGACATAGTAGGCCATATGTACGCATGAGTAACATTCCCATGGTTAAATGATCATTGTGTAAAGATGTAAGTAGCTAAAATAATAATTGAATAATAATTATATACTAAATAACATGTTATTAATTCATATATACTTATATATATATATAATTTCATGGTGTTAATGGTTTCATGGCATATCAAAGAGGTGGAAGTCCACACGTCCACGAACGATGTTATCTTTTTTAAAGTGTGTGAAGGGGTGATAATGGAGATGATATATATATATATATATATTATATTTATTGAAATTAACTTATTTCATGAATATATTATTGATGTTGTGTATTTCACTTATGTTTAATTATGACCATTCATTTATACATTCCATGTATTGTGCGAACGAATCACATCGCTTTGAGGGGGCGATAGTCCACACTTTCTCAAACGAGATTATCATATTCACACAACTTGTAAAGTATAAAGGATTGATATAAATTTAAATTTAAGAATACTAAAACATTATAAATAATATACATATGATATATAAATAGATTTCCCATTATAATGGCCATGATGATAGGCGGTAGGTAAAATTTGAACAATCATCGTTTCATGAGGCAGGAGTTTATCGTACACAAAAACAATATATTCTTTACACATCAGATGGAGGTGTGTGTATGTGTAGGTTGAAAACGTATCATGAAAAATCCTATTATATTGAGGATAATGGTTTTTTTAATCATAGTATAATAATATTATAAGGAGTTGAGAAAGGAAATGAAACTAAAGAGTTTGAGTGACGACATTACCTTTTAATTAGTTAACTAATTTTGGTTTGAAACAAAAGCTTCCATGGGTTGCATTATGCTCTAGTCAAGGATTCTAGGTCGATGGGAGGGATATTGGGAGACTATTTGGGCTGGTATTTTCCAAACTAAGGAGGTTTTAGAGGTGGAAGTAATGGGTAGAGGTGGTGGCCTTTTATAGGCAAGGAAAGGACTCACTTGTTATATTTGAGAACAAGATAGGTGTGCACTTTTTAATTCCTAAAAAATTAAAAAAACACTCATGAATGGAAATTAATTGGCTGATATATGGCCATCCAATGGGAGTTGGATTGGTTTTTAGGTCATTTGGGCCCATAAGATAAAGATTTAGTCCTTTATTAATCTATGTTTTACCTTAATAATTGTAATTAATTTTGATCACATTCACTAATATTTTTGGTCAAAAAAATTTAGTCATATTAGACATTATATATTATTCTTAATCCAAATATGGACTCCCTTTTTCCAAATTCCAATAACAAATGTGGAAGAAATTGAATTAAAATTAATTCTGCAGATGGGATGACAATGTAGGTTTTAAAGTAAAAAATGTTTCCAAATTGTCTATGTTTTGATAGTAAATTTCAATGTGAAATTGATTTAAATGACATAAATTGGATTTATTTTTAAAAATATTATATAATTAAACATTAAAACCAATTAAAATTATAATTTATCCATATAAATAAATTAGATTAAAAAGTAGTGGAATCCATGGCTTCTGGGATGGTATATGGTTTCTCGGTATTTATCCATTCAGAGAAGGTGATTCAAGGTGTAGATTCCTTCCATGGTTTTACCTTCGTGGTCTGTTGTGGTTGAATAAATATGGAGATGGGTGTATTCAAGGAGTATTTTGACTCTTGGGGTCTCTGGAACCCCATGGAGGTCTTAGAGCTATCAAGAGTGGCCTTATGCATCCACTTATTTTCTAGGGAAGGCTTTGTGATAGCTTGGGTGCACAAGGATATGAGGTGTGGATCCTATAACTTCTCTATATGTTAGTGATGCTAGGATATTCAATTAAGTAGGGATTTCCCCTTAGAGGCATTCTGGATTTGTTTACCTGGACTTCCCTTTCCATTCCAAAATATGGAAACCTTGAAATCTGTGGGGGTTTCTCTTGGATAGTTCCTCTGTGCTGATGAAAACTTGGATCATCTTAAAGCTACATCCATCCCCTTTATTTTTTAGAGATGGATCACTCAATAATCTATCCATCATGCATTCTTATGAGGTTGAGTGATGGTTTTAGGTGGTGGAAAATGATCTTTTATAACCACCCCTCAATGTTCTATGTTTTTTGTGGGTTTCATGGGCGTTCTGTGATGGTTTCCAGATGGAAGATGTCGAGGGTGGGTTCTTCAAGATCTGGCTCTCAGGATGACTAGGCTGGGGTACCGTTGTGTTTGTTACTATATTGGATGGTCATTATATCTACTTTGGAGTGGATTTCAATTTAAATTCTTTTGGGAGCCCCCACACATCATTGGTGGTTTTGGCTATGGTGGGACCTGCTGTCGTGGATGTCTCCTTGTCAGCTCCATGCTTGGATCAAAGAAACCCGATCAATTTGTTCTATTCTCCTTGCACAGACACCCGCATCTCTAGTATCATCATTTATTCCATGGATGAATCAACACAGTCCTAGGAAGACTATTTAAACATTACAAGACATATTCCAAGGTTTCCCAGTGATGTGTTTCCCCCTTTTCCGTCACTTTTTATCTCTTCGAAAATTTCCTCAGTCTTCCTCTAATGGTCCTTGGTCAGGGGTCTCTCATCATCTATCAAGGGGTTTCCATGGGTGGAGATGCTACCTGAGGGAGTTGAGAAGGAGATTCAGTCATCTCCAGGCTCTCTACAATTCCTCTTATAGGTGTCTCTTCTATAAGGTGAAATGGTGGTTAGCCAACCGTGGCCTACCTCAGAATGCAAGTTGTCTCTTCTAAAGGATCAAGAAGGTTTGTTCAAGAAGAAGGTTATCACATCGAAAATGTGATCCTCTATGGATGGGTCCTTTGGGAAAGTCACCCACTCCAGGTCAAAGGAGACATGTTTGTATCCATTTATTCTACTCTATTATACCTATGGAAAAAGGGCCTTCAAATGTAAACATTAATGATCTCTTTGATGATTTGGAATGATTGAGGCATGTGGGAACAAGCAAAGTGTGTGTTTGTGGCCTCTGAATTGAGGAAACATCATTTTTCTGTAGATGAAATAATCAATACTAAGCAGGGGTTGTGCAATATTCCTTCCCTGGATAGAATAATGGGCTTTTTGTTTACTTTTCATGGGTATCCTATTAATTCGCATACTTGGATTTGTTGGAAGAAACAGTTTTCAATGGAGGTTGTGAGTAATTTTCCATAGTGTGTCAATACCAAGATCTCCTGCAATTGGATAGAGGTTTTTTTCTCCTTTTTTTTATTATAGAATGGATCTGCATGTTAGGGTGGAGTTATAGAGACATCTGGAGTCATTTCATTGTGGAAATCTAGCATGATTTGTTGGTGGTCACATCAACCAAATCATAGAATTTTTAGAGAAAAGAGACCACTCTACCAAATCTAACAACATCATGTTGGACTTATGGGGGCTTGCATCCACTATGGGGATGATAGATTTGGGGTTCAATGGTTCTAAATACCCTTGGTGAAACAACTTAAGGGGATCCAACCGTATCAGGAGTCAGTTATACAAATGTTTCAGGAATATTCAGGTCTTGGATTCCTTCTCTAGGACATCCGTTACTCACATACCACGATCTATTTCGGATGATGTGCCGTTGAGGGTGGAACTAAAATGGAAGGTTTTTGGTTACCAAAAATTCTAATATTATAATATATGTCATAAGGATAAGAAATTCATGCATATTTTGGGAGATTTGTTGAACTGTAGGTTGGTGGAAAGGTCATGGTGCAGACTGGCCAAGCGTCTCCAATATCTCAAGGAGGATATCCAAGGATGGATGGATGATATGCTAATGATCATACTGGGGTGGATAGTATTCAGGTAGATATCGATAAACTAGAGGAGGTTCTTCACCAATCATGGGATGAGAATGGATTCACTATTCTTTGGGATAAGTGGATTGTTTTTGTTGAGTCATTTTTGGAGATTAAAAGGGTGTAAAAGAAAAGATCGCGTCTGAGATGGTTGAGGGAGGTAGACTGTAATAGTTTATTAGTTCACACATTTTTTATGTACATGATAAATATACAGATCAACCTAATCCTTGGCTGTGGAACTTTGACGTCAGACATGGAGATGACAGGTCAGATGGCGTTGGAGCACTTCAAAAGACTTCTAACTGGAGAGATACTATCCATTCTGATGGATTTACTTGAGGATAAGTAGGTTAAGTGTAAAATTCTTTCTATTCTGCATGATAGCACCCCTAGGCCATCCGGTTTTTAGGTTTCTTTCAATGTGTACAATTGGTGGGGTATTGTCAGCCCCCAAGTGGAATAATCGGTCTGAGACTTCTTCTATGGTGGTTCCCTGAATAAGAGTTTGTGTTCCCCAAGTGTGGTGCTTATTCCAAAGATGACGGATCCCACTAGTCTCATTCACTATTGGATGATTTTCATTTGTAATGATTCATATAAGATCTTTTGATCTTTGATTGTGAGGAGATTGAATGGGGTCATTCCAAGGCTTGTTTTGAGGGAAATCATGTATTTTCTAGAGGATGAAACATTTAAGTGGTGGTTGGTATTGCTAATGAACTTGTGGTTGACATCAATAAAATATCAGTGGGATCAAATGTTATTTTCCTAGTGGATATGGATAGGGAGTATAACAAAATGGAGTGGGGATTCATTATTCATATGATGCAGAAGCTTGTAATTCAGTATTGGATTTAGGACCTATGGTTTAGGATCTATTCTTCCCCATGAATCTCTATATATATTATGGGGAGGTGATTTGGTTTATTTAAGTAGGTTTGTGGTGTTCATCAGGGAGATCCTTTATCTCCGTGCATTTTTATCCTGGATCAGGATGCCTTTTCTTGACATCTTCAGAGAGGTTTGGAGGATGGTTGGTTGGACATGTATCTTAGCCAGGGATGATTGGAAGGTGTATCATATTTAATGTTTTCTAATGATATTTTAATTTTTATGAATGGAAGGCGGAGGTCCTTATGAAATATCATGGAAATTTTGTGTTCCTCTGACCGCTTAAGTGGTTAGGGTGATAGTTCAAGGTAGCCCCATGTGTTTTTATCCAACAAAGGTCCCACAAGACATTGTAGGGGAATCCAAGGTATCCACGTTTGTCAATAGAAATAGTTTCTGATTATTTACCTTGGTGTTCATATTTCTTAAGTCTATATCAAGAATCAATTCTTTGAGGATATTATTAACCATATCCTTAGGAGGATTCTCAATTGTAAAATCATGTTTCTATGGTTTGGAGGGAGGGTTACCTTGACAAACAACGTACTTACCTCTATTCTGATGCATTTTTTCAATAATTAATCCTCTTAAAGTGGTTGTTGGGAGAATGGAGAAAATTATTAATGCCTTCCTCTAGGATCCAAACCAAGTGGGGAATTCACATTGGGATTTTTGGTCTCACATATCAAGTCCCATGTAGGAAGGGGATGAGGCTTCGTCACATGAATGAATCCATGCAGGGCATGAAAGGTCAGTTGTCATGGGACATCATTATTGGGGAATCCCTTTGGGAAACATTCTTCCGGGTGAGGTATGGTGATCATGGGGATGTGACATTGGCTCATGCTGCACAACCCTCACATATGTAACAATGCATTTTATCACACCTAGAGGTTCTTTGTGGCGTGGCTCAATGGATTATCGAAAAAGGTGAGGAAAGCTTTAGGAAAAATAATTAGGTGGGTGAGAGGATAAATTTTACCATCTACCCTTCTCTATATATTTATTTTTGGAGGCTAGTTGGTAGCTCAACTTCATTTGGCCAGTTCTTAATCCTAACCAATAGATGGTTTTTTAGGGTATTATCTTGAGTGATGAGATATAATAATGCTACATCATCGGATTGACTTCAGGGAGGTTTTTCTATTGGGACTATAGAAGGATTATGCAAGTCAAGCATGCCCACGATTAGTGGTCAGTAAATGTGTGGTGCAATGACAAAACTATCAAGATGAATTTACTTATTTGGAATATCAGAAACAAGGAACTTACAATGTTCAATAACATACAAAGGAAGGGTATTCCATTGACCTCTCATTGTTTCTAGTGTGAGAATCCAAGGGTGGAGTTGGCAATGCATCTATTTTTTTAGAGTAGTTGAGCGGATTTTATTTTTTTCTTCTTCCCTCCCCACCCACACATCGACAGTGAAAAATATGATATAAATGGTTTATTGAAATATTAGTTTCATGTCTTGGATGGTAGTGGAATGGAATGGAAAATGAGGGTTGTTACTATCTCATCCATCTATTGAACCATTTGGGAGGCCAAAAATCATGCTTGAATGGGTTCTCCTTATTAGTTTTTGTTTTGTGAGATGAGGCGTAGGGTGTTGATTACAATGTTGGGTTTTAAAATAAACGGGGATAGATCTCTAGTGCTTTTTATATATCAGGTATATCTTTGGGGGTGGAGAAGTTTGAGCTTCTTTCTGATTCTCTAATTTTTAGGGGGCAGAGTTTTCATGTTGATGAGGTTGAATTAGACTCTAAATTCCTAGTTACGTTGATCCAAGGTACTTATGAGGTTCCATGGGACCTAGTATACTTGATTCTAAAATTAATTAGGGAGACAAGTCATGGTCATATTTTTCATCATAGTTTGAGGAAGTTGAACTTCATTACAGACTCACTTGCCCACATGAGAAGATAGGGAGAGGATATTGTTGTTTATGATAATCTGGGTTCCCATCCTTTGGAATGTAAGGTTTTTATCAAAGTTGATTCCCTTTCCCTACATCACATTCAACCCCCTTAAGGGTACTTCATGTTTCTACTGCTATGGATTCTATAGGGGCACTTCTTTTTGATAACAATGTTTTAGTTATTATTTATAACTATTCGTCAGAAAATAAAATTACTCATTAAAATATTAAAAAAATACCATATCCTATTTATTATTTTTCATTTTTAGTAAAATAGTTTATTTTTACTTATAAATTTTATAAAGGTATCAAAATTATTATTGAAAATGTATTCTCCATTAAAATGCAATAAAAGTTCCTTTATAAAAATATAGGGTTTTACGTGTAAAATAGGGTGTGTTCTTATATTATGCATATGAAAACTAATGAATAAATATCAAAAATATTTGACAGAATATATAAAATATATATATCATTATAATAATTAACTAATTGTAATTAATTTAATTTATTATGATAAAACAACTTTGTGAGCAACAAATGGTTTTATTTAAAACATTCTGTTTATATTCAATTGGTTCATATATTAATTTCTAATTAATTATCAACTTATGAATTGATCTTATATTATTATGAACCATATATTTTCATAAGTTAGTTAATTATATTCATAAATTCTAACATAATATCTAGGTTATGTCATATTATATTAAATAATAATATATTAATAATACATTGTTATTTGGTGAAACTCGGTCTTGAATGTAATGCAAGCTATTGAGAAAAGTTGCTCTTGTATGAAATGCAAGCTATCGAAGAAGGTATATTTTGCGTGTAACATAAAAAAAGCAGTGTTTCATGCATTGAAATATATATAGAATATATTTTAAATAGAAAATATATTATAACATATTAGGATATTACTGTATGTGCTTGGTGTCACTTTTCATACATGCTATAGAATACAATGTTCTTACTTTTGTTTTTGAAGGTGTCACATTCATCCAACATTATTTAAATTGAATCCTCACAATTTAATCGTGATCTTGGTGATATTTTTTACCATTCCTATTTTGAAGGCCCCCATCATGAGAAGGGTTCATAAAACATATTCTAGAAAAGAGATAATGATAAGTACAAAGGTCACATTGAATTCCATGTAACTAGGTCTCTATGTAGGAGAACATCCATTAAATGTAGAGATAGATACATAGAGGAAAAGTGTAAATATTTGTAGGGATTGAATGAGGTCATAAATCATAAACAAGTTAAAGATCAAGGAAAATTTGAGGGCCTCAAAGCCATAACTCTTTGATTATTTAGAAGGCCATCGAGTCAACATAAATTTAGGTATTAGTGAAAAAATTATTTCTATGTCATTTTACTAATGTTGGGTAATACTTTTAATAACCAAGAATATAATGAAATATTTTTACATGATAGGTTTCATTCTCATATGAACAATCCTAATTTTTTTTTGGGCTTCGACCAAATTATAATTCATCCCTTCAATCCCAAAAAATTATTACCAACAATGAGTTTTTTTAATGAATGAAGCACTAAAAGTAACTTTTAAAGGATCATAAGGCCTATAAAAGAGTAAAACGTCTTAATATTTGTCATTAAATATCTCCCAAAATAATTATGGTTAATATATTAATTTATAATCCACAAAAGTGTTCTTACTGGTTCATCATTAATATTTTTTTGTTAAAATTTTTAACTAAAAAATGAAAATTAAGAAGGACACTGCGTAGGTCAGTGGTTGGAATAAAACCCTTATCCTCTTTCAGTCAAAAGATCAAGACCTGTGACCTTACTTTAATTTATTGGTTGTCACCCAGATTATAGTATGTCATTTTCTAAAACTATATTAATATAATTTCCAAAGTATATATGATGGACATCCTTGAAATTAGGTTAGCCACTAAATGGCATTTTAACTAAGGTTTTCAATAAAACCTCAATATATAAATACATCATCCACTTATTTACACATATATCCTTCCATGGTATGGAGTTTATCCTTTAGGAGAGGGCATTAAATTGAGTAATGGATTGGTTCCCCACACTAACATCAAAGAACTAGAAATGATTTCTTAGGATGAGATTCATTTCCTTCCATCATACTATTCCTTATTCCTTGGTAATCATTTGCTTTATTTATTTATTCTCCACACATAAATAATTTACTTGTTCCATTGATACACTTTCCTGGGATTCAACTTCTACACTTCTCTCAATTTTAAAATTGATCCTTGTTTTTCATAACAATCTACACCACTCTAGATCATAGAAACCTTCACATTTCTCTTATTTGATGCACTCAAGAGTGGATAAAGGTATATATTGTTAATCATATTTCTGGAAAAATAATTTGGCATAAACAAGATATCCTTCACTCCTATCAACCCATAATTTTGTTTCTCCTTTTATCTACCTTGACCTTTATGTTCGGTGTTATCTTGAATCCTTTGGGTTCCAGCCATTGACTAAAACTAGAAAGAAAAGTGTGAGAAACAACAGTCATATTGAGAAAAGTATATAATCATCTATAAGATATCTAAATAATGTAACCATATTTATAAATGTAAAATACCATTGGTTTAACAAGTATTATTCATTATCATCATCTATTCAAATCCTTATTAATGGTTTTTAATGAAAATGTGAGTTATTCTATGCATATCCACTGAGAGTGTCAAACTAGGTTCTTAGCAAGACCCATTGCCATGTACCAGGTTACCCTAAATCAGGCTCGGAACACCTTGTCAGAGTTATTAATCCTTGGTACATTAGTTCTAGAACCATGTTCACTTGTTGTATCCATATATGGAAGTATTTCTATGAATACCCAAATAATCTATACAATACCAAAATTATAGGGTTTTCATCTATACTTATTCAAATTATACCTTAGGGTTATGTTCTATAATCTAGGTTTTCTTAAATCTAGTTCCCAAGGTTACTACTAATCATCAGTTGATACAAACTATAGAATCCCAGACCCTAGAAACCCAGATTTGGTGTCTGCTATTAATTAGGTTGGCATGATTACAAGGAATCAATCCCTGATGGACCGATCAGTTAAGTAGTCTTAGAAAACCATATACAAAAATTATAATTGTATTACAAATGGATACATTAATTACTACATATTTTTTTCTTCTAAACAAATTAAAAAAATCAAGGATAACTCTAATATATCCATTATATTCTTTCATATCGTTCATAATAAGATTCATGGATTCCTGGGGAAAGAAACACAATAAGGGTGAGCTTAAATGCTTAGTAAGGGAAAATTATAGTAGAAGAAATAATGAATCAGTGAGAATAGTCAACATGGAAAGGTAAATAACTGAAAATACAATCCATTTAAATAACTAGATAGAGAAAAATAAATATTTCAAGGTAATAAACTAAAATACATTCCATTAATCAGTTAACTTAAATGAATTATATCCCTACATATATCTAAGAAAAATCTCATGGATGAATAATATCTAAAATTAATATGAAATGAATGCTCAATTATTGGATGCCATGTTTCCAAGGTACATGGAACCAGTAATATCAAGACAATTCATAATATATTTTATCTATAGGGGAAAACCATCTATGGTGGATTCCGAACTACTACATCTCCTAATACTACAAATTCATTGAGGGGATTTCATTAACTGGTCCCCAACACATGTCTACTTTTCCATAGCATTATTAATATTGAATAATCAAATAAATAATATGTCTGATCAAATAATCATATTGAATGAAAAATATGGATTTATAAATAATTCCCCTATTAATCAAATTACTTCTAGAGGAAGCACTGTATATAAAATAGTATACAGTTTAGGAAATATTAATATCCATGATAAAAGAAATGGATAATAAGGGGAAATTCAAGGTTCAAAGATCATAGGATATAGAATACACCAAGGAGACTAACAATGAAATCAAGGAAGTTAATGTGAATAATATAATTGTACAAATCAATAATAAACCATCTAGAGGAATAATAAGGACGATATAAATACAATAAAATCCTTATTGGGGTAAAATAAATGGTAACTGTCATTGATGAAATAAAATAATAACTTCTTAAAATATACTGGAGGAAAATATACTTTTTTTTTAAAAAACATTCAAAAAATAATTTTCATTGAAAATAAATTTTAAAGATATCTAAAAAATAAACCTTCCAAACTTGATAAGGAACTTTCAAAGAAATGATGGCGGATGAATCCGTGGGTGTCATATGAGGTAAAAAGGGTATTACTTTTATATAGTAAAATGGTAGAACATGACTTATTTGGAAAGTGAAAAGAATATCCTTTTAAAGATATTGGTAAAATAAAAAAAAGGATGAAAATACAATTTAAATATTACAAGGTAATAGAATAATTTTCTAGTAAATCCTTTCTAGAAAACATGGTTTAGAAAATATTTCTCACCAAAGAGAGGGTAAGGTCAGGATTTCTAAAAATCAATTTCATAACAATATTATGAACCAAATAGAAGATAATGGTACTAATACATGATTATATCATGATATAATATATGAGAAGTAAATTCATGGGTATTATTGAGAGATATATCATAATACTTCTTCGAAAAAAGCATATACATACAGAATCTCAAAAAAGTGATGAGATTGTCTTAATAAACACTTATAAATCGGTAACATGGATCATACTCTCCATGTAAGAAAGGTAAACTACATGAATCAAATAATTTCTTGAAAATATTTAAATTCATGATATATTAAGTAACATTGAAATATATGCACCTCGAAGAAGAGTTTAAGTGCATAATAAAGAGTTCAAAGAAGGAAAATTAAGAAAAAACATTTTACCAATTTGGTTATATTTTAATCATAAATCCCATAGAAGAAGAATCATAAAATGGATATGTTAATAATCATAAATTTTAGTATAATATACATAGAATAAAAACATGTCAGTATATACACCACACAAAAATAAAGAGTGGAAAACATATCATGTATCTCATGGAAATTAAAAGTGATATGAAATCTCTTTACCTTGAGTATCCTATTTGGTTAACTTCCATTAAATTTATGTATAACAAAATTTATGTTAAATTAATAATTTTTTCATAATATTTTTCATGTTTATATATACTTTTATTTCACTTATTACCATGTTCTGTGATCTATTGAAATAATTAATTTTACATCAGGTGTTTTTGAGCAAATTTGGTTTATGTGTCAAAACAACTATTGTGGGTAAAATATAGTCATAAGATTCATTATATAACATATAAAAAATAATAAACATGAAATAATTATAATAAATTTACATAAATTATAATTTTTGTAATAAATAATTAAAAATGGTTATGAAAATGATAATATGTTACAATCATAGAGATGGTAGGTCATACGTACACATGAGTAACATTCCTATTTAAACATGATCATTGTGGAAAGATGGTTAGTAACTAAAATCATTAAATAATGATAATTATATAATATATATATATATATTGTTATTTAATCATATATACTTATATATTAAATTATGTGGAATAAAATTAATCACATCAAGTCGAGGAGGCAGTAGTCCACACGTCCACAATCGATGTTATCTCTTCTAAAGTGTGTGCAGGGGGAATAAATGAGATGATATATATATATATATATATATTGTATTTTAAAAAATATAATTATTTAATGAATATATTACTATTGTTTTTTATGTCACTTATTTTAGATAATCACGATTGATTTATACATTCCATGTATCGTGTGAACGAATCACATCCCTTTGAGGGGGTAGTAGTTCACACTTCCTCAAACGAGATTATCATATTCACACAACATTGAAAGCATAAAGGCATGTTAAAATAAAAATTAAAGAAGAATAAAATTTTATGAATAACATATATAACATATATAAATATAGTGTCCATAATAATGACCCCCATGAGAGGTGGTAGGGAAAAATTAAACAATCATCATTTCGTGAGGCAGTAGTTCGTCGTACATAAAAACAGTATGTTAATTACCCATTAGATGGAGGTTTGTTTATGTCTAGGTCGAAACCTTTTCATAAAAATATCCTATATTATTTAGGATACTGTTTTTGTTATGTAATAATATAATCATAAGTGTATAGGGAGTGGAGAAAGGAAATGAAACTAAAAATCTTGAGTGACCACATTACCTATTATTCAGGTAGCTACTTTTGGATTGAACAAAAGTCATCCCTGTATTTCTTTATTCCATAGGGTATACATCTATTTTGAGGGGAGGGAAGTTTGGATAAACCATTTGTAGGGTTTTTTTGATGTTAAGAGGTTTGAGAGGTGCAAGGATTGTGTTGAGGTGGTGGCCTTTTATAGGAAAGGAAACAAGCTCAGTTGGTATTTTTTAAAAGAAGTTAGGTGTGCACATGTTATTACCTATAAAAAGTCATAAAAAATGAATAAAACACAATAATGTAAGGATAATTTTAGATATATGTCCATAAAAGTGTTGTTGGACAAGCTTCTAGGTCATTTGGGCCCATAAGCTAAAGGTTTAGTCCTTTATTAAGATTAGTTTTACATTAATAATTGTAATTAATTTTAATCATTTTGACTAATAATTTTGTTAAAAAAAAAATTTGGTCATATTAAATATTATAAATTATTAATATTCCAAATATGGAATCCAATTTTTCAAATTCCAATAACAGAAGTGGAAGAAATTAAATTAAAATTAATCTTATAGACAGGAGGACAATGAAAGTTTTAAAGTAAAGACATATGAAAGTTTTCTATGTTTTTATAGTCAATTTCAATGTGAAATTGATTCCAATGACCTAAATTGGATTAATAGATAAAAATATTATCTAATTAAACTTTTAAACACATTAATAGTATAATTTATCCTTATAAATAAATTAGATTAAAAAGCAGTTTTGAACTAAAATTCAGTATTTTTAACTATAAATTAAAAAATGAAATGTTACAGAAAAACATAAATAATTCACCTTAATCAAATTATTATGTTTAAATTTCACATAATAATATTATTTTTAATTATTTATTTTATAAATATATCAAAATTCAAATTTAAAATGGGTTTATTATTAAAAGGTGGTAAAATTGCATTTATAAAAATATAGGGTTTTACGTGTAAAATATGGTTTGTTCTTATCTTATTCATGTAAAAACTATTGAATAAATTTAAAAAATATCTGATTGAATATATAAAATATATATTTTATTATAATAATTAATTAATTTTAATTACTTAAATTTATTAGGATAAAACAACTTAATGATCATAATAATGGTTTTATATAAATACTTTTAGTTTATATTAAATTGGTTCCTATATTCATTTATAATTAATTTTCAACCTATGAATTAATATTATATTATTATAATATATATATTTTTATATTTTGGTCAATAATATTCGTAATCAGTAACATAACATCTAGGTTTTGTCATATTATATTAAAAAAATAATATTTTTACAATACATTATTATTTGGTGAAACTCGGTCTTGCGTGTAATACAAGCTATTGAGTAAGGTCTATCTTGTGTGTAATTAAAGCTATTGTGGAAGGTATATATTGTATGTAATGCAATCCAAATTGTTTTTGCACACATTTAAATATATGTATAATCTATTTTAAATCGTAAATATCTTATAAAGTATCATGATATTACCTTATGCGCTTGGTGTCACATGTCATACACGTAATAAAATGAATAGTTCTTAAGTTTTTCAAGGCATCACATCGTTGATGTTATAAATTATTCAGTAGGGATATGAACCAAGGATTTTATTCTTATTCTTTATCTAGATTATTTATTAATAAAAAAATATTTATGAAACTTATCTCTATTAGATGGGATATGCTGTGATAGAATTATTTTGAAACCTGATTCATTTTTATGTGTTATGTTATAAGAAAATAACAAAATGATTATGAAACATTTATCTTTTCAATAGGTTAGGATATGATAAAATGTTTATGAAACTGATTTCATTTTATTGGTTATGATATGATGAATTCTTTATGATCTTGAGGCACACATTTTTATAAATTTCATTATGTTACGAGTGAGACCTATATCTACATCGAATTCATTAGGTAAATATTTATATCTCATGGGAATATTATGTGAAACAAAATTATGGACTTGATCTACTATGGAAAAAAGTTGTGTCTTGATCCACCATGGGAAATATATGGGTCCTGATCTACTATGGGAAACACATGTGTGCTGATCCATAATAGGAAATAGGTGTGTTCTAATTCACAATAGGAAACATGTGATAAGTCTTGATAGACTATGTTGATGGACTCAATATTTTACCTTAACATATGAAATGGTTTTCTATATTTATGTTGGTGCCAAAATTTTGAGTCATGAGCTTTTGATTTCTGATTTATTTATGATGATTTATTACTCTTATGGACCATGTTTTCTAAAATGATAAAGTTTTATTCAATGACTCCTATTTATGATCCATGATCGGTTTGGTATGATCTTTTCAATTTACATTCATAATCACAAACCTTTATTCTTATCTTATACTTCCATATGATATTATATTGATATATCTTTTGTTTAACCTTACTGAGCATCCAAGACTACACATTCTTATGTTTCCATCCCTAGGATTATGATTAATGGTTTAGGTAGGGTATGCTTAATAAGAGTAATATGTGAGAAGAAATTTGTGGAATATGTTGAATACATTTGACCAGTTTACCAGATTGTGTTCTATGTTTCTGAAGGCACTAAACTATTATGTTCTTCACACATTTGTTCCTCTAATGTAATAAATATTCATTTAAAAAGATTTAATATCCATTTATAACAAGAATGGGTTGATATAATTCTATAAAACATATAGGTGAGACTGATCCCTCTATTTATAGTAATTTTAATAACATTTATTCTGAAATTACCTTCACCCATTATGCATCCACTATGACCAGATTTTGGGAACCCAAGGAAATCATCATATTATAGGAATTTTTAATGAATTAAACAACATCTTCATTAATATATCACATTATAATACATCCTTATGTATGAGTTTGATTCTATATATAACCTTAAAAAATATTCTTATATCGTATAATGGGATACATCCACCTATAATGGATAGGACCACATTGCCGAATCACTAAAACCAAGTGAACTGTAAGGTAGATCATTATATAAAAAATGTTTTTGGGAAGAACATATATAATTAATATAATATGAATAAAATCTCATTACTCATAATCCGAAACATCACCACATTCATAACATCACTGAAAATTAATTTAAAAAGTATTCAAATTCTAGTCAATGTATGCAATAAAATTTTATGAAAAATGCGATGTGAAGTTACTATAATAAAAAATTTCATCAAAAAATGAATTTAATTTGATTTTAGACATTATAAATTCTTTTTATTAATTAAAAATACATTATAGATATTTTATTAATATTTCTATATAACGTTTACACCATTAAAGAAGTTTTCAAAAATGAAAAATTTTCTTTTTTGGATAGTGTGTAAGCTACTAGAGGAAGAGAAGTTCATGTTTCTCCCTTCTTCGATAATAGTTCATCCATTATCTTCATGAAAATCTTTTCCAACATAGCCTTAATTCCATCTTTTGTTTTGTCTGGTATATTTAGTAATATTCTAATAATATTACCCCATGAATTTCTTTCTACGTGCATTACATCAAGTAAATAAATAATGGAATAATATTTCATGTATGTCAATTCAATGAAAATTGATCCCTTTTTCCAACATAATTTGGTATGATTTTTCAAAAAACTTTTACGAAAAAAAGTGTCAATACCTTTTACATTCTCAAACTTTTGATCACCCCTTAGTAGAGATAGTGATGTACCTTGTTCATTATTCCCCTATAATGATGTCATCTGAGATTAGTATTTATGTCATCAAGGTAAAAACATCCAATGCTCTAAAAATTATATTCTTCAAAGAATGTTTAAAAATAATAAAGTGTGTAAATTATTCACAAATGGGACACACCAACATTCTTTTAAGGTGATAGCATTATAGATTTTCATAAGAATAGAATTCATTTTTTTCCTCCATAACATGTATCTAAATGTGATCTTTTAACTTCAATAAGTATCTGAAAATTTAACAGTTGTATACCACATCAATTTGTGATCTTCGATCAATGGATTCTATTTCCTTTTTAATATCATTTCTGGGTTATTTTTGTCCAAATATAAGAAGAGACAACATAATGTATTTGTGATTCATGAATAAATGTGGTGGAAATATTTAATTTACCAACATAAGTAACCATGCACTATGAGTACTACATTATATAGAAAAAATATTTATTTAAATTATAGATAATTCATGATAGAATTTAGTTGTATTATTTTCAAATTTATAATACTAATATTCCATTTTATTCTACTAAGGAGAGTCAAATGGGTGTTATAGTTTCCCATAATTAGTTCTTGTATATGTGTTCCATATCAGTTTTCTAGAAGTTCTAGACATCCATATCATCATCTAATCCTTGGAATGATATGAATGTATCATAACACCTTTTAAAGACATGATTCTTCTTTATTGTGTCAATATTCAATACAATAATGTAAATTTTTAAGAGAATCATGCCCATTTTAAAACAATATTAAATCATTTATACAAGAATGCATTTTTTAACCAACTAAACCTATTAAATGTATAATTTTATTAGAATAATATGTTTGATATAGAATCTCATTTTATCCTTGTATAATATCATTCATGAGAAAAAGTTGAAATGTAATGTTGGTGTCTCTCCATATGCTGAAAATATTAAAATTATATAACTTTAATAAAGTTGAAAATGATATATATTTAGTAAAACTAGTATAAAATGGTCTCTTTATAGAACTATTTAACTTATTAAACAACATTGGGAAATATAAAAGGTCAAATTAATTTATAATTAACATTTGATCCATATAGTATCCATCATCATTTACACTAGTATTCATATCAAATGATCCAAAAATAGTTTTATCATCCCGGTCAATTTGTACATTATGTTTTTCCTTATTTATATTCCAAAATTTATATATTTTATCTCTTTTGTAATAAATAAAATATTTTATCAAATATTTTTTTCAAATATATCTAGAATTACGATAATATAAACAGAGAAAAATGATTTGATAAGGGTAGTATACATGATCGGTAACAAACATTATGAACAACATAACTTCAACCTCATACTCTTTTTTCATATGACTAACATACAACCATTTTTATTAATATCCATTACAATAGGATTCAAAAATTTATTTATGGTCAAAATAAATAAATACACATAATGTATTCATAATAAGTGGAATCATTTATAGATAACTCTATCAAATTTGATTATTTTCCTTAGAAAAAAAAGGAAAAATCACTTTTGACACTCAAAGAAGAAATAAATAATGTTTATTGATAAAAATGATGGAAGTTATTAAAACTAGAATATTACACTCATTATTATGAGATGGGTTTACATTGATATCCTCCTCATATAATGATAATTTTGAGTGTCTGAATCAAAGTTGAATGGAATAAGGTAGTATTAAAGAAAGAAATTGATGATTTATGGTGTTTTTATGTAGAGAGATCAAGGATAATGTTAACTTCCTACATGGGGAACCAACATGTGATGATATCCACTATGATAATGAATTTTAACCTTTGGTAGATTTTAATATTCTTTGAATGATAATGATTCTATTTGATAGAAAAATTTGAAGGAATCTCAAAAATTGAATGTTATTAGTTATTATTCTTAACAATTTATCATTTTTCCAAATCGTAACAAGCAAGTAAAAAAAAGGATGGCTGTAGATTTATATGGTCCCCAATAGGTGGAAAAATTATTAGTACATTATTAAATAATTATTTAAGATATATGAATATTTTTTCTAAGATAATAAGAGTCTAATGATGCATATTGAGATAGTTTTGTAGTGGTGGGATGAATAGAAGGAAGGGATTCTGTGATATCTATATCATTATGAAAAATATAATTTAATTTTCACCTATGAAAAAAGACACAAATAAATAATTTTCACTCACCAAATTATCAATGATTACTATTTTGGAAGAAATCTTTATGGATAATGATGATTTTAGTGAGAAACCATTAAAAATTATATGTGTTAAAATGTTATATTATGTTATATAGATTATTTCTGATGATTATAACCACAAAATAATTTTTTTGATGCATATAATGAAACACAATTTATAGTATCTACAACATATTTTCATATTATTCAACTATTAAATACCTATTAGAATTAAAAAACATTTATGTACTTTATCTAAGAATAATCAAACACTGAAAATTTATCGGTTTTAACATTTGTGAAGACCACCATCATTTTTAGAAGGATCATTTCACTGTATGTAATTCAGTGAAGTGAAAATTATTTGGAGCTATTGAAAACTCAATAACATGTCCCTGGAGTAAACATTTGGTTGTTGGTACATGTTCCAAATTTTATTTTTTGTTGGGTAAGAAGGAGGTAATTCAATTATGGTTTCTATAACTTTTCTTGGTGGGAGTGAAACAAGAGGATTGAGATGATGTTTATTCACATCATTACATGGTACAAATAGAGATAAGTGGTGTTTTAGTGATCAGGTTACTAGGATCCAATGGTGATGATATTTTTTTAAATTATTAAAACATTGATAGGGACGAATCAATGGGTCTTGAGAAACATTTTTTTGAATAAAATCTTAAAATTAAATCCAATAAACCAGAATTATTTGGTCGGGCTTATCAAGATACAAGAAAATCGGAAGAACAATGTAAATTGGGTTTGTTGAATGCTTAAAATTTGAACAATATACATGTCTAGGATGAAGTTTCAATGGATAGAAATAAAAATTCTTCTTCGGGATTGAAGGAATAAATATCATCAGCAAAAGTTTAAGAATTGTCATAGTATGATAAAAAAAATCCCCATCTAAAACTAATGAATAGATTAGAAGGAAAACATCCAGGGATTACAACAAAACTCAGCTTTAGTATCACAAATAAAGAGAATAAACTATGTGAAAATTTTAGAGAGGAAACTGGGGACATGGTTTAAACAAAATGTAGCAAATATTAATGTATTGAATGATGGACCTAATTAAAATTAATAGAGTGAAAACCAGTCTATGTGGAGCGTTAATGAGATTTATAGGAGTCACCATAGATTGGAAAAGGGTATAGAGAAATATTATGTTCTATATCAATGGGATGAATCTATAGATTTAATAGAAAATAGATAAAAATATAGGCTTCAAGAAACCTAATGGTGGTCAGAATGAATTAAAGTGGGTCCAAGAGAAAGAATTCAATTAAAATAAAGACCCACTAATATATTATGACCAAGGATAGAATAAAAGTGAAAGGAATCCCTAATGGTGTCAGCAAGGTAAGAATCTAATATGATTAAAAATTTATAGAATTGGGACACACCAAATAAAAAATCATGTTAGTTGGATTAACAATAAATTATTTATTCTTTGAGTTCTCCATATTCTAGTCATAGAAATTAATGATAACCCACATATCATTAGACACACCAAACTAGATTACCATTTAAGAAGGTCCATGGAAATGATTCATGTGGTTGGAATGATTTATCTATTACCAAAAGCCTGAAAACATTCCCCATCCTATGAATTCAAGGAATTTATATGATGATAAACCTTTAATTGGCCTGATTACTAAAACTCGACAATGTTTGGTCCCATTAATTTTAGAGGAACATGATATTTTTTTCGATGTTGGATCGGTGATGTATTCTAATAGAAGAATAATTAATGACACAATGTTTTTAAAAAATAATGCTCAACTAAATATGAGTGTAAATAACCACACACCTTAGGTTTTGAGAGGTTCAATTTTTTCGATAAGTTTGAGGGAGAGAGGCGGCCAAGGAAGAATTCCATTAGAGGTTGAATAATGTGATGATGTGGGGGTTTTTTAGGGTTTATTTTATTTTATTGGGAAGGTTTTTATCTATTATTTCCAAAAATAATTGATAAAATGGGTTTAATTAGTGATAAAATAAGAAGCATTGATAAAAAAAATCACTTTATTACTGCTAAAAAGACACTGATAAAGGCCAATATTTATCATTAGTATAATTTTAGCACAGGTAAAACCTATATTTAGCAAAAATATTTTAGATATGATAAAAAATTATTGAAATAAAAAAATAAATATTAAATGAAAATATATTACAAATGAATAATTTTTTTAAAAAAGTTAAAAATAATAAACATTATTAATTAATATATGATCTTAAATGCATGAATGTAAAAATGGAGTGATATTGAGTTATTAAAAATGAATATAAAAAAAAATATTAAAAAAAAATTGATAAGTTCTACTAATTATGGAAATTATTAAGAATGAATATTTATTAAAATGAAGATGAATAATTATTAATAACATTAAATGTTAGTGAATAAATATGTAAAATAAATGTTAATAATAAATAAACTCAAAATAATGAAAATATTAATTAACAGTATAAGTGAATTAATTATATTTAATGAATTAATGTTAAAAAAAGTAAAGTTAAATAATTAAAAAATCAATATATTGCAAAAATATTTAAAAAAATTATAGGTGTTTATAATTAGATATATTATAAAAAAATAAAAAATTAGTAAATGTTAAAGCTAAAATGAATAAATATTAATTATAAAAATTACATGTATCGTATTAAAAATATTAAATGGTAAAGAATAAACATATAAAAATAAATATTAAAAATGGATAAAATTACAAAAACAATTAAACATAACAAATACAAAATGAAAAGGCTATTATTTTTTTAAAAAATATTAATATTATTGATTAATATATAATATTAAAAGGGAATAAATTATAAGAGAAATATAAAACAATGAATAAAATTTTCCACTTAGATATAAAATATATAAAATATATTATGTTAATAAATAAAATTATAAATTGAATATTATAAATTGTATATATTATCTAAATATTTTCTATGTGTGTGTTTCTATATAAAATTGACATAATTACAAATATATGTGTGAGGAATTAATGTATATATATTTATATGACAAAAGTTTGATTTATGTTAAATTAACAAAAATTGACATTATATAATATGTACCATCTATTACTCAATAATAATTAGTTAATATTTTTAATTAATTTTAATTTATATTTATATAAAACATTATGAACATTATATCTAAAATACTGAAAGTAAATACATATATTAGAGATAAATCATTTTTATGGAAACATTGTATATGAAATCTGACCAGTTCAAGACTGAACCAATAAGGGCTTTCCTTGGAACATAACGCTGAACAACAAAAATTTTGTGGGATCACATCAGAACACCTATATCACTCCAGGAAAACTCCTAATAACTTTTGAAACAATCCTAAAAAACATTCTTCTATAGACAAACATCGCTCACCATTGAAAGCATGACATGCATGACTTTGAACCTGTAGTTTTATTTTGTTCTTCAATTTCCATGTCCTATGGAAGAGGTTCACAAATAAGGGAAATTAGTGCCTATATTCAAACCAATACATTGATTACTGAAACCAATTAAAAAAATTCCTATATTTAAAATTTATAGATCAATTAGCATTTATATAAAATTAATGATGAAAAAAATTATATTTATCCTAAAAAATTTATTTTCCATAAATTTCGATGACACATAGTGGATTATTATATCATTTGATAGAGATAATCAAAATTATATTCATATTCCAAGGTGTATACAAATTAATTAATTACAGTGATATACATGAGTATATATTTTTTGTGAAATGCACGCAGTGCACGTGACATTTGGAATGTCTCCCCATGAATTATGGTGATATTTTTTTTTAAAAATCACACCATTAGAAATACAAACAGTGTGATAAAGAATTATTCTGGAGGCTATGATCTCAAGACTATGATACCCTGTTTTCAATGGTTTTTATATCCCTATCTAACACAATGATATCCCATATATTCAATCTTGTTTATCACATTGGAATTATTTTATGAATTATTACAAAGCTATTCGAAGTGTGTTTTGCCTTATAAATCTAAACCATTATGATACATTTTAACTTCACCAATTTTTGAATGAGGTGTCAACCTTTACTTATATGCATATGTTTCACATCGTTAAATGTTATATTTCCCAATATACATATACTGAATGTCATATTTAAAAACATTAAAAACATAATTATTTTTATTATATTAATTTCCATTAGTATTTCATTACATTGTTATATGTAACATTTAAATCATCTATTATGTGTTGATAAAATTAATGTTTCACACCATACTTAGAACATAACTATTGGAAAGTGAAAAATCAATAATGAATCAAAAATTATATAACTCATTATATTATATACATTAATTATGATTTATTATCACTATGAATATCATTACTATATCTATATTATATTTAGATTTATGCTATACTACTATATTTTCAGGCATCCCCCATACACTGGCCATACCATGAACCCTCCAAATCATTTGGCCACCTCTCATTCATCTAATCTCAACACCCCCATCATCTTCCCCACCTATCAATATCTATATCTTATAAACCTATCAAACTATACACCACTCCACCTCTAGGTTATTCTTTATCTAGTCCCATTTATCAATGAATTAACTAGAATGTTTGAACAGAGGATAAAGAAAGTATATATAGTGTTTACATTTAAAAATCACAAGTTTCAATTCCTCACATCATTATCATTTATTAACATGTTCTCTATATGATGCAATGAAATATTTCAATTTAAAATTTGGGTTTTTTAATTTTATTTTACAAAAAGTGTTTTTAATGTTTAATCTATTTTAAATTAACATGTTATTATTTCCTATAGTTCTATAATGGTGCTTATATTATTAATTTAATTTCAAGATATGTGGTGCATAAAATCTATGAATACACATAATATATTATATTAGGTTATTATCTCCCCGAATCCCTATATTTTTGATTCATATTTCTAATATTTTAGAACATGTTTTCATTTATTTTTATGTAATTATCCTCTACATGTTTACATTTTTATTTTTATTAAATTTAAACACAAAGTCTGCATCATAATTTATATCCTTAAAAATAAATATAATTTAAATATTTATGTTGTGTTTTTAATTAATGTTTCCATAAAATTTTTAGTTATATTTAGTATCCTGGAAGTTTTACTAGATTTGATATTTGAATTACTCAAGATCCATATAATGTCCATGTATTTGGGTTTAAAAGTGAAAATCTAAGGATAATTTTATCATAGTGGTAACCGTTGATTGTCTCTATGGAAGGGTGTAAATTAAATATATCATAATTTATGTGGTAGTGTATCCGGGGGAATGTTTGTATTTATAAAAAATGTGAGAAAATAATATTTAAGTACTAAATTAACTATTATGATATGAATCAGTGATTGATCCCATGGTAATATTAATAGTTCTAAGTCACAATTTTTTAAATGATAAACTCTCCTTCTACTTCTGCACAATGAGAGTTCGTTATCATGAACCTCCAATAATTGGTTCCCAAATAAGTTATTTCTAGTATTGAAATGATAAATTTAAAATGAAGCTCCTTCCAATGTGAATGGAATAGTAATGATCTATGACTTATTCCTTCAACTCATCATTATCATAAATTACATATGCACTATTTAATATAGGAATAGTGATCCATAGACATTGAGAATGAGAAAACAGGTATTTAATCATGTAATATAAATTGTCAGATATTTCACTACTCAATCATGCCTGATCTATTATATACAAATGTATTCAATGGATGAAGATAATTAATTTGAAAACTAATTCAATAAATAAAACAAGTAAATTCTATAATGAATAATATATCTCTCAAAAATCCTTTCTCTTACTTTAAATTTAAATAATATTAGAATAATAAGAAGTAAATATATGTGTAGAAACCCAAGAATAATACGAGTATCCCATAAAAAATCATTCACTAATGTGGGAGTTTATCCCTCAATGTGAGAGATCTCAACCATGGACACTATGATTAGCGAACAAAAAGTATAATAACTAAAAACTATAAGTCCTAAAAAGATCTTGTGAAGAAGTTGTATAACTCCTTCTATTAGATCCTCCATTCCTCTCGATAATTCAACATGTCATTCAAGTGCCTTTAATTTTTTCTTTCAAAAATTCACTCAATGAATTCTCAGGCGAATAATACTCTCCCATTATCACTATTGATTACATGTAACATATTTTTTGTTAATATTCCACATTATTAATATGTTATTATGTTTAATATATAGTTTTAATAAATATTTCATTTTCTCCCCACCTATCATTTATGATTTCCATGTGTGGTTCTCCATTTATCATGGGATCTCTATGTTTTTATTATTTCTACTTCAAAATTTATATCTCAGATAGTTTTTTCGCATTATAAACACTATATTTCATACTAAAAGTACGGTGGAAGGTTTTTAGAAATTGTGTTAGAGAAGGATCCATTGGGATACCACTCAGGCTTTAGAATATTTAGGTTTGGTATTCATAATAGGGTTGAATGATTCTAGTTATGTTGTGAAAATTTTTGATGATGTGTTGGAACATAGATTTATGTTTGGTATAACATAGAATTAACATGTGGATTTAGTTTTTTCCTACACGATATAAGTCGAAGGATTAAACCTTAAGGTATCATAGATAATGATGACGTGTTAGTAGGTTTATATAGATTATATTGATTGTTAATGCAATTCTGGGATTTGATGTTTATTTGTGTAGAGTTTAAAATTATTCTTAAATTATCATAATATTCAAATTCATCAATTAAATAACAACAAACCACTATTTTATTATTAATACAACATAATTATATAAATCTTTGTCATGATATATAGTAATGAGATTATTGTCTAGGGATACATCATGAAATTCCATCATTAAAAATATGTAATTTGGATTCAAAAATAGTTTTCCTTAATGAAACCACGATGTATAACACACGATTACATGAAAACATGAATTGTCCTTTAAAGTCAACACCTGTTACAACCCTTCTCTAACATTATTTCAAAAGGAAGCCATGAGGTAGTGTTGGATAACAATATAAAATGAATTGAAATCATGATATTAAATTTTTATTTTGGTGTATCCTTTTTCATGGATGTGGGTATAACATTCTTAACAATACAAAACACATTTCATAGATCAAATTAATCCATTTTCTATATATATGTTACTTTAGATTATCTTGGTTATCATATATCTAATTTCACATTGATAAATCATGGGATTTTATTGAATAATCCATTCATTTTATTCTTAAAACTCAATTCATCAATAATGCTGAAAATATGAAAATATCAAGCACTATTTTCTAATTTCATTTAAAAGTCGTTTTATATTGAAAACATCCTAGAATTATCATTCCTACAAAATTTGAGTGAACAAAATTAATGTTTTATGAATATAATATAATGAATAATCTTTATGAATTAATTCACCCACACTTAAACTATTACTTGAACTCAATTAATCACCTTTGAAAAGTGCTACATAAGTTTGATTTTCTTTCAATTCTAGGATATGTTCTTATGATAATTAAGTGAATAAAAATATATTGAACCATATTCCTAATAATTTTCAATTTATAAAATTACCCACTTTTGATATCCCCATCCCACTGTCTAGGCCGATTCATCACTGATAAATTCGATGTTTTATTCTCATAAATCATCCACTAGTTTATTATTTGAGTTTGGAAGTCTCCAAATATATCAATATGTTTTTCAAATATTATCATTCCATGATTGTTAATTTTTAGGTATTGGATGAGTGTATCTAATTTGAAACTATGTAATTCTATAAATAAGTCATCCCTTGAGGTAATATTTGATAACTAAGGCTTGGAAGTAAGGTTTTTAAAATTGAATCTCACATTTATCTAAAAATTATTATTGACTTTTTTTATATAGAAACACATAGTGACATATTATATTATAAATTTTTATATTAGTTACTAAATTTTCTTGTTTACTCCAAGATGTATGGAATTTCATTTAAGAAGTCTCCTTGAGGAGTTACATTTGTTTTATTCACATTTTTCTTAAAATTGAGTTCATTTTTTCACTATGTTCATGTCACAAATTTTACTATCTAAAAAAAAATTACATTATGCCAAATATTCCTAGGTTTATGCTTGAGATTATATTTTCAAATGTGTCACTGACTCTACTATTCAATTTTGTTCTCAATTATGTTTATAATTGTTTTAAATTACATAACAAAAAAATAAAAATAATATAAAATGTAATTGTAAAATATTGAAAATATAATCTATAGAAATGAATCCCTCTCCCCACAATTGTCTCATTAAATTTCGTCATTATATTTTAATATATATGAACATGATAACAATAATACAATAAAAGCTACCAATCCACATTATAAATGAGATGGGGTGGGATTATTTATAGAATCATTGTAGGATTTCAATATCCTTTAGTGGATCCTCCAAAAATTCTCATTGTAATTAATCACTATCTACCCGTACAATCAATGAACAATTTTCACCCATTGTAGTGTTCCCAAATTCAAGAAATTGTGAAACCATAGTATATATGAATATACCTTCCCAATTAAAAATAATAATTCTAATAAGATTTTTATCCTTTAATCATATAAAAATACTTTCTCTCATAGATGAATATCTCTTTTATGGATCAATATTACATTTTTTACTTTTTTTATCTTTGAAAATTCTATCATTTTCAAACAGAACTCTTATAATTTTGTCAACATTTTTCATTTATAGATTCCATTTGTATATATATTCCACCAAATACAAGCTCATCTTTTTGACTTCTAAAAATCCTTTAATTTACAATTATAAAAGGATGTTATAACTCTTTCCATAAACCAACATATATGGACTCAATCTAATAGGGTTTAAATAAACTATTTTGTAAGCCCATATATAGATATTCATCCATCATCTCAGATCCTTCCTATTTGGATTGATAGTTATTTATAATATTCCTTTTACTTTTATATTATTAGTATCAATCTACCCTTTTTTCTGTCGGTGGTTTGTTATATATGTTTTATGGTTTAATCAATATTTTCTCATTAATCCTTTTGTAAATTTTCTATAATGTTTAGTTCCATGGTCACTTATTATTTCGGATGGTATTGAAAATATGTGGGTGATGTTATTCTTGATAAAATATTAAAATTCCACAAATCATAAACTTTGGTGGCCTTGGCTTTTCCCCACTCAATACTATAATCAACATTAATCAACATCAAAATACATATGAACTGATCCTATAACATCCATACCCAATGTATTAATGATTTCATAGATTTTATTTAGTATTTAGGAAATTTTTATTCATTATATATTTCTCGGAAAATATTATTTGTTGATATTTCTATAAAGAAGATGGGCACAATTAATGTGTGGGAAAATAAAATCCTAGCCCCTAAATTTTCTTTTAGATCCTCAGGTTAAAAATTGTCTTCTAAAGGCTTGTGTGAATCAAAATAAACTGTTAGGATTTTGGTTTTATGGGTATTGTTTAGAGGGCTTTGAGTGTGTGTGGAATGCGGGATTGAATAAATTCCTAGGGACTGTGTTTTCATTTCATTTATTTGTTGATTGTGGGAATGTTGTAGTGGGTAGGGGATATTAAATATTTATTTAGAAGTAGGTGGAAATAAGATCTTGTTTGGATTAAAATCAACTTGTTATCTTGGAGGTATAGTCCTTCAGAGGATTGACTATAACACTAAGGGAGGCGTTCTTTTGTGAAGATTCGTTTTCTAACACTATCTACATGTACTCTCCTTTTGTAACCTTTTTACTTTGGTTCATATATATCAATATAATCTTTATTTTACCTATTTCTTCAGTGCCATTATTTTTGGGATAGATACCTAAAAAATTGGTTCTTTTATTGAGATTGATTGATCATGGATCCATAAACTCGAGGATAGAGGGATATGGTAGAGAGAAGTGATTTCTATGTAGAGATGACTTTTAGAGATGGATAAACACTACAAAGAATTAATGATGCAAAAATATTTGTTTTTTGGTGCAGTTTAAGTGTCAAATATCGAGTTGATTTAGCGATATTTATTTGATTATTGTGCTAAAAAAGAAGAGGTAGAGGAAATCTTACACTTTTTGTATGACTATCTATATATTTATTCAATCCGGTGTGTTAGTACAAGATAATTCATAATTATTTTTTCTTGAGTGCTCTTATTAGAATGGTTTCTATAGTTTTTGTAGATTAGTTAGAGCTCGAGTGGTTATTTTGAGCATATGCTGTTGAGATACAAGAACTACTCATCTCTATAAAATACTACTCAACGGTTAATGTGGATCACCATGAGTAGTTGAATTCCTTATGGGAAGATGTTAAAGAACATGAGAAGTTGTCTACATAGAAAATTATGCACTTCAGAATTTATAGTTTAGTAAGTGACGAGTCTAAGGGTAACGCATGTTGCAATGTTGTTCCAGAGTACGGAGAACGTTTCTCTACATTCTACATTTTTTTATAAGAAAATTCACTACACATTTCTTATAATGATACATGAATAACATAGTTGTGAGTATTCTCATCTAATATTTAATGCAATTTTCATTGATAGATTGGAGTTCGGTATATAATTTGTTTAATTTTTAGATGAGGTATTGGACAAAATAACATTGAAAGATGGGGTAGTGAGATGGACTTCACAACCTAGACAAGGGTGGACCCATAGTAGTGAGCATGTTTTTCAGTTTTATATTCCTACAAAATGGTTTGAAGAAGGAATTTATGATAAAGGTTTAGCAATGAATTAGCATGTTTGGTATGTTGAGGAGGGAAATATTTTTCTCAGTCCAAATTTTTTGTATTAGGAAATCTGACTTATAGATGTTCATAACATGATCACTACTATGACTAACACATATAATTCAAATGAAATGGGTTTAGATGACAAGTCCCACAAATCTGATGAACATATTATGGAGTTTGGAAATAAAAGTGTGATAGAAGTGTGTCAAAGTACCATAAAAGATTCGTTGATGGGCCAAATGAAAACTAGAAAGAATAATTTAGAGGAAAGACACAACAAGGGATAGATTCAAAGAATAAATCAAGATATTGATACATGGATTATAGGTGTTGGAAATGGGGATAGATGAATATAAACCACTACATGGGATGGTGTTTCATCGTGATGCATATAACGTTAAAATAAAGGGAGTGAAAGATACTTGGAGTGAGGAAAATTAAGGATTTTAGTGATGTGGGGAGTTCAGATAAATGTAAATTTTGGATACGTGTGGTGTTAAAAAATGTGGAGAGTTTGGATATATGAAAAATGGTTACATAGGGTTTCGGTGACATTGGCTTTTTTTCCATGTGTAATTCATCCACAATTTTCTTAAAAAAGGCCATATAAGTCCTTCGGTAGCGTGAATACAAGGTATTCAAATTCAGTTTCTTTAAGGATAATTATATACTTGATTTTCTAGGATAAAAAAGGGTGTAAATGTGTCTTTACACATGGAGTTTATCAGGACCCTATAAATATGATATATCAAATTTATTATGATTTGAAATCCCAACCATTCTGTATCTATCCACCCTAACGATGAATATCCAACCCTTCATCCCCATCCTCTTTCTATATATCAAGAAGAGATATTTGAGATACCTTCATTTAATTCATGTAACCATGCTGTAATGGTTCTAGTTCCTTCCATTAGCAGTTTAATCATGTGTGTACCCCTATTACTGTGACACGAATTGAGAGGGGCTTCATTCTTCTAAGTAGGGAATTCTCATTCATTTCTCTTTATGTGTATCATATGGGGAGGGGTTTTGGTTTATCTATTTCAATATGGTTTCATCCAAATTAAAAAATATAAATTAGTTGGGTAAATGAATTTAAAATTGGAAGGGAAATGAGAATCTCATATTTTTAAAAGATTTTATTATAATTGAACTACGAAAAATATAGCCTTTATCAGCACTATAAAAGAGCATTAAAAGCACTAAAAAAGCGTTGTTAATCAAGGAAAATATAGGGTTCCCTTTTATAAGTGCTAAAAAAATGCTATTAAAGGACCCTTTTATCAGTGCTAAAAAAAGCACAAATAAAGGTTCTTTTATCAGTGCTTTTTTTAAGCGCTGATAAAAGTCGTTTAAAAAAAAGGTAAAAAGAATACAATTTGGGGGGGGGGGTTAACATTGTAAGACCCCCCCCCCTTTATCCTCTCTAGGTGGGACCCCCTTCCACTATCTCGCACGCTTCCATTGCCTACGCATCCCCCACAGGCACACGCGCCCCTCCTTGCTTGCACCCAAACTCGAACCCGCGACCTCCCCCTTGTGCACCTGCAAATTTACCACTAAGCCATTTCATTTTTTTCTCTGTTTAATGATATATCTATTTATATATATAGATATATTTATTCTTATATTAATATAGATTCATATTAATATAAAAATATTTAGTTATATTAATACATATATATTTATTAAAATATTAATATATATATTTATTTATTAGTATATTTGTATATATATGTAGTTATATTTATTTGTATATTAATATTGATTCATATTAATATAAATATATTTAGTTATATTAATACATATATATTTATTCATATATTAAAAAGTATATATATTTTTTCGTATATTAATATATATATATTTATATATATATAGTTATATTTATTTGTGTATAAATATAGATTAGTATTATTATAAATATATTTAGTTGTATTAATACATATATATTTATTTTTATACTAAATTTATATTTGTATTTATTTATTATAAATTTTTGGTTATAAATTTTATCCATATATTTATTTGTATTTTAATATATTTTTGTAAGATTAATTTTAAATACATTTATAAAGAATGTCTTTTTATGTGTGTTTATAAATAAATAAATAAATACATACATACATATATAACATGCACACACACACACATATATATTTACAAATAAATACATATATATGGGTATTTGGAAGTCCATAGAATATTAAAACAACCATAAATTCTAATATATAAGTCTATTTCCATTCCACAACAAGTAAAATAAAATAGAATAAAATAATATTCAATATGATTTGTGGTACAGGCCAAGAAGACATCTAGATCAGAAGTTATACCTGTTTTAATATAAAAAATAGGGGTATCCTAACTAAAAAATAGGTTTTGTAGGTCTTTTTGGCCTTTAAAGATGTGAAAAATGGTTCCCCTGGGTCACTAGGGCGTAGATCTTGTCGCAAGATTTGATTTCATATGCTATAGAGCTCAAACGGACACTCGAATCAAAAGTTATGGTCGTTTGAATTTTGAGAAACATTTTCAACGTATTTTAGATATTTTATTAATTTTTTTTGATTCTGTGTCTTCAAATTGTTATTAAATGATTATTAATCAATGATAATTAGGAAATTATTAATTAATAATACTTTTTAAAATATTTTAAAGCAATTTTCATTAAATTTATTATATATTATATGTAATAGTCTATTTATAATTATCTAGAACATATTTAAAAAATATATATTATATTTATATAAATATAAATATACTTATATAACAATATATTATTTTTCATAATTTTTTTTGAAATATAAAATTTATCAGTGCTAGGAAAAATCACTAATAAAGCCCCCCTTTATCAGTGCTACTAAAAAAGCACTAATAAAGGGGTACCCTTTGGCATCACGAAAAAAATGCTAAAAGAGGCGGGGGCTTTATGAGTGCTAAAAATCACTGATAAAGGGTCACTAGATGATATCTATTGTGTCTTATGTATCTTTGGTGATTTTTTTATATCACCCAAAATATATATCTTCTAACCAATTATATTTAGATAAAATTATAGTTTCCTCCAGATATATGGATTTTTTGAGAATGACATTAAATAATTGAGTAAATGTGATAAAGATCCCCAATTCCAAATACGAAAGTTTTATACTATGTGTGATGTGGAATATGTTTGTGGAAGTGGTTTTGTGGTATTAATTGTTTTTTCAAAGTGATTTTGTGTAGTTATTTTATTATGGTGGATGATATGGGGTGTTTTTATTCGATGTGTGGATATCATATATTTTTATAATGTGGTATGAGAAGATATATGATATGACTGTGTACTAGGGATTCCATGGTGATTATGGTGTGGTTGTGTTGTGGGGATGTGAAAGTTTATTTCATGTGATGGTAGGTGGATGTTGATGTGGTTGTTATACTGTTGTTTTGTGATTCTCGTTGTGTGTTGTGTTGTGATAGTTACCCAGATAGTAATGCAATTTTATGTAATAATAATTAAAGTCGAATGACTATGGTTTTGGTTGGGTTTATAGAATGTTAATTTATAATTAATTAATGATAATGGGATGTAATTAATTTGTATTTTAATCATGGGATTTGCTAAATTTTGACTAAAAGTGGGGAGTGTCTTGAGGCTCATGTGTTGTTTCTATGGTGTTTTACATATAGTTTTGGGGGTAGAAGTGGAGGATCCTGTGAAATGGTTAGTGCTTGTTTTGAACAAATATGATTTTATTCTATGTGGAACATATATATATCCTTGTATATTCCTTGTAATTTCTATATGCACCCAACCCATTTTGTGCACCTAGGGTCGACAGCCGAATATTTTGGGGGTGTTTTCCCCAACATCCATATGGTGAGGATGGTTGATTGGCTACAAACTCTTCCTCACTCCCTCTTCCAAGTGATGATGACATGCATCGTCTATGATGGATAAAAGGAAAAAGTGCAATTATAGAGATGTTATGAGTTGGATATGTGTTTATGGGTGAGGTTTGATATGACTGTACTTTTGGGGTGTTGGACCATATATCTTCATGTGAGGCTAGATATGTTGGACCAAGTGTTGTTAAGTGAGATGGTGATATTTTTTAAGGCAGGGGACATTCATAGTAGGAGGAGGGCATGAGGTTGATGTCCTTCATGTTCATGATACCCTAATTCTTAGGTTATGTGACAGTCAGATGCATTTGGGGTTCTTGGGGACCAGGTTTGTTTGGAGAGACATGGTGGCCAGTTTCACACAGGGTGCTTATAATAATGTGATATACATGGGAGGTGGGAGCACCAGGACATACGTCGTTGGGGTGTGATATTTGTTTTCCAATTCTAAAGAAGTGTGGGGTACCCTTTATCAATATTTTCTTTATAAAATAATAATTTAATGAAATATTTTGTGAGTGAAACATGCTGAGTATGAGATTGGTTAGTATTCCTATATAGGTGTGGTTTGGTTTTGCTATTTTCTCATAGGTGCATTAGTATCCTTATTCACATAAGCATGAGATACTTTGGTCTTATTGCTGAGTATACTGTAATCTCAACCTATGTATATGAACTAATTTGTAGTTTCCTTTAAGTACTTCATGTACCAGTGATACATTACTAGATTTGACCATTTGAAAGTTATTATGTCAATTCTTTATCAGTTCTTTTGTGTATTTATTTTGGATACTGTTATTGGTATCGGTCTAATTTAATCATGCATTATGGGATGGTTTTTATATTTCATTTTTGTTATTTTCATGTATTTTATTATGGTTGATATGTCTTATCTCTCAATCCTATTTATATTATAGAGGTTAATGTCTGCCATATTGTGAGATTTCTTCACGCTTTATGCCAGTCAACAACTTGAGGTCTATTGGAAGAGAAAATCAGTGGTCATTATCTCTCTTTCTTCATTGGAAGCCCAGTAGGGGTACCTTTGGAGGGAAGGGGGTCATGGAAAAATGGTATTAGAGGAAAATTATTGATAGATTGTATATAGTTTGGAGTTTTACACTATGAGGATTTCATGGGTTGGTAATATAACAGTTCATATTGACCGTGGTATGTGACATAGGGCCAGGAGATCAGCTGTTACACAATATATTAGGGGCCCTAATGGACACTGAGCTTATTTAAAAACCAATTGAGGTGGACCTACTTGAAGTGTAGAGTCCTAGGAGAGGAACATGCATATTGATGACATGTGTTCAGGTTTGAATTGGGTTTTCATGGATGTTGAAAAGGATTATAATTAAATAAAATTATGTTAATAAAATACCACACTACCAGGATTAGGAAATACTTGATTCCATTTTTAGGTATGGATTATGGGCATCATCCACAAGTGATTTAAGTAGTGGATATAATATCAGGCTGACCCAATAGATTGTTAGAGGGTTTATCAATTTAGGGGGATGATTTGGGGTAAAAGGGAATTACATGATTTTCAATGATAGTTTTTTGGAATGTATGAGGGAAATGTTTTATATGAGTAGGTTGAGAGATAGTTATAAGAGCTTGATATTTACTTCAATTTTATCTAGATCCTGGAAGGGTACTATGTTTCTTGGGAAGTAAGTCTTATCTGAGGAGTTGTGTATCTATTGTTGATGTAGTATTTGGGTGAGTGGAAGGAGGAAGATGTTTCATGGGTTGACATTTAGAAAGTATTCCAAGAAATGTTTATTTCATTGGACATGAAGGAAGCTAAATTACTTGAGAAAATACCTCTTCAGCATGAGAGTCTATCAGTTTGAGAGATGGGGATCAAATTTAAGAAACTTATAATCATTTCCCCGGATCTTTTTTCTAATCACAAGTCTCATGTGAGACATCATGATGATGTACTATATCCCATAATCTAGTATACAGTTAATTCTTTTATATTTAAAATTTATATATAGGTCCAAAAGGAGGAGTAGGTGATTGAGCGGACTCACTGATGAGATATTTTACAACGATATAGGATTTATTAAGGGTTAGTAAGGAGTAGAGCTGTTAGTGGAGGGTCTTCAAGCAGCAGGTTCTTCAAGGTTTTTTCCAGCTCGGAGTCACCCTCATGATCCTCCATTATGGACATTATTGGATAGTGGTTTTCATGATTTATCCAATGGATTAGGGATGGATTAATTTTTTTGTGGGGTTCATGTAGATCTCTAGAACCAATTCATAGCAGTTCTTCATGCGTAGCTTTATAGAGGTGGTAATTTTTAGTGATAGTTCCATCGCTAGTTTTTAGAAAGGTTGTTTCTATATCAGGGGTAGAAGGATTATGCTCCACCTAAAGCATATAGAGATGGTGAAGGTAGGTCTTAGGATGTTTCAAAATGTTACAAAACTAATACATGACTTGGATATGGAGTTTACCATCAAAACACATGTAGAGGAGCTAGATGTGGTTATTTGTAGGTAGTGGGAGTGGCAGCACCAGAGGGGCCAGATATTGTCCAAGGAACACTCATTTAATCATGTACCCTTTTTTGAGGTTCATTTAAGATGTGTATTTATTATTTTTAAGCTACCTTGTGTGAGTTGTGATTAAAATATTTAATCATAAAATGAATAGGAAACCAAACACTTAATTTAGATGTGTTAAACTTTGACATGGTTGAAACTGTGCAGGTGAGTTGGTGTCACCCAAAGAAGATAATATCTTTACATGGAAGAGGTAATTCCTTACTTTGAATTTTAGGGGATTTTATGTGTGATGATGGATCCCATTGTCTTTATGATATGTTTTCTTTTGTTGGTGTGTGATGTGTGATAAAACATTGAAACATGAAAATGGGAGGACCTGATTCCAAAATGATAGACATTATATTCCTATATGATTAAACTTGTGTGGGTGAGTCAGTGATACCTAGAGTGAATAATATCTTCACATGGATGATAGAATTCCCAAACTCATATGTTTAGGGTTGTGTAGTTAGTTTGTTGTTGTGGTGGTTGGTTTGGGAGGTGTGGAGGATGATTTGGTTATGAAAGTGGTTATGAGGGAGAGATGAGGCTTGTGGTTAGAATTTTTGGTTAGTGTATTTATATACCATTCATGACCATGCTAACCATATTGAGATCACAATGAGTACACTGAGATAGAAACCACAATAGTGATGTTCAAAAATGGAAATCTTTTATCAGAAAGGTTCATTGCCTAGTCCATTTCATATTTGAGGTAGTCATATCTGTTGTCCTAGAGAAGGTGAGCACCATGTTTTTCTGGGAGCTGTTAAATAATGTGTTCTACATAGATATTTTTAGGGTTTGGAGGCTATTACAAGTTATTTATTTAGGATTTAAACCATCTAGTAGTTCCTCTTAAAAATCTTACTAGGAATGGTGTGAAATTCGACTTTACTGAAGCATTTGAGATGATTTTCCATGAGTTACCGGGAAGACTCACTTAAATGATGATACTGATTCTTCCTATGCTGGGAAGAAGTTATAAAATATATTTTGATCCTTCAAGTATCTTCCTAGGTGCATTTTTGATGTAAGGAGATTATGGTTTAGTGTATGGATCCTTCCAGCTAAGGCACATTAGTGAAATTTCCCTACACACAACCTTGATTTAGTAATCATGGTTAATGATCTTCCCTATTGGAGGCACTATATATTGGGTGAATGGTTTTTCTTTAACACAGTTCATAAAATCTTCAAATAAATCTCCACATAACGACACATGAATAATAGGAAGTGAAGGTTTGTGGATTACCTATAATCCATTGAATTTAGAATTTCTAACACACCAGGTAAGGGTAATGCTGTAGCTAATGCCTTCATCTAGAAAACTCAGACACATACTATAAAAGAGGCCATTAGTGAGTGGAATTTTATGTAATTGTTCTATAAGATTCACCTAGAAGTTCAAGAACACCATCATTAATCAGTTTTAGTATCTATGGGAGCGACATCCTCTCTACTGGAGCAGGTTCGAATGAAACAAGTTTCTAATTTTGAGGGTCCCATCTTGGGAGATAGCTTCATAGGTGAGAACCCACCTCCTATTTGGATAATTTATGAAATGAAAAATTACTCTTTTTTGGGTGTGTTTGGGCTCCATATAATACACATGAGTTGTTGATGAGGGAGTATATTGTCTTTTTTTGGATTCTTTAACATGGTTTTACCAAGATTTATCAATACACGTGTAATGGATATTAGTGGATATGTATGAAGAGGAAGACAATAACATTCATCACTTAGTGATATTCCTATCAGTAGGTGAAGGTAGAGAACCCGTTTCCTACTAGAAATCCATATCCTCCTTCCATTCCTAAGTTGAAATGGAATGAAATTACAATGGATTTCATGACTTTATTGCTACGATACCCTAGAGATAGTGATGTTATATTTGTTATCGTCAATAAGACGAACAATACCACACAATTCCTACAAATTTAGGAAACCATATTAGTTGGTGATATTGGGAGGCTCTATATTCAAAAGATATTTCACCTTCACAGTATTCCCAATTCAATCGTATCTGACCGGGATTCCCAGTTTACATCATGGTTAGTGCATGTGTTGAAAAAGACACTAGGTTCGTAAGTTCTCCTAGGTAAAACATGTCACCCTCAGACCAACGAGCCATCCGAGTGGACAATATAGGTGTTAAAGGATATTCTATGGGAATGTATCCATAATTTATAGGTTCATGGGAAAAATAAATTCCTCTAATTGATTTTTATTACAATAATAGCTTACATGTAGCGATTCAGATGGCTCTATACAAGGCCCTCTATGGTAGACTGGTCACTGACCTATGTGCTGGCTAGAAATAGATGTGGAAACTCTAATAGGTCCTCATCACGTTCCAGATACATCATAACATCTCTAGCTTATTCAGAGGTGTATGGTACAACTTAGTCTAAGAAGAAGTCATATACCAAACATTGTTGTAGAACAATTGAGTTCGAGGTGGGCCGTCTATTTTAAAATACATGTATCCCATAGATTTGGTCATAGATGAATTAATAGATAAATAAAGTTATCACATAATTATTTCATACCTTTCAAGATAGAGGAAAGATTCAGTATGGTACCCTATTGGTTGTTATTACCTCAGAGGCACTAGGTAGTATATGATGTTGTCCACATATCACAACTTCGTCCGTATCATGATGAACCATATCATTCATTTAACCCTGGGGATATTGATTTGGAGGGGGATGAATCCTTGGAAGAACATATGAAACATATAGTTCATCATAGAATGAAGTCTCTCTTATGAAGGTTAATTACATTAGTCGATGTTTTATGAAAAAATGGATTCATGCAAAAGGATACAAAGGAACAGGAGGCCGATGTACATGCGTAGTGGCCGAACCATTTATCAGATGATGTCATACCACCCTCAGAATGGATACTTAAGGGTGATCTATCATAATGAGAGGAGGTTGTGATGTCCAATATTTTCTCAAGGTATAGACTATTCATACTTTTATCACTTTTTTCCTTATTTATGATTTTGAATGGATTCAAGGAGTTATCGTGTGTGTCCATGGGCTTTTTTGGAGCTTGAAGCTGCAAAATTGTAAGAGGAGTACTTGGATGCATAGTTAGTAGAAACCATGCAACCCATCCTACATGATTTTCCAAAACCATGCAGTTGCAGACAATGTGGTGTTGGAGGCCACACAAGTTTTCTAGAACCATGAGACATGAGGTCCAAGACCATGTATTCAACTACAGGTTTTTTATATTGGTATTTTTTATGATTTGTGCATGGTTAGATAAACCATTCACCAAAGCATATGGGGTGAACCTTTTAAGTAGTGTCTTGGAACACAATTGGACCATAGTTTTTTCATCCATGTGACCAAAACATGTTCCCCTATTAGAGAAAGTGAAATTATCATTTACCCTTCATTAATAATTTAACCCTGTTCTTTTCTTCCTTTATCTTTTATAGACTAATAAATAGTCTCCTCCCTCACTTATGATATCATCTCCCTCTCAACCTCGGTATCAAGCTACCTCTACTATCAGCCATCTGTTCCCATCTCCATCAAATCCCAAGAGGAGACATGTTGGATGGGATCAATGTAATGATGGTTGTACCATGCTATGCGAGAGACTTGGGCCCCTACATCTCATATGAGGTAAAAAATTGGTGGATAGTTTTGAAATAATCACTTCATGCCTAGAATAACCATTGGTAATTCATTCCCAAGTCAACATGGATGGTCACTTTTGACATTAGACTTTTACCAAGTCTCTTGAGTGATACCTGTAGATTATCTTTGAATTTATATGGATGGGATCATGGTGACTCTCTAAATTTTACTAAAAATGTTTTTAGTGGAATTTAAAAACTAAATGAATTATTTTAAATGGGAAATAATCCTTTGGATTTTGAAAACGTAGGACATGTCCTCTAATACAAATTACAATTTGGGGAGAGTATATCTTTATACATGTTACCTAACTCAGTTCACCCTTGTAGGATACTTTGGTTCACACTCACTAGATTATTCCAAAGTAGATAAATTGGATTGGTATCCATTTGGGAGCCCATTCCAATGCATTTTTGTATTTTTGGTTTTTATTTATTATTTATGACACAATTCCCATTTTATAATGCACATAATGGATTGATCTAGACACCGTGGGGGGGGGGGGGGTTACTGAGATAATATCTAAAACCCTTCTTAGGCCACCATTGGTACCCTAGAAGACTTCATATCTACAATTATTGACAATGTGAGTATACAAGTTCTGATGTATGATTATTTTATGGTTCTAGGGTCGAGTATGGGGGTAGAAGACTGAGCCTATGCATAATATTTGAGTATTAGTTGTTTTTGGCCTTTTGTATATTTTTTCAGCATGTGTTCTATGGTTGTATCTCCTTCCCCATCATAATTAATTTTTTATAAACATGTGTCGTGGAATCATCATTACTTGTATCTGCTTATTATATAGATTTTGTTTATTGATTATTTATCATACTTAGTTCATTATTATAACTATTCCACTTCTATATGTTGTCTCTTATTATATATATATTGATGCACTCCACTATGAACAATGATGGAATAGTCTCCCCACAGAAACACTATATCCCCCTGATGCTAGTTGATAGACTTTGGATTTTGGGGAGGCACACTTGAGTTCTTATGGCCACCATCTCAGGGAACCTTCATGTGGCATCCTGGGCAGGATACTCCAACCTTTATTAACACCGCCATTATAATAAAGTTAATAAATATTCCTTTTAAAAATAGGAAAGTATAAAAATGAAGGCCATATTTTATAAAATATAATTGGGTTTCCATGTAAGATCATTGGTGGGAAGATAGAACATGAATATGGAAAATAGATTTTCAATAAAGAGGAGGAAAATAATGTTTGACAATGTTATAAATTATTAAAAAGATTGAAAATGTTATAAATTTTTAATATTTTATCAAGGATACTAGATTTGAATTAAAATATAAACATACCTAGTTAAAATATCATATAAAATCCAAAATGTAATAATATATATAAATTAGATGAATTAAGTTCAAGAAGAAAACTTATAAGTCAAATAAAGACAGTTGAGTTACCTAAATCCCTTTACATTTATCTCAAATTTCATGAAGGTTATTTAGATTCTTATATAATAAATATAACCCTATCAATAACCTATTTAATATCATTATTCATTTATATTACCTTTTTTTAACATCAATTATAATCATTTATTATTCATTTAATAGTTAGTTAATGTTTCTTTTCATTATCAGGTGTTACTGATTTTTTATTGTTTTTCCCTAGCATTAAAATTTTTATGTCAATCACAATTTTTTAATAAAATCTTAATTATTCATAGATTATTAATATTACTATAATGTATGATTGATAATGATTTATATAGATTTAATTTAATTCAATGATATTTTTAGTCAAGAATTGTGAAGATATAACCAGTCACAAACTTATTTTGGTAATATTAATAGACGAAGGTTTGGGACATTAATAACAAATTAAATGTTAATACAAAATTTTAAAAACCTTTTTTTACAATTTTTTTAATTCATTATATATATTCTTATAATCATTCATGAATGGTTGTAATGAGAAATGAAAAACATCATTCAATGGAGTTGGTGGTACGCATGTATGCACATATGAAAATATCATTTTCCATAGAGTATAATGTTGGAATTGATTTATCATTTCAGAAATATAATTATGTTATAAATATAATATTTATTCATTAGAAATACCCTTTGAACAATCCATGTAAGGCAGTCCTGGAAAATAAAACACATCATTCCTAGAGAATGTAGTCCGTAAGTAAGCATGAATGCCATATACACTTTTGAATTGTTTTGGATGGAACAAAATGATTGTTTCATTAACATAATAAAATATTAGTATACATATGATTCTAAATAAATCATGTTATAAGTAGTTGAATTGAGTTTTAAAAGGTAGAGAAATAATGGACAAGAAATGGAATAGGAGTTAATATGAATTTAACTTCATTCCCTTTAAAAATTTATTTTTTAAAAATGATTTAGCCTTTATAGAGTGCTATATTGATGAGATAAATACATCTATACCATGTATAAGAGTCTTAGGGATATTTTTTTAGTAGATTGTTTCCAATAAATATTATTTTGGTGTGAGGAGAAGTGGGGTGCATGTGAGCTCTTTTTGAAAGTGAAAGGGGTTAATTATTGTAAATATACATAATTTTATAATAATATAATGTAACATTAAATTGAATGTGTTCCCATATGTGGAAAATAATGGAGGGGTGGTGATATTTTATTGATCAAAGAACCAAACACTCATTTATTTATATATTTTTAACATGTTTTAGATTTTTTACCCATTTGGTTTAACTCTTTTATACTTTTTATTTTTACTGTGGTAACTAAATTTTAAAAAAGTAATTACTTTTTTCCCTAAAAATAAAATTGTCCTTAATACATAATTTGGACCTTATTATTACAAATATAAATTCTATTTTATTCGATATAACTTATAAAAATTATAAAAATCAATTTTAATGTTATTAATATATAACACATTAAATAGTTTTAGAGGAAAAGATAATTGATATACTAAAATGTTAAATGTATGTTTGTAAATTAAAATAAATATTTTTAAAATTATAATGTTTCTTATAAAATAATTTTTTAGTGTAAAGATGTAGGTCAGTTTGACCTGACCCATAACCCATGCATGTATGCCACCCATCCTAAAGTACGTTCTTGATTTCCATGGGCTAGATACTGGCACTAAAGCATCCCATATAAAAATTTTGATATTTTTTACCTCAAGAACATGGCTCGAACTCTCCCCGAATTGAATTGTACATCAAACCAATAAGAATCTTCAAAAAAATTATAAAGATACACTAGATTAAACAAATACCCGAATAAAAAATGATTTTATAACATCATAACATCAATGGTAAACAATACATATACATATGATATCCGTAGAAATAGCTCAAATCAATGAATTAGGCCAAAACAACCAATAAATAACATCCCTATAACCAAAATACACAAAAAAATTTATGAGGGATAGTAACCATGGAGCTATGTATCCACCATTCAAATAAAACCATATACATTGGAAATCAATAAGGGAAACTAAACTGTTTGATTTCTTTTCCCTTATCTATGTTATGAAAACAATATTCCTTATATTCCCAAAGGAATATGTAGGGTGTGAGGAAACAATCCTAATATATAACCACCATGAACCTATCTAAAGACTCTACACATAAAAACCATTATGATCTATTTGTAAATACATTTTCAAAACCAAGATCACTTTAAAAAAGAATGTTTACTTGAAAAAAATTCTTTAAAAGTCCCTTTGGATTTTCTCAAACAATCTATATTCTAAAAAATTGGTTAGAAAGGTTCAAATAAAGAAATAAATTCACTAAAAATAAACATGATTAATACAACCAAGAAATGAATAAACATGTACATAATCATAATCCCCATCATATAAACAAACAATGGAAAATGTGCATGAACATAATATATCTTAATCAAATAAGGCACTAGTAACAAACATAAAGTATATGAAAACCAACCATCCACTAGAAAATATGCATCATGGTATCTAAAAATGGTCTATAGTTTGACTTATAATGATTATAGTTTCACTATCCAATAAGATAATACAACATGTTTATGAATCCCCATAGGTCTTTGTCGAGACCAACTTTCTAACATCTCAATCACCCTATTAAAATACATAATTTCCATGTGATCGCTTGACCCACAAGGATAACACTACTCCCAAAGACTCTCTTGGTTACATGGATAATGTTCCCTCAATAGGATCTCATGGTACACATGGAAAAAATTCCATATCTAGTTGACAACATAGTCTTGAGCTGCGTCCACCTCAGAAAATGATACACACACCCACAACCTCTTATTTTCTACTCAATGCAATACATATACAGAATAACAAGTGTTAATCACAGAACCCATTTAAAATAAAAATTCACAAACCTTAAATACCCATAAAAATTCAACAATATAATATCAAGCAAGAACCACTTAAATTACCCTTTAAAAAAAATTTGTAATTATAGGACATATTTTTTCCATTTTAACAAACACATGGAGGCTATCAAAGAAAAATCCATTTGAAAAGATACATTAATCCATCATATTGAAAACCTACTCTATGAATCCAAAAAATAATAGGATACACCATTAATATTATCTCATGTTATGGGAAATTTAATAATCCAAAAATAAGGGAAATCAAGATTCAATGAAAATCCATGAATGTTTTCCCTCAAAAATAGACACAAACATCAATACTAAAAAACAACTTGTATCCTTTGATGAAAACCACAAAATTCATGTAAGAGAGGTCATCACACACCTAATACACAATCAAAAAACATAAAACCCCAATAAAAAAAACTTGGTTTTTTAAAATAAAATGAAACTATTTTCAAACTATATGGAAATGGAAGAACTAGGATGAGTAAGGGGAAAATATTAAATCAAGAGAAATCCAAGAATACAGGCATGGAAATAACATAATTAATAAAGAAGTCTACCAAAATAAAATGGGGGAGAGATCCAAGACATTATATATAGGTTAAAAATGATTGAGGGAATAAATTAGGGATAAATCCATAGATTCTAATATTGGGAGAATGGTAAAAAAGAAATATTTTTAATGGCCTGAAAAAATAGAATGGTACAGATGCATGGTTTGGAAAACTATGCACCAACTAGTCATGAACATATATCTCCATAAAAACAACATATTTTCTAGAGACCACTGAAATATTAGACAAACCATTCCCAATCCTTGATGAAACCTATTTCCCCACAAATATTACACTCTCATGGTTGGCCACAAAGCTTCTTCTAATAGTGTGCCACCCATGAACCGGGGTACATTTCACCAAATATTGAGGTTCTCAAATTCCATCTTCTAGAAAATCCTATAATAAATAACATAATAGATATTTAGAAAAATAATATTTTCTTATAAAATAGGTTTCATATTTGGTATTGAAAAAGTTTTTATAAAATTTTATGTAAATATTATATCCTATTGATTTAAAAAATGTCAGGATATTTTTAAAAATGATAATTTTTTCTATTCAATAAATAAACAATGTTTTCAGAAAAATAATAAAAAATCAATCCTAAGGTAATATTTTATATACAAAATCTATAAATGGAGTTCATTTTTTCATGTTTAAATTATGAAATTTAGGAATTTTTCTTTTATTTAAAATCATAATATACCGTGAAAACATATTTTTATAGGAAAATAACATTGAAATATTAAATGTTCTTCTTATTAATTCATATTAGTCCCTAATAAAATTAGTTTTAGTGTATTATTAATAACTAAAATAAATTTATCCTTCATTAATATTAATTTATTGGGTTTTAAAATAAATTATACAAATACAAAAGATTAGAAAAATAAATTTTCAAGAATAAAATGATCTTATTAGTTATTTAGCCACACTATTTTATTATCATTTTTATATTAGTATAAAATGTAAGATTTTTTATTTCTATATATATTTCATAATTAGGTTAGCTATTCTTATACACTCCGCTTCAAAAATAACTTTACAATAGTAATACTTATCATAATAAACATGTTGTATTTTGTTTTGGTTTATTGTTTCATGTGAAAGAGTATATTTAGCACAACATTTATGTTTACGAGAAAAATGGAAAAAATATTTCTTTAAATCAAAAAATAAAATTATTTTCTTAAATCATACACTCATTATAGTTCCAAAAAATTACTGATTAACAATGTTTACCATTTGGTTGAGTTTATAAAATTTTACCAATTCCTATAAAATAACATGATATAGTAAAAACATAATAGAATGATCATGAGTAAGATATATAAGGAAATGAAATGAATATATTATAAATATAAAAAAATGAATAGTTTTTATGAGTCAATTTACCTACACATGAACTATTATAGACTCTCAATTTGTCACTATTAAACACCATTAAGAATAATGTTGTATTTTTTGATAATAAATATTGAAAAATATTAAGGTTGTGAAGTATCATTTAATTACTCAAAGGAATAAATACTTCTTATATAAGGTACAATGACCATAACTTCATTGGAATTTATAAGGGAGATCTCGTGACTTTATAAGGATTCCCCTAACCGACGTCTAGGAAAATAGGAAATTAAGTAACTTGATAAGGTTCACCCCAGTGAAAAAAAATTAGCCATGTAATATTTTATAAGATTTATTTTTAATTTACATGTGATCTTTTAGAATTATAGATGATAAATTTTTTTAAAGGGATGACTTTATAAGGATGATTCCTAACTCTGTAATTATGTTTCATGGTTTTTTATGGAAAATGTCTAAATTCAGAAAGATTTTTCTTGAATTTTTACAGATGATTCATGAGTTTAAAATACTATTTTTTACTTCATAAGGATTATCTTATACTTCACAAATATGATCACTAGTATTGGTAAGGATATGTTTTATGTTCATTAAGATAAATTAAAACATCACTAGATTCATTTAACACTATAAACTAGAATATAATCTGAATATTGGTAAAACAATCACCACACACTAGGGATTTTATAATTGTCATATACATTATCAAATTTGTGATGTCTGAGAATCCAAAAATTAAAAAAATTACGAAAATTAATCAACATGGATATTTTCTAATATTAATTTTCTAAAAATAATTATTAAACATTATAATAATGATTTTAGAAAAAAAATCAGTGATGGAAGTTGAGATAGTTAAATACGTTGCATCGATTGTTCCAAAATATGGAGAGAATGGCTATGCTATGAAGTAGCATATTAATAATAATTGAGATGAGGATAATTTTTATAATGTGGGGATTTAATTTATTAAATATTTTTCCATTCCATAGGGTTTGATGAAAAATAAATTTCTAGGGGGAGCTTTGCACCATGGATGAAAGAGTCACAACTGTTATTTGTTTATGCTTGTCTTCATGAAGTTTTGAAGGATTTATTAGAAATGTGTTTATTTTGAGATGATAAAGGGAATGCTAATATTTTTAACAATATAATGAGTTTAAAATTAAAACACCTTATGATTTCATGGTACAATTATTTTTTAAATAATTCAATAGCTTGAATTGGACACAACATCGAGTTCGAGTGCAGCATGACCTATCAAACTAACTATTTAAAAAGGAGTTAAGAATAGTATTAACCACATTATGAGGATTATAAATTTTATTTTTAAAGATAGACTTCAATTTTTGAATTCAAAATATTGAAATAATCTTAGGGTGAAATTTTGGTAATTTTCTTAAAAGATTCAATTTTTGATGAATACTTAAAATAGTGCATTGTTGTTTAAAAATGACATTTCATATAAATAATTATTTTTCATTATATTTATTTCAATGTAAAAATAGATAAATAATACAAATATTAACCCAATTTAGGTTATTGGAATCATTTTTATAATATTATTAGATATAAAAATTTATTGAAATTTTGAACATCTCTTTTACCCACTTTCTAACCACATCTATAGATTGGAAAATAAAAATAATTTTTTAACTTCTGTGAATTAAATTTTAGAAAGAATACATATTTTTTTTAATCAGTATGAAAAATGATTACTAATATGATCAAAATAATTTTCGGTGGATAGTAACATTTTATTTTTGTTTAACACGGTTAAAGGTAAATTGGGTAATTAAATGTAAAATTATTATTATAGTAATATAAAACAATCTTAACACTTTTCCATGTTTCATTGTATAAGTGTGTTTTGAAAATAATAAACCATAGTTATAAAATATTATTCTTTTTAATCAACTTGTGTTAGATTAAGAGATTTATTATATTTTATTTAACGAAGAGCTAAAAATGTCATATTTAAAAATTATAACTATATTATTTTTAATATGAGGATATATAAGTTATATGAGCAACTATAAATACTCATTATAAAAGTAAAAATTTTATCTAGATAATAGTAGTTTTTTTTAATTTTAGGAAATAAATAATTAAACAAAATTGTGACACAATGATGATATATTAATTAAATTTTTTAAAGGAAGAATCTGTTAAATATTATTAATATTAACATAAATACAATATGAAATATTTGATTCCCTCCATGATTTTTTTGTAATAAATTGAAATTTTAGTAATGATTTAATATCGTTTTTTTAAGAAATCAAGTTTTTATGACTTCCACATAAATCATGAATTAAATATTATCCAAATTGACATAAATGAGATTTTAAAATAATTAATATTTTATTAAATGATATAAAAATAATATAAATCTAAGGATCAGAAAAATGACTAGGATAATGTTATATATTTCATAAAATATACAATTGGTTTTCATTTGGAATTTTATTGTAAATTCATTATCCCAATTGTATAAAAGAAAAGTATAAACAGTAAGAGTTAAACTGTTCAACTAAGGGTTAAATCCAAAAGATAATATTAATATTGTGAACTAAACATGTCTAAATATCATTGGTTGAGTGAATTTTGAGAAATCCAAATCATATAAGCTAAATAACTAACTTTGGATCAATTTTAAATCAAAAATCAATTTAAATTAAATTAATATTTTTTGAATTTCCAAAAGTGCCCCTACTCTCTTATAAAAGGGAACCTCTCCTTATATTTTATTAACACTTATAATGTCCTTTTTCAGGAACAAACCCATCCCATTTATCATTCCGACTTCCATAAATTCCTCCTAGAGTCCAATATTTGGGATGAAAGCCAACCTATGAAGTCATTTTGTGAAATCAAAGATGATACTCGAAGAAGAGGTAATTTTTTACGAATTCAACTCAATTTATTTTCTCCTTCTACTTCATATTCCTATTTTGTTTCTATACTAAAGTAATAAATACAATATTATATACATGTTTTCATGTTATTATAATATTACAACCAGATTACTCATTTTATTTATCCTATGAATAACAATATCCCCATGCTTGCGTACGTACGACTTATCGTCTCCACACCGTGGTGAAATTTGTTATTCAATACATCTTTATATGGATGGATATAATGATGGGTATAATGGATTTATATAATTAATATAACATAATAATTATTCTGTATAACTAATATACCATCCAATTTTGTACCATTTAACCATCAAGTGAATCGCACTATCGCTCATGCGTACGTACGACTTACCATCTCCACGACATGGTGCGATTCATTCTTTACATCAACCATTCCAGGATGATCAAAAAATTTAAAAAATGATTAAATATAATATTTAAAAACATAATATCATTATGGATATGAATAAAATATATCCCATTAATACACAAAATTACTTACATAACAAAAAATGTATAGGAACACAGAGTAGTTAACACCTGAAACAATTGTAATACTAAAACATTATTAAAAAAATTATATAAGAGGGTCATATATGATATCATAAATTTGGATATGTTCTAGGTATAATTTATAAATTTTTTTAACCATTATACATGAGGTTAAAATACCCTCAACTAAAGTTAATTACCTGGAAAATGTTAATTTCAGAATCTCATTATTATCCGAGGTTGTTTATACGTAAGTATCTACTGGGAAACTTTTATCATCCTTGTACACGTTTCTTAAAAAGGTATTAGAAAATATTGTTTAAGATCATTTTTAACCATTTTTGACTTTAAATAAAACATTTTTAAGGGATTCATTCTGTCATTTTCCAAATAAGGTACTTTATGAACTTTTTGAAAAATTAATGAAAGAATGTTTTTTAATATATATGGTGCGAGTGGATATTTTTGCCGTCATGAATCCTTAATGTTTTGTATATTTACGTAAAATATTCCATGGTTATTTTAAAAAGAATATTTTCTTTTATAATTGGGTGGATTTTAAATGATTTTATTGAAAAATGGAATCTTCCCTCAAAGAGTTTTATTGATTTTATTACATTATTTTCATCTATATCAACATCCTTTTGATGGATTTTATGCTCAATTGAGGTTGATTTATTATGATACAATTATCAATATTTTATTAAAGGTTATATGTTTGATTCTTGATGTGCTATTTTTATATGATTCATTATTTATATTTAAGGTATTAACATTTTATATTCCAGTTTTAAAACTAATGTTTATGTTATTTTTCAATTTTTTCATATGAGGAATGCATTGGACTTAGTCTGTGATGGGTGAGACCCGTTATAGACCCTCAATCCTTTGATAGGTCTCATGATACAACCTAGTTTGGGTTTTTACTCGTTTATGTTTGGTCTAGGCATAAGGCCTTGAATATATGGTTATGATGTCTGACATTACGCATTCCCTCATTTTGAGATTAGTTATTGATATTACATGTGATTATTCAACTAGTAAAATACCCATGTGAATGTTTAAATGTAATTGTCTAGTTTATTAATTCCATATAACGATGAAAATTATATTTAAAAGTATCTTGTTTCTGTTTTATACCTTTTAATAAAATATTATACTGGATTATAATATCTTCTACTATATTTTTTATCCTAACATATAAAATTTTCTCACCACTTTCTTATATTTCATTTTCCCCAAGATGTGAATAAGTATATTATGAACGACCTACATAGATACTCTAAGGTATATGAGTGTTTTCAGAGTATATACTATGTTGTTTTTAATTTCATGATGTAATGTAAAACTACTGTTTGTATCTAGTTTTTTCAATGGATACTAAAAGAATCAGTCATTAGGGGTTTATTTTCTTGTGACCATGCCAATGTAATAAAATAATGCACCGACTCTAGGAACTGGTCTAGAGGAATTATAATTGGTATCAAAAGATGTTTTGTACAAAACATGGAAACTAGATTTAGACAAAACTTGATTAGAGAACATTACCCTAAGATAGAATTTATGGATACTTATAGAAGAACATCATATAATTTTGATAAAATAGAGATTCTATGGGTATTAAAATAAGTACATAATTACCTAGATACTACAAGTGGATGTGGTTAATCACTACATTACATAGGAGTAAATAATCAAATAAGGTGTTCCATTCATGACTCTATGTAACCAATTATACGACAACGATCCTTACTATTCACCTAGTTTGCCACCCCCGGGGGATATGTTTAGGATAATTCACATTTATTTATAAACCATTATGAAGGATTTATGATTAAATATATCCCAAAAGAATCCATTTTTTATAATTCTAAGATTAGATATGAAAAATATTTTTAATTATGTTATGTATTTTACGAGTTTAGAATTATTTATTATAATTCATAACCTAATATATTTTATTCCATTATTTAGAAATGGTACCTATTGGAATGAATGGAAACCTTATCAAGACACGTAATACATGTTGAGATTTCCCTCCTGTACAAGATAATGATATTTGATCTAGTGATTCAACTGGTGTTGAGCAACTTATAACCATACTGGGAGAACTAAATCAAGATATGAATAATAACCAAACCAGTATGAAGCATCTTGATCCACAACATAGATGATCAATGTTATAACGATTCATGAGACAAAAACCCCTAACATTTAATGGGACTACAAATACCTTTTTATTTGAGATATGGATAAGTTACTTCTAGAAAATATTTCACACTTTGTGGGGTAATGAAATGGAAAATGTTATCATGGATATTTATCATCTCTTAGGAGATTCAAATTAATGAAAATCATTAATTCAAAACATGAAGGATGATGATGAAGCATAAAATATCGAATGTAGGGAGTTTAAAAAACATTTACTTGTAAAATACTTTCCTCATGTAATGTGAGATAATTTGGAAATGCAATTTCTGAATCTGTGGAAAAAGGAGGATGATAATATTGCAAAGTATGAGGCTAAATACATAAGGTTATCAAGGCATGATGAAAACAACATATGTAACCCAAGAAGAAATATTGATTGATTTTTTATGGGATAAACCATTCCTCCAACGATCATTGGTCTCACAATATTTTTCATCATACAAATATATAGTGTCATAGGATATTAAGACCAAAAAAATGAATTCTCTAAGTATTATGACTGTAATTTCAAACAAGATAATAATAGGGCCATTGAAAACTCGGGAAAATGAAATAAGCGGAAGAAGGGGAAATTTTAATTTCCACCCTATAGTAATTGTGGGAAGAAACACCCCTCTACTTTATTAAAGGGGATGAGAGTTTGTTAAAAGTTTGGATAAAAGTTCACATTTCTCCTAATTTTAAGGGGAAGAATGAATATATCAATTATCAGTGATAAAATTGAAAATAATAGAGACACTATGCAAATAATTTTCCTAATCATCAAGGAAACGTTCCCAAAAAAGACCAATGGAGCAAAGCCATGCTTATGCAATAACAATTGCTAAGGGTGAAGTTCATAATGATGTTCTTTATAGTAATTTAATCATATAATCAAATAGAGCCAATGATTTATTTTATTCTGGATCCTCACATTCTTTTCTATCTTCCTAGTTTTTTAAGAAAATTAGACATTTCCCTTTGTTTTAACAAAGGATCTATCAGTAAAAACTTTTAAGGGATGTCTCATTGCAACAATTAGATATCTATTAATTCTCCTTAAAACGCATAAATTTACTTTAGATTCTAGCCTTTTCATAATCTATATGATTGAATTTGATAGAATCCTTGGTATGGATTGGAAGTCAAAATATAATGAAATTTCTTTTATAATACGAAGGTAATTACAATCTATGAGAAAGAAGATGAATACCTTATCTTTAAAGAAGTAAATTCAACACGAGATTCTTATCAAAATGCACCCTAGAAGCTTTAATGGATGATATTCTTGGGGAGGAAGATAAAATAACATATAAAGATGAATAAGGTAATATTCAAATAGAGAATGTACCTATTGGAAAGGAAGATATTGATTTTTTTCACGAAAGAATTAGTTAGACACCTCCAATAGCATGAAGATCACTTTTGTATTGGATTAATCACTAATTGAAGGCCAATATCAAAGATTCCCTATATAATTTCTATAGTGGAATTAGTGGAATTGAATAAACAACTAGAAGAGTTTGGTAAAATGACATTTATTTTCCCTAGTGTTTCTCCATGGGTAGCCGATGTTCTCTTTGTGAGGAATAAAGATGGATCCATGATACTGTGTATTGATTATAAGGAAATAAATGCTATTACATTAAAGGAAAATTATCATCTACCTCATATTGATTATTTATATGATTGGCTTCATGGAACTAAATTCTTTTTGAATATTGACCTTTGTTTTAAATATCATCAATTACAAGTGAAGAAGGAAGAAATTCGGAAGAAAACATTTGAAAAGAGGTATGGTCATTGCAAATTATATAATGCCATTTGGATTGATTAATGCACCCTTAGTTTTTATGGATCTCCTATACATCGTGTTCAAGGAATATCTTGATGATTTTGTTGTGGTATTCCTTGAAAATATTCTGATATATTCTAAAAGCTATGAAGACCATGAGAATAACTTGTGAATCATTCTTGAGACTCTCATAAGGGAATAATTATATGGTAAATTTATAAAGAGTAAATTATGGATTTATGAAACTTATTTTCTGGGCTATATTGACTCCAATTATAGAATCATTGTTGATATTTTAAAGAAAAATGCAATCCATGAAGGGAAAACACTGATGAGCATAATTGAGGTATGCAGTTTTATTTGTTCAGTAGGTTACTATCAATGTTTTGACTAGAATTTTTCCTGATTGGATAACACATTATCCTAGATTATAAGTAAAGGGGTTAAATTAATTTTGGAAAAAGTGTGTAAATAATGTTCTTATGAATTGAAGTGAATATTAGTCAATGCTCCTATATTGACATTACCGTCTGGAAATTATGGGATTGTGATTTATAATTATTTATCAAGGAAATGACTCAGTTGTGTACTTATACATGCTAATAGTGTAATTTATTATGCTTCTATAAAATTAATAATTCCTAAAAAAACTAAGGATCTAGAGTTAGCTATAACAATCATTTCTCTGAAGATATGGAGAAACAATATCTATGGAAAAATATATGAGGTATATACTGATCAAAAGTGTTTGAAATATATTTTATCAAAGAAAGAACTCAACATGTGACAAAGGAGATGTATTGATCTACTCATGGATTATAATTAAACAATAAAATACCACCCATGGAAGGAAAATAAGGTGGAAGATGCATTTAGAAGGAAGGACCATGGATTTTTGAACAATATGTGAGATGAAAGCGATTCTATGTTCATGGATCTAGTAAATATGGATATCGTAATTATCATGGAAGGTGAAACATCACTACTTTTTCAAATGGTTTACAAAATATCTTTACTAGAATTAATAAAAAGTTATCAATCCAGTAATGAGGATTTTCAAAATAAAATTAATGCTGTGAATGATGAGAGATTTATTGACTTCGTTTATGAAGATGAAAATTTGAAATATGGTAAGAGGATTTATATTCCCTCTACACCTGAGCTGGAAAGTGAATCAATAGATGATGTTGATAGCTTTAATTTCTTTATAATCATTGGTAGAACTAAGATACATAGAGATTTTAGAAAATATTTTGGTGGGACATCATGGAGAGGAAGATTTCTGATTATGTGTTGAGGTGTTTGGTTGGTCAATAGTTGAAGGCTAGATGGAAACACTATAGATAATTCAGGAAACCTCTTCTTATAACTATGTAGAAATGGAATGATATTATGATGGAATTTTTCAGGGGTCTACCAGTGACTCCCAGAAGTAATGATGTGATATGGGTTATCGCTAATCATCTTAATAAATCATCACCTTTTTTATTCTATAATATATGATTTACCACTTGAACGTTTAGAAAGACAATATATTAATGAAGTTGTGAGGATTTATGGAGTAAACCAATCAACAGTTTCTGATTGTGATCCATATTTTACATCACTTTTTTGGAAATTTCTTCTAAATTCCCTAGATACTGATCTTAGTTTGAGAACTTCCTATAACCCTCAAACCGATGGACAATGAGAAACAACTATTGAAACATTAGAAGAAAAGTTGGTATCTTTCTCACTAGATTTTCAAGGAATATGGGATCAATGTTTACCTCTAGTATAATTTTCCTACAACAAGATCTTCCATTCATTTATTTAGATAGAACCATATGAAGAATTGTATGGAAAGATATGTCATACACCAACGTGATGGGATGATTTTGGTGAAAGAAAATTCGTAGGTCCAAAACATGTTGGGGAAACAATAGAAAAGGTGAAGATTATTTAAACCCATATCAAAGTAGATAAAAGTAGGAAAAATCACTCTGATGATAACTGGAGAAAGGATTTCTAATTTGAAGAAGGAGATCATGTTGTCTTGAAGGTATTTGTCATGACCCCCTCCCCACAAAGTGTAGCCCTCCTGGTTTAGCAATGTGAGAAGGGAGATAATGACCCCCTGAGTCCCGCCTCCAGTAGGATCCAGGTTTGAGAATAGCACCGAGGGTATAGTAAACACACAGATGGGAGGTATTACCCTATATGAAAACACACGAGGAAGAGAGAGATAAGATAGACACCAACCAACTCCAACTCATACTGAAATATAAAAGAAATCCCAAGTACAAATATTTAATGTCATGCAACCTAATGAAAAGGGAAAAAACTGAAAATTCACAAAGGAAAGTAAAAAAAAACAGAAACCACAAGCCCAAACAACTCCTACAACCCTAAGATAGTAGAAACCATCTTGATCTCCAACCTACTCCAAGTGACCTGAAAAACTCTTTATATATATAGGGTTAGTATAAAAATATACATAGTAGGATCCTCCCCAAAGTCTCTTGTAAAAAAGTAAAGAAATAATGCTAAAGCACAGTGAACAACAATAAAATCTAACTCGTCACATAAATAGGTATACTAGGTTTCCAACCTCACCATGGATACTCTTACCGAGTGACACATAAAATAGTTTATAATATAATAAATAATATCAAGGGTACTCCACTACTACTTCTCCATTGGTTTTCCACTTTTCCACTACATCGCACGTCCTAAGAATCTCTCTCAAAAAAGGATTTCTCACAGACACCTGGGAGAAGCACCATAACATGCACCTCATGCAACAAAACAACCATGTCCACATAAGAAAAGTAAATGGGTAGTTTCTGGGAGCCACCATAACTCGAATAACGTGTATCATACGTCAGGTATTAAAACTCATGCCATTATAGCCCATACACGAGTAAGGATCCTCAATCCATCATAGCCAATACATGTTACACCTATAGTAGTCCATAAGAAACTATATCTAGAATATATGCATGTGAATAACCACAAGACATTACAACCCTCTACATAAATATATGGTAAAAACAAACTGTTGTTCCTACCAGCACAAGTAACTACAAAGAGAAGAGAGCGGGGGAAAAGGAGGTAGTCAGCCATCCATCCTCCCACCCAAATGTTGGGGAAAACATCCCCAGGTCTCAGAATCCCCAGAGTGTTAGTTTCCCTAACTGACAAGGTGGAGTAGCGTATATAAACTCAAAAAGTACAGAATATAATATATCTCACAACCACACTATGGGAATAACCTAGTATTGGACTCAACTTCAGATAACATCTCTCAGAATCCCGGCTGCCTCTTCTAAGACTAGGTATCCTATAAGAACATAGCCATTTAAAGAGATTTATTACATTACATCATTCTCTTTTTATCAATTTCACTTTATGTTAATTAAATCTTTAAACAATGATTAACCATTATCAATTTCCATGTTATATTTCATTATCATCACACCCAAAGTCCACTATCCCTTTAAATTGTAACTACACCATTGCATCCTTGAAAGCTCCAACCCCATGGGTTAACATCATTTATTCAAAAATTTATTTACAAAATTACTTTCCCATAATCTCATTCATTATAGAAAAACATTATACACTACTAAACACCAGGGGATCAACCCGGTGAGTAGATGAACTACCCAATGAGTCTTTGCTGCCTATAGTAAGAGCATAGAACCATCCTCCCTTGAGAAGATAAACATAGAAAGCACGTGGATGACCTTGCATGTCTTCTCCCCTTTCGGATAAAGGGTAAAAAGAACCATCTTCCTTGAGCAGTAGGAAAAGTAAAGTAGATAAAAAAACAATAAGAAAATCAAGAATCCAAACATTCACATCCAACTAATTTAATTATCCCTGATGTCCTCCCTGACACCAATATGCATAAATTGATCCATCTCACCAATCTAGGAGTCAACTGCTGCCACAACCGGTATTCCTCCATGCCCCCACATTTCACAATAGTCATCCAGGCTCACATCAAAACACAATAAGCATGAAAAAACATCATATCAATTGGGCTCTTGGACCTTAAACAAGCAAGAGGGTAACTCAGAACCCTATAAAAAATTATATTTTATCAAAAAACTAGTTATTTAATCCAAATTGGATTAACCGATTTAATATTCACAGGTTCCAAATTTGAGAAACATAACCAATAAGCTATCAAAAATAATTAAACATGATTACTGCACTCATTTGATTAAAATCAAATTACAATATGAATAACTAGTTTCATTTACATGCCTATTTATCTTTAGCCACACAATTATCAATTAATTTTGGCTCTCCGTTATTTACCAATTTCCATCAAGAACAAAAGGATAATAAAAGAAAGTTTAGAAATCACACTATCTAGAAAAACAAGAGTAAATAACATACGACCGATATCAATTTATTTATCTAGTTAAAATATTTATTATATCAATTTCATTGTGATATAGTGGGATGAAACATTCTAGCTATACATTTTTACTTAAAAGAAAAGAGAAGAAATGAATCCCCTACCTCAAACAGTTCTGGAAGAGCCACACAACGGGTTACGATATCCTCCCCTCGTGATAACTGTATCCACCCAAGGATGCAGAGACACCACCACACCAGTCAAAAACCAAGAAAATCCCATTTGGAAAAAAGAGAGAGCATTCCATAAACTGGAAAAGGGAAACATAATGATATAAACCCTAAATGAATGATGTTAGTACATACCATATATCGGAGATCGATCGATACTGCTTGGTTGCAACAAAACTAGAGGGGAACCGATCAAAGGATTAAGATTTGATCACACATATACTAAGGGAAGAAGGAAAGGATCGAGCATATCACACCCGGGAACAAAAAGGTGGAACAAGGGAGGAAGATATATCATCCCTTTAGAATATTTAATGGAGCAGTGGTTTAAGATCCGCTGGATTTTCCATTAAAATCGGATCGCGTTAAACCATGTGGGTTTACCATATAAAAAAACATCCTGAGCCTTATGAGAATTTAATATAAGAGTTTTTACCTTTGAATCATCCTTAGAGTCCTTAAAATGAGTATTAAAATGCATTTTATGTCAAAGGAAACATCAAAGGGGTGAAACTATAGGAAGATGGAAACACTGTTCACCAACTGAAAATTTATCAATGGTAATAGAGGTTACCAACGGACCTCAAAATTTTGGAAACACTATTCACAGAATCAAAATTTGGAAAAGGGAAGAGAGGCTACTAATATAACCTCACCATTATGGAAACATTTTTCACAAACTCATAGTTTGGAAAAGGAAATAGAGTTTACCGATGGAATCTCACCATTCTGGAAATTTTTTTCATGAACTCAAAATTTGGAGAAGGAACGAGGTCACCATTGGAACCTTACCATTGGAACCTCATCATTTCCTTGTTTATCTATGGCCACTGATGATGCTGTTCACATATGGATATCGATGACATTGTTCACATAGGCTTACCGATTACACTGTTCACATAAGGTCATTGTTACACTGTTCACATAAGGTTACTGATGACACTGTTCACATAAGGTCACCGATGACCCTATTCACATAAGAACACTATTGCACTGTTCACATAAGGTTACCAATTACACTTTTCATATAAGGTTATCGATGACACTGTTCATATAAGGTTACCATTGCAGTATTCACAAAAGGTTATATAGGACACTGTTCACAGAATTAGAAATTTGGAAAAGTGTTGGGGATATTTCATCTTGACCTACCATAACACCTTAAACACTATATTTCAGTAAAGGAATGGACCTGAGAGGTCTATTCCATTACATCAGATACCTCTTAAAAAATTATTGTCCTCAAGAATTAAAAAACTACCTAAAAAAATAAAAAAGAGGTTTCAACAACCACCCATTGAGATACCTCTCAAAAGAGAAAAAGCCAAAAGAATAAACAAAGAGAGCCATCTCATAAACATGAAAGGTTTATAACGACAAAGGAGACATCATTACATGAAATGATTTAAATATCAAACAACTCTTGGTACTGAACATGTATTTGAGACTCATGTTCCCATGTAGTCTCCTCCATGCCACCATGTCACCACTAGACACAAACCAAGGGGATATAATGCCCGTGAAACATATTCTTTTTGTGGTATTGGATCTCCACAAGTCTCTCATAAATGGTCACATCACCATCAACATCGATCTCTCCCCAAAATCAGTGCTTCCCTTACACTAGCTCACAATCTCTACATACTTCAAACAAGTCAGCACGACCTCCAACAGGAATAGTCAACACCAAGGGCACTAGAAGCCTCTCTACCTCAAGTCTGAAATCATGGAAGAGGGTAGGTGATATGAAGTATTCTGTTACTCCTAAATAAAAAAGGCATACATCATGGTTGAAAACAAGCAAAGGGTACCTCGAATGACGTTTGGCTCGCCTGGTGCTAGCAATGCTAAAGCACGAAGCTGACCATGACCTCCTCCATGGGCTCTCTGCCCATGATGAACACCACCACCACAACCGCACACTACTCTCTGAGGAAGGTGAGTCTCACAGGGCTGTCCTATGACTGCCCCATCTACCCTATGTGGATCTTAAGCTTGTTCAACCTGTGGCTGCTGGCTCGGATGGAACTGCCACAATAGAGGAACCTGGAGTAGAAAACCAAGTTCACGATGACTTCTCTGAAAGGTCGGGCACTATCGCTGCTGATGGCCTTTTCTACCACATGAAAAAAAGTTTATAATCTCTTGGAATAGTCCTGAGATACAATACCTCTGGAGAAAAAGTGATGCAGAGGGTTGGGACCTACCCTTGGCTGAACGAAAACTCTTCTGCCCTGAAAACTGGGAACCCCATACCATGGATCTTCTTTGTGAGGAATCATAATGACTCCCCTCTCATGATTATCTGGTTCTGGCCATTGTCCTCTTGATGACCTCTAAGCTCTCCATCACCTCAAGATGTTTCTTCAACATAATTGGGTGACCTGGCACTAGATCTATGGAAACAAATCCTCCTCGAAATTCCTTGCCCTGGCCTCCTCATCTAGAAATAGGTTCAAAGAATATTGTAAAAGTTTCTTGAAATAAATTCCCAACTCTCTCACATTGATACTCCCCTATCAAATGGTAATAAGATCCTGGTGGCTGGACGCCTTTGTGGTCTAGGAAATAAACTCGACACTAAAATTATCTCGAAACTCCTCCCATGAGATAGACGAGTCCTTTCAATCCCTGAGGAATAAGAACCACCACTGCCTTTCTTCTCCACACATCATCGTCATAACCAAGGAAAACTAGTTCTCTTTTCGAGACCATATCAAATTGAATCATATCTGAACCTCATCCAACTAGTCTTCCATGACTACATATGAAATAGATCCCGCATACTTAGGCAGACTCTAGCGCTGAAACTCCCAAAGTGTCCTCCTCCAAGTGTCGTCATCGTCAACCTCTACCCAATGGCGATATCCTGGCACAGCCTTCTAGATATATTCTATGAGATCCTGACGATGATGTTGACCTAGATCCATACCTTTAAAATACCAAATATTTAGAGCTCCTAAACCTGGAATATGGAAGACTCATAATTAATTAATTAATTAATTTTTTTCTTTTATTTATTTTAGGTTAACCTATCCCAAGGACTACCCATTCAAACATAGGCACAAAGATGAATGATTCATGATCCTTTCCTAGGTCTCTACCATGCAACTAGTATCCCCTCATTTAGTATCCATTGTAAACTCAATAGTCCATACATCAGATCAAAGGGGGCCCTAAACTCCTATGTCTCATCCAGTATCTAGTGTTTACATCACTTTCTAAGCTTGAATAACACAATTTCCCTACCAACCCATGAAACGTCACTTGTGCCTAACTCCAAACTCTATCCTATACATCAAACAGGACTCTAATACCACCCTGTCATGAACCCCTCCCCACAAAGTGTACCCCTATTGGGCTGGAAATGCGAGAAGGGAGATAATGACCCCCGATTTCCACCTCCAGTAGGCCCTGGGTTGGCAACTAGCACTGAGGGTATAGTAAACACACAGATGGGAGGCATTACCCTTTATGAGAACACATGAGGAAGAGAGAGAGATAAGATAGAAAGCAACCAACTCCAACTCAAAATGAAATATTAAATAAATCCCAAGTACGAATATGTAATTTTATGCAACCAACTATAATTGAATGTGGAAAAACTGAAAATACACAAAGGAAAGTAAAAATAGCAGCAACCACATGCCTGAACAAATCCTGTAACCCCAAGCCAGTAGAAACCAGCTTGATCTCCAACATGCTCCAAGTGACCTGAAAAATAGTTTATATATACATAGGTTTAGTATAACAGTATACTAAGTATGATCCTCCCTGAATCATCTTGTGCGAAAGTAAAGAAATCTTGTTAAAGAACAGTGAACAACAAGTGAAACTAACTCGTCACCTAAGCACGTATACTATGTTTTCGGCCTCACCTGGGATACTCTCACCAAGTAACACATACAAGAGTATATAATGTAATAAATAACATCAAGGGTACCCTACTACTACTTCCCCATGAGTTTTCCACTTTTACCCAACGTTGCACGTCCTAAGCACCACCCTCCAAAAAGGCTTTCCTGCAGACACCTGGGCGAAGCACCACAACATGCACCTCGTGCAAAAAACCCACCATTTCCACACAAGAAAAGTAACCAGGTAGTTTTTGGGATCCACCATAGCTTGCATAACGTGTATCATATGTCGGGTATTAAAACAAAATCCATTATAGCCCATACAACGAGTAATAATCCTCAAGACATCATAGCCTATACATGTTACAACTATAGTAGTCCATAGAAAACTATATCCAAAATATATGGGTGTGAATAAACACAAGACATTATAGATATCTACACACATATATAGGGAAAAATAATAGATGTGACTACCATCATAGGTAACTACCAAGAGAAGGGAGTGGGGCCAACGGTGGTAGTAAGCCATCTATCCACCCACCAGAATGTTGGGGAAAACACCCCCAGGGCTCAGAATCGCCGGGGTGTTAGTTTCCCTGACTGACAGGGTGGAGTAGCATATAGAAACAAAAAAATTATAGAATATACTATATCTCACAACCATACTATGGGAATAACCTAGTCTTAGACTCAACTGCAGCTAATGAATCTCAGACTGCCAACTACCACTTTTAAAACTAGGTATCCTATAATCACACAACCATTTAATGAGATTTAATGCATTACTTTATTACCTTTTTATCAGTTTCACTTTATGCTAATTAATTATTTAAACACTGATTAAAAATAATATATTTCCACATTATATTTCATTAGAATCACACCAAGATTCCACTATCCCTTTAAATTGAAACTTCACCATTGCATCCCAGCAAGCTCTTATCCCATGGGTTGACATCATTTATTCAATTATTTATTTACATCATTACATTCCCATAATCTTAGGAATTCTAAAAAAACATTCTATGCTACTAAAAACAACGGGCTCAACCTGGTGAGTAGATGAACTACCGATCGAGAATTTACTGCCTATAGCAAGAGCATAGACCCATACTCCCTTAAGAAGATAAACATAGAAAGAACGTGGAAAACCCCACATGTATTTTCCCCTTTTGGAAGATGGGTAAGAAAAACAAGTTGCCTTGAGTAGTGGGTAAATAAATGAAAATAAACAAAAAACAAGAAAATCAAGAATCCAAACATTTACATCCAACTCATTTCATTATTCCCTGGTGTCCTTCCTGATATCCAAATGCAAAAACCGATGCATCTCACTACTCTAGGTGTCAACTACTACCAAAAATAGTAGGCATATATGCCCCCACATATCATTACAACCATCCAGGATCACATCAAAACACAAGCAGCATGAAAACAAACATCATATCAATTGGGATCTTGGCCCTTAAACAAGCAAGAGGGTAACTCAGAACCCTATAAGGAATTATCTTTTATCAAATAATCAGTTCTTTAATCCACCTTGGATTAACTGATTTTATATTAGTAGGTTCCAAATTTGAGAAACCTAACCAGATTGCTATCATAAATAATTAAACATGTTTACTATACCAATTTGATTAACATCAAATTACAACAAGAAGAAACATATTAATTTACATGCCTCTTTATCATTACCCAAACAATTATCAATTAATTATTTCTTTATGTTCTTTACCAATTTCCATCAAGAACGAAAGGCTAAACAATGTAAGCATAGAAATCACACTATCCGGAAAAACAAGAGGAAATAACATACAATCGATAACAATTTATTTATTCAGTTAAAATATTTATTATGTAAATTTCATTTCGATCTAGTGGGATAAAACATGATAGATATACATTTTCACATAAAATAAAAGAGAAGAAATGAATATCAAACCTCAAACTGTTCTTGACGAGCCACACAATGAGTTACGATCTCCCCCCCCGTGACAACTGTATCCACCCGAGGATGCAGAGAAACCACCACACCGTTCAACACCCAAGAAAAGTCCATCAGGAACAAGAAGATATAATTCCATAAAAGGGTGAGGAGAAATAGAAAGAGGTGAACCCAAAATAGTGACAATAGAAGATACCTTATATTGGAGATCAATCGATACTGCTTGGTTCCACCAAAAACAGAGGGGAATCGATACACGTATTAAGGTTCAATCACACCTCTCCTAAGGGAAGAAGGAATGGATCGATAGTCTCACACCAAGTAATAAGAAGGTGGAACAAGGGAGGAACATATATCATCCCTTTATAAGATTTAATTGAGTAGTGGTTTAAGATACACTATATTTTCAATTAAAATAGGATAGCATTAAACCACACAGTTTGACCATGTAAAAAAGCATACCTAGCCTTAGAAGAAATTTATATAGTAGTTATGACCTTTGAATCGTCCTAAGAGTCCTTAAAATGAGGCTTTAAATGCATTTTCTGTCAAAGGAAACGTGAAAGGAGAAAAATTACAAGAAGATGGAAACACTGTTCACAAACAAAAAATTTGGCAAAGGAAATAGAGGTTACCGATAGACCTCAATGTTCTAGAAACACTATTCACAAAGACAAAATTTGGTAAAGGAAATAGAGGTTACCAATGGATCCTCATTGTTCTGGAAACACTGTTCACAAACTCAAAATTTGGAAAAGGAAATAAAGGTTACCGATGGAACCTCACCATTCAATAAACACTGTTCACAAACTCAAAATTTGGAAAAGGAATGTGGTCACCATTGGAACATCAACATTGGAACCTCACCATTGCAATGTTCACCAAAGGCCACCGATGACACTGTTCACATAAGGTTATCGATGAAACTATTCCCATAAGGTAACCAATGACACTGTTCACATAAGGTCACCATTTCACTCTTCACATAAGGTTACCGATGACACTGTTCACATAAGGTCATCGATGTTACTGTTCACATAAGGTCACCATTGTACTATTCACATAAGGTTACCAATGACACTGTTTATATAAGTTTACTAATGACACTATTCATAGAAAGTTATTGTTTCACTGTTCACATAAGTTTACCGATGACACTATTCACAGAATTAGAAATTTGGTAAAGTGTTCGTGATATGTCACCTTAAGCTCTCAGAACACCTTAAACACCAGATTTCAGTAAGGAAATGGACCTAGTAGATCTGATACATTACAAAATCATCATGGAATTGTGATATAAGATTTAGAAATAAAGGGAAACTAAGACCAAGGTACATCAGACCATTTGAAATTCTGGAATGAATTGGAGTTGAAGATTACTATTTGGAAATGACACCATGTATCTCAAAAGTTCATGATGTTTTCAATGAATCACTGTTTAGGAAATACATTCTTGAAAAAATTCATGTGATCACATATAACAAAATAGAACTTAAACGTGATCTGTCTTATTGTGAAGAGCCTAGGAAGAATATTGATACTAGAGAAAGAGTTCTGATGAATCAGATAACTTGATTGGTAAAGGTTATTTTTGAGAAACCATAAAATAGAAGAGGTGATGTGGGAACCTGAAAGAAACTATAATGAAGAACCACCTGAATCATTTTATAAAGTTATGTTGTAGAAATTTTGAGGATGAAATTATTTGAAGGAGGGAAGAATGTAACACCCCAAGAATTCACAGTACGCTTCTTTTAATTTAATTAAATATATTTCTCTACACACAACACCAAGTTCGAGTGCACCATGACCTATCAAACTAGAAATTTTGAAAGTAATTATGAATAGTATTTACCACATTATGAAATTATTAAATTTAAATTTTTAAAAAATTCTTCTTTTTTGAATTTTGAATATCTACATTAGCCTAGGGTGAGATTTTGGATGTCAAAAATAGATAAATAATACATATATTAACCAAATTTAGGTAATTAGAATCTTGTTTATAATAGAAGTAGATATAAAAATTTATCAAACTATTGAATGTCTCGTTTACCTGCCTTCTATCCACATCTACTGATTATCATTAAACTTAACTTTACTGCTTTTGTGAATTGAATTTCAAAAAACAGACATACATGGTTGTAATCAGTATGAAAAATGTGATCTAATATGAACAAAATAATTTTTATGAATAGTAACTTTTGAATTTTATTTACCATAGTGAAAGGTAAATAGGGTAATTAAAGTTAAAAATAATATTAAAATAATATTAAATTATCATAACATTTTTTCTAATTTCATTACATAAGTGATTTTTGACCAAATTCATCCTTATGACTTAATTATGATCCTTTTTAAGACCCATGTGTTTGATTAGGACATTTGCTATCTTTTATTTAAAGAATAGTTTAAATTGTCATATTCAATTTTTAATAAACATGTCATTTTTAATACATGGTTATATAAGTGATATGGTCAACTATAAATAGTATTTATAATGATAAAATATCTATCTACATACTTTTAATTTATAAATAATTTTTAGAAATAAATAATTAAATTAAATTGTGACACAATGATGACATAATAATTGATTTATTAATGGAAGAATCAATTAAATATTAATAATATCAAAATAAATATATTTTGAAATATTTTATTCCATTCAAGATTTTTTTGAAATTAAGACGATAGGGATGATTCAAGTTAGTTTGGTCTAAGATATTAAGTTTTTATGACTTTAACAAAAATCATGTATTAAATAGTTTCAAATATGATATAAATGTGGATTTAATATAAATAATTTTTTTTGGAATGATATAAATGTCATAAAAATATAAGGTATAGTTAAATAAATTTTATGATTTTAAATAATTTGTAAAGACCCGTATATTTAAAGGAATTTTTTTCTTAAATTATTTGAGATTTTATGAATACGAAGTTCCTTACGGCACATGATTCCGAGGCCCAGTGTGCCCAGAATCAATTTTCGATGTTTAGATCGAGTACGTTTAGTGAACGAAAGAGCTGGTTTTTCTAACTTTTGAACCGGTGCATGGAATTAAAATCCGAGGGCACCAATAAACTTGCAGCGTAGGTAATTGCTTAAGGGGACACTTACTATAGTTGTGTTCGAAAAAGAGGAGAAGTTAATTTTTGGGGGGTTGATTAAGAAATAAATAAAAATTGGTAGAACAATTTTTATTACTAAGGGAGGTTACTCCCTCACATGGGTAGTTAAGGGTGGGGCCTGCATCCACTTAACTACCCAAGTGTGGAGGATAGAGATATGGGGCCCACATGAGCCCCACCATTTAATTTCTTCTGACCTCTTTTATTTCCCCTACTATTTCCTTGAAGTTTCCTCCATTAATATCCCTTGATTAATTAATGGGTAACTCCTCGTATTGATTAATGAAGAAACCTTACTTTTCCGCTTTTAAATTTAAACTGCTAACACATTTAATTATGGGGAACCTTCTCTCTCCCTCCATTAATTAAATGTCAATAATTTTAATTAGTGTCGTGATTTAATTATGGGAGAGATTATTTGCCGGTGAAATTAAATAATAGGAGGAACCCATTATTTAATTTTTTGAGAGCATCGTTAGCGAAGAAATGAACATGGGGGAACTCTTGAGATTTTGGCGAAGAACAACAGCCTCTGACGAAGAGCGAAGAAGAACGCTGGTTCCTCGGAGATCGATGACGCGCCGCCAAATCCTCCCCTCCATGACGCCGTATACCGCGATGCCTTGTACCGCGATGCCTACGATCCTCTTCTCCGTGATGTCGTGTACCACGATGCTGATGATCGTCTTCCTTGCCATGTTAGGGGTTTTTTTTGAGAATGTTAGTATCCACATTTTGTTTTCCACTAAAACATCAACACGGATCAACTCATTATCAAGTTGATTCACGAACGTTTATTTGTGGGTTGGGGATTATTTATTTGAGGGGGAATTGTTGGGAATTAAATTCAATCCTAACTAATTTTTGTGCCTCGTTTGTCGTTGAACATTATTGATGTTCGACCCTTTTCTTATCAACTAATGCGGAGGGCGCGGGCTGAACAAACATAGCCAGGGACCCTCTGCATCTTGTTTGTCTGTGAGCGTGTTGATGGGTGACAATGGAACGGGACCACAATGGCATATGGAAGCTATATCAGTGAAGAACGAGTCCCGGGAGAGCCGTAGGCGCAGACGGCGGGCAAATCGGACCACCGGAGTGCGTCCGGTGGTCCGCGAAAGGAGCTGCCGGTGGGACGCCCGGAGGCGGCGGCGCCCCGGCGCGCCACCGGCAGGTGGTCGGATCCCTCGACCATGTAGGATCATGAGGAGGACGCGACACCCGCCATGTCCACAGAGCGAAAAGGGAGGGGGGACCGCGTCCCCCATGGTCAGCCGCTGGCCGAGCCCCGCGGGGCCTGGCTGCGCCCTGCCGGGCCGGGCCGCGCCCTGCCGGGTCGGTCCATGCCCTCCCGGGCCAGATCCGGACCTGAGTCGGGTTGACCCAGTTTGGGCCAACCCAGGGGGGTGGGACGGTGCGGGCCGGGCCCAGACCCCCCACTTCGGACTGTTTTCAGTATTTTGCCCATAACATGGTCTACGGACCTCCGATCGACGCACCGTCAGTTGAGTTGGGATCCTTGGATCGAGACGGTCATTTAAGTTTACTACACTTAAGGATTTGGAGAACTTGGTGTATGGATGGGTTGGTTTGAACACGAAACCAACCAGGCCCTCGGAGCGGAAACACTTATAACTCGAGCTCCGGGCGTCCGATTGACGTGATGTCGACTTTGTTGGTTTCCTCTTTGTGATAAGATTCTTTTGGTTTACTCCACTCGATGTTTGTACATAGGTGGAGTATGGTCAGGTTGATTTTAACTTAAAAACCAACCGGTCCCCTTGGATGGAAAAGCCAATATCTCTCAGACTGGGCGTTCGATTGACGCGTCGTCTGTCGCGTTGAGTGTAACGCCCCAACCGTAGTTACCCAGAGTCGGTGCATTATTACATAACATTGGCATGATCACAAGGAAATCATGTCTCTAAAGTCCGATAAGTTTATTATTAATTGAAACAAGATTCATACATATGTTCAACTTTACATCTTGAAGTGAATTACAACACAAATATATTTCGTTAGGAACATACAAGCCTCCTAGATTATTCCTGCAAGTCACTCATAACTAACTTCTTCATATACTAGGAAAAAATAAAACATTGAAAGGGGTGAGCTCAAATGCTCAGTAAGGGTATGTAATACAGTAGAAAATGACATAAATATTAAGGATGGTAAATAATTGAAACCATATGCCATTACCAATAATATACATGAATAATTTTCTGGAAAGAACATGAGATGAGTAAATAATGCCATAATAAAACATAATAATGGGTATTCTACTAGTCAAATGACCACATGAACCATCAATATTATTTCTATAATGAGGGAATGTATAATGCTGGACATTCTGAAACATTTTTTAAGGCCTCGGCCAAGACATATAAAATGATTAAATCCTAGACCCAAACCATAAATCAAATTGGGAAAGGGCCTCAGCCAATTCCACATCTAGTTGTCTCATGAGACCTATCGATGCATCGAGAAGCTATAGAAGGCTCCACCCATCACTTACTAAGTCCAATACATTCCTCATATGAAAAGTTTTAACATATCATAAACATTCATATTAAAACTAGAATACGAAATGTAAATACTTTAACCATAAGAAATAAATGGTACAAAAATAGCACATCCACAATCAAACATATCACAAAAACTTCAATACAATATGGATGTTTTGTATCATAATAAATCAACTTCAAATAAACTTAAAATCCATCAAAGGATGTTGACATAGATGAAATCAAAACCTTTTTTAGAGAGACGTATCTCTTTATATTTTTAAATCATTTAAGAGTCACATAAAGAAAATATTTATTTTGAAAATATTCATATAAGCTTGTAAGGGAAGCGTTGATGATCTTATAACAGCGTAAAATAGCTGCACCCACCGTATAAGTTAAAAGAAACAATCTTACCTTAATTTGGTCAAAAAGGTTAAAAATGACCTTGCATGGAAAACGACGGAAATCTTCCTTTATAAACCTCTTATAAAATTCACACAAGGGTATAAATGACTTCAACCCATATTCTATAAAATAGTATGAACTTTTTGAAATTCATTTTTAAGAAACATGGATGTGGATGATAAAGAGGTCCCAATGGATATTTACATATAAACAACCTCGAATAACGAAGAGATTGTGAAATAACCCTTACCTTGTACTTTTCTTAGGTTGATGGTAGGTTAACCTCTTGTATAATGGTGAAATAATTGTTATTAAATTATACAAGAATCATATACATTAATATGATATCATATATGATCTTTTAACATTGCTTTCTTAATAATATCTTAGTATTATCGTCGTTTCGGGTGTTAACTTACTCGTTTTCTTTTACCTGTTTTGTTAAATAAGCTATGTTTGTTAGGGATAGGTTGTATATTATTCATATCTAGAATTATATCAAGTCCATAAACATTATTTTTAATCATCAAATTAGAATTATACTTGAATGGATACGATGGGGAATGAATCTCATCGCGTTCGTGGAGACGGTAGTCCGTACGTACGCACGAGCAACAATATCATTATTTTGATATTAAAATAATATATGACTGGATGTTATATCATATATATATAATATTTATAATTTTATATTTATTATTTAAATGAATTACATATCATTATTATACCCATCCAAATAATAATGTTGTGAATAACAATTACACCACGACGTGGAGACGGTAAGCCGTACGTACGCACGTATGGTGACATGTAATTCATAGGATGGATAGAATACTGAATATGGTTTTACCATATTTATAATAACATCTCAGTATATAGCAGATACTGGAGTTAATATTTTATAATGGTAATAACAAAGAAAGAAAAGTTTAAGAAGAAATGAACTTGAAAAAGGGTGGTGAAAAAATTACCTCTTCTTCGAGTTCTTCCTTTTGATTTGATCAAAAGGGATCCATAGGTTGGCTTTCTGATCAAAATATGGCCTCTATGTTGAATTGAGGGAAGTGTATAGAGTATTGGGGCAGGGGTTGGTCGAACCAAAAGGCTTTTAAGGTGTGGATAATTGGTTAGAAGTGGTGTTTTTTTATAAGGGAGAGGAGGGGCACCTTAGGAAAATCTAGATATATTATTTTATAATAAATTCATATTCGGTTTCTAGTTGCTAAAAAGTATATTATTTAAAGTTTAAGGTGGTTATGGGTTAACAAACACTCAACCAATAGAATTTAGATAGGTTTGGGTCATTATATTAACCTTATCTTTTAGTTTTGACTCTTAGTTAATTAGTTTGACACTTACCATGTCACTTTGTATTTTTATAGTATATAGTTAATAAACTTACTATATACCTCCAAGTGACCCCCAAGTGGTCCATTAATGATACAAATATCATGATATAAGTCTCTTGGCATAAAATTATATTTTTATGAATTGAATATTAATTTATAATATAATATTTGTTTTAAAAACTCTTTTATGTCAATTTTGACACTATTGGGTATTTTGTTTTTGATAAAATCATAACAACATTATTACTTCGAAACAAATTTATATAAACAATACTAATATGTCATATTAACCTAGAAAATTATTGTAATTTATAAAAAGTCTCAAATTACATTTATTTGAGTATTTATAATATCAATTATCTTAATCTTTCATTAATACGGTAATTACTGCATCATCATTGTGTCATAAATAAATTAAATTATTTAATGTCTAAAAATTATAAGTAAAATACCATTACGTATGAAATATTTTTATATTCCTAATTAATATTTATAGTCTAAATTTAAACATATATAAACCTATTTAAATTTTTTTTTTCTAAAAGATACATGCTTATGTCTTTTTGGTATTTATTTTAACTTAATTAATATAAAGTGACCTTATCACCAACAAGTGGCTCCATGGGGTCCCAAAATCGACTCAAAGATGCAAATGGTCATACATGTATCAACCAATAAGGTTAGGACATGTTTTAGGGTAATGTATAATTATTATATTATTATTCTTTTACCCTTATTTACCGGATTTACCCTTTAACCATGGTAAATAAAATATTTATCTAAGTAATTATTCAAAATGTCTAAAAATGAAAGTTACCAATTTACACAATTTGGACATCCTGATTCAAAATATGGAATCCATTTTTCCAAATTCAAAACACAGAAGTGGCAGAAATTAATTTAAAATTAATTCCCGTCGTTAAAACAAAAAAACGTGTTTTTAAGAGATAATAACTATCAAAAGATTGGCGCTTGTTTATGTCCGGTTTAATTGTAAACTTATGTACGATGACCAATGTTATATTAAATGGTAAAAATATATTCTAAATAGACTTTAAAAACACTCAAATTCATAATTTATCACTATTAATTATTTTTATTTAAAAAGTTGTTTTTAATTAAAATTTAGTAATTTTCACTATTCATCAAAATATAAAAGTTATCCGAAAAGTACCAAAATTTCACCCTAGGATAAATTGGATATTCAATATCCAAAAATGAAGTCCATTTTGTGAGATAAAATTTATAAAATTTCAAAAAGTAGGTATTACTATTCATAACGACTAGTTTGATTGGTTATGGTGTGTGTTAGAACTCAAAGTTGCGTATAAAACACACTACTATATTATTCCAAGAGAAGCGTATTTTGGAATCTTGGGGTGTTACATTCTAAATTTTTGATTTCCCCATTCTAAAGAATAAATTTATTTAGTCATATTGAATATATAAAAGTTTAAAATATTGGATTTAAAAAGAGTTCACTATTAAAAGTTGGTAAAAGTGCATTTTTTTGAAAAATACATATTTTATCTAAAAAAATGAATTTGTTCTTAAATTATGTCTAAGAAACTCATAATATGGATTCTAAAATTATAAGGATTATATAATGTTCAAAAGTTAGTTAATACTATTCATAACCTCTTTTGAACAACTTGTTTGGTAAGTCATGGTGCTCTTGAACTCGGTGTTTCATGTAGTGCAAGTTATTGAATTATTTTGAAGAAGTAACACACTATAAAATCGTGGGATGTTACATTCTTCCCTCCTTCAATAAATTGCGTCATCACAATTTGATATTTTTTTTCAATAATAAAGGTTTAAAATAGAAAATATCTTTGTGGGAATACCCACATCAGAAATTTGGTTAATAAAATTTAGTCTTAATAAGAGGAAACGAGAAATGAATGGGTCACCACCAAATTATAATCTCGATTAGGAGAACATTGGTGGAAATTTGAGACATATAATTAGAGGAAAAATGTAAATATTTATAGTTAGTGATTGAGGTCATCAATCACAAACACATGTAAAATTGAGGTCCTTAAATTCATCAATCTATGGTGATTTAAAATACCATCGGTTCAACCAAACATAAGGTATTAGGATTAAAAAATTTTGGTTTTAAGATCCCTTCAATAAAGTATAAGAATTAATTTCTTCATAGAATAAGAGGAGAAGAAAAATATATACTTGACAAGTAGAGTTCCATCCTTTAACTAATTTCTACCAAAAACTCATCTTTCAATCTAAAAAATAATAGAACTTACAAAAATTATTCTACTTATTCTATTCATTTGGGGTAAAAAAACTGAATTTATAATTCATCTATCAGACCTTCTTAAAAATAAAATAAATTATATAATCCAGGACATCTCGTGGGACAGTGGTATGTGATACACCCTTGTCGCCCTTCGGTTGCAGGTTCAAGTCTCGCGGCCTTTCCGGTCGCGATGGGTTGCCGCCCGACCTCCAGGTTGCCCTTTTATGGAAATAAAAAATAATCTCAAACTAGAGTTATCTAAAATACTTTGGTCCAAACTCACAGTCCAAAATTTTTAAGGAAGATAAACACAATGAAGATCCTTTTTCCCATGTAATAACATGTGAACACCTTCGTTATGTATTCTTTTAAAACACGACACATCCTGAATTATCACAAAACCTTATTAATTATATTCATGTTCCTTTATTCCTTATAGAATATTGGATATACTCCTTCTATACCAAAATGTTTTTAACTCCAAAAATGATGTGAATAGAAATCATTAATCAGTTTCAAGGTAGTCAAGAATATCCAATATAATTTATTTCAAATCAACCATCTCTTATTCAAAAATCACTACCTCATTATCAAAACCATATTACGATTTATCTTTCTGTCAGCAAAATATTTTCCAAAAATTTAACCTGCTTTGAGCTACTTTTCATGGTTCCACACAATCTCAAGTCCTTAATGAAATAGTACAACAGTAAAATACTTATATAGTCCATAATTATTACAACCAGTATATTGTTGATAAAACACTCAAATAACATAATAACACTTGTCATTCCTCTTCATATGTGGTAGTATCACAACTTTATTATTATCCAGTAGCATCATTTGGGCATACTCTGATGAATTTAACATTGATTCACGTAGTGTCCCCACTCCTTGCAGATGAAGCATTGTACATTTGAAACCTTTTTCTTGCCCTCGCAATCACAAACATGGTGTCCTTTTTCTCCACACTTATAACATACTCCCATTCCCTTCATGCATTTTCCAAGGTGATTCTTTCCACAATTATCACATATGGGAAAATCCTTCTTTACCTTCTTACATTTATCTATCCTTCTCTCTACAATCATTTTCTTCTTTGGATTCCCTTTGAATCCATAGGATTCCGAGAACTCTTTACTTGTCTTATCAAAACATGATACTATTTCTTCATATGATGATAACACGTGGGAGACTATTTCCCTTCTAAATTTAGGCTTAAGACCATGAAATATATGATCCTTCTTACTCCTTGGATCTTTCCTATTGCTGGAGTTCTCATTCCTTCTACTGGGCGCCATTTCTAAACAATGTCATACAGTAGATTAGTTTATGAAAAGAAATACCTAATCCCAAACTTGTAAAACACGTAATCATAAATTAAACAGTTTATGGATATAATTAATAATCATAAAAAAAGTTTTCATTGAGGAAGTATATACTCATAACCCTTCATAATGGTTTGTAAAGAAAATGAGAATTATCCTAAGCATATCCCCCAGGTGTGTCGTAACCAAGAGTGCAGCAAGCCCCGTTGTCGTGCACTAGTTCCCATTCGAGTCTAGCTCAAAGCGGTGTTTTCAGGTTTTACCCTTAGATACATCTATGCCAGAGCCGCCTCTACATGCTCATTTCTAGACATGGATGTATTTCTCGTAAGACTCAAAAAATCTCTACAATACGGAAATTCTAGAAGTTCTTCTATACTAATCCTAAAAGTCTTTCTTTGGGCTATGTGCTATAATCTGAGTTTATCTAAATATAGTTTACAAGGTTTTTACTAAAATTTCTCTCATACAAACTCTAACTCCCCGACCCTAGTTAACCAGAGTCGATGCATTATTACATAACATTGGCATGATCACAAGGAAATCATGTCTTGAAAGACCGATCATTTTAGTATTATTGGAAACAAGATTCATATATATGTTCAACTTTACATCTTGAAGATAAATACAACACAAATATATTTCATTAGGAACATACAAGCCTCCTAGATTATGCCTGTAGGTCACTCATAGCTAACTTCTTCATATCCTGGGAAAAAATAAAACATTGAACAGGGTGAGCTCAAATGCTCAGTAAGGTTAAGTAATACAGCAGAAAATGACATAAATATTAAGCATGGTAAATAATTGAAACAATATGCCCTTACCAATAATATACATGAATAATTTTATGGAAAGAACATTCGATGAGTAAATAATGCCATAATAAAACATAATCATGGGTATTATACTAGTCGAATGACCACATGAACCATCAATATTATTTCCATAATGAGTGAATGTATAATGGCAGACATTCTGAAACATTTTTTCAAGGCCCCGGTTAAGATGTCTAAAATGATTAAGGCCTCGTCCAAAACCATAAATCAAATTGAGAAAGGGCCTTGTCCAATTCCATGACTAGTTTTCTAATGAGACCAACCGATGCATCGAGGAGCTATAGTGGGCTCCACTCGTCACTTACTAAGTCCAATAAATTCCTCATATGAAAAGGTTTAAACATATCATAAACATTCATATTAAAACTAGAAAAAGAAATGTAAATTCTTTAACCATAATAAATGAATGGTATAAAAATACCACATCTATAGTCAAACATATCAAAAAAAATTCGATGCAATATGGAAGTTTTGTATCATAATAAATCAACTTCAAATAAACTTAAAATCCATCAAAGGATGCTGACATAGATGACATCAAAACCTTTTTTTAGAGAGACATATCTCTTTATATTTTGAAATCATTTAAGAGTCACATAAAGAAAATATTTATTTTGAAAATATTCTTATAACCTTGTAAGGGAAGATTTGATGATTTTATAATGGCAGAAAATATCCACACCCGCTGTATAAGTTAAAAAAAACATTCTAACCTTAATTTTGTCGAAAAGGTTAAAAAGGAACTTATTTGGAAAACGATCGAAAGATTCCTTTATAAAACTCTTATAAAAGTAAAATAAGGGTATAAATGAATTTAACCCATATTTTGTAAAATAGTAAGAATGTTTTGAAATTCATTATTAAGAAACATGGATGTGGATGATAAAGAGGTCCCAGTAGATATTTACGTATAAACAACCTCGAATAAAGAAGAGATTGGGAAATAACCCTTACCTTTTACTTTTCCTTGGTTGATGGTAGGTTAAACTCCTGTATAATGGTGAAATAATTGTTATTAAATTATAAAATTGTCATATTCATTAATATGATATCATATATGATATTTTAACATTGCTTTGTTAATAATATCTTAGTATTATCGTCGTTTCGGGTGTTAACTTACTCATTTTCTTTTACATGTTTTGTTACATAAGCCGTGTTTTTATGGATATGTGATGTTATTAATATTTTCATTACTTATTAAATACTCCCTTTATGTATTTTATATGAAACGTGCACAATTTGTGTGAAATATTAATGTTTTAATATTAAGTATAATTTTTGAGCATTTTTAGAAGTAGTCCAATTGAGTCAGTTTAATGTTTTAATATTAAATATCCCTATACTGATTCAAATTGTGTGGTTCTTGTTTTTTAGGATTCTTCTTTCACTACAAAACATTTCATTAGAAGGTACCATGAGCCAATTCTACCATTTGAAGGGTCATATGGTCCTCACAAACAAGACCAAAGAATCTGTGAACAAACTGGACCAGCCTTGAAGATTGATTTACTAGGCTCAATCTAGAAGTCCAAAAACATTAACTCTCCAAACTTATTCGGGGGACAATACATGTCATCTTGGATAAAAATTTCATGGCCCAAATCTAAGAACAAGGGGCCCAAATGAAGCTTTGAAGTCCATCCCACCATTCTGTTCGAGAATTAAAATTAGAATAGTATGAATGACATCTCTCATGATGTAAGAATACAATTTAGATGATATTTTTCAGTGTGAAAAGGGAGATATAGGTGGCCTACTTTGTTGAAGAACCCATTTCGATTTGAAGGCATCTTCATATTAAAAAACCCTTTCACATTCTGGACTTCAAAAAGACTGGATTGAAAAGGAAAGTTTTACTTTGTTTAATCATCCAGCCATAACTTTTGATAATTAAGTCAAAATGACTCCAAATGTTGAGAGTAGTCAGAAAACTTTATTATCTACAACTTTGAAGAAGGATATTGCTCGAGATTCGGCTGTCTTGATTTCCATATCGGCAAGCCAAGTGGAGGGGTATTTCTGGAATGTAAACAGTCCACCACCTTGGGCTATAAATACATCCCCTCCTCTCCTTTCAAAAGGGTTGGAATTTCAGAGAAAATAAGGATTGATTGGCAGTACCAAGGCCCTACCAAAGTCTTGGGAGGATCTTCCAAACTCAAGTTTTCACTTGATAATACCTTCCTCATCTCTTGTTTTCATTACTTTTGCATTTTTCTTCGTTGAAATTTTGCAAGTGTTTGTCTTTGTAATTCTGTTTTAATGAAAATTTATGCTTCTTAATTTCTTATTCTCATACACCTTATATAGTTCAATATTAATGTTCTTATTTTAGTTTAAATAAATCTGAAATCCATCATATTCTTTTACTTTTTTATTCAATAAAATGTCGGATTTTTTTACTCTCATCGTCGTTCGTGTCTGTGTTCGGCGCACAACTCTTTTCTTATCCCTTTCTTTTTCTTCTCCTTGTAATTCATAACCTTAAACATAATAGACCATATTAATAATAATTTAAATGGATGAGTAAATATCTTATTGGGGTGAGTTATAATTTAGGGATGTTAAGTGATTGAGAGGTTTTGCTCGATGGGTATTCTTTAATTTAACATTGTGTATGTTGGACTTAACATGTCATGGATTATTGACATATTATGTTCAACGTGTGGTTTCCATGGATTATTGGAACCGTAAATACACATCCACAATCAAGCACTAATTAATATTAGAACCCTAAGTAAAGTTAAGGCTTGGATTAAAGTCTTAACACTTGGGAATTCCAATCAACATCAACTTTTGATGTGGGTGTTAATTTAATGCAATATAAAACAAAGCTCGAGGATATCACATGCTTAACTCCCTAATGGTGAACTCACCCCAATATTTATCAATTTGTTAAATCAAACATCATACATAAATTATTTCATAATCTCTACAAACAAACCCTCCAATCATAATACAATTAACTAAAAACAAACGACTATTACAAAGTATCATCGCCGAGGATTCGACCCGAGTGCTACTATACACATTAGCAGAGCACCAGAACCTTGACCGGTCGATAGGCGACAATCGGTCGTGCATTTAAAATGGTTCCATTGTCGTGGATGGTGCTTTAAGTAGTAATTAGTTTCTGTTTATTGTCAAAAAAACCAAAAAAAAAACAAAATTTTAAAAAATAATTGAAAAAAAATCACAAAGAAAAACCCGTCTTCTCATAAAAATCATAAACTGAAAAAATACAAAGAAAAACCCATCTTCCCCTTTCTTCCAAAATCTTTCTAAATTCCCCATACCCTTAAAAATAATCCCTCAGATTTGTTTGACCCTGAAATTGAGCGAACACTTCGCCAACTTAGGAGTAACATAAGAGATAATAAAATAATTCAAGAACCAGTCCTTGTCCAACCAGTTGAATTAGATATGGCCAATCCTAGGGAACAAACACATAAAGAACTCGCTGCCCCTGATATGAATTACCAACCTATTGGTATTCAATATCCAAATATAGAAGCTGACTTTGAACTCAAATCAGGTTTGATTCATCTTCTCCCTCATTTTCACCGGCTAGCCGGTGAGGATCCACATCTCCACCTTAAAGAGTTCTAAGTAGTGTGCTCTACCATGAAGCCTCAAGGGGTTTCTGAAGAACAAATCAAACTCCGACCATTCCCTTTTTCCCTAGATGACACTTCTAAGTCATGGCTCTACTACCTTCCTCTTGGTTCCATAACTACATGGAATGTCATGAAGAGACTATTCTTAGAGAAATTCTTTTCTGCTTCTCGTGCTGCTTCTATCCGAAAGGAAATAAGCGGTATCCATCAATTCCCAAGTGAATCACTCCATGATTACTGGGAGAGGTTCAAAAAGATTGTTACAACATGCCCACACCACCAAATTCCTGACCAACTCTTGATCCAATACTTCTATGAGGGGTTATTGGCTATGGAGAGAACTCTCATAGATGCCGCAAGTGGTGGTGCTCTTATTGATAAAACTCCTGCAGCTGCAAGAGATCTCATAAGTAACATGGATGCAAACACACAACAATTCCATACTCGAGCACATGCTCAAGTAAAACAAGCCCAAGATAATCAATCAATCGAGCCAAACAAAATGACCGAGCGGATGAGTGAACTTACAGGTCTTGTGCAACAGCTAGCTCTGGCTACTAAATCCCCAACCTCGTATTCTCCACAATCAATGTTTCCTGGACCAATAATAAACTGTGGAATCTGCAACTCTCCATATCATCCATCTCACACTTGTCCAAAACTTCAAAAGGATCAATCCGATTCATATGAACCAATGGATCTCAATGCAGCATATGCTCAGCGAAACACCAACCCTCAACTATCAGGTCAGTTTTTTAGAAAATTCAACCAACCTCACTCTGAGCCCTTCTCTTCTTCCTATAACCAATGCTTTAGGTATGGTAATCCCATATCTAACCCCCCCTCAATTCCCTGCTCAAAATCCAATCCAATAAAAATATGGTCAAGGTGCTGGTAACTTCCATCAACCTTATCCTTTTATTCCTCAACCTCAAAGGAACAATCCTCCTCCTGGATTCCATTATCCTAGTGATCCTTCCCAATTCCAAAACAAATACAATCGATTTCCCAAGAACCAAAATCAAGTCAATCCCAATCTGGGAAAAGCCTCTTCTTCCAAGAAACGATGGGAATGTGCAGTGGAAGATCTTGCCTCCTTCACCCGTTCTAGCCTTAAAAACATTGAAACTCAAATAGGTCAACTTGCATCCCACCTGAGCCAGTAACAACAATCAAATTTTTCCCAACTCCCAACTCAACCATTACCCAACCCCAAGGGTAATGTAAGTGCAATTGCACTTAGATCGGGAAAGAACATTGCTATGCCTCAAGATAAGTCCTCTAGCCCTCCGTTGAATGTTGAACTAGAAAATGAAAAGAAAAAGAAACATGAAAAGGAACTTTAAACCATTCCCTCAACTACTTCAATTCCACTTAGGAACCCAATTCCTTTTCCTCAAGACATTTTTAAACCAAGGAAGTCCTTTGAACCTGATCTTGAAATGCTCGACATGTTTAGACGTGTTAAAGTCAACATTCCACTCTTAAATTCCATAAAACAAATTCCTAAGTATGCCAAGTTTCTTAAGGAATTGTGCACCCACAAGAGGCAACTTAGGACCTTTGAAAATGTTTCCACCCAGTACTCTATTCCCATAAAGTGAAAAGATCCAGGTACCTTTACAATCCCATGCCAAATTAGAAGTTCCAACTCTGATGATGCACTCATAGACCTAGGCGCCTCAATTAATGTCATGCCCAAATCCATCTTCTCCAACCATGGTCTAGGTCCCTTACATCCAGCAGGTGATGTCATTCAGTTATCCAATCGAAGCACAACCAGTCCTGAGGGAATAATTGAGGATGTCCTTATCCGAGTCAATGATCTTATCTTCACTTCGGATTTCTATGTTCTTGAAATTGAAGGTGAGACAAACTCTTCTCTATCTCCATTAATTCTAGAAAGACCATTCCTCATGACTGAGAGAACCAAGATTGATGTCCCTTTAGGCATCTTATCCATGGAATTCGGTGACCAATTGGTCAAGTTCAACATTTTCCAAGCCATACGATACCCATCTGAGGACCACTCTGCATTCTCAATTCATACTTCTGAGGACACTTATAAGAGTCAATTGAACCCCAATCCACCGTGTTCTTCGTGTTCTAATGACAAAGGATCTTGTGATATCTGCACTATGATTAACCAAGTCATAAATGGTGATGTTGATGTGGACCTCTCATTCATAGACTCCATCAATCTAGAGGATCTTGAAAACTCTATTGAATTCCACATCAACTCTGATCTCTACTGCTCCACCTTGGACAATATTAAGGAAAATGAATCTGAAGCAACTAAAGTCCCTGCATCCATTCATGAGATTTCTAAACCACAAATGAGAGATGATATTGATCTAAAACCTCTTCATAAACACCTGAAATATGCATTCCTCTTCCATGATCACTCATATCCTGTCATTATCTCTTCCACACTTACTGAAACCGAGGAGTCCAAACTTATTCAGGTGTTAGAGGAAAACAAAAAGGCATTAGGTTAGACCCGAGATGACATACCAGGAATAAACCCTGCCCTTTGCATTCATCACATCCATCTTGAAGAATCATCCAAACCAATTCTACAACCACAAAAAAGAATCAATCCACTCATCCTTGAGGTAGTTAGGGAAGAGATCACCAAGCTTCTTCAAGCTGGTATTATCTACCCAATTTCTGATAGTGAATGGGTTAGTCCAATTCAGGTTGTACCAAAGAAGGGTGGGATAACTGTTGTCACAAATGAACATGGGGAGGTAGTCACAACTCGAGTGAAGAACAAATGGCGTGTATGCATCGATTATCGAAAATTGAATGCTGAAACACGGAAAGATCACTAACCTCTTCCATTCCTTGATCAAATGCTAGAAATATTAGTCGAAAAGTCACACTATTGATTTCTTGATGGATACACCAGCTATTTTCAAATCCCAATCTCACCTCAGGACCAAGAAAAGACTACTTTCACATGCCCCTTTGGAACATATGCATATATAAGAATTCTTTTTGGACTTTGCAATGCTCTTGCAACATTCCAGAGGTGTATGATGAGTATCTTTTCTGAATTCATTGAACACATCATGGAAGTCTTCATGGATGACTTCACCATTTATGGCGAGTCATTTGAATCTTATTTGAATTCACTCTCTCTTGTCCTCCAAAAGTGTGTCAAGTGTAACCTTGTGTTAAATTTTAAAAAATGTCACTTCATGGTTTCAAATGGGATTGTTCTAGGGCACATTGTTTAAAAATATGGTATTGAAGTCGATCCTACCAAAATTGAAGTGATCCAATCACTTCCTGAACCCAACTCTGTTCGAGACATCCGTTCATTTCTCGGTCATGCTGGTTTCTATCGGAGATTCATCCATAACTTCAGTAAAATTTCCCTACCACTCACTCGTTTGCTCCAAAAAGATGTCACTTTCCATTTCGATGAGGTTTGTAAGGGAGACTTTGTTGAACTCAAAACTTCTCTAACATCTTCCCCAATAATCCAACCCCCAGATTGGTCATTACCCTTTGAGTTGATGTGTGATGCTTCTGATAGAGCTGTTGGGGATGTTCTTGGTCAAAGAAGAGAAAAGATTCCTCATGGCATCTATTATGCCTCAAAAACATTGGATGAAACTCAATCTCACTACACTATGACTGAAAAGGAACTTCTAGTAGTGGTTTTTTCCTTAGATAAATTCCGAACCTATCTCTTAGGTGCCAAAATCATAATCTTCACAGACCATTCTGCTATAAAGTTCTTACTCAAGAAAAGTGATTTCAAACCGAGGCTAATAAGATGGATCCTAATGCTCCAAGAGTTTGACCTTGAAATCAAAGATAGACCTGGAAAAGAAAACCCTGTGGCTGATCACTTGAGTAGAATTTCTAATTCTTCTCATTCTGAAATCATTGATCCTGAATTCCCCATTGAGAACCTTTCATCTCTCACTCCAAAGTTACCATGGTATGCCCCAATTGTAAATTATTTTCTTTTTTGTGTTTTTCCTGAAAAGTTTTTAAAAGAACAAAAAATGAAGTTGAAAAGTGATTCAAAATACTATTTTTGGGAAGAAAATAAACTTTGTAAAACTGGGGCTAACATGGTAATTAGGAGATGTGTTGAAGAAAATGAGCATTCTTCCATCTTAGAATTCTGTCACTCACTTCCCAGAGGTGGCCACTTTGGACCACAAAGGACCTCCCGAAAGGTCCTAGACTCTGGATTCCTCTAGCCTTCACTCTTCAAGGACTCACATGAGTTCTGTCAATCATGTAACACTTGCCAAAAGTTTGACACAATCTCCAAAAGAAATGAAATGCCCCAAAATCCTTTAATCATTTGTGAAATATTTGATGTTTGGGGCATCGATTTCATTGGACCATTTCCCCCTTCCAATGGATCCTCATACATTCTTATTGCGGTCGATTATGTTTCAAGGTGGGTGAGGCCAAACCCACTAGGAAGGATGATGCTCATACTGTTAGTGAGTTCCTAAAGACCCACATCTTCCAAAGATTTGGCACACCACGTTCCTTGATCAGTGACTTAGGAACCCATTTTCGTAATAGAACCATGGAAGCTCTTCTGAAAAAGAATGGGATTGTACATAAAACATCAACTTCATATCACCCCAAACAAATGGCATGGATGAACTCCCTAATAGATAAGTGAAAAGGGTACTTGAGAGAATTGTTAAGCCCACCAAAAAAGACTGGCCTGAGAGACTTGGTGAATCCCTTTGGGCTTATCGAACTGCCTATAAAACACCCATTGGGATGTATCCTTTTAGGATTGTTTTTGGTAAATAATGTCACTTACCAGTTGAAATCCAACCTAAGTCATTTTGGGCAGTGAAAACGTGTAATTTTGATCTTGAAAAATCTGGTGAAGAAATATTGTTGCAATTAGATGAACTGGATGAGCTTCGAATTGAATCCTATGAGAATTCCAATCAATACAAAGAGAAGGCTAAGGTACTCCATGACAGACACATCCTGAGAAAGATATTTCACAAAGGAGAAAAGGTAATGCTCTTCAAATTCTCGATTTCGGCTTCACCCAGGTAAGCTTAATTCTCGTTGGGAAGGTCCTTTTGTTATTACTAACATTTAACCATTTGATGCAGTGCAAGTCCAAGACCCCTCTTCCAAAAGGACATTCAGGGTTAATGGACATTGGTTAAAGCATCACCATGAAGGGATACACAATACTGGATCAACATCGACTTCCACTGGATCCCCAACTTCTCTAGCCGACCTACCACTAGATGGAGAAGGCGACCCCCCAAATCCAAACCAGGAGGCACCTCTTTCCCTTTAACTCTCTCTATCTCTTCCTCTCTCTACCTCTTTCTTCTTTTTCCTCTCTCTTTAATTTATGTTTTTTACCACTTTCTTTATCAAAACCTTTCTTTTTAACTTTCTCTTTTGTGTGGGTGTATCATTATGAAAAAAACCAAAAAATATAAAAACCTAAAAAACTAAAAAAAACCAAGAAAACAATCACTTAAAAAAATATACAAAAAAAATTAAAGAGTCATGCTTACTCACCATCGTGTTTTGAAATTTTGTCCAACCATTTTTGGGAGTTAACATGATTGTTTTCATCTCAAAAATTTTGTATTTTCATTATGACTTTGGATGAATAATTTTTTTTTCAAAACCAACACATTTTGAATGCTCAATTTTTGATTTGGAAAATTATTTGACTGAACCGTGAGGAACAACATTTGATTTCATGCCAAGGACACCTATGGCCATCTTTTCAAAATGTGTGTTTTCACCCCCATTTGTGAGTCTTGAGTTTGTAGACCTTGGAGGTGAATTTACTACCTTAGTGTGTATTAATATGATAGAGGCATTTTCTGAATCACATGAGAATCACAATAGGCAAATAGCCTCCCATTTACCATACATTAATCCTCCTTTTGAAAGCCCCTTTGTGCCTATGAAAACCTTTTCTTTGATAGCCACATTACAAGCCCAATACCTTTTCCCACCCAATATCAACATGGATTTTCATTGCATAATTGTTTTTGAAATTTAAGTGTGGGGTGAAATGGATTTCATTGTTTGGGTACCCTATTATTGATTTTCAACGAGTTATCATCTGCTTGAGGAAAATCATACATTTCAGTGTGGGGGAGAGGTTTTCATTATGAGTGTTTTGGGTAATGTGATGAACTTCCATTTAGGTAATTTTGTAAATGTTATTGACAAGTGTTCAAAAAAAATGATGAAAAAAAACCAAAAAACAAATGAAAAAAATGAAAAAATGGGTTGTGTCTTGGGTAGGTCAAAAATCACTCTTCCCCAACCTTTGATCTTGTTATAACTATTAAAATTAGTGTCATGAGGAGATCAATCATGGGTTGGGTTATGAGTGTGAGATCTATTCTAAGTTCAACTTTCGAAAAAACAAAGAAAAAAAGGAGAAGAAAAAAAGAACACTTGCATTATATTCTTATTGGAGGAAGTTCTTTGTTTTGTAAATATTTCATCTTCTCATTACCTTCATATTTTCTTCCTCTATTTTGTCTTTCTTCATAAAATCATTCCCTTGTAAATATGTGTTTTCATTTCCTTCCATGTTTTATTTCAAAAAAAAAAGTGCATTGCATTTTCTATGTTGGTATTTTAACCCTCTTATTCTCTCTCTTGGACATTATATTACTACCATACCATAGCCACAGAAAAACCCATTAAAAATACCTCTTGATTCTTGTTAAATTTGTATAGGGATTGTAAGCTGAGAGCTCTTTTCAAACTCTAAGATTTTCACTTTTGGTTGGTGAAAGAGTGAACCTGCACAAATAAATTTTATCATCTTGAGAGGTGTGAGTTTTGAGTGTCCACATTTTCCATTTCTAAATTTGAGCGTGAAAAAATGAATTATTTTTGGAACATTGTTTCTGTAAAAACATGTGGTGGATTTCAAAATGGATGAGTGAAATAGTCTAAACCTCCCTCGATTGGAGAAAACAAAATTGTAATATCTGTTGGTGAGTAAAAATGATTTTGTAATGATTTTATATTTGTTGCACATGAGGACATGCACAAAACTAAGTGTGGGGGAGTTGATGTTATTAATATTATCATGACTTATTATATACCCCCTTTACTTATTTTATATAAAATATGCATAATGTGTGTGAAATATTAATGTTTTAATATTAAGTATAATTTTTCAGCATTTTTAGAAGTAGTCCAATTGAGTCAGTTTAATGTTTTAATAATAACTATCACAATACTGATCTAAATTGTGTGATTCTTGTTTCTTAGGATTATTCTTTCAATATAAAACATTTCATTAGAAGATATTATGAGCCAAGTCTTCCATTTTAAGGGTCCTATGGTCCTCACAAACAAGACCAATGAATCTATGAATAAACTGGACCTGCCTTGAAGATTGATTTACTAGGCTCAATCCAGAAGTCCAAAAACATTAACTCTCCACCATAATTCGTGGGACAATACATGTAATCTTAGATAAAAATTTCAAGTCCCAAATATAAGTACAAGGGAACCCAATTAAGCTTTGAATTCCATCCTACCATTCTGACCGAGAATTAAAATCAGTATAGTATGCATGATATATCTCATGATGTAAGCATCAAATCGAGCTGAGATTTTTCAGTGTGAAACGTGAGATATAGCCGGACGACGTTGTTGAATAACCCATTAATATTTTAAGGCATATTCATATTCAAAAACCCTTTCACATTCTGGACTTCAAAAAGACTGGATTGAAATGGACAGTTTTACTTTGTTTAATCAACCGGCCATAACTTTTGATCCTTGTACAAATGAATCCAAATTTTTAGAGTAGTCGGACAACTTTATTATCTATAACTTTGAAGAAGGATATTGCTCGAGATTCGGCTGTCATGATTTCCATATCTGCGAGCCAAGTGGAGGGGTATTTCTGGAATGTAAACAGTCCACCACCTTGGGCTATAAATACATCCCCTCCTCTCCTTTCAAAAGGGTTGTCATTTCAGAGAAAAGAAGGATTGATTGGAAGTACCAAGTCCCTTATAAAGTCTTGGGAGGATCTTCCAACTCAAGTTTTCACTTGATAATCCCTTCCTACTCTCTTTGTTTTCATTTACTTTTGCATTTTTCTTTGTTGTAATTTTGCAAGTGTTTGTCTTTGTAATTCTGTTTTAATGAAATTTTGTTCTTATTAATTTCTTATTCTCATCCATATTATGTAGTTAAATATTAATGTTCTTATTTTATTTTAAATCAATCTGAAATCCATCATCTTCTTTTACTTTATTATTCAATGAAAAGTCTGATTTTTTTACTCTCATCATCGTTCGTGTGTGTGTTTGGCGCACAACTCATTTCTTATCCCTTTATTTTTCTTCAATTTGTAATTCATGACATTAAACATAATAGACCAGATTACTAATAATTTAAATGGATGAGTAAATATCTTATTGGGGTGAGTTATAATTTAGGGATGTTAAGTGATTGAGAGGTTTTGCTCGATGAGTATTCTTTAATTTAACATTGTGTATGTTGGACTTAACATGTCATGGATTATTGACATATTATGTTCAACTTGTGGTTTCCATGGATTATTAGAACCATAAATACACTTACACAATCACGAACTGATTGATATTAGAAACCTATGTAAAGTTAAGGCTTGGATTAAAGGCTTAACACTTGGGAATTCCAATCAACATCAACTTTTGATGTGGGTGTTAATTTAATGCAATATAAAGCAAAGCTCAAGGATATCACATGCTTAACTCCTTAATGATGAACTCAACCTAATATTTATCAATTTGTTAAATCAAACATCATACATAAATTATTTCATAAGCTCTGCAAACAAACCCCCCAATCAGAATACAATTAACTAAAAACAAATGACTATTGCAAAGTATCATCGCCGAGGATTCGACCCGAGTGCTGTTATACACATTAGCAGAGCACCAGAACCATGACCGGTCGATAGGCGAAAATTGGCCTCTCGTTTCACTAGGTTTTATATTATTAATATCCAGAATTATATCATGTACTTAAAAAAAATTATTTGTAATCATCAAATGAGAATTATACTTGAATGGATACGATGGGGAATGAATCTCATCGCGTTCGTGGAGATGGTAGTCCGTACGTACACACGAGCGGCAATATCATTCTTTCGATATTGAAATAATATATGATTGGATGATATATCATATATATAGAATCATTATCATGTTATATTTATTATTTATATGAATTACATATCATTATTATACCCATCCAAATAATAATGTTTTGAATAACAATTACACCATGACGTGGAGACGGTAAGCCGTACGTACGCACGTATGGTGATATGTCATTCATAGGATGGATAGAATACTGAATATGGTTGTACCATATTTATAATAACATACCAGTATATATAATATACTGGATTTATTATTTTATAATGAGAATAAAAAAGAAAGAAGAAGTTCAAGAAGAAATGAACTTGAAAAAGGGTGGTGAAAACATTACATCTTCTTCAGGTTATTCATTTTGATTTGATCAAAAGGGCTCCATAGGTTGGATTTGTGATAAAACAATGGCCTCTATGTTTAAGTGAGAGAAGTTGAGAGAGTATTTGGGCAGGGGTTGGCTAAACCAAAAGGCTTTTAATGTGTGGAGAATTGGTTAGAAGTGGTGTCCTTTTATAAAGGGGAGGAGGGGTACCTTAGGAAAATCTGGAAATATTATTTTATAATAAATTCATATTCGGTTTCTAATGGCTCAAAAGTGGATTATTTAAAGGTTAAGGTGAGTATGGGTCTAAAACCACTCAACCAATAGAATTTAGACCAGTTTGGGTCATTATATTAACCTTATCTTTTAGTTTTGACTCTTGGTTAATTAGTTTGACACTTACCATGTCACTTTGTATTTTTATATTATATATTTAACAAACTTACTATATACCACCAAGAGACCCCCAAGTGGTCCATTAAGGATACACCTATCATGATATAAGTCTCTTGGCCAAACCTTAGATTTTTAGGAATTGAATATCAATTAATAATATAATATTTGTTTTAAAAACACTTTTATGTCAATTTTGACACTATTGGGTATTTTGTTATTGATAATTTCATAAAAACATTATTACTTCGAAAACAATTTATATAAATAATCCTAGTATGTCATATTATCCTATAAAATTATTTTAATTTATAAAAAGTCTCAAATTACATTTATTTGGGTATTTATAATATCAATTATCTTAATCTTTCATTAATACGGTACTTACTGCATCATCATTGTGTCATAAATAAATTACATTATTTAATGTCTAAAAATTATAAGTGAAATACCATCATTTAGGATATATATTTTTTATTTCTAATGAATATTTATAGTCTAAATTTCATCATATATAACCCTATGTAAAAATTGTTTTGCTAAAAGATATATGCTTATGTCTTTTTTGTATTTATTTTAACTTAATTAATATAAAGTGTCCTTATCACCAACAAGTGGCTCCATGGGGTCCAAAAATCATCCCAAAGATTCCCACGGTAGGAAATGTATCAACCAATAAGGTTAGGACACGTTTTAGGGTAATTTATTACTATTATAATATTATTATTTTACCCTTATTTACCAGATTTACCCTTTAACCATGGTAAATAATGCATTTACCGAAGTAATTATTCAAAATGTATAAAAATGAAAGTTACCTATTTACACAATTTGGACATCATGATTCCAAATATGGAATCCATTTTTCCAAATTCAAAATACAGAAGTGAAAGAAATTAATTTAAAATTAATTCCCGTCGTTAAAACAAAAAGTGTGTTTTTAAGAGATAATAACTATCAAAAGATTGACGCTTGTTTATGTACGGTTTAATTGTGAAATTATGTCCAATGACCAAAGTTATATTAAATGGTAAAAATATATTCAAAATAGTTTTTAAAACCACTAAAATTCATAATTTATCACTATTAATTATTCTGATTAAAAAAGTTGTTTTTAATTATAATTTAGTAATTTTCACTATTCATCAAAATATTAAAGTTATCCGAAAAGTACCAAAATTTTACCCTAGGCTAAATTAGATATTAATAATCCAAAAATGAATTCCATTTTGAGAGATAAAATTTATAAAATTTGAAAATGTAGGTATTACTATTTATAACGGCTAGTTTGATTGGTTGTGGTGTGTGTTAGAACTCAAAGTTGCGTATAACACACGCTACTGTATTAATCCAAGAGAAGCGTACCATGGAAGCTTGGGGTGTTACATTCTAAATTTTTTATGTCCCCATTCTAAAGAATAATTTTTTTAGTCAAATTGAATATATAAACGTTTAAAAAGATTGGATTTAAAAAGGGTTCACTATTAAAAGTTGGTAAAAGTGCATTTTTTGAAAAATAGTTCTTTTATCTGAAAAAAATAAATTTGTTCTTAAATTGTGTCTAAGAAACTCATAATATGTATTCTAAAATTATAAGGATTATATAATGTTTAAAATTTAGTTAATACTATTCATAACCTCTTTTGAACGACTTCTTTGGTAAGTCATGGTGCGCTTGAACTCAGTGTTGCGTGTAGTGAAAGTTATTGAATTATTTTAAAGAAGTAGAACACTATAAAATCTTGGGGTGTTACATTGACTTCCTATTAACGAGATAGAACTTTGTGTTACATCAACTCTGGACATCGTGACAGTTGATGTATCGACCCCTTGGCTCGTGGAGCGGACCCTCCTGGAACCGAGTGTACTGTGTGCGGGAACCCTAGAGGTGGATGTGACTATGACGATGATGACTTCACTTGGATCCTCTGTGGGTTCGGTAGTGAGGAAGACTGTACTCGGATCCTCCGTGGGTTCAGCAACGACGGAGACCATACTGGGATCCTTCATGGGTTCGACAATGATGACTACTGTTCTTGTATCCTATGTGGGTCCGATAGTATTTGACTCTGTACTTGTATTCTATGTGGGTCGGGCAGAGTATCTGGTCTTGTATCCTTTGTGGTTCTGACAGCTTAACTGGTCTTGTATCCTATGTGGGTCCAACAGCTTAGATGAATCAGTGGCTACATCTGATCATCTCAATCGCCTTACGAAGTGTATACCTGGGTGAGCTAAGTCTTGATTCTCAGTCATTATCATTGATGTGGTTGACTTGATTTTCCTATATGGATTGGGTTGTGCTTTCCTATGTGGACTGGTTTGTGCTTGGGCTCGGGAGCTGGAGCCAAACTGTAACTGATGACTTAGGTATATGTATGGGCATATACCTAAGTAGTGTTATTAATACTTCGTGATTGTATCTTTACTTTGTGGTTTATCCTTCTTGGATTATGAGAGACCATCAGGGGTCTCGGGGTCCCTACTGAGTATTGCATACTCACCCATGCATGGGCTATGCCCGAACTACGGTGTGTTGGATACAGATGACGGATAGCACTGATCGTGGTTGAGGCTTGTGGAGCGGGACGATACCCAGAGGTGGACTATCAGGGTTGACATACACAGAGTGGATGGCTGGACTCGAGGAGCCGACGAGACTATCTGTACTCACCCTTCAGGTGGGAGTTCCGGAGGATATCTTGGTGGTTGCTGCTGTACTTTCAGCTATTGTAATTTCTTTTCATAGTTGTACTGTACTTTCAGTTGGGTTTATATACTGGCCCATTTAGTTTCCAGCACTTACTTTTGTTCTCAGTTTACTTATTGATTACTTCAGCTTTCGTACTTTATAGTGCTTTTTATCTTATACAAAGGCAATGCCTTCCCTTTTTTCGGGATTTACGTTTTTGGTGCTAGTCTCCAGCCCCTGGCCTATAGAAGGAGGGCTTGGGGTAGTCACGACATGGGCCCCGAGGACGGGTCGTGAAAAATTGGTATCATAGGAGTTGGTTGTACTGCAGAACTTAGTACTCTGATAATTTCATCTCTGTGAGGCAATAATTTTTAGAGTAATGAGTGTGGTTATCAGTCCAGAGAGTCCAATGCTGGTGCGGCAGCTGACATATCCATACACCAGGACCCTGACTTCTGATTTCCAACTCTGTACATGAAAACATTGATTGAATGTGTGTTTCAAAAGTTTTCTTTGTGATTACATTATGTCATCTCACCAGGTATACTGTATTAACCGTGGCGCACCTATTTATTTTCAGGATGGCCCCACGACGACAGCCATCTAGGGTTTCGAGCTTTGTGCGTGACGGTAGTCCACCGAGCAATGAGGCCTCGGTGTAGGGACCCATTAATGTGGAGGCACCGACAATACCTTTACCCGCTGAGCCACTGATTATACCAGCCCCAACGGTGGAGATTGAACACTGCCTCAGCGCGTTGCACGAGTTTCAAAGATAGAGGTCACCCAGGTTCCGCAGAGAGACAGATCCTCAGGCTGCCAAGGATTGGCTGGAGGTTGTTGTTAGAGTCTTCAGGTTGGTAGGGATGCCAGCAGACCTCATGGTGATCCTTTCTGCGAGCCTCCTGCACGAAGCAGCAGGTAGATGGTGGAGCCTAATGATCCAAGTGCATGACAAGGAATATCTTCTTTGGATAGACTTCGAGAGACTCTTCTTCTTGGAGTCCATTCCGGCCACCCTCTGTGCTATGCGCATCCAGGAGTTACTATAGCTGCCGCAGGGCAGCATGTCTGCAGCCCAGTACTCGGCGACATTTACTGACCTCTCGCGCTACTCCACGAACATGGTATGAGACCCATTCGTCCGGGCCCAGACCTTTGTACAGGGGCTGAGGCATGAGATCAGAGCTTCGGCGATTCCACTCAGCATCCCGACTCAGGCTGGGGTTCTAGAGCGAGCCCTGCTAGTGGAGAGCTTTCTTGTCGAGCAGTCATCAGCAGCGAGACCCACCGCAGGACGTCACAGAGTGGAGTCCTCCACAGAAGGCAGTTGACAGACGACGCAGAGGTCCAAGCGGACCCGGCCGTCCGGTGGGTGACCTCAGGACACGGGTTCGGCTGTGCGGGGTACACGGCGTAGATCCAGCCTTCCGAGGAGCAGACAATGCTATGCATGCGGCAGGCAGGGTCACATCGCTTGTGACTGCCAGACCTGCCATGCACACAAGCAGCAGGTAGTAGAGGGACCTCCCAGGCAGAGGTAGAGGTTTGACCGTGGTGGTCCTCAAGGAGCAGGCGGACGAGGCAGAGGAGTAGGCCAAGTAGCGAGTGGTGGACGACGCTTCGAGGCTCTACCACCACCACCCCTAGGAGGTCCACCCCGACCAAAGGGAGCTGGAAGGTAGAGTCAGGCTCAGCTCCAAGAAATAGAGGCTTACGACCACGGCGCACCTGAGATGATTTGAGGTACTATCTATGTCTACTCCACCCTTGCTGTAGTTCTTATAGACATAGGTGTGAGTCATTATTTTATTGACACTGCCCTTGTTCGGAGCTGGGAGATTTCGACGGAGCCGTCGGCTCGATCCTTGCGGCTAGAGACTCCTACGGGAGCAGACTCAATGATTACAAAATGTTACCAGAAATGTGATCTTACTTTAGGAGGCGAGAGCTTTGGCTGGGATCATCTTGTAGCGGCGTCGAGGCCTTACGACGTCATCTTGGGTATGGACTGGTTATCTACAGTCCATGCCCAGATCGACTGTATTAGGCGCAAGGTGCGGTGTGTCCACACAGATGGGACCAGGTTCACCTTCACCGGTGAGAAGGGAACCTTCGCAACACATGATTTACTCACGCAGAGGAGAGGGCATCCGATCACACATTAGTTGGCCAGTCTCATTCTCGGAGCAGTCGACATGCGGAGTCCGAGTTTTCCTGTAGTGGTGGACCAGTATGAGGATGTTTTTCTTGATGATGTTCTAGGACTACCTCCTCATAAGGAGGTAGATTTCTATATAGACCTATACCCCGATACATCACCAATATCCACTCCAGCATATCAGATGGATCCCGCCGAGCTTCGTGAGCTGCGGGTACAGCTGGAGGACTTATAGGAGAAAGGTTTCATCCGACCTAGTGTTTCACCCTAGGCTTCTCCGTCCCATTTCTCCAAGAAGGTAGATGGGGGCTTGCGACTGTGTGTCGATTACCATATCTTGAACCAGGTGACCATGAGGATCAAGTATCCGCTTATGAGGATTGAAAAAATCTTTGATCAGCTCAAGGGAGCACGTTGGTTCTCAAAGATAGACCTCAGGTCAGGCTATCACCAGCTCCGAGTTCGGGATGAGGATGTGCAGAAGACGGCCTTCAGGTGTCAGTATGGCCACTATGAGTTCTTGGTAATGCCCTTCGGTTTGACCAATGCTCCAGCAGTGTTCATGAGTCTCATGAATAGGATCTTCCAGCCCTACCTTGATTGGTTTGTCGTAGTCTTCATTGATGAAATACTGATTTACTCAAAGACTGAGGAGGAGCACGCCTACCACTTACAGGTTATACTGGATACACTTAGAGAGAACCAGATTTATTGTAAGCTCTCGAAGTTTCAGTTATAGATTAGAGAGGTACACTTCTTAGGGAATGTCATCTCTGAAGCGGGAGTTGGAGTGGATCCCGTGAAGGTCGAGGCAGTACTTTATTGAGAGTCACCCAGGAGCATGACAGATGCGCGGAGTTTCGTAGGTCTGGCTAGGTAGTATCATAGATTTGTTCCAGACTTCTCCAGAGTTGCAGCACCACTTTTCGCATTGACGAAGAAGGGGAAACCCTTCGTGTTGTCAGACATATGTCTGCAGAGCTTCCAAGAGATGAGGCGAAGATTGAACGGTGCACCCAACTTGAGGCTTCCAGAGGAGGGCATAGGGTACTTAGTTTACTACGACGCATCAGGAACCAGAATCGAGTGTGTCCGGATGTAGGAGCGAGCAGTGATGGCTTATGGTTCATAGCAGTTGAGGCCGCACGAGCATAAATATGCCACCCATGACCTGGAGTTAGTAGCAGTGGTCTTCACCCTAAAGATGTGGCGACACTATCTGATGGGAGAGCACTTTACAGTCTACTCTGACAACCAGAGTCTCAGGTACATCTTCTCGCAGAAGGACCTGAACCTGAGATAGCGGCGATGGATCGAGATCCTCCAGGATTATGACTTTGAGATTGTCTATACTCCTGGAAAGGGGAACGTTGTGGATGATGCCCTCCGCAGGAGATCAGGCATTCAACTACTAGGAGAGATGAGGGAACAGTTAGCCGCTTTGTAGATATCCTTCATGGATAGTGATGGGGAATCCTATCTTCTGTCCCTCACAGACACTCCTCCACTACTTCAGCGGGTTAGAGAGGCACAACGTGGGGACGTGGACTGTGAGACGTGACATACACATATATCATCAGGACAAGCACCTAATGGATTTTCTATAGGAGGAGAACACTTCATCCTCTTCCGGGGACGTACCATGGTACCAGTTACACTACAAGATGTGGTGATTAGGGAGTTAGACACTTAACCTCTAGTGGTACATCCTGGAGTTGCGAAGATGTATCAGGACCTCAGACGACAGTACTGGTGGATGGGTATGAAGAAGGCTGTGGCAGAATTCGTTTCTCGATGCCTCACTTGTCAAAAAGTGAAGGCAGAGCACCAGGTACCTCTATGCTTGGTACAACCCTCAGAGGGCACGAATCGGAAGTGGGATGAGATATCCATGGATTTCGTGATGGGGCTTCCATGTACTTACAGAGGACATGACACCATCTAGGTGATCGTAGACCGACATAACAAGTCTGCCCGCTTCCTACCAATCAGAGAGAAGGGCTCAGTAGAGAGCTTAGGATGTCTCTAAGTTCAGGAGATCATACGGCTTCATGGTGTGCCATCATCTATCATCTCTGATCGAGATTCTTGCTTTACTTCTCGGCTTTGGAAGGGGTTGTAGGAGGCCTTTGGGATGCAGATACGCCTGAGCAGTACCTTTCACCCGCAGACAGATGGCCGGAGAGAGAGGACCATTCAGACACTCACAGACATGCTCCGTGAATGTGTCCTCGACTTTGGTCACAGTTGAGAGGATCACCTACCCTTGTTGGGGTTTGCGTACAACAACAGCTACAACTCCACCATCGGGATGACACCTTACGAGGGAATGTACGACCGACCTTGCAGATCCACTCTGTGCTGGACATACCCTAGGGAGTCAGCACTTGTAGGAACAGTGATGGTCCAGGCCACGATAGAGAAGGTACTGATCATCCAGGAGAGGATGAGGACTGCTCAGAGCAGATAGAAGTCATATGCTGATAGGAGGTGGAGACTATTGGAGTTCGAGTATGGTGACCACGTTTTCTTACGGGTCTCACCTCGACGTGGATTACAGAGATTTGGATGGGGCGACAAGTTATCTCTGCGCTTCATCGGACCATTCCAAGTTCTCTACAGGATAGGCGAGGTGGCTTATCGCCTGGCTTGTCCACCTCATTTACACCGGGTGCACTACGTCTTACTCGTATCTCAGCTGAGGAGATACGAGCACGACCTTACGCATATCATTGATCATGGGGAGATGGAAATCGATGATAGGGTGACTTTTGCAGAGGTCCTAGTAGAGATAGAGGATCTAAAGGAGCGGGTCCTGCATGGGAGGTCGATACCTCTGGTATGCATCAGGTGGCAGCACGGGAACCTACAGGAGAGCACATGGGAGTGGGAGGCTCAGATGCGTGATCAGCACCCTTATTTGTTTCCCTAGTTTTTGATGTAGCATTATGGGGACGTAAAGCACTGAGGTGGGAGTAATGTAAAGAGCTGTAAATTTCAAGGGTATTTTTTTTTCTTAAATTCTTTGAGATTTTACTAGTACACAATTTCTGACGGTGCTTGATTCTGAGGCCCGGTGTGCCCAGAATCAATTTTTGAAGTTTATCTCGGGTACGTTCAGTGAAAGAACGAGTGGGTTTTTCTAACTTTTGAACCGGTGCTTGGAATTAAAATCTGAGGGCACCGACGAATTCGCAGCACCGGTAACTGCTTAAGGGGACACTTACCGTAGTTGCGTTCGCAAAAGAGGAGAAGTTAATTTTTGGGGGTTTGTATAAAAAATAAATAAAAATTGGAAGAACAATTTTTATTACTAAGGGAGGTTACTCCCTCCCATGGGTAGTTAAGGGTGGGGCCTGCAACCACTTAACTACCCAAGTGAGGAGTATAGAGAGATGGGGCCCACACGAGCCCCACCATTTAATTTTTTCTGACCTCTTTTATTTCCCCTATTGTTTCCGTGGCATTTTCTCCATTAATATCCCTTGATTCATTAATGGTTAACTCCTCGTATTGATTAATGAGGAACCTTCCTTTTCCCCTTTTAAATTTAAACTACCAACGTGTTTAATTATGGGGAACCTTCTCTCTCCCTCTTTTAATTAAATGTAAATACTTTTAATTAGTGTGGTGTGTTGACGCTCCTTTCATCACAGAATCTAAAAGATCAGAAAAGGGAATATCTGAGCTCAGAGTGATTCAACCTTTGAAGAAAACATCAAAAATCGACAAAGGCATGAACAAAGGATCGACAAGATATGCACCGCGCAAGTTTTATCACTGTCGCGCAAGTACACTTGCGCGACACCCTTGGTCGCGCAGGTGACTTGCGTGACCTAAGTGGTAACCGTCCGGTAACCGCCCGAGGTCTTCTTTTGCCTATAAATAGACCCTGTGGGCCCCCCCATTCAGGAGGATCTTTTTCCAGAAACTCGGATTGAAACTCCCGACGCCCAAGTCTCTTCTCAAAGCTTCCGGAACAATTCTAAGGTAATTTCTTACCTAGAACGGAAGATCTAAAGAGAAGAAGGAATTCCTAAGTGTTGAAACTCATCAAACACTTGCGCGCCGACTTATTTCCTTCAATATAACTTGCGCGTCCCTTTTCTGGAAGAACCTCAAGAAAATTCTAAAGGGTTTAAAAAAGAGTCGCTCAAGTATTTCAGTGCTGGTTGAAAATCGCGCAAGTACACCATGTGTCGCGCAGGTATACCTGCGTGACCAATACTTGCGCACCCACGGAAGACTTGTGCGCCTTGCAAGACTTGCGCGCCCCTATCTTTTTGGGTGCCCATCTTTCCCATTTTTAACCCTCTTAAGTCATTTCACCTTTCCTTTTCCAGATTCAGTCTTCAAGACACTCTTCAAAGCCATTTATGGCATGATTTCTTGATTTGACTTCCTTATCTGAAAGGAATTCTGTGGAATATCTCTCAAAACCTAGTGATTTAAATATCCTTATATCACCAAAGATTGAGAGTTCATTCATTCAACCTCATTCTTTAAGATGAGAGAATCCTAACCTGGGTCTCCTTTTTAGGAATAATCCCCAGTTATAAATCCTTTAATTTGGGAATCCTCCTCAGGAGTAAGCCCCAAATTCTTAAAGTTCTCCATCTTGGGCATCCTCCTCAGGAGTAAGCCCCAAATTCTTAAAGTTCACCATCTTGGGCATCCTCCTCAGGAGTAATCCCCAATCAAGTTCTCTAATCATGGGCATCCTCCTCAGGAGTAAGCCCCAAACCTTAATCCCTAATCTGAGTCTCCTTTTCAGGAATAAGACTCAGTCATAACCTTAGGCTTCCTTTTCAGGAGTAAGCCCCAAGTCCCTTAACCTGGGTCTCCTTTTCAGGAATAAAACTCAGTCATAACCTTAGGCTTCCTTTTCAGGAGTAAGCCCCAAGTCCCTTAAATTTCTCTTAACCAGTCCTAATTTACCTTTGATTTGGGTTTCCTTTTCAGGAGTAAAGAAAACCCAATCATAAGTCCCCTCTTAACTTGGGCATTCTCCTTAGGAGTAAGCCCCAAGATTAGAGTATTCAAATCTCCATGAAGCACATATAACTTTATGGACCCTGTTCATGGATTTTCTCCCTAAAAGTAAATCCTAAACCTTCATCTATCTGGGCAGTCATCCATACATACGCCCCAAACAAATTCTTATGATTTCATCTTTCATGGCACAATTGTCTAATTTTTTACCAAATACCTCTTGTTTCTCACACCGAGCATGACTCACGTGATCTTAGAGTGTAAAAGTAATTATGACATTCATCTTTGAGCCATCAATCATAAACATCATACTCCATTTCTCGAACTACGTGGGTTCTGATTCCTTTTCCAAAATAAAGGATACGTAGGTAGCCCATTTATGGGTTCGATCCCAACTTTGAAATAATCTCTGTCCTTCTGAATGATGATAAACTTCAAGTGCCCCACTGAGTGGCTTTAAAACCAGCCTGGTCATCATAATGACCAAGAGACTTTTATATAACTGTTTTGAAGGATACCATTGACCAAGAATCTCTAAACAGATGATTCTCTATTGATGAAGAACCTCGAATACATATGAAAGATTCTCTAAATTTCTTGCATATTTAATCATTGATTGTTAAAACTAAAGGAAAGCTCATTTTATACTTGGTAATGTAATAAGGATTCACGAACATAACTTAAATCTATAAAGAGAGTCTCGGAGTAGACAATAATTCCCCTCAAAAAGGTGTGATGAGTCCGACCTCCCATCCTCTCGACCAATGAAAATTCCTAAGCCTCATTAGTCCACAAGCTAATGAGCGCCTGCCTTTGGAAAGTAGGTCCAAACGGATGTGGAATCATTAGATGTTTCCGGTTCTACGAACAAACCCGTTAGAAACCGATCGGAACGTTTGAATCTCCCGTCCAGGAGGTCATCCCCAGATTCCGTGCGAAACAAAAATGGTGAACCCGACGTGAATCCTTAACCAAGTTAATGTGATGTTCTTCTTATTTGTTAGGCCCCTTGGGCCAACAAAGCAATCATTGACATATGCTCATCCAAAAGATGCAGTAGCCGGATTCATCTTGATTATGTCTGTTACAATGGAATAGGCACTCTTTTCTCAAGATCTTCTGCAAAATGGCTTTCCTTAAATTCACCCCTGTGAATACTACTGCTGTAAACACCTCTACTGTGAGGTCTGCTACTGTGAAAACCAATGCTGCTACTCCTGCTGGAACGTCATCCGCTCTGAGGATGACATCACCAACTCAACGTCTTCAACGCTGGGTTTCTAATGGACTTGTTAAGAAGTACCGTCGCAATGGTACTATCCCAACTCTGGAGGCCGCTCGTCAAGCCCTCCAAGTTAACAACTCTACCTGGTCGTCCGGACAACAGCGGCCAGCAATCAAGAAGCAGGCGGTGCTGACTACCGTCTCCAACCGTTTCGGGTCGTTATCCCCGGAACGCAATTTCCATTCACTCCCTTACTTTGAGGAAGTGAATGAGCAGGTCCCTTAGGGACTTAGTTCAAAAAGACAGTAGTCCTTTCCGAGGGCTCCCATCAACAATCGCCGCCAGACTCGTGCGGTAGTGCGCCCTCAACATGATGAGGGTACCGACTCCAGGCATTCAGCTCAGGTTCCTCGAACCCGAGCAGGCAAGATGAACCGCCAGAGACGGAATCCGGTGAACAATAGGCAGTTTGTCATCCCTGCCATCTCCGGAGAAGTCCACCAACCTAACTTGGTGGCAAACAACGAGCAGGCATACACACCTGTTCATTTTAATCCCGCTGTCCAGCAGACTCGTCTGGCAGCATCAAGCCTATCCCGCCAGGCAATTTCGGCGGAGTACCATAGGCAGGAACATACACCTACTTATACATCACCAGTTAGTCAGCAGGCTCGTCTGACTACACATGATGGATCTCGTCAACCACGTTTGGCGAAGTGTAATCAGCAGGCACATACACCTGCTAATACTAATCAGGCCTACCAACAGTCTCGCTTGGTAGCGCACGGAGAAGTCAGTCGGAAAGTACCGAAGACAAAAAGGGGGCAGACTAAACTCTTTGCCTCCACACTTGAGTACTGTCAGGATTCACTGACAGGAAAAGGAGGACAAGAGCAGGCACATACACCTACTCCAAGCCCGGAATGGACATATATCCCCGTTCCGGTGGCTGAAGTCACCAATCATATTTTGTCAATGGTGAAAGAGCAGAAGCAAATTCCTGCTCATATTCTGGATGCTTTCCAGGATATCATAACAGCTTCAGCATCATCTCAGGGACAGACACATAAATCTATCCCTAACAGTGGAGTGACACATCAACAATTCACTCCGAAACAGACACACACATCTGTTCCAGTCCAAGAGGGTTATGGGGCATACTCCCCCATATCATACGGACAACCAATTCAGGCACATACACCTGATTTGAGTGGAGATCGTAAGCCTAACCTGACCATCTTTCCTGATCAGGCACATACACCTGATCAGAACAATCACTTTCGTCATCAAGTGTTTTCTAAAGTGAGTAAGAAGGCATCTAAGAAAAAGATCCGCTCAGCACAGTCAGGAGATCAAAGGCCAATCTGTAACCAAGCCTTGCTCGATGCTGGAGTTCTTGAAGCCCTCAGACATTTATCTATCGGAATTCAAGATTCTACTCCCTCAGTTCCCAATAACGGGAACATTAGTTCTGAAGGTCTTCAACAGACACTTCCTCATGAAGACTTGCTTCATGAAAATTCGGTCAATCTTGAAGTTTCTTCTTCAGATGAGAGCCACAGGAACCCTCTGTGTGGTTAGAAGACCAAGGAGCAAGAGATTTCATCTTTTTCTGTAACCCATCATAATGGTCCTCCTCATGGTGATGAACTTCGCTGCGAAAGTCCTCTCCGCAGTAGTGATTCACGTTGTCTCGAAAATTCTTCAGAAGGCAATGTAGTGACGAGAAATCCCTCCTATCTCGAGGCACTTGCAAACGTAAAACCAATCATGTCTGATGCTTTACTATCGTCAGGTGAAACTCTTTCTCCATCAGAAGATATCCTGGGGTTTAGGTTATTCTCCGAACCATCCCCAGGTCATTCATCTTCTAGCATGAATAGTGATATCTCTACCAATCTTGTTGAATCCGATGAAACAACAAGGAAACACCAACTCTGGTCCAAACAGGTAGAAGAATCTTCATTCAATGATAAAGAGGAAATGCTGAACATGAGGGAAAAACTGGCAAAAGGTGAAGTACCAGTCATGTTTTGGCCTTTGGCTGACTCCCAGTACGACATTCCAAAGATGTTGACGGATGATGGAATCCATGATATTCGTCTCAACATATGGAAGACTCTTTGTCAATTAAAGAAGAAAGTATTATCTTATGATGATTATGAAAATCATATTAAGATAATAGAAGGGTTACAACGCCAGATTGATTTGGCATCTCTATCAGTCTCTCGGTATCCGAAGGCTGAAAAGCAACAGAGAACCCTTCAACGTTCATGCCTTGGCGCACTAAGAAGATTGCGTCAGTTAATTGCCAATTCTCCATCTGATGTTCATATCAGAGGATGGGGTGTTCACGGAGCACTACATTTCACAGTGCTTTCCGGTCAACAAAGCCCGCCGAAAATGGTCTCATGCAATGTTATTGCCCATGGCCGGCCACAGTCAATGGGATTTGTTCATAATCAAAAGCTTGCTCAAGAACAGGCTTCAACTAGTTCCTCTCAAAATCAAGTATATAGAGAACAAGTTGTTGAATTGCTCCTACATCAAGCAGGCGAGAATATTGCACAAGCCTCTCGTCTGGAGAAAACACGTCATCAAATGACAGAAGTTTCGGAAATCATCCAACGATCTGTTGAACCAGGTGATAAAAGTGGATACAGGTTAATGCATCCAGCTAATTTCAGAACTAAGATTCGCAAGATCAAGAGAGATTTTAAGAAGATCTCAGACATAGCATGTCAAGAGACACCCCAGCTTGCCAGACTGGGGACTTCTCTAACCCAACCCTCAGAGTCAACAAATGGGATTCGAGGAGTTGAGCGGAAGCAGCAGGAACATCCCCAGTCCACCGGACTGGGGACTTTTTCAAATCCTCAATCCCTCCCTCAGAGAAAGTCAGTATTCTCTCGATTAGGGAAGAAGCCTCAAGAGGAACGAAGAGCCAAGATATCTGGAGATTCTCTCCAAGTGACGGTTCACGAAGAAGTTCCTGAGGGATCAAGTCAATGGAATTCCATGTCTCATCATGGACATGGAAGAAGACAATATCACAGAAATGTTGATAGAAAGGATTCTATTTAATATGCATCCATTAATGTCATCAATGCCGTTGTTGCTGATTCACCAGATGAGGCTCAATCAGAAGGATCAGATGAAGAGGTTCCTGCTCAAGAAGTTGCGCACACAGACCTAAATGAAGAAGGTGTGCGCACACGTAATCAAAGGCTTAACCAAAATCTGGGTATTCCTTCAATTAACCCACTTCCCCCTATCCGAAAAAGATCCAATAAGGGGAAAGGAAAGAATCAGGTTATTTCTCACCCTTCCTCTGAAGGAGGTCAATCGCTCTCATTAGAGAAAAGGTTTGCACAACAGGAGGAAGAAATGAAAGAATTAAGAAGGTTGAATGCAGAACTACTTCAGAGTAGTCTTCTTCTTAAGAATTCTGAAGTCCAACAGCCGAAGGAATTTGTTGTAACTACTGAGATGGATCAGGAATATCCTCCTTTATCAGTACACCCTCAGAGGTCTAATCCTACGAGTCAAACGCAACAACGGTTGGTAGCACTACCATCAGTTGCAGCACCAACCACCACGTCTGTCCAAACTCCATTCATTGCACCTACCCAAAACCAAGTTCAACCTGATGTTTCTCAAAAGTTAATAACTACTATTGAGTCATTGACAGCTCGGTTAGAAACTATGGAAGGGAAATGGGCGCAAGTTCAACCTGAAAAGAAAGTTTACCCTGAATGGGTAGATTCAATTTCTCCTCCATCCAGTTTTGGAAACCCTATTTTCCCTACTTTCAATGGATCAGGCAACCCTGAACAACATTTGACGCATTACGTGTCTTGTTGTGATCCTATGATGGGAACTCCAGAGCAGCAAGAAGCAGTGAAACTCAGATGCTTCGTGCGAACCTTGCAAGGACCAGCTTTTGTCTGGTATACAATCATGCAATCCCGGTCAGTCATCAGATGGGAGGATCTTCGTCAAAAATTCCTTCTTCAGTTTAGCTCAAATTTTCCAAAAACGACAGTTTTCGATCTTACAAACTGCAAGCAAAGGGAGAATGAAAGAGTCTCTGATTTCATTGCTCGTTGGAAGAGATTAACATATTCCTTGAGTTTAGCACTCCCTCGGGAGGAATTGTTTCCAATCTATGTGGCAAATTTGCGTGACGAATTACGCACGCCATTGATCCCTGTGAAATACACAGGAGGGTTTCGAGACCTTACTTCAATCACTCAACAGATTGAAGATTCCCTTATACAGGCTAAGGTTAAATCTCGTGTAATTCCATCAGCTCCAGGAAGAAGAATGGGTAAGGCAGAAAGTGCTACAATTATGCTTAAACAAGCACCTGTACCTATTTCTACTTCAAAACCTTCATCTTCTCGAAGGGCTCCACCTCCTGAACACCAACAACAAAGGCTGTTTCGTCCAAATGATCAAAAAGATCAACGACGAAAACAATTTGAGGATATGAAGAGTAAAAAATACTCTTTCCGAAGTGAGCAAGTTCCTGGTTACTTCATTTCAGCTCTGGAAAATAATTTGGTTCAATTACCAGTTCCCAAGAGGCCAAACAAGGAAGGAGATGAAGACCGTCCCAATTATTGTCCCTTTCATCAAATGTTGGGGCATCCCATCCAGGAGTGTTTTGTCTTTAAAGACCTCCTGCAAAAGATGGTCGATTTGGGACAAGTCAAATTGAAGGGTTCTTCAGCTCATGTAGCGTGTATTACCGCTACAGATCCAGAGGAAGGAGGCGAGTGGCAGGAAGTCAAAAGCAAAACTGCAAAAAAATATGATGATTGGATGGTAAGAAAGACAATCAATCGGACCCATTCCATTTTGCGAACACAATTGAAGAAGCCAATTGTGTCTCCTACAAAATCTGTAGTAAAGCCTCCATCAAAAGAGAAATCCTCAAAAGGGCAGCGCAATTCAAAGAAGAAAGAGGAATCAGAAGAAGATGAGTATGTAGCAAAGCCTAAATTGTCTTTGACTCTGGCAGATTTCATGCCATCTACTTCAAAGCCACGGGCACCGTCCCACCAAACGGCACAGCCTAAACAGGCTAACCCGGCAGAATCTCTATCAGACGAAGAGTTAATCTTTGGTTCTGTTAATATGATTCAATTAACAGATTCATATTCCAGTCTTGATGAGCTTGAATTCCCTGTATCAAATAAGGGAACCCGAGGAAGTTCTAGAGGTTCAGGATATAGGGGAAGACGTGGATCTTTCCGAAGCCACTACTCTAATTCTACCCCTGCTAGCACTGTATATGCAGCAGAAACTCGTGGTAGAGCCCTTCAGTGAGCTCAAAAAGAACAAGCAAGTTCTTCTGCCAATGGACAACTCAGTTTCGGCACAGTTATTTTGAAAGACCGATTAAAAGTTCCATCTTCTTTATCTCAACAAGTAAATGGATCTAATCAGTCTAATCTGCCAAAACCAAGGATGTTTCCAGCTTCAATACAAGATGCATCAGCTTCCAAAGCATCTGCTTCCAAGGTACCTGCTAAACCGCATATTCCTATTGGGAAACGCAGACCTATAGATCAAAAGTATGATATATTGAAACACTTGTCCCAAGTACCATCCAAGTTATCAATTTTGGATGCTTTGAATCTGTCAAAAGATCTTCGGGAAGCACTCATCGAAGCTTTTTCAAGTCCTCAGGAGTTTGAAGCTGAAATTGCTGCAGCTGAAATCTATCACATAGAGAATAATCCTGAAGAATGCCATGCAGTGATATCTTTTACTGATAAATATGAAGATGATGTTGTGCATGGGCACATAAAACCTTTGTACTTATCTGGCAAAGTCAATGGTATAGATATTCGAGGAGCTTTCATTGACAATGGTTCAGGAGTCAACCTCATGCCCATTCGTACACTTCGTCGATTGGGACTCATGGAATCTGATTTATCTCCTTCTACCATGATGTTGCAAGGATATGATAAAAATGAACAAGAACCACTGGGAGAAGTTACACTCAGAACTCAGTTTGGAGATCTTGTTTCCAATTCGGATTTCATGATTGTTGATCAGGACTCAGCTTTCAATATCTTGCTTGGAAGACCCTGGCTACATCAGCATGCAACAATTCCATCATCATACCATCAATGTCTCAAATACTGTTTCGATGGTCAAGTTGGAACATTGTATGGTGATAAGTCCCCGTTCAAGACATGTGAGTCTCAATACATTGAGGCGGAATTTTATCACATGAAGGGAAGAGAAAAATCCACAATGAATGAAATTACCAAAGTTAATGCTCCATATGGTCTGGAAAAAATTCCAATAAATCCATTTTCACATGTGAGAACAGATTATGTGTTACCTATCAGTCAAATTGACAAAATAGGCCCAAATCAAAATACTCTTATGGAAAGATCCATAATGTCAATTACGGCAATCGAGTCAGACAACATGGGAGAAATTGGTAACTTACCAAGTAGTGATGAAAGCATAAGTGGTGACGTATTCATTTCGTCTGCTGAAATCCAACAAGTCTATACTTCGCTAATCAGGCCAGAAGAAGTTATAGCAACACCAGAGGTGAATATTGATGTCTATTCTCAATCCATCATCTCCTCTTTGATTCCCAAAGAAGACCCTTTATCATCAATAGGGTCAGAAATGGAAGCTTCTTCTTCAAAATGTGAAAATTTTAACATCTGTTATGATCATGAGAATTTCGTTTTTTCATCTACTTTGCAAGTAGAAACGGAAGAAATAACACATGATGAAGAGGAAGAGGAAGATCTTAGAGATGCTCCTCCAGCATTTGAAGAGGGTATCTCTACCACTGTGGATGAACTCAGAGAAGTAAATCTGGGTACAGAGAAAGATCCACGCCCCACTTTAATTAGTGCGGCCATGACCCTTGAAGAGAAAGAGATGTATATTTCTTTTCTAAAGAAAAATAAAGATATTTTTGCTTGGAATTATACAGAGATTCCTGGCCTTGATCCTGATGTTTCCACCCATCATTTGGGTTTGCCAAAAGAACATCGAGGATTCAAGCAAGCCGCGAGAAGAACACACCCAACCTACGCTTCCAAAATTTAGGCTGAAGTGGATAAGCTTATCAAAGCTAAATTCATCAGAGAAGTTCAATATCCCAAGTGGTTGGCTAATATTGTCCCTGTAAAGAAGAAGAACGGACAAATTAGGGTTTGCATCGATTTCAGAGATCTTAATCGGTATTGTCCTAAAGATGATTTCCCAGTTCCGATTACAGAACTCTTAATTGATGCGACGGCTGGCTATGAAGTACTTTCTTTCATGGATGGATATTCTGGATATAATCAGATCCGAATTGCCCCAGAAGATGAGGAATATACAGCCTTCAGAGCTCCTCAAGGTGTGTTTTGTTACCGGGTGATGCCATTTGGTTTAAAGAATGCAGGTGAAACATATCAACGCGCCATGCATCGTATCTTCAAACCTCTTTTAGGGAAATTTGTTGAATGCTATGTAGATGATTTTGTGGTTAAATCCAAACAACGTTTTGATCACTTGGCTGATTTGGAAGTCATATTCCACAAGCTTCGACAACATAATTTGAAGATGAACCCCTTAAAATGTGCTTTTGGGGTAACCTCAGGAAAATTCCTCGGCTTTGTTGTACGCCATCATGGTATTGAAGTCGATCCTGAGAAGACCAAATCAATCCTTGGTATGTCACCTCCTCATAATTTGAAAGAATTAAGAGGTCTTCAAGGACACTTAGCCTATATTCGGCGTTTCATCTCCAATTTGGCAGGCAAAAGTTTACCCTTTACCAAATTATTGAAGAAAGGAGTCACTTACCAGTGGACTGAAGAATGTCAAAAAGCATTTGATGTTCTCAAGAAATACCTCTTGAGTCCTCCAGTACTCATGACACCTGTTGAGGGTAGACCTCTTATCCTCTATGTGATAGCTTTAGAGCGATCATTGGGTGCCTTTCTCACTCAAAAGAATGATGCTGGGAATGATAATAGTCTCTACTATCTCAGTAGAACTATGCTTGAAGCAGAAACCCGGTATTCAAGTATTGAAAAGTGTTTCCTAGCATTAATATTTGCAGTTCAGAAACTGAGACACTACCTGCAACATCATGAGGTCCAATTGGTATCTCGTAATAATCCACTCAAATTCATCCTTAGTCGTCCAATGCTTACAGGACGTCTGGCAAGGTGGGCGGTTATTCTACAGCAGTTCGACATTCAGTATGTGTCTCAAAAGGCAATTAAGGTCCAAGCTATGGCTGATTTCCTGGCTGAACATCCTTCAGTGGAAGACACGTATTCAGATATCGAACTCCCTGATGAGGATGTTTTCTCTATTCAAGAGAGTCCTCAAACATGGGAAATGTATTTTGATGGTGCTTCTTGAAGTCCAACAGGGAAGAAAATGGAAAATCCTAAATTCAACAAAGTTGGTTTAGGAATTGTGCTCATTTCTCCAGATAAGGCAGTATTACCTTATTCCTTTTTGTTGTGGGACGGTGGTACCAATAATGAATCTGAATACCAAGCTCTCATTACAGGCTTGGAGTTAGCGCTTCAAGCGCAAGTGAATCACTTAAAGGTAAAAGGTGATTCAGACTTGGTAATCAAACAAGTCAATGGGGATTATGCCATCAGAAAAGAATAATTAATCCCTTTGTATGATTACGTCAGAGAGTTAATGTCGGAATTCCCTTCAGAACGAACATTTTCTTATGTCCCAAGATCACAAAATGCTCAAGCTGATGCACTGGCTAATATAGCCACAGCTTTAGCGGATCCAAATTGGGACGAGACAACCATCTGTAATGCCCACCGTCGTGAAATTTCACCTTATGTTCAAGTCAGAACAGAGGAAATTAATGAAATTATTCCCATTCTTGAACCGTATGGTCATACTACAGGATGGATGTCACCTATCAGGGAATACCTTCAAAATGGAACACTTCCACCTGATAGAGCCGAGAAAGAACAAATTCGGCGACGTGTGGTCAATTTTGCTCTTTATGATGGCCCAAACCACCTCGAGAAAATTCTCTACAAACGTGGTTTTGATGGAGTTCTCTTCAGATGTATTGATGGTGAAGAGACAATGGCTGTCATAAAAGAAGTGCATGCAGGATTCTGTGGTGCCCACCAGTCTGGACATAGACTGTCTGATCAAATTCGAAGACTTGGATACTTTTGGCCTTCAATGATACAAGATTGTGTTAATTTCACAAAGAAGTGTCATTCATGCCAGGTATATTCCAACTTCATTCATCAACCTCTAGAGTTGCTTCATACAGCTAAATACTCATGGCCATTTTCCACATGGGGAATGGATGTGGTGGGACCTTACCCTTCAGCTACGTCCAAGCAGTTTAAGTACATTCTTACTACTACTGATTTCTTTTCCAAATGGGCAGAGGCAGTACCTCTCAAAGAAGTTAGTTCTAAATGCATTGTTAGCTTCATTAAGTCTAACATCATTACTAGATTTGGTGTCCCTCATACCATATTGACGGACAACGACACCAACTTCTGTTCTTCTGAGGTAAAGAAATTGTATCAAGAATACAACATTAAGTCCAACCATTCATCTCGATATCATGCAGCGGCTAATGGCCAGATAGAGGCCTTCAACAAGACTCTTTCAAATATACTGCAAAAGATGGTGGATAAAGATAAGATGTCATGGCCTGATAAACTCTTTCATGCTTTATGGGCTTATCGGACTACCACTCGCAATGCAACGCGGTCAACTCCATATTCATTGGTATATGGAACAGAAGCAGTCTTGCCAATTGAAGTTCAATTGCCCTCACTCAGAATAGCCATTTGTGATTAGTTATCTACAGATGAGCAATCCCAAAAGCGGTTGAATGAATTGGAACAGTTAGATGAGAAAAGATTGTGCACTTTGCACCACTTGGAAATCTATCAGAATCGAATAGCACGAGCTTTTAACAAAAAAGTTCGTCTTCGTTCATTCATTCAGGGATAATTGGTATTGGTTATCAGAGCACCAATGATACCAGGAAAGAAGCCTCCCAAGCTTGAACCAAAATGGGAAGAACCTTATTCAATACATAAGGTCTACTCCAATGGAGCATATTCTCTAATCTCAATGGATGGAGAACACATCACGACTCCAACTAATGCCAGATTTCTGAAGAAGTATTTTGTATAAACACAAAATATTGTTCCCAGATCCAAAACAATCACATTAGACTGATATTTGTCCGAGATGACATTAAACTATATTATGTCCTATCTACATGACATTAAACTGTACAGAAGATCCCATATTTGTCCGAGATGACATTAAACTATATTATGTCTTATCTACATGACATTAAACTGTACAGAAGATCCTATATTTGTCCGAGATGACATTAAACTATATTATGTCCTATCTACATGACATTAAACTGTACAGAAGATCCTATATTTTTCCGAGATGACATTAAACTATATTATGTCCTATCTACATGACATTAAACTGTGTTAGTTCCCTTATCGTCCAACATGACGTTAAACTGTCACATTGGTTACTATTATGTCCGAGATGACATTAAACTATATTTTGTCCCTGCAACATGACATTAAACTGTGTGGCACTTCCAACGTCCAGCATGACGATAAACTGTAAAAAGTCCCCAGAACTGATATCCTCATATTGGTTCACCTTAGTACTAGCTACATGACTTTAAACTGTACAACACCAGTTCTTCCTTGCTATATGATGTTAAACTATACAGAAATGGTCCAGTATGACTTTAAACTGCAACTTCGTCCCACACAACATTAAACTGTGAAAGAGTTCCATAAACCATCCATCATGACCTTAAACTGCATCATCCCTAGTCCATGTATATGACCATAAACTATTTGCAAATCCCTTATGTCCAGCAAGACGTTAAACTATGACGTCCTAACTACATGACGCTAAACTGTATAAAAGTCCCTCACGTCTGGAAAGACGTTAAACTGTATAATCTCAAAAGTCCAGTATGACATTAAACTGCACCATTCACGGTCCATGCATATGACCTTAAACTATTCGCACTTTCGTCCAACATGACTTTAAAATGGTACACTCTTTTGTCCTTACTGCATGACATTAAACTGCACAGTCCCCCTTTCATCCAATATAACGTTAAACTATTTTATCCCCATTGTCCTAACTACATGACGCTAAACTTTACAGAAAATCCTTGATAGGTCCTACACGACATTAAATTGTGCATCGTTAAGGTTGTTATTACCTCTTGTTTCTCACACCGAGTATGACTCACGTGAGCTTAGAGCGAACTTCAACCATAACACTCTCTCTGGGCCGCTAACCATGTGTAAGTCCCAACAACATTTTAATTAAATTGTTGTCCCCAAAAACAATCTCTTCACATCGGTTCACCACCATCTCATATGATGTTGATTTGTGAAACCGCCCCTGGAATCAATATCTTTACATTGATTCATATTCATCCTTGTTATACGACGTTAAACTATACAACACTTTTGTCCGGTACGGCAATAAACTACAATATTCTTTGATTTCCTCATTTGAGAGAGAACTATTATTGACATTGATTTTTCAATCATGGTTTTCATTTTTAAAAGACTACGTGCATACATGGTAATGCCTGAACTTTTTATCTTAGGTTAAACCATCATTGCACTAAAGTCCCCTTTCACCCTTCACATGTACGAACCAAATTTGTACAAAGGGAAATTCTAGAACTACGTGGACTTGATTCCCATCCTTATGGGATACGTAGGAACATTCGAGTGTCCCTCGAATCCAGTCCCAAGTCTTTTGGGCCTAACCCCAAATTTCACTTTCAGTCCCTTGGCTGAAAATTCCCCATGAAAACACACACTGTGTATTCATTATTATGGTCCGAATTCTATGACCCCAAACTAAGATCACTCATCCTTTCGTCCTGCACGACGTTAAACTGAATTTCAAGAACTACGTGGACTTGATTCCCATCCTTATGGGATACGTAGGAATATTCGAGTGTCCCTCGAATCCAGTCCCAAGTATTTTGGGCCTAACCCCAAATTTCACTTTCAGTCCCTTCGCTGAAAAGTCCTCATGAAAACACACACTGTGTATTCATTATTATGGTCTGAATTCTATGACCCCAAACTAATATCACTCATCCTTTCGTCCTGCACGACGTTAAACTGCATTTCAAGAACTACGTATGGCTTGATTCTCATTCTTATGAGATACGTAGTGAAGTCCAAAATTTCAATTTAAGTCCCATCCACAACATGATTATGATTTTCATTAACCTATGTATCTCTATATACATTGGACAATACCCATCTTTATGTGTTATAATCCTATCCTTAAATATTTTCAGATCTTCATAACCCTTTTTCATGACTTCTAGTCACAAAAATGTCAAACTTCTGAGAATTCTTTTGCCTGACTATGCAGCACGTGCCCATAGGTGGCCTTGCATAAACAGTCCACATAACAGACTTGTCAGCAAAAAGATGCTATTCATTTGACCATGCAGCCAATGCCCATAGGTGGCCCTGCATATTTCAACCCCCTAATGGGTTTTGTTAAATAATAGTAACTTCATTCTTGGGAATAATGCCTCTTTTGTCCTTATTTGTCTTAAATGACAATATGTAGGGATCCGCAAAAAATAGCCATCCTTAACATATTTGTCCCATATCCTTTTTCATGATCTGAAAGTATTCAAGTCTATGGTTTATTCTTCTTCCCTACGTTTGGGTCAGACCTTCGTAGGAGTGATATTCATCCAGTTCTTCGATATTCTTGTTTGGAAATATCTTCTCCATATTCAAGTACCTCTTTCCATACAACAAACTCTATACTTTAGAAAATTTGAATCTCCATAAACTTTCACTGGCTTTTAGCACTAGGAATGTAAATTTCTAAGAGTTCTTTCGCCTGAATATGCAGCACGTGCCCATAGGTGGCCTTGCATAAACAGTCCACATAACAGACTTGTCAGCCAAAAGATTCTATTTATTTGACCATGCAGCCAATGCCCATAGGTGGCCCTGCATATTTCAACCCCCTAACGGGTTTTGTTAAATAATAGTAACTTCATTCTTGGAAACTACTTCTTCTAATGCCTTTTAGCTCTTTTTTCATATCATTCCTCAGATTCAAATATTCTTAAGCCATAGTTTACATTTTTTTCCTCATACTTGAGTATGGTAATATGTTTTCAGATAAATTGTCAAGAAATTGAATGCATTTTTAATCCATTTTCGGTCAAAGATATTTTCGACCTTAAACATTAGCCCCTTTATGTCCGGCGTGCATGACTTTAAACTGCCCACACAAAAGACAAAGGAACTTTGAATAAAAGTCAAGTTCCAGCTCGCTAAACATACATTCTGTATGATTTAGGTAATATTGAGCAGTTAAAAGATTCAAAGTTTGTAGGGTTATTTGTAATAATCCTAGTAAAAATCAAACTATGATTACTAAGCCCATTGGCTTAAATAAATTTGAAGCAGGTAGTGAAAAGAATGCAGGTATAATTTGATTGAAGACAAAAGTGTTTTTCATTGATACACAAGAGTTAGAAGGACATCCACAGACTGGAGTTTCTTCTCTTTTTCGAGAATTACAAGAGGCTTTCAACATAACACTTCATTTGATTTACGGCATCCCGAGCTTCATTAGCAACCACCTGGAATTCATTCATTCAACTAGATACAATAAGAGATGCAGTGATACCAGCTCTTATTGGAACAATTGTAAAAGGATGTTCTTGAGTGCGGTTTGAGAAAATTTTCTGCTGATCAAACAGTGACTCTGTTTCTGTCCAAGAGACTTGGAAGATGGATACATGGATTTGAGAATGGAGCATTGGAAGTAAAGAGCCATTTGGAGAGAGTACTCTTTTCAGATATTGCTCTAATACCATGTTTGTCTTCTCTCCACCAACCATTAGTGGAAAACATTTCAGCCCATGGGTTTGCCATTTTCATATCTGCAAGGAAATGACATGGAGGAAGAATCTGAAAGTTCACACCATTGTTGCTACTCTTAATGCACAGCATAACCAAAATAGAGAAGTAGTAGTGCAGCTGCATCTCAGGTGTATAATTGTTTGCATTTGGAACATTGACTCCTTGTAGATGACCATGAACACACAGAGACAGGTAGATGCTCTGTGGGAAATTAAGATGATATCTCTTCAAGTACTTATCCAAATATGGGAAAATGCTGTCGCAGATATCATAGTAATCATGACCAATAATGTTCATCATGTCATCAATCCGCTTGCTAGCCATTTCATCAGCCGTTCCAATTCCCTTAGGAGCCATTGAATCTGCACAGGAGTTGAATAAATTAAACTCTTAAGTGGGTTTATTTTTTTTTTCATAAAATTTGTGAAAGAATTTGAAAAAAATGGATAAGGTGTTAATGCGCGCAAGTATGACAATGGCGCGCAAGTATTTTGGGTGCCACGCAAGTTTTGGACGCGCAAGTCTAAACCGCGCAAGTACGAATACCTTTACAGGAGCGCGACATCAAGGAAAACAGAGCAGACTTGCGCGGCTTAGGTGACCTGCGCGGCGAGAGCTTGAGAAGGTATGAAGTCCGGAAATCCGGATACTCGTACGGAGGTGAGGCCGTGTATTTATAGGCCAGGAGGCCTACCTGCGCGCCGTACCCAGAGCGCTTAAGGCCTGCGCGACGCAAACTTGCGCGCCGCCCTCTGTGCACTGCAAACTTGCGCGCCTCCCTTTTCCTTTGGAAGGATTCGATTTCCTCAGAGTCAAATCCTCATTTCTCTCCGGATCCAACTCTGAGGGGGGACTTTTGTTGACGCTCCTTTCGTCACAGAATCTAAAAGATCGGAAAAGGGAATATCTGAGCTCAGAGTGATTAAACCTTTGAAGAAAACATCAAAAATCGACAAAGGCATGAACAAAGGATCGACAGGATATAGACCGCACAAGTTTTATCACTGTCTCGCAAGTACACTTGCGCGACACCCTTGGTCGCGCAGGTGACTTGCGCGACCTAAGTGGTAACCGTCCGGTAACCGCCCGAGGTCTTCTTTTGCCTATAAATAGACCCTGTGGGCCCCCCATTCAGGAGGATCTTTTTCCAGAAACTCGGATTGAAGCTCCCGACGCCCAAGTGTCTTCTCAAAGCTTCCGGAACACTTCTAAGGTAATTTCTTACCTAGAACGGAAGATCTAAAGAGAAGAAGGAAGACCTAAGTGTTGAAACTCATCAAACACTTGTGCGCCGACTTATTTCCTTCAATATAACTTGCGCGTCCCTTTTCTAGAAGAACCTCAAGAAAATTCTAAAGGGTTTAAAAAAGAGTCGCTCAAGTATTTCAGTGCTGGTTGAAAATCGCGCAAGTACACCATGTGTCGCGCAGGTATACCTACGCGACCAATACTTGCGCGCCCACGGAAGACTTGCGCGCCTTGCAAGACATGCGTGCCCCTATCTTTTTGGGTGCCCATCTTGCCCATTTTTACCCCTCTTAAGTCATTTCACCTTTCCTTTTCCAGATTCAGTCTTCAAGACACTCTTCAAAGCCATTTATGGCATGATTTCTTGATTTGAATTCCTTATCTGAAAGGAATTCTGTGGAATATCTCTCAAAACCTAGTGATTTAACTATCCTTATATCACCAAAGATTGAGAGTTCATTCATTCAACCTCATCCTTTAAGATGAGAGAATCCTAAACTGGGTCTCCTTTTCAGGAATAATCCCCAGTTATAAATCCTTTAATTTGGGCATCCTCCTCAGGAGTAAGCCCCAAATTCTTAAAGTTCCCCATCTTGGGCATCCTCCTCAGGAGTAAGCCCCAAATTATTAAAGTTCCCCATCTTGGGCATCCTCCTCAGGAGTAAGCCCCAATCAAGTTCTCTAATCATGGGCATCCTCCTCAGGAGTAAGCCCCAAACCTTAATCCCTAATCTGAGTCTCCTTTTCAGGAATAAGACTCAGTCATAACCTTAGGCTTCCTTTTCAGGAGTAATCCCCAAGTCCCTTAACCTGGGTCTCCTTTTCAGGAATAAGATCAGTCATAACCTTAGGCTTCCTTTTCAAGAGTAAGCCCCAAGTCCCTTAAATTTCTCTTAACCAGTCCTAATTTACCTTTGATTTGGGTTTCCTTTTCAGGAGTAAAAAAAACCCAATCATAAGTCCCCTCCTAACTTGGGCATTCTCCTTAGGAGTAAGCCCAAAGATTAGAGTATTCAAATCTCCATGAAGCACATATAACTTTATGGACCCTGTTCATGGATTTTCTCCCTAAAAGAAAATCCTAAACCTTCATCTATCTGGGCATTCATCCATACATAAGCCCCAAACAAATTCTTATGATTGCATCTTTCATGGCACAATTGTCTAATTTTTTACCAAATACCTCTTGTTTCTCACACCGAGCATGACTCACGTGAGCTTAGAGTGTAAAAGTAATTATGACATTCATCTTTGAGCCATCAATCATAAACATCATACTCCATTTCTCGAACTACGTGGGTTCTGATTCCTTTTCCAAAACAAAGGATACGTAGGTAGCCCATTTATGGGTTCGATCCCAACTTTGAAATAATCTCTGTCCTTCTGAATGATGATAAACTTCAAGTGCCCCACTGAGTGGCGTTAAAACCAGCCTGGTCATCATAATGACCAAGAGACTTTTATAAAAATGTTTTGAAGGATACCATTGACCAAGAATCTCTAAACAAATGATTCTCTATTGATGAAGAACCTCTAATACATATGAAAGATTCTATAAATTTCTTGCATATTTAATCATTGATTGTTAAAACTAAAGGAAAGCTCATTTTATACTTGGTAATGTAATAAGGATTCACGAACATAACTTAAATCTATAAAGAGAGTCCCGGAGTAGAAAATAATTCCCCACAAAAGGTGTGATGAGTCCGACCTCCCATCCTCTCGACCAATGAAAATTCCTAAGCCTCATTAGTCCACAAGCTAATGAGCTCCTGCCTTTGGAAAGTAGGTCCAAACGGATGTGGAATCATTGGATGTTTCCGGTTCTACAAACAAACCCGTTAGAAACCGATCAGAACGTTTGAATCTCCCGTCCAGGAGGTCATCCCCGGATTCCGTGCGAAACATGGTGATTTACATACGGGAGAGATTATTTGCGTGTGAAATTAAATAATAGGAGGAACGTATTAGTTAATTTTTGGAGAGCGTCATTGGCGAAGAAAAGAATGTGGGGGAACTATTGAGCTTTGGGCGAAGAACAGCGACCTCCGACGAAGAACGATGAAGAACGATGGTTCCTCGGAGATTGACGACACGCCGCCAAATCCACCCCACCGCGATGTCTTATACCGTGACGCCTATGATCCTCTTCTCCACGACACCATGTACTACAACACCTACGATCCTCTTCTCCACGACTCTGTGTACCGCGACGCCGATGATCATCTTCCTTGTCGAGGTAGGGGTTTATTTTGAGAATGTTAATATCCCCATGTTTGTTTTCCTCTAAAACATGAATGCGGATCAACTCATTATCAAGTTGATTCGCGAACGTTTATTTGTGGGTTGGGGATTATTTATTTGTGGGGGAATTGTTGGGAATTAAATTCAATCCTAACTAAATTTTGTGCCTCGTTTGTCGTTGAAGATTATTGTTGTTCGACCATTTTGTTATCAACTAACATAGAGGGTGCGGGCCGAACAAACACGGCCGGCGACCCTCCGCATCTTGTTTGTCTATGCGCGTATTGACGGGCGACAATGGAACGAGACTTCAACAACATATGGAAGCCATCACAGGGAAGAACGAGTCCTGGGAGAGCCGTAGGCGCAGACGACGGGCAAATCGGACCCCCGGAGAGTGTCTGGTGGTCCGAGGAAGGCGCTGCCGGGGTGCCACGCCTACGCAGCAGCTCCAGAGGCCGAAGGCGTTGGCCGGTACCGGATGGCCGCCCGGAGGCGGCGGTGCCCCGGTGCACCCCCGGCAGGAGCCGCCACGGCTGAAGCCCCGACGGTAGGCGGTCAGATCCCGCGACCGCGTAGGATCCGGAGGAGGACGCGACGCCCGCCGCATCCATAGAGCTCAAAGGGAGGGGGGACCGCGTCCCCCCATGCTCGGCCGCTGGCCGAGCCAGCGCACCCCCCCGGCCAGGCCGGGGCGGGTCGCGCTGACCGGGGCGGGCTGTGCCCGAACCCTCCACTTCAGAATATTTTCAATCATTTGTCTATAACATGGGCTACGTAACTCAGATCAACGCACCGTCAGTTGTGTTAGGATCCTTGGATCGAGACATTCGTTTCGGTTTACTACACTCAAGGTTTCAAAGAACATGGGGTACAGCCGGGTTGGTTCGAACATGAAACCAACCGGGCCCTCGGAGCGGAAACGATTATAACTCGAGCTCCGGACGTTCGATTGACGTGCTGTGGACTTTGTTGGTTTCCTCGTTGTGAGATGGTTGTTTTGGATTACTCCGCTCGAAGATTGGATACAGTTGGAGTATGATCGGGATGGTTTTAACTTAAAAACCAACCGGGCCCCTAGGACAGAAACGACAATATCTCTCAGACTGGGCGTCCGATTGACGTTCTGTCTGTCGCGTGGAGTTCCTATTGATGAGACGAAACTTTGTGATACATCAATTCTGGATGTCGTGACAGTTGATGTATCGACCCCTTGGCTTGTGGAGCGGACCCTCCTGGAACCGAGCGTGTTGTGTGCGGGAACCCTAGAGCTGGATGCGACTGCGATGATGACAACTGCACTTGGATCCTCTATGGGTTTGGTAGCGAGGATGACTGTACTTGGATCCTCCGTGAGTTCGGCAGTGACGACGACTGTACTGGGATCCTTCGTGGGTTCGACAATGATGACTACTATTCTTGTATCCTATGTGGGTCCGACAGTATTTGAATCTGTACTTGTATCCTATGTGGGTCCGGCAGAGTAGTTGGTCTTGTATCCTTTGTGGGTCCGACATCTTAGCTGGTCTTGTATCCTATGTGGGCCCAACATCTTAGATGAATCAGTGGCTACATCTGATCATCTCTATCGCCTTACGATGTGTATACCCGGGTGAGCTGAGTCTTGATTCTCAATCATTATCATTGATGTGGTTGACTTTCTTTTCCTGTGTGGATTTGGTTGTGCTTTCCTATGTGGACTTGGTTGTGCTTGTGCTCGGGAGCTGGAGCCAAACTCTAACTGATGACTTAGGTATATGTATGGGAATATACATAAGTAGTGTTATTGATAAATTTCGATTGTATCTTTCCTTTGTGGTTTATCCTTTGTGGATTCTAAGAGACCTTCGAGGGTCTGGGGGTCCCTACTGAGTATTGCATACTCACCCCTGCACGAGCTATGCCCGCACTACATTGTGTTGGATGCAGACGATGAACAACGCTGATCGTGGTTGAGGCTTGTGGAGCGGGATGGTACCCAGCGGTGGACTATCATACGGGACGTACACGGAGTGGACCACCGAAATTTAGGAGTCGACGAGACTATCTGTACTCACCCTTCATGTGGGAGTTCCGGAGGACATCTTGTTGGCTGCTAAAATAATTTCAACTGTTGTACTTTCTTTTCTCAGTTGTACTGTACTTTCAGTTGGGTTTGTATACTAGACCATTTACTTTCCATCACTTACTATTGTACTCAGTTTAATTAGTGTTTACTTCATCTTTCATACTTTGTGGTGTTTGTTATATTATATAAAGGCAATGCCTTCCCTTTTATCAGGATTTACGCCTTTGGTGCTAGTCGCCAGCCCCTGGCCTTTGGAAGACGGACTTGGGGTAGTCACAACACAGGCCCCAAGGACGGGTCATGGAATAATTCATTAATGATCTATTTTTGTTTTTTTAATTTTATTGTTACTAAATTAATGTTATAGAATAAAATACAAGTAGACACGGTAAGTGTTAATGTTTTTAACTAACTATTAAATCCTAAATATATGCTTAATTTATTTTCCTAAACTAGTCTAAAAACCATTGGTTGAGAGTATTTTGACCCATTATCCTCATAGACTCTAAATATCTCAATTTGGATCTATTTAAACTAAAAAGTCAATTTATATTAAATTAATAGTTTTGGAATTTCCAACAGTTCCCTTCCTATCTCTTATAAAATGGTAGCGCTCCTTATATTTTATTCATGCCTCTAAGGCCCTATCTCTCAACCAAATCATTCCCATTTCTCCTTATAACTTCCCTCACTTCATCTTAGAGGCCATACTTTATGGATAATGGCTTCCTATGGAGTCATTTTGTGAAAATCAAAAAGGGATACTCAAAGAAGCGGTAATTATTTTGCCAATTCAATTGAATTTCTTTTCATAATCATATGTAGTTTCCCTAATAATGTAATAAATAAAGTATAATTTAAATGTTGAGAATTTTTTATTATTTTAAAATCATATTCTTCCTTTTATTCATTATATGAAAAACAATATCACAATGCGTGCGTACATATGACTTACTGTCTCCACATCATGGTATATTTTTTTATTCAAGACTACCTTATTTGGATAGATATATTGATGAGTAAAATAGATATAAATAATTAATATTAAATAAAAAAATTTCCCTATAATTAATGTACCATCAAATTTCATACCATTTAACCATCCAGGGAATGATACCATTGCTGCTACATACGTACAACCTACCATCTCAATAACGCGATGGGATTCATTCTACACATTATCCTTTAAATAATGGTCATAAAAATTTAAATATATTTAAATATAATATTTACACAATTAATATCATTCTAGGTATGAGTAAAATAGATCCTCTTCACAAGAAAAATTACTTACATAACAAAACATGTATAGTAAAATGAAGTAGCTAACACCAGAAACATTGGTAATACTAAAATATTATTAAAAAAATGATATAAGAGTATCATATAAGATATCATAAATATGGATAGTGTCTTGGTATAATATAATAATATGATTTAACCATTATAAATGAGGTTAACACACCATATACTAAAGAAAATTACAATGTAAGGGTAAATATTTCAATCTCATTATTATCCGAGGTTTTTTATGTATAAGTATCTATTGGGACACATTTATCATTAATGTCCATTTTTTTAAACGAATTATAGAAAATTGTTTAATTTCATTTTTACTCACCATTGAGTTTTTATAAATCGTTTTTAATGTAATCTTTTCATCATTTTCCAAACTAGTCACTTTATGAGATTTTCAACAAATTAAGGAAAGAATTTGTATAACTTATATGGTGTGTATGACTATTTTTCCATTATATCACCATAAAATTTTGAGTCATACCTTACAAGAGTACAAATTTGTTCTAAAAAGAAATGTTTTTTTTTATAATTCAACATCTTTTAAAGCATTTCAATGTCAAATGGTAAATTTCCATCAATGATTTCTCTTGATTTTATTAGATTAATTTCATAAATTCTCAAATTATTTTTTTGATTTTAGGTTTAATTGAGGCTGATTTATTATAATACAATATTCCATATTGTATTGAAGATTTAAAGATATGATTGACTATGGATGTTCTATTTTAAAGACATTCATGGTTTATGGTAAATGTATTGACATTTAATAAGAAATATATAATATGAATATGTGTGTTACGTTTCACTCTTTTTATATGAGGAATGAATTGGACATAATATGTTAAGGGTGATTCCTTATATATCCCATTGATACATTCATAGGTCTCGTGAGACAAAATAGTTTCAGTTTTTACCTGTTTATGTATGTTCATGGCATGAGTCCTTGATGGTATGGTTATGATGTCTGGCATTATACATTCCCTCATTATGATATTAGTTATCGATACTATATGTGACTATTCTACTAGTAGAATATATATGTGAATATTTAAATGGATTTATTTGAAATATTCTTGCCATTTTATGGTGAAGATTATATATAAAAGGCTTCTGTAATAGTTTTATACCTTTCCTCAAATGATTATTATTGTCTATGATAGATTCTTATATATTTCATATACTTATAAAGAATCTAAGCTCATGAATTTATTATGTTTCATTTTTACTAAGATTCAAAGAAGTATACTATGACTGACCTATATGGATAGTCTATGGGATTTGAATGTTTTCAAAGGAGATAATATGTTGTTATTCATTTCATGATGTGATGTATATTTTATGATTGTATCTTGTTTTTTCTAAGGCTAATAAACTAATCTACCCTTTGGTATTTGATTTCTTATGATCATGCCAATGTAATAAAGTAATTCACAGACTCCAGGCCATAGGGGTAGAGGCATTACAAAAACTCATTATCACATAGTAATTTAATAATTATAGTAACAAAGATTAAAAAGATATTTAAATAAAAAAATAATGTAAAAAGGGTATTGATTGGATGGTGTGATGGAAGTGAAGAAATATGAGGCTACATATAATTAGTGTGGGTCTTGTGTTTTTGTAGGTGAGATGTTGTGTGTCTACTACCTCAAAGGGGGTGTTGTTATGTTTTTTGGGGTGTATGTTAAGAGTTTTGATAGACTAGTAATTTTAGTGATGTATTGGAATTAAGTATCAGTTCAGACATTAGATATGGTAGGTTGTAATAACAAATAGAGTGGATGGGGATAATTCAGAGGAATAAATGTTTTTCTAGTTTGTAGCATAGAAATATAAGGGATTATGCCTCTTCTTGATGGGGATTACACCCCAAATAATCCTTTTAATCTTATCCTCTTTTATTATTTATTATTATATTATTGATCACCAATAAATTCATGTATGATGATTCTAGTATCCAATAGAAATTAACTATTATCATTATCGCCCCTATAAAATTCTTATTGATTTGGTGATTTCATTGAGGATTCTATTGGGAGTGTTTAAAATGAAGATATTGAACATTGTTGATTATTTTCCTTATTCCAGAAGGTTTCTTGAGTTTTTCTTATGTGATTCCATCTAAACTAGTTCTACTGTTTTCATTCTTCACACTCAGGAATTTTATTTCCATTTATCATTGTTTACTCTCTCCGATGGTGGTGTTGGAGGAATTGGTGAAATATATTAGTACTCATATCAATCACATGCTGTATAATAAAATGAAACCAGGGAAATTGAATATTGATTTAAAAATTGCAATAAAATGTTTTTCAGACCAGACTCGACAAAAAACAAGATATGTGAAACTATTAGAGATGTTGTGTCATGCTCACTAGTATCCTGTATAAATGGAAATGAAGTTGGATAAAAAAACACTTATGAAATAACTTATTTTAAAAAATATATACCTAGAATAATGAGTTCCTCACATGAGGTGACTTGATCAACACAACAACATTAGTGGAAAGTATATTAATAGCAAAAAACCGATAGTTTTTTGTGTCTAATTGGAACATTTGGCAAGCATAGAACAACAAATCCAAATAGACCACCAAATTTTCATGAATAGGTAATATATAAATCATCTCCATGAGAACCAAATCCTCTTCTTTTGAATCAATATTTTGAAAAGGGGTCAAGTATGAGATATTCGTTGATTTACTAGGGGTGATGACTGAACACGTATGAACACCTCAGGGATATTAAGTTACACAAGCTAGTTCCCTATATTTATCAGTTATTTAAGGATGTTTTATATTATTTTTTAGTAAACATTCATACCATTCAACCTTATTTTCATCATGATAATGTAACTATAAAATATATATCTACACATGTAGTCCACCTATAGTTGCATGAAGATTTTATTTCTTATTTTAGACTTCCAGATTTTTTTATAGTCTGAGAGGTATTTTAGTCCTGTACTTGGTGAGTGGAGATACTTATTTTATTAATACTACATCAAAATAACATTACATCTCTAACTGAACTGCTACTGAAGACTGATGTGTAATTTCTATAGGTGGATTTTTTTGGTAGTTTTTGGGGTCTATAGAGACGGTATAGGGGAACATGAACTATATCACAAAAAGAAGTATCACCATGTTCTAGTTGTTAATGATAAAGTAGTGGTGAAAATAACCATTGATAAGAATTTACATGCTTTTAGTCCCACCACAAATAGTGGTTCTGTATATATTGGTGAATAGGTGAGTCCTTACATTAAAAATATTCTCTTACATATTACATGATTGTGAAAGGTGTTGATCAAATGGAAAATAATTTTTAGTTGAATAATAAATTAGATGACCTATCAATAGATATTAGTGATGTAATGAAACTATGAGGTCATTTAAAAAAATGAGGAAAAAACTATTGAATTTTTATATTGAAAATGTAAAAATAGTTGGATCTATTAGTCTTTTTGTGAATTTAATTTTGGATATAAAAAATAAATTGTTGAACCTTTTAGACAGTTATCCTTAGAATACGTGATTTCAATTGATTAGGACTCTATATGGGACTAGTCTGGTGGTTATTTAATTCTTTCATCGGGTTTAATAAACCACAATCAGACATAATATGAGGTTTGGTTTCTACTTCTCCTTGATAATGCATAGTTTTATATGCTAAGTGTTAAGAAAATTATAATAATTATTCTAGAGGATCATAGGTATTTTGACATGTATCCTAACTAGATTAACACAACTGTAGTTTTCTAGTTTGTTCCTATACAATCATCTTTTCAATAGGTAATGGGAGAATCTATATTGAAATATTTGACTTTGTTGGACTTCTTGTTTTCATTTTATGATAGTGAAATGTGGATTTTAATTATCTTTTACCATATAGTTGGTTGTTACATTAGAAAATTCACACGCAACACTGACATTTCAATCTGTTTGAATGGTTGTGCATGAAAATATGTGGGGTTAAGAAGCTATTCATTCTATAAACAAGTGGTGGGATTTATTCTATCCCCTTTAGTATAAGGTCACTTTTCATGGTGAGAGAAATGATAGGAATATTTTCATGATGTATAGTCCAGTTAGGCCAAGGCTATTAGGAATGGGTCATGTGTGTGTATAGGGGAGTTATTATGTGTCTTCTACTACATAGGTGATACTATCATAAATTTTTGTTGGGTAGGTTAGGAGTATTAATAAACTACAAAATTAAGTGATGTCTTTGAGGTAGGAATTTATTCGGTTGTTGGATGTGTTAGGTTGGGATGATAAAAACGGTTACTCAGGGGAGTGGGGAGGTGATGATTTATTTATAGAGTGTAAGTAGTCTATGAAGAGGGTTTGTCCTTGACTTTGTGGAGTGAGATCCAAGAATATTATTCACATCCAATTTTTTTTATTTTTCCTTCTTCCAGTAATCTAATTTAAATTCTAGTACAGTAATACAGATATTTAATGAAATCCATGGTTATCTATCTCTCTAACCATATATAATTCATATCAGGTGTTCCATTAAAATCCGCAAACACAAGTTATTGAGGAAGCATAGAATAACAGAATGTAGTTGGAAGATAACCATGTTATGTTTTAAAGAAATACAGAGGAAACGAGTAGGATAGTCTTGGTATGAATTTTAATGAATTCATTCTATATTAAAAATATATCTTATTGTGCATTAGAATATAATTTTAAAGTATAAGAAATGATAAATGGGTTCAATATTTGTGAGATAAATAAGAGAAACCAATATTGATCCAATATAGATGAAGATCATTATAAGTATTAGACATGTAATCCAGTAATAACCAGTATCAAAGAGGTTTGATATAATAAAAAATAAGACTATTGGATGAGGTCAAGGAAGAGAAGCATGATCAACTTCTGAATAGTCCGTGTTCAGGTCCGAACATACATCAGTGATCAATCTTAAAGAAGAAATATATTATGTTAGGTCTTAATGGGAGAATGTATGATTGATCAAGAAGTATGAGAAATTCCATATTTTAATACATATAATAAATTATTACAAAATATAGTAAATGAAACATATTTTTGATGAAATGAACATAGATATTTTTATAGTATTTCATATTTATATGATCAAACTCTACTCTTAACCCCTATAAACACATGGATAAATGAATCCCACTACAAATAGAATAAATTAATTTTTAAGGAACATAAAACTATTTAAAAATAGATTTTTAAACCCTACTGGAAAAGATAAAATATTATTTTTTCTCACATGGAGTCACAATCAACTACTGACTATTTATGACATTGAGTGACAACACAATTACCGTACCCTTTTCACACCCAAAGTCACAACACAAAACATATTTTTTTGTATGAGGTAGTATAACTTGACTTCCATATTTTATAGTTAGTATAACCTATACATTATTAATAACATGGAAAATAAAATATAAGAATCATTGAAACCATATGAACAAGAATAGATTCGAGTGTTGTGGTAGCTAGGTTCACTCTTGTAGCAATGGACCATGAAATTTAATTATTGTCAAGATAAGTAATTGATTTCCAAGGGGAATCAGAAATACCATTCAATAATACCCTCAAACTTATTAAATTTATTTGGTTCTATTGACCTCTATATATAGAGTTATTTAATTTATATTAGATTCAAAGCCTGAAGCTCATGGTATTTTGTTCTTTCAAATGAAATATGTTATTCTTTTTAGTCTCAAAAGAGGTGATAGAAAATGGCCATGATGGGGGTGAAATATCCTTTTAATTTTCTTAAAGTAAATTATATAAGAGTTAAATGATTAATACAATGGAAAGAAAATAATAGAATGAACATTATGTTTCTTTAGAGTAGTTCATTTCAATGTGATCCTACTATACTCTTTAATCCTCTCAAACAAAAAGAGGAATGACACACAATAATAATAGAATCCATTACACTAATTTTTTGAACTAGGGTTACATCCAATTGAAAATAAATTTTAACCCATGGTGGATTTATTCCATGACTGATCTATCTGTTTCTACCTAGACGAACAACCAAAACAGTTATTCCTTTTTCCCCTGGAGGTACAACTCGAACAATATTTCCTTTTCCAATTGAGGGAACAAACCAAAAATCTATCATTTTTCCCAAGAGGTATAACACCTAACTAGAATATTAAGGGGATTGAAAACCGGAACACATGTAAATTTTTATGGGATGGTATAACCCACACAATTTTATTCCCAATATAGAAATAAAAAGATATAAATCACCACATAACCAGTTTAACATTGAGGATTTTGTGATTTGAATCAATATGGATCATTCTAGTATATGAGTTTAAAAGGATAAATCCAAGCAAAGTGTGTTGTAATTTTTGAAATGATTCAAACAATCCTGATTGAAATAATCATCAAAATTTGTACATAAAATAGAACTATAAAACTTCTATATAAAGAGTATAATTATATATAAATGTTTTAAAAATTATTTTCTAATGTAGCCAAACTTTTCTATTTCATTGATAATAAAGTAAATAAATGTTGTTTTAAATAGTTGTATCTCCATTTAATGTTAATTAAAAAAATGTTCACGAGGACTCACTATGATAGTTTGTATCAATGAACAATCAATATAAGAATAGGCATTATAAAATATAACAGGACACTTAGAATCATTAATAATCAAAATTAAATAACTTTAGAAGATAACCATAGATTAAAAAATATGAAATCTTTATATGTAATATAATTATAATTAAAATAATTCAACATAAAAAATTTATGGGAAAGATTGAATTTAACATGGTCAGATTATGTAATAAAAAACATCCAAATATATTTATACAATACAAAAATAATTATTGAACAAGGTTTTTAGGATTGCGATCCTACCCTAAGATCTGAACATGGGTAATAATATATAGGATCAGATTAGGATCCTAAAAGTCTACTTTAGGTCACCATTTATACTTTACATGCCTAGATAATGTACTATTGTTATTATACAATTTATTATTTAACCTAAATTAAAATAATATAGTTTTATGATTCCGAAAAAATGAAATAAATAAAAAATATTTTATACAAAGATCCATGTGAGGGAATAAAAACAAAGGCCTACATTTGCGAAAAAAATTTGAGGTTTACACTTGAAAAAATAATTTTGTTTTTGGAGTATTTGATAGTTATAAAAGAATATATCTAGGGATGTTGAATTCATGCATGGATGCACTGTGTTCCAGTAGACCAATATTGACACAAGATTGAGGGTAATTACAAGGTGTATCTTATGGAGGGGAAGCTGATAGACTAGAGAAAATGTTGTATGAGAGGAATTTGTCTTCCAGAAAGTTTATTCTATTAAATATGGTGTAAAGATAGATGAAATCTTAAGGATATTTTTGGGTAGGTGATCAACGCTTTATTAGGTGACATAGGGTGTCATCTCATTTAGTTTTATTTTATTCTTCCATAAAAAAGTCAAAGATTAACATGATATTGAGGTGGGACTCAACATATTGAGATAGATATATGATCATGATGAAGTAGGTTTAATCAATGCTTGTGTGTTGTCCTTGATTACTCCTACTATAATGAAATTTCTTCTAGTGTATATTCAAAGTAGGTTTAATTGGGGATCATGGTGTCATAGTTACCACATATGAGCTTGATATTGTATTTTTTTCTACTTTTACATTTATTAGTATTATGTACAATACTTTATTTGCTTGAGAACATCTTTTATGGATGCATTGGTTGAATTATACATGGTATTATGACTCAAACCCTACACATGCCTCTGGATGAACATGTATGCTTAATGTATATGGATCCATGTAAGGGAAAGGGGTATACGGGAGATGGTTGAGATGTGGATAATGGAGCTAGATCTGTGATTAGGACATACTCTAGGGTGATTTCACAATGTTATTTATTTATTTATCTTCTAAAATTTTTCTCTTGTTTGGATTTCCCCCTTGGGAGATCATATTTATATTTTTTGTATGCCATATATTCTACATTTTAGCTTATTTATTTTACTCTGAATATTTATTATATTGTATATTTGATTATTATTTTTGGAATGACATGATATTTATTGAATATTCTCCCCACTTAAAGATTTGTACCCTCACTACTAGTCAGAATCATCTTACATATGGGGAGGACCACATGTGGTTATGTGGTGCTCTAGTTCAAACATAGTGGTTTTGTATGGGGTGTTATTTGTTTGGGATGGTGGTTAGGGGTCATGTCCCCAAGATAATTTCCTTTCTTGTGTTCATTGTAATATCCCACATATAAAGGCCCCCTTTATAATTATTTTGTTAATGTTTAATATCGCTAAATTATTTATAAAGTTCTATTAATCAATACATATTTGTTGATTTTTAATTAATATTAAATTTTTATTATTTTTTTATCATTATTACCTAAATTTATTTCATATTTAGTGTAAATTCATATTTATTATAATATTAATCATATTAACGAAAAAATATTATATCTGTATTACTATAAATATATTCATATACAAAAATTTCATATTTAATTGTATATAAGTTGTTCTTTTATGATGTATTCCGTTTATCATAGATAAAGAACTCATTAGTGCTAATAAATGGGTAATTTACCAGTGCAAAATAAATAATTGACAAAGGGAACCATTTTATTTAGTGATTGTTTTAAAAACTACAAAATGTCACCTTTATATGCAAATTTTGTTCACACTATTTTTCTACGTAATCATCACCTTAGTATATGTATGATTTTTATTCCAATGGCTTTAATCTATGAATACCCTATATTTTGTTCCATTGATTGAATGAAATTGACTTCAAAACTCATACATTGATTGATTTGGTAAAATTTTTGACTTAGAAATATAATCATTACTCTATATGTTGTTGGTTTGAGGGTTTCACACATATAAAGAAAACATATTTACAAGTTTGTGAAATATTGAATATTTTTATACATGTTATATCAATATCGATGCTTCTTTTGGAATAATTCATTTCGAATATATGTATTAGAGTTTTTTTTATCCTTAATATTATGAATTCATTACACAAAATTAGTGATGGGTTGGGACTATGATAGCCCCTCGATGCATTTATTGGTCTTTTTAGACAAAAAAACTTTCGTATTTTGGTGTATGCATGCCAAGATAATAATATTTCTTATACACTTGTCTATGATGGTAAGATCATCAGGTCAAATACTATGTTAAATTTTCTTAGGAAATGAATTTAGCGATCTAGTATTATGAATTTCATCATTTTTGATCGATTTATTATTATCTATGTTTTTATTTTTTAATAGGTCAACCACATATATATTATAAATTCAATTTCATTATTTTATTTTATTTTTATGGTTATTTATTTCTTACATGTTATTTATTCTCATCATTTTCTAACATGGTATTTTTCTTTGTTATGAATTATTCTTATCCTTATAGATCATTTTTCTCACCAATTATTATGTTTACATTTCCACAAAATAACAAAATTGACTCTAGTAACTGAGTTCCATTAGTAAATTTTTTATATTGGAAGAGATATAAGGGGTATAATAAAAAAAATTATTATTGTTCTAGTAGTCTTGTAGATATAAAATGATAAAAAAATTAGTCATCATTGTATTAGAATACATATTAATGGAAAAAAATAAAAATCATAGTAATGGAAAACATTTGACATAATTGAAATCATTCAACAAATAATTCATCATATCCTATAGAAAGGAAACAATATAAGTGTGTTCTAAATTTTTTAGTAAGAGTTATTTATAGTAGAAATAGTTATTATTAACTAATTTTAAATAAATATGTCAAGGAAAATTAATGAAAACACAGGTTATTTTATCAATAACTTGATCATTAAATTCAAACATGGATAATGTTAATGCCATATTCTCTTGGAAAATAATAATAACTATATTCTCAATGATGGAAATTATTAATATTGGACATCATATTCTCATACAACATGATTTTTCTACATTTAATACCTTGTGTAATGATAGTTAAAAAGTATGTGTAAAAAACCAATTAATTTGGAAAACTAAATTTTCTCATGAGACAAGTCAATTCATCGAGGAGATGCATAATTTTGGGCCCCACCCATCACTACATATCAAAAAATTATTTTTATATGGAATTATATTTTTAATTCAAGAAAAATATTCTTTATCAATTAATATCTATATTTAATAAATATTATGTTATATAAGTATTTCACCTATCAATCAAATATGTTTTAAAGTAAAACATCATATAATTAATGATATTCTGTTTAGGAAATAAGAATATAGATGAAATAAAATATAGATATTTATAGTAAATTTAATACATATTGGTCCCAAGAATGTGAATCATTCATGAGAAGAAAAAGACCACAAAATTGATAAGAGATAATAGATGACCACTAGTTCATCAGGAAAATATGTTTTGTAATAAAATAATATAATTTAGAAGAATAAATTAAATGGAAGTGAAATAATAAAATAACTTTTAATAAAAGTGTTTTATTTCTAAACATATTTACCATGTGTATAATAATTTAAATTTCATAAAATATTTATGGTGGTGGGGTTTTTTGTCATCACGGGATACATTAAAAAGACATTCCATTTTATTTTTTTCAAAAAAACTTTCTTTTAAAAAAATATAGGGAGATTCATTACAAACTATTAAAAATCTCATAAAAAGATTAAAATATTCAAAATAAATTATTTAATTAATAAAAATTAAATTTGTAACAAAATTTGAAAAATATGGACATAGAATAAATATATAACCGATGAAAATAGAAATAAAATTGTATGTTTTTTAAAGAATTTATTTTTTGACCCAAGTACCAAAATGAGGAAAATATGAAAAAATATGAAAATACCATAAATATACTTAGGATAATAATATAATTGGATCTTATGAAGTATAAATTTAAAGTTCCCTTCTTTGATGAAAATAAGAAATCCCAAAAGAAAGTGAAATTGTAAAATAAATTCTAACCTCTATTAAAATATTTGAATTATAACCTGTTGAAATAATACACATGAATTGAATAATTAATAATAATTAATTTATATGTATTAATTTTAAATATATAAAATGGGATGTATACACACCACATAAAATTGAATAGGTGCATAATAACAAATATGTCTCAATAGAGGGTAAATTGAGATGAAATCCCTTACCTATGATTATAATTTTTTCCAATATTCATTAACATCAGGTATAATGTTTTTCATAAAGATATTAATTTTTTCTAGAACCATAATTTAATTTATAATATCATATATGGTACTCATATAACATCTTATCAGTCTTTATTTAAAAACTTTTCATTATAATTATTGTTACAGGGGTTAACTACCTTGTTTTCTCATGCATGCCTTATTACGAAAGATATAGTTATTGAGAATGAGACATAGTTCCATTCTACACATAATTATATTAATTTTAAAAATATAATAATAATTAATCTTATATAATTTTACAATCATTATTTTATTTTTTACAAGGAAAATTAACCACATCACTTCATGTAGACATCCGGCCGTACATACCCACGGGTCACATTAGCATTTCCTTAACGGGGGAAATGGCAAGGAAGTGGATGGAATATTAACATTATAGAGTAAAAATATTTTTATATTTATCATATATATAAATTATTCTAATAAATATTACTTTTCATGTTAGTCGGTGATGGGAAACAAATTACATTAGTTCACGAGGCAGTTGTCCGCCGTACAAATGAATGATTGTTTGGTTTCCAATTTGACGGAGAAGGATACAGATATATAATATTACCTAAGAAAAATATAATAATATTATATAGGAAATATGGGTTTAATTATAATGGAATTGTTAAGTTATAATTGATAGTCTTAAAATAAGTAAAAAACATGGATCTTGATGAATATGAAAACCTTCTCTTAGAAGAACGACTTTTCGATTTATTTTCTTCAGGAAAATAGGTTTTTTATTTGAGGAAGAATAGACCCTTTAAAAAGTGTATATGGATTTTGGGGAGATATTTTTTTTCAGTTTTCTCAAGTCATATGTTTTGACAAGTGTGAATAAGTGAGGGCAGGAGGTTCCCTTTTAGATTGAGGTGAGTTGAACTTTTGTACTTTTTCAATGTTATTCAATAATTTCTATTCAAATTCATGGAAATATGCTTAAAAAACACGTCAAATTAGTAGGGAACAAGGATAAGGTTAAAATAAAACCATAAAATGGAGTTTTATAAAGTTTTAATCCATTTTGATCCTTATATTTATAGATTAACCCCATTGTCAACAAGTTTTTACATTAACCACAATAATTAATTTTTTCTATTTTACTATTCATTATGAAGAAAAATTACGTTGACCATATTACATAATATAAATTTTTATTATTAAAAATATTGAATCCATTATATAAAATTTAATCCATATAATTTTAAAATTTGAATTACAAAATAAACCCACAGATCATGTCAAAAAATGAGTTTTTAATAAATCTGTTTTCATGCATAAGATGATCTTACATTAACTATGTAAATAATAGTAGTAATTATATTTATTTAAATACATATATATAGAATATTATATATGTTTTTTCATTTATTTCATTCACAAATAATTATTATTAAAATCTATGAACATTATTCAATTTTAAGTAAAAATTATTTTTCAAAATCAAAAAATAGTTTTATGAAAAAAATAATTGTTTTCTATAAAATACCTCTTTATACCTAAAATTATTTTATATTTATTTAAATAAAATTGATAGTTATTAAATTTTTAATTATACATGTTATTAACCATTATTACGAATAAAATTGGGAATAATAAAATATGAACTTCTTGATTTTTCATTAAATCTTATTTCTAAGGGATATTTCCCAAAATTCATTCTTGGATTATATTAACACAGTTAAAAATAAATATCTATCCTATCAAATTATAATTTTTTTCCTGAAATATTATACTATTAATTGTATTAAAGTTTTATAAAAAATTATTTTACCCTACTATAATTAAAAGTATTGTGTTACATTTTTCCCTCCTAGATAAAATTCATCCTCAATAGTTTCATGGATATTACTTTATAAAGAAATGAGGGTGGTTCTTATTTATAACATCCTCTTGTTAACAAATTATTTTCACTATATTATAATTTCACAATATTAATTTTACCACTTGAGACTTATAATTATTCAATACATTCTCTCTAGTGTTAATAATATGAATGGACCCCCATTGTTTGATAGATCAAGTTCCCATTCTATTTCTTCATTAGGGAGAACATGAATTGTCTCTAAAATTTAATTCCATCAAAATTATATATTAAACACATCTTTTACATTATAGATAATTTGTGGCATTTTTAATTGGTAAGAAGTAAATCCATTTATTTTCAAAATTCAAAAGGGTTTGATGTACCTGTGGCTCAGTTTTTCCTTCTTACCGTACCTTATAACACCCTTCCATTGTGATACTTTCAAAAAACACTATCTACCACTTGAAATTACAAATCATTACATTGGTTTTCAAAAGAACACTTTTCATTATTGGAGATGTTTTAATATTATTTTGAATAGATTTTACATTTTTTGTCTCCTTAATATGTTTTTTAACTACAAGTTTCCTTTCACCAACTTCATTCCAACATGTTTGAGTATAAAATATTTTTCCATATAATACTTCATACAAAATCATTGGATGATTTTAAATGAATATATTAATATAGAAATAGTATACCAATGGTAAATTATTTTCCTACATACCATCAAATCCATGTGATCATGATCTCACAATTTCATCTAATTTTTTAATAGTCCTTTTAGCCTAATTATAGGTTTGAGGATGAAAAGTGGTGCTCAAATGAAACCCAATATCTAGAGCCTTATGAAGACTTTTCGAGAATTTGAATTTAAATTTTGGATCATGATCAGATTAAATTGAAAGAGGTTCACCATAAATTATTTAAAATACATTAATATAGTGTTGTGATAGGTTATCTAGAGGTAACTCTACTATTATATAAAGGAGATGTAAAAATTTGGTTAGGAAAACAATAATAACCCATATCACATCATTCTTCCTTGGAGTATTTTATAATCCAGTGAAAAAGTCCATTGAAATTTCATCCCATTTCCATATAGTAATATGATGTGGTTTCATGGCATACATAATATGTTGTCTCTTGCTAAGATAATTTATACATAAAAAAAATTTTACTAGTTCACATTATCCGATAAAAAATGTTTCCCTAAATCACTATAAATATTTCTATGACTATTTTTATAACAAAATTTAATCTATGGTAATCACCCAATACTTCCATTTTTATCTCAGGTATATATCGAACATATAGTATCTTTATAAATTTCATAATTCAATATTCACAAACAAGGTCTGTAAATTTCCCATCATTCTCAATATTAATTTCAATTCGAAAATTCCAATAACTAGATTGAGAAATTTTTAGCTTTTCTAAAGAATTTTGTTTCACAATCATTGGAAAATGGTGGGATTTCTCAACTTCTTTAACAATTACCATATCCATCCTTACAAAACTCATGAAGAAAATATACCTTTAGATATTAATTTTGGTCAAGAAGTAATGATCACTCCTTCTCAATGAATCCAATACCATATTTTCCATCCATAGGTGGTGGAAAATAGAGAAATTATAATCCTTGAGTAACTTGATCCATATTATTTATCTCATATAAATATGATTCTATTAAATTATGTATTTAACGTTCTTATGGTCTATGTATATCTCACATATTTAACATTAAAGATAATTTAACCATATCTTTAATGAAAAATTTACATCTTCAAACTCAGGATGATGGGTTGTATAATTTATTTCCTGATTATTTAAAATACTTGATTCATATAAAATAACCTTATTATTATATATAAGGATATAAATATGTCCCTTATTTGATACATAACTATATATTAAAACTCTATCATTTCATACTAAAAGAGTCAAAATTAGATCATTGACTATTATCGACTTCAATTCTTTAAAACATTATACACATTACATTATCCATATAAACCAAACACCTTTAAATTTAAAATTGGTTAACATGATAGAAAATGAAGAAACATTTTACACGAATAACTAATATAAATCAACAAAGATACAAAACAACATAAAATAGTAATGTTAATTAGAATAATAAATTATTTGACATTATTTTTCATTGTAGGATCAACTAAGGATCCATCATTAGAGACAATATGATCTAGAAAAGAAAATTCTTAAATTGATAGCTCACATGGGTTAAATTTACAACATAAAACATTTATTTTAAGATCTTAAGAATGATTTCCAAGTGATTATCCTGATCATTATTGAATTTAAAGTACACAAAGTTACCATCAATGAATTCCAATGAAACAACTATCAAGATATTACCTTAATTCTATATTTATTAGATCCATGAAAACTAATGGTACATTAGTAGATCCATGTGGAATTACTATAATATTTTAATGTTTAAACCATGTTTGAATTATTTCATTTGGAATATCATCCTTCATTATTAATAATTAATGATACCCAGAATGAAGTCCAATATTTTAAAAAGAATCAAACTTTGTTAAGATGATTAAATATTTCATCAATTATAGGTAGAGGATACATATTCATTATTATAATAGCATTTATTCCTATATAATCAATACAAAGACTCATATATTCATATTTATTCTTAATAAAAATAATATGGGTTCCATAAGGTGAAACTTTGGGGGTGTATAAATCCCTTACCACACAAACCCTCTAGATTTTCTTCAAATAAACTAATTACATAGTTACCATTCTATAAGGATTCTTTGTTTTGGGTCTTTCTATATGGATTAAATATATGGAATACTTGACTTAAAACTGTTGGATAATTCTAGGTAATTCTAGTGGAAATACATCAATGTATTACATTTTAATAGGTAAATCATCAATTTTTAGATTTCCTTTTCCATATATAGATGGTATTTTTTCTTATTCCTCATGAAATTAATTCTAAAGAGTAATTGGTTATGGATATAGAAATGAATCAAATGATGATATATCTACTCTAACGATTATGAATTCCATATCTACATCATGAATATTAATTTATTCTCTTTTCAATATTTTTTTATCATGTTTTTTTGAAAAAATATATCCCACATATTATATAAAATTTTTTCATTGGTATAATAATAAAGTCAGAAAATAGAGAATCTTTATGTTTCATAATTGGATCTTTTTGAGACATCACTATCATAGTGAGACTTCCACTAATATATTTAATAAAAACACTTCTTTTAAGGTTCATGGGAAATATATAATTTTATTACCAAATGTTAATGATATAAAAGAGTGATTCGATCAATAATAAAATATAGAATTTGAAAAATTGTAAGATATGATTAATGTACCAACCACCAAATCCTTATAAACTTCAACCCCATTAGTAGTTATGTCATAGGATTGAACATCATCCTAGTAATATTCTATGTAAGATTCCCTTGATTCTTGAGGAGTTGGTGTAAAAAAATTCACATTTATTTATATTTGAATCCCTAGAAATCACTTATTTCTTTTATTCCCTTGCATTAAATATCTAGATAACCCTTATCAACACATGTGTAATGAACTCCAATTCCCTTTATAAATTTTATTGGATTTTCCTCCCACAATTTCACATGATGGATATTTATTAATTTTCTTATTCTTTATTGATGAATTCCATTTTTCATGGTGTATAACAGACCTCTTCTTACATTGATCCCCCAGGAATATTTGGGATTTAGAAAATTGCATCTCTATTTTGATGGTTCATAAAACTACATTATAATATAAAGAACATTATTGAGAAACCATCGCCTTTATAAGATATAGCTTAATTACTTCAATGAAATGGCCAATCTTGAATTTCAAAATGCGTATTTAATCTGTAGTATACTTCTATAGTCTTTAAAAGGTAGAATCATGATCCAAAATACATTATTTTTTATATTAAGTTAATCTTAGAATCTTTCTCTTTATTTAAGCTCATTGCTTATGAGGTACATATTGTTTGGATAATTGTTATTTAAAATCCTTCCATTGCATGTCTTATATTTTATATTCTTCCATAGTATTCTGGTTCAATGACCACCATTGATTAGAATCACCATTGAAATGGTATAATTCTAGTATAACCATTTCTTTTTCCTCATATCCGAATAAAAGAAATATATTTTCAAGGGACTTAATCCGTCTCCCACTACCACTAGATTAGTGGTATCATTACATGATGTGGGTATATATCACATGAAACAGTTCAATATTAGAGAATAAATTTGTAAAACATTTTGTTTCTCTATTTAGGGAAGGTTATTCATCATAACCTAATATTTATACCCTAATAAATCCATGATCTACTCAATATCAATACCAGTATTATTGGTATACTCAATATAGAAATTTATACATTATCCTAGAGTGTTGATACCCTTATTTTTTTGGGAACCATTTATAAATAATGGAATATACTCGACCAGATCAGGAAATAATTAATTTTAAATCATAAAATACAATTCTTAATCTTGTGTAACTCTTAATTTAAATCCAAAAATTATGTATTTTTATTCTTTCAATAATAAACATTGTTTTTTCGGAATATCCTTAATTTATAAAAATACTTCTAAATCATTCATAATGGTTTGTAATGAAAATATGAAATATAATAATGTTATCCATAAGAAGTGTCAAACCCGGTGTGTAGTAAGGTCCATTTCTCTGCACTATTTGACTATCAAGTCAAATCCCAATGTGCCCTTATTTTAGTTTTTACCCATAGGTATAACTATACCAAATCCAAAACCCCGTGTATTATCTAGACATGTATTTATAACATAGAGAACCCACATAATCTCTTCCTTAATAAAACTTCTGGATATTATTCAACACTTATCCTAAATGTACATCATCAGGCTATGTTACCTCATCTATGTTTTCCAAAATTTAAATTCTCAAGGATTTTATTAGAATTACTTTTATACGAACAAAAATAACCGTTATTGTATTAACATAAAGTTGATGGTAACATTATTAATTTGGAATAGATATAATAGGTCTAATTGAAAATGACTGATTAGTTTAGAAGTATTGGAGAGATAAAAACATATACGATACCCATGTTATATTGTAAATAAAATAAAAAAATAGTAACTTAAAATATTCAACATCCATTAACTCATTTAATGAAATGTTCATCATATATATAAGAAAGGAAAAAAATAAGGATGATCCCAAATACTCAGTAAGGGTCATGTAATGCAGAATATGTCATTCTTAAATAAAGAATAATCAATATAGAAAGGTAAATAATTGAAATATGACTACATTTTATTAATAACTTGATCATTAGATAAATCTATGGGTAATATAAACACATAAATCACATGGATAATAATAATGACTGAATTTTTTATAAATTAAATGATTAATATTTGATTTCTTGATCCAAGGGATCATGATATCAATACCATTCGGTAATTATTCTAAAAATGTATAAAACTATGGGTAAAACCTAATTTAATTTGGACAACTAATTTTTCTCCTAATACCATTCAATGCTTTAAGGGGATATATAATTTCAGACCCCACCAGTCACTATATTTCAAAATAATTTCTCACATATGGAATGAATATTTTAATTCATAAACAATATTCTTCATAAATAAATGACTTTATTGAATAAAAATATAGAATAACAATATTTTCCAAGTGAATTAAATGAATTTCAAAGTAATACATTTTATATAGAAATGATATAAAATTTAAGAAATAAATATATACATGATATATAATATAGGTATTTAAGGGAAATCTAATTTTTAGTGATCATAAAAAAGTGAATCTTTCAATAATAGACAAGGACCACAAAACTAATAATTGATAAGAGATGACCATCAGTTCACCGAGAATATATGTTATGTAAAAAATCATGCCTTTTGGAATAATGAAGGGAATGTAACTGAAATATTAAAATAAATTTTCATTGAATATTTTATTTATAAATTCATTTAGAACATGTATAATAAGCTAAATTTCATAAAATTGTTACGATGATGGGTAGTCTATAATTTCTGTTTAAATTAGAAAGATTTTCCTTTTGGATTTTGTTGATAAAAATCCATTTAAAAAAAAATTAAAAATATTTCGTTGAAACGTCATAAGTTTTTTGGATAAAATATATTTTTCTCAATAAATCATTTATGAAATAAAAAGGACTTTTTTTAATTAATTTGACATAAAATGGACATGGGAAAAAATATAACTAATTAAATGAGAAATAAAATGGATTAATATTTTAAAAATTTATTTTCTTCATCCAAATACCAAAGAGAGTAAAAGATGAAATAACATTTTAAGAATACTAAAAAATCCATATGATAAGATAATTATTTTAGCTTATGAAGAATAAATTATATGATTCCTTCAATAAAAACATAAGCAATACAAGAATAAAGTGATATTTTAAAATAATGTCCCACCTCTGAAAAAAGATATGAATTATAACTCACTGAAAGAATAAACATGAATTGAAACATTAATCATCATGAATAAATATGTATTCATATTAATGTTTACAAAGTTTGAGTATATACACAACTTAACAATTAATATGTTCATAATAACAATTATTTGTCAGTGGGGTATAAATTTAGATAAAATCTATTAACTCACTGTTTACATTAGTTTAAAATGATTTAACTATATATATAATGGTTTAAAAGAAGTTAATAATTTATAATAGAACTATATTACTATTTATAATATCATATATTATCCTTTTATAACATTATATAACATGTTTGTTAATAATATATCATGATTACTATTGTCTATGGTGTTAGGTGGTTTATTTATCATGCATGTTTTGTAACAAAATTCGTGGTTATTGAGAAAGGTATATAGTTACATCATATATAAAATTATTTTATGGTTATTAAAATCATATTGATTCATTATATTATGTTTTTAAACCTTTCTTGATATTTGGACATAGAAAATTAAACAAATCACTTCGTGGAGATGATAGGATGTACTTACGAAAGAATGACGATATCATTGCATTAATGGGTGAATGTTTAAGGTAGTGGATAGTATATTAATATTATATAATCAAAATAATTTCATAAGTATAATATATATAAATTATTTCCACCATTATTACTATACCCATGAGTTGGTGATGAAAAACAAATTACATCAGTTTGTGAGGTGGTTGTCTGCTATACAAATGAGCGATGGTTTAGTATCCCGTTTTATGGTGAATGGGATGGTTAAATCATATTTAACAAGAAAAATAAAATTTAATTTTATATTGGATAAATTTTTTTTATTACATTTTAATTATTAATACATAGCCTATGGTTATAAAATAAGTAATAAAAAGAATGAGATTGGTGAAGATGATTACCATCACATAGATGAATCTCCTTTTGATATCTTATTTAGGACCCCTGGTTTTGTATTTTTGGTAGAAAAAACCATCTAAAATGTGTGTAAAGATTTTGGGGAAATATCTTGAGAGGATTTTTTCTATCCAAATGACTTGATATGTGATAATAAGTGATGGGAGGATGCACCATTTTATAATCGATTTTGGTGTCACAATTGTTATTTTTTAAATTTTTTAAATGATTTCATGTCACATTCATGAAAATATAGCTCCAAAATTATTAATATAAAAATAGAAAATGAATTATGTCAAAATAAAAAAATAACGGGTCTTAAAAAAAAATCAATTTACTTTTACCTATATACTTATAGATGAACCCATCGATAAACCGGTTTTTACCCTAAGAGAATTAAATACTATTTACTATTTTTTCTATTCATTATGAATAAAATTTGTTGACCCTATTACGTAAAATATTTAAAAAAATTATAAATTTTTAATAAGTATTTTCAAATTCAATTCAATGAATATTCAAAATTTAATTTAAAAATAAACCTGAAAATCATGTAAAAAATGGGTTTTCTAGAAATGTGTTTTTCATGCATAAGATGACATAAAATTAACATTATGAATTACAAAGAGCATTTACTCAAGTGTTATAGGATTATACGTGGAATCCAAAAAACCCAAGATCAAATCCAAGCAGGGAAGACTTTCCAGGGGATTGTAGCCTCACTGTAGTTGGGGATTGAAGCAGTACTGTAGCAGCGGTGACACTGTATGGCGGAGGCTGTAACACCCGATACTTTTATAAGAAATATTTTGTTTTTATTTAATATAAATCATCAAAGGAATATTTCACTACACACGACACTATCTTGGCTTGCTATACACGCAATCCCAACCTTCCTTGATAGCTTGCGTCGTACGCAATACCGAGTTTCACTAAACAATGATATGCTATTAAAATATTATTAAAACTAGCCGTTATGAATAGTAATACCCACTTTTTGAAATTTTCTACTTTTTATTTTTCAAAACGGACTTCATTTTTGGATTTGGAATATCGAAATTAGCCTACGGTGAAATTTTGGTATTTTTCTGGAAACTTTCAATTTTTGATGAATAGTTAAAACACTGGGTTACTATTTAAAAACCGAATTTTTATTTAAAAAATTATATATTTGATTTAAATTTATTTTAGGTCAAAATTTATACATAATACCTATATAAGTTCAATGTAATTCATTGGAGTAATTTGATAATAATTTTAGATATATAAAAATTTTATTGAACTTTTCACCGTCTTTTACCCACCTCCTAGGAGAATTTGCAAATTTACATAAAACTTAATTTTACCGCTTCTGTGAGTGTAATTTCAAAAATCCGAGAGACACGGTTGATGTCAGTACGTAAAATGTGGTTCAATGAGATGAAAATAATTTTTGGTGAATAGTAACTTTTTACTTTTATTTACCACAGTTAAAAGTAAATAGGGTAATTAAGGGTAAAAATGATATTATTATTACCCTAAAACATGTCCTAATTCTATTGGATAAGTGTAATTCGACCAAAAACAACCTTAGTAATAAAATATGACCATTTAGGCCCACTTGGATTAGATTAGGACATGTATTAATAATTTATTTAAAGAAGGGTTAAAATAGTTAAAATCAATGTTTAATAAGTAACTAAATTTCAATATAGGGTTATACAGATGATAAATTAGACTATAAATATTCATTAGAAATATAAAAAGATTTCGTACATAATGGTATTTTATTTTTAATTTTTAGACATTAAATAAGTTAATTTATTTATGACACAAAGATGATGCAGTAATTATCTTATTAAGGAAATATTGACATAATTGATGTTATAAATACCCAAATAAATGTAATTTGAGACTTTTGATGAATTCCACTAATTTTATAGGTTAATTTGACATGTTAGTATTTATTTAAGTAACATTTTTCGAACTAATCATTCTGTTATGATTTTTAAAATAATAAATTACTAAATAGTGTCAAAATTGACATAAAATAGTTTTTAAAACAAATATTATATTATTAATTGTTATTTTATTCCTAAAAATATAAGGTTTGGCCAAATGAATTAGATAAGGTTATATATATTAATAATAAACAACTTGGGGTTCGTTTGTCTTGTTATAGTAAGTTTATTAACCTTATAGTGTAAGAACACAAAAAGACACGGTAAAAGTAAAATTATCTAACTTAAAGTTAAATCTAAATGATAAGGTTAAAATATTAAACTAAACTTGTTAAAATTATATTGGATGAGAGGATTTAGATCCATCCCCACCTTATCTTCTAAATAAATCAATTTGGAGCTATTTAAAACCAAATATGGCTTTATAATAAAATAATATTTTTAGTTCTTCCAAAGGTGCCCCTCTCCTCCCTTATAAAAGGGAACCTCCTCCCTCTCTTCCTCACACCACTTTGAGCCTTCATGCTCGGCCAATCCCTGCCAATTTCTCCTATCCACTTACCTAGAACCATCATAGAGGTCCTGTTCAACTTCAAAGGCCAATTTTAGTGCCCTAAAAGGAGGTCTCAAAGAAGTACTTCAAAGAAGAGGTAATGTCTGTTACCGATTCTTTCAACTTTATTTCCTCTTCCCCTTCTTCTTATTTAGTTGTTTCATTATGAATTAATAAAATAAGTATCACTCGTATATTTATATGTTATTAGAAGTATGAAACAACCCTATTTCACCATCTATCCATCCTACGGAAAACGAAATCACCGCACGTGCGTACGTATGGAATACCGTCTCCACGCTGTGGTGTAATCTATTTTCCACCACCACCTTACTTGGATGGGTATAATGGTGTAAATAATGAATATATATGATTATTGTAAAGTGATATTGATTCGGAAATAGTATACATACACTCCAATAAATTTCCACGATCATGGGAACGATATCATCGCTCGTGCGTACGTACGGAATACCGTCTCCACGATGTGATACGACTCGTTCTACATAATTTTCATTGCATAATGATTACATAAATGAATTGAGTGAATAAATATGATCTATATTACACTAATACCATTCTATAAATGAGGTATCTATAACCTAAAAAGAATAATAAGAATTTATTCGACAAAACACACATAAGAACAAAAAGTAATAAACACCCGAATAACAAGTAACAATGAAATATTACTAATAATAAGCTAAAAATATGACCATATATGATATCATAACAATGAGTATGATTCTCGAATAAGTCAATGACATTATTTAAATCATTATACAGGAGGTTTGGACACTTACAAAGCAAATCAGACCTAAGGTAAGGAAAATATCACAATCTCATTTTTATCCGAGATTGTTTATACTTCGGAATTTACTGGGGTGTATTTTATAATCCACATCCATATTTCCTCAATATGTAATATTATTTACATCCAACTACAATTTCTAAAATCCAATTTTACCCTTCGTTGAGTTTTTAGTAAAAGATATGAAAGGGATCTTTTGTCATTTTCCGTACAAGGTACTTTTTGACTTTTCCGACAAAAGTACAAGAAGAATGTTTTTATGACTTACGCTATGAATGGATTTTTAAAACATTATTTCCAAGAAGCTTCCTTTACAAGTTTACAAGTTTACATTTAATCAACTTCTTTTAGTTTAGAATTGTATGACATGTTAAGAAAGGCAAAGTGTTTTTGAAGTAGAAAGGATATTTTCCTCAAGAATGGAGTTCAAGTGTTTTATCAAAATTATTTTCCATCTAAGTTAATAAAGGGTTCTGTTTCTATCCCTATTATTACATTTAATTGATTATGATGTGATGGAATTATTTTTATGAATTCCTTTATCTTATATGAATTGTTTTATGATGTTACGATGTTTAAGAATCCCATTTTTATTACATGGGTTATGATATAATGTATGGTTTATGATTTTGTTGAAAACATAAGAATGGTATCATTATGAGATGGGTGGGACCTATATCTCCCTCCAATTAATTGGATAAAGATTGTATATCTCATGAGAAAGACATGGCTGGAACGGCAGGTTAAACCGGTTTAGTGAAACAGGACTAAAACGAGGAATGAACTCGGTTCAGAAATGGACTTTGTCCACTACGATAGTCTTGGAAATGAGTCTTAAATAATAAGAAATGATTCTCTATGATTATGTGTGTATGACACAAAGCTTCATGTTTTAAGTTATGATTATTGTGATTACATTTCACATGATTTATCCCATGTTATGAAATTATGATCTCTTTTGTAGGGTAAGATTTCCAAAATGTTATGTTCTTATGAATATGATGTGATTGATATTTCTTTTGTTTACCCTTACTGAGAATTTGAGGTCACCCTTTTGTATGTTTTCTTTCCCCAGGCCAGGAAGAAGGTTATTAAGTAAGATATTCCAAAATGGACTATAGATATGATGAAATAAATGGGAGACAGTGTAGACGCTTTATGAACCAGTTGTTTATATTTCCCAGTTTCTAAAGACACTATACCTATACGGTCCTTTCATGGTTTTGTTATATGTTTTAATAAGTGTACTTCAATTTTGAAGTACTAACAATGTATGTAAATTATGTGTTGCTATAGTTGGTATCAGAGGAAAGGTATAGTCATCCTTTGGAAACTAGGATGTGAAAGCCTTAGTAAGAATCCTAAGGATAAGTCTAAGCATAGAACACAATCTTAGTGCTTTAGAAATGGACATGAATAACCTAGGATAAGACCTTATTTGTGAAATTTTATTCTTGATTATGTGGTTTTCTGATTATAATTAGTGTTTATCACACTATTCTTCTTGGTTTTAGTCAATCGCTGGAACCCGAAGGAACCATGTTAATGCGGAATGCGATGGGCAATGCAATGATTGTCCCCCTGAGCAACCAAACGTTATGGGAGCTGGAAGGAAAAATCTTGTAGCCACGATCACACAACTTTCTCAAGCTATGAATCATGCAGGACTTCCAAACGAGCAAAGGAAAGAGCAGCATTCTTTTGAATCCTTCATGAGACATCGTCCACCTTCATTCAGCGGGTCTACTGATCCATTAGTTACTAAACAATGGATCAGTACTACTGAAAAGATATTTTTAGTTCTTCAATGTTCTGAACATGATAAAGTCATCTTATCAGTGTATCACTTAGAAGGTGATGTTGATAAATGTTGGAATCTTATCAAGAATATGAGGTCAAGAGATGAAATTGAGTCCACAGAATGGGACGAGTTCAAGAACATATTTTTCAATAAGTACTTCCCTCGTATTCTCTGAAAGAAGATGGAGAATGAGTTTCTTGAACTAAAGAAAAAGGATGATGAATCTGTTGGTACCTATGAAGTGAATTTTATAAGACTTGCAAGGTACACTTTTGGTATTATTATCCAACCTGAGATTAAGATCAATCGATTCTTTAGTGGATTAAAACCAAGTCTTCGATGGGCGTTAGCCATAAGGGAATTCAATATCTATGAGGAAATCGTTCGATGTGCTCTCAATGTTGAGATGGAGATTAGAGTAACCCATCAGTCATATGGGTTTGATAAGAAGAGGAAAATGGAATTCAAAGGAAAATATAAAGAGCACACTAAAAATAAGATGAGTTTTACCTTATGCTCAATGTGTGGAAAGAAACATGGAGGGAGTTGTCTTAATGGGACAAGTAAATGTTTCAAATCTGCAAAGGAAGGTCATCGGGCATTTGAATGCTGCAATGATGGGAAGAAGATGTCAAGTGATGCAAAAAATAAAAAAGCTACACAAAGTGCACCTCTTATACTTTAATGTTACAAGTGCAAGGAAATGGGGCATTATGCTAATCAATGCCCTAATCCAAGGGTTGTTAATGACGATCGACGTCAACAAACTATTAAGGCTAAAGACAAAGGAAAATCACATGAAATTTCTATCAGCAATGTGGAGTACGATCACGAAGTGGTGAAAGGTACACTTACCATCCACTCTAAAGTAGAAAATGTTTTATTTGATTCTGGATCCACCCACTCCTTTATTTCTGAAAAATCTTCTAAGGGTATCACCTTATTACCTCAACAATTAGATGTTGAGTTAGCTGTGACAACCCCTAATGGCACAACAATCGCATCAAAAGTTTATAATTCTTCTCCGATTGAAGTTTGTGGGAAAGTGCTTCCTGAAAATCTTGTGATCCTCCCTATAGTGGAATTTGAGGTGATTCTTGGCATGGATTGGCTTTCTCTATATGGAGCTCATATAAATTGCCAAACAAGGGAAGTCACATTTCATATTCCAGATCAATCTTTGATCTTCTATCGATGCAAGGATGAACATAACATTCCAGTGGAAATTTCTTCCATCTTATGGGTCTTGATTCCACTAAATGAAGGTTAGTTATCTAAAATGGTTGGTGAGAAACGCACTATTAAGAATATGCCCATTGTACGGGAGTTTGATGATGTCTTTCCGGAGGAATTTCCGGGTCTTCCACCAAATCATGAAGTTGAGTTTTCAATAGAACTCCTACCGGGTGCTTTACCTATTTCAAAGACACCTTATAGAATTTCCCCAATTGAGTTGCAGGAATTGAAGAAGAAACTCCAAAATAATCATGATAAGGGGTTCATACTCCCTAGTGCATCACCTTGGGGAGCACCTGTTCTGTTTGTTAAGAAGAAAGATGGATCAATGAGACTATGCATTGATTATCGAGAACTTAACAAGATCACTATCATGAACAAATATCTTCTCTCATGCATTGATGAATTATTTGACCAACTACGCAGATCTCAATACTTTTCCAAGATTGATCTTTGTTCAGGGTATCATCAATTAAGGGTCAAAAGGGAGGATATACCAAAGATGGATTTCTGTACAAGGTATGGACACTATGAATTTATAGTGATGCCATTTGGTCTTACTAATGCCCCTACCATCTTCATGGATCTGATGAATAGAGTCTTTAGAGACTATCTTGATCAGTTTTTGGTAGTCTTTATAGACGATATTCTTGTATATTCATAGAGAAAGGAAGAACATGAAGATCACTTGAGAATTATATTAAAGACCCTGAGAAAGGAGAATCTTTATTCCAAATTTACCAAGTGTGAATTTTTTTCTTCAAAAAGTTTTATTTTTGGGTCACATAATCTCAAAAGAGGGGATATCTGTGGATCCAGCAAAAACAGAGGTTATCGAAAGATGGTCGAGACCAACAACAGTAACTGAGATCCGAAGTTTTCTTGGTTTGGATGGATATTATCAACGTTTTGTGAATGATTTTTGATGATTATCTAATCTACTCACAAGGTTGACTCGGAAATGAGTTAAGTTTTTTTGGATGGAGGAATGTGAAGAGAATTTCAAGGAGTTGAAATGAAGGTTATCCAGTGCACCTGTGCTCACACTACCTTGTAGTGGAGAAAGGTTTGTGATCTACAGTGATGCATCCAAGAAGGGATTGGGGTGTGTTCTTATACAAAATGATATGGTGATAGCTTATGCTTCACGATAGTTGAAAATCCATGAGCAAAATTTCCCAACTCATGATTTCGAGTTAGCTGCGGTAATCTTTGCATTAAAGATTTGGAGGCATTATCTTTATGGAGAAAGGTGTGACATTTATACTGATCATAAAAGTTTAAAGTATATTTTTCACACAAAAGGAGCTGAATATGCGCCAAAGAAGATGGTTGGAGCTGATTAAGGATTACGACTTCTCAATTATTTACCACCTTGGGAAAGCAAACAAGGTGGCAGATGTATTAAGTCGACAAGTCCATGCCAGTTTATCCATGATGAGGATAACAAAAGATCCAATATTTATGGATTTACAAAGGATGGATCTTGGAATTATAATTAAAGGGGAAAAATCATATCTTTCTCAAATGAATGTTCAACCATCTATACATGTTAAGATTAAAGAGGCACAGAAAGAAGATGTAGAGTTACAAAAGAAGGTGAGAAATGTTCTTGAATTCAACCTTGATTGTGATGGGATAATAAAGTTCAGGAATTGGGTTTGTGTTCCTCCCATCCCCGAATTAAAGAACGATCTGCTGGATGAGGCTCATAGTTCTTCATTCCTTATTCATCCTGGAAGCACGAAGATGTATAGGGACCTGAAAGAGTACTTCTGGTGGGATGGCATGAAAAGAGATGTTGCTGAATATGTCTCTCGATGCTTGGTTTGTCAGAAAGTTAATGTTGAGAGACAGAAGTCTAAGGGGATGTTACAACCATTACCTATAACCGAATGGAAATGGGAAAACATCACTATGGACTTTGTCACAGGACTTCCTAAAACATCCAAAGGCAATAATGCTATCTGGGTCATAGTTGATTGTCTTACAAAGTCTGCACACTTCATTGCAATTAGAGAGGATTTCTCTCTAGATCATCTTGCTAGGATATATGTAAAGGAAGTGGTAAGATTGCATGGAGTAACACTTTCTGTTATATCTGATTGGGATATGAGGTTTACCTCAATGTTCTGGCGAAGTCTTTAGCATACTCTCGATACAGAGTTGAGTTTCAGCACTTCTTATCATCCTCAGACAGACGGTCAGTCTGAGAGGACAATTCAAACTCTAGAAGATATGTTGAGATCTTTCTCTATGGATTTCAAAGGTGGTTGGGATCAACACCTACCTTTGGTGGAATTTTTTTATAATAATAGGTTTCAATCCAGTATTCAGATGGATCTTTATGAAGCTCTCTATGGAAAGAAATGCAGGACTCCAACGTGCTGGGATGAAGTTGGGGAAAGAAATCTATTAGGACCTGATCTTGTTGATGAGATGGCAGAAAAGGTCCGATCTATTCAACAACACATAAGAGCAGCTCAGAGTCGACAAAAAAGTTATGCCGACAACTGAAGAAAATACTTAGAGTTTGAAGTGGGTGATAAAGTGTTCTTAAGAATATCTCCTTGGAAGAGAGTAATGAGATTTGGAAAGAAGGGGAAGCTGAGCCCTAAGTATATCGGTCTTTTCAAAATACTGGATCATGTTGGGAAGGTAGCTTACCGATTGGCGCTTCCACTGAATATCTCTCAAGTTCATGATGTGTTCCATGTATCTCTCCTGAGAAAGTATATAACTGATCCTTCACGTGTACTCAGCACAGTAGTTGTACCGCTGGAACAAGATCTTTCTTATGAAGAACAACCGATAGAGATTCTCGATCGTAGTGAAAAATTCCTACGGAACAAGAACACTCACTTGGTGAAAGTTTTATGGAGGAACCACCAATTAGAAGAAGCTACATGGGAGCTTGAGGATATGATGAGGGAGAGGTGTCCTCATCTATTTGTTACAAGTGACGAATTTCGAGGGCGAAATTCATTTTAAGGGGGGTAGAATGCAACACCCGAGACTTTTATAAGAACTATTTTGTTTTTATTTTATATAAATCATCAAAGGAATATTTCAATACACACAACAGTAGCTTCTCTTGCTTTACATGCAATCGCGACCTTCCTTGATAGCTTGCGTCGTACACAATACCGAGTTTCACTAAACAACGATATGCTATGAAAATATTATTAAAACTAGCCGTTATGAATAGAAATACCCACTTTTTGAAATTTTGTGATTTTTATTTTTCAAAACAGACTTCATTTTTGGATTCGGAATATCGAAATTAGCCTAGGGTAAAATTTTGGTATTTTTCTGGAAACGTTCAATTTTTAATGAATAGTGAAAACACTGGGTTACTATTTAAAACCGACTTTTTATTTAAATAATTATTTATTTTATTTAAATTTATTTTAGGTCAAAATTGATACATAATACCTATATAAGTTCAATGTAATTCATTGGAGTAATTTTATAATAATTTTAGATATATAAAAATTTTATTGAACTTTTCACCGTCTTTTACCAACCTCCTAGGAGAATTTGCAAATTTACATAAAACTTAATTTTACCGATTCTGTGAGTGGAATTTCAAAAATCCAAGAGACACAGTTGATATCAGTAAGTAAAATGTGGTTCAATGAGATGAAAATAATTTATTGTGAATAGTAACTTTTTACTTTTATTTACCGTGGTTAAAAGTAAATAGGGTAATTAAGGGTAAAAATGATATTATTATTACCCTAACACATGTAATAATTTTATTGGATAAGTGTAATTCGACCAAAAACAACCTTAGGAATACAATATGACCATTTAGGCCCACTTGGATTAGATTAGGACATTTATTATTAATTTATTTAAAGAAGGGTTAAAATAGTTAAAATCAATGTTTAATAAGTAAATAATTTTTAATATAGGGTTATACATAAGATAAATTCAACTATAAATATTAATTAGAAATATAAAATGATTTCCTACATAATCGTATTTTATTTGTAATTTTTAGACATTAAATAATTTAATTTATTTATGACACAAAGATGATGTAGTAATTATCCTATTAATGAAATATTGACATAATTGATGTTATAAATACCCAAATAAATGTAATTTGAGCCTTTTTATGAATTAAATTAAATTTATAGGTTAATATGACATGTTATTAGCTCTTTAAGTAACTTTATTCGAACTAATCATTCTGTTATGATTTTTAAAAAAATACATTACTAAATAGTGTCAAAATTAACATAAAATGGTTTTAAAAAAACATATTATAATATTAATTGTTATTTTATTCCTAAAAATATAAGGTTTGGACAAATGACTTAGATAAGGTTATATATATTAATAATAACCAACTTGGGGTTCGTTTGGCTTATTATAGTATGTTTATTAACCTTATAGTGTAAGAACAAAAAAAGACACAGTAAAAGTAAAATTATCTAACTTAAAGTTAAATCTAAATGATAAGGTTAAAATATTAATCTAAACTGGTCCAAATTCTATTGTATGAAAGTATTTTGACCCATACCCACCTTAGATTCTAAATAAATCAATTTGGAGCAATTTAAATCTGAATATGGCTTTATAATAAAATAATATTTTTAGTTCTTCCAAAGGTGCCCCTCTCCGCCCTTATAAAAGGGCACCTCCTCCCTCTCTTCCTCACACAACTTTGAGCCTTAAAGCTCCTACAAACCCTGAAAATTTCTCCTCTCCACTTCCATAAAAACATCATAGAGGTCCTGGTATTCTTCAAAGACCAATTTTAGTGCCCTAAAAGGAGGTCTCAAAGAAGCGTTTCAAAGAAGAGGTAATGTCCGTTACCGATTCTTTCAACATTATTTATTCTTCCACTTCTTCTTCTTTAGTTGTTTCATTATGAATTAATAACATCAGTATCAATCATATAATGATATGTTATTATATGTATGAAACAACCTTATTTCACCATCTATCCATCCTACAGTAAATGAAATCACCGCGCGTGTGTACGTACGGAATACCGTCTCCACACCGTGGTGTAATCTATTTTCCACCACCACCTTACTTGGATTGGTATAATGGTGTAAAGAATGAATATATATGATTATTTTAAAGTGATATTGATTCTGAAATATTATAAATACACTCCAATACAATTTGACGATCATGGGAACGATATCATCGCTCGTGCGTACGTATGGAATACCGTCTTCACGATGTGATGCGACTCGTTCTACATGATTTTCATTGAATAATGATTACATAGATGAATTGAGTGAATAAATATGATATATATTACAGTAATACCATTATTTAAATGTGGTATCTATAACCTACAAATAATAATAAGAATTTATTTGACAAAATATGCATAAGAACAAAAAGTAATAAACACCCGAATAACAAGTAGCAATGAAATATTACTAATAATAAGCTAAGAATATGACCATATATGAAATCATAACAATGAGTATGATTCTGGAATAAGTCAATGAAATTATTAAAATCATTATACAGGTGGTTCGGACACTTACGAAGCAAATTAGACCTTTGTTAAGGGAAATATCACAATCTCATTTTTATCTGAGATTGTTTATACTTTGGAATTTACTGTGGTGTATTTTATCATCCACATCCATGTTTCCTCAATATGTAACATTATTTACATCCACCTACAATTTCTTAAATCCAATTTTACCCTTCTGTGAGTTTTTAGTAAAAGATATGAAAGGAATCTTTTGTCGTTTTTCGTACAAGGCACTTTTTGACTTTTCCGACAAAAGTATGAGAAGAATGTTTTTTTAACTGATACAGCATGAATAGATTTTTAAAAAATTATTTCCAAGAATCTTACTTTACAAGTTTTCAAGTTTATTTTTAATCAACTTTTTTTAGTTTAGAATTGAATGACATGTTAAGAAAGGAAACGTGTTTTTGAAGTAGAAAGGACATTTTCCTCAAGAATGGAGTTCAATTGTTTTATCAAAATTATTTTCCATCTAAGATAATAAAGGGTTCTGTTTCTATCCCTATTTTTACATTTATTTGATTATGTTGTGATGGAATTATTTTTATGAATTCCTTTATCTTATATGAATTGTTTTATGATGTCATGATGTTTAAGAATCCCATTTTTATTACATGGGTTATGCTATGGTGTATGATTTATGATTTTGTGGAACACATAAGAATGGTATCATTATGAGATGGGTGGGACCTACATCTCCCTACAATGAATTGGGTAAAGATTTTATATCTCATGAGATTGACATGGCTGGAACGACAAGTTAATCCGGTTCAGTGAAACTGGACAGAAATGAGGAGTGAACTCGGTTCAGAAATGGACTTTGTCCGCTAAGATAGTCTTGGAAATGAGTCGTGACTACTATGAAATGATTCTCTATGATTATGTGTGTATGAAAAAAGGCTTCATGTTTTAAGTTATGATTATTGTGATTACATTTCACTACCATGATTTATCCCATGTTATGAAATTATGATCTCTTTCGTAGGGTAATATTTCTAAAATGTTATGTTCTTATAAATATGATATGATTGATATTTCTTTTGTTTAACCTTACTGAGCATTTGATCTCACCCTTTTGTATTTTTTCCTTCCCCAGGTCAGGAATAAGGCTATTAAGTAAGATATTCCAAAAGGTACTATAGATATGATGAAATAAATGGGAGATAGTGTAGACGCTTTATGAACCAGTTCTTTATGTTTCCCAGTTTCTAAAGACACTATACCTATACGGTCCATTCATGGTTTTGTTAGATTTTTTAATAATTTTACTTTAATTTTGAAGTACTAACAATGTATGTAAAGTATGGGCCGCTATAGAGTCATTGTAGCAGGAATTTTACCAACGACAATACTTTAGCAGTTCAAGTATTTTAGCAATACTGTTCATTGAGGGCCCATTGGGAACAAAGGCATTTCAAGCCTTGTATGCAGGCCACCTGGCCTTGGTCCTTTGGGCTATGTAATGGATCACCCTTTACCCAGTTAAAATAAAGAGGTATTTGCTTTCTAATATAATGAGGCTTCGACCCCTACCTTTTCAGAATAAAATTATCTTTATGGTTAATTATGAAAATTATATGGATTGAAAATAAAATATTTAATATATAATCTATAAATTAAATTTAAATCATCCATATTTTTTTATTGTAAAAATTGATATACATTATTATATTTTAAACCGAAACAATTTTATGAAATAACTATTTTCTGAAAAAAAAAATCAGAAAACACCTATTTTCACTTATAGGTGATCTTATATTTATTTATTTAAAATTGTAGTTATTAAATTTCTAATTATTTATTTTATTAAAAATTATCATAAATAAAATGTGTAATAGTTAAATACAACCTTTTTCTTTCTCGTAAAATGTTAATTCAAACAAAAAATCCAAATAAATAATTCTAGGAATATTTTGACCAAGTATGTTCAAAATAAATATTCATCCTATAAAATAATAATAGTTTTATCATGAAATAAAAAAGTGTTTTTATAATATTTTATTAAAATGTAATTTTCAAAAATTATAATTGATTCTCAAGGTTACACAATGTTTTAAAAAAAATGTATTGCACATGAAATGTGAAGAAGTATATCCTGTGTGGAGAATTTTTAGGGATATTGATGAACTATTATGGTTTATATAGATTATAATATAGTGGAAGAAATGTTTCATTATCCCAGAGATAAAAACATATTTATTAGTTTTTGATGTTTCCTAATTCACTAAATACCTAAACATAAAAGTTCATAGGAATGTATAGTTATGAAATATTTTATTTAAGTCATGGAATATTGTGATAATTATTTCCATAATATGAATTTGGTATCAAATATAGTTTATAATTAACGCATTTGTAGCACGAGATATGGGAGTGAGATTTTGGGTTTCTATAGTTAGTATCAGATATTCAGTTAAATTACTTTTGTGGTTAGGATGTTAGTTAAGAATTACTTAAGGGCCAATAAGTAAAGGATGATCATAATTTAAAATGAATAGATAACACTTTAATTTAGTTTAGTTAATATAGAATAACATTATAGATTTTTTATAGTAATTACTATGAGGTTTCTAAGAAATTACATCCTTGTCAGGATTCATGCATGTGAATATGTCTATAACATATAAGAATCTAGGGTCAATCACCCAAAAAATGATTTCATTGGTATTAACCAAATCTTATCCCTGATGTAGGATGAGTAGACCTAATATTGTACACCTAGGTGGACACATTGAGGGTATTTTCATTGGTTTATCATATTACCATTTCATACCATTATATGGGATTTGAATAAATTGAAGTTGGATAACCAAATAAGAAAATGACCATGCATAACATAGATTGAAAAAATAGATTAACATATAGTGATAAGCATTAATTGAAATTTGAAACCTTGGATAACGGGTATGTGGGATTCTATGATTGTAGTTTTCAATGATTTATGGGTTTAAAATATTATAGAAAAACTTCATGGTAATTTGGGACACATGTTTTGGAGATTAGGTTAATATGTTTGATATAACCCATATCAAAGTAACATAGGATCTTTGAATAATGATATAGGTTAATATAAGAGTGATATAGGTGGAATAGAATATGAAACAAGTTCAACTGAATAAATTATAGTATAATATGATAGCTTATTAACGTGATACTTCATGGGGTAAAATTTACATTTTTTTATAATTATCTTTTAATGTTTTTCAGTCATGTTAACTGTTTTGATTTTAGTAATGTTTGATGCCTGAGGAATAATGTTTACAGTGAAATATATATAAAATAAAATTCTTATCCAAAAGAGAATCATAAAGGGATCAAAAATAAAGATAGGAAACTTGTGATTATCTCAAACCACCTATCAAGAATCGTGATTAACAATGTTGCAATATTTAGGCTTTCATTCACACTAAATAATAGAAATATGGAGTCTTTGTCATGACTCATCCCATAGGGCTCGTATCGTGACTACCTCAAGACCGCATTCTATAGGCCAGGGGCTGGCGACAAGCAGCAAAGGTGTAAATCCCTAAACTGGGAAGGTATTGCCTTTATTAACTGAAATACACACAACAAAGTACACAATTGGAAGCAAAACAATAAATAAAACTTTATACAAAAGAAGTGATAGAAAGTAAAAATGGGCCAGAAATACAAGCCCAATAGGTAAGTACAAGTACAACTAAAAGCAAGTACAACTAAAGAAAAGTAAAGAAGCTACTGGGTCGTCCTCCAGGGTTCCTACCTGAAGGGTAGGTACAGATGGCCTCCTCAGCACTCCTGTCCGTCTGTCTCCTCCATGTACCGTCACACCGAGTGGTCCACCTCCTAGTACCATCCAGTCCTACTACTCTATGCCTCAGTCAGCACTGTCTGTTGTCTACAACCAACACAACGAGGTGCGGGCATAGCCCGTGCATGGGTGAGTATAACAATACTCAGTAGGGACCCCGAGAACCTCAAGGGCTCACTAAATCCATCAAGGATAAACCACATAGTATGAAATCAACAGATAACCATTGCCTAGGTATATGCCCATACATATACATAAGTTGTCTAGTAATCCATCACAATCATGAGAAAAACACAAAATTAATGACTATGCTCAAAACCAGTATTTTATTATAGGGGTGGTAACAAGTAACAGTCCCAGTCAAACTGTCAAAACCTCAGCTGCTGGTGTACTCTTCCTCTATAGAGTACTGTGGGCCTTCCGCGTCACACATAGGCGCTTCCCACTATCCTGAACTACTGTAGTACTCCTCATGTCGAGTATCATGGGACAACTGCATCACACAGAGGCACTCCCCACTGTGGGTCTGCCGCGTCACACAGAGGCACTCCCCCTCATACTTTGCTAAGGTACTCCTCATGTCGAGTACTGTGGGTCTGTCGCGTCACAAAAAGGCTCTCCCCATTGCGGGTTTGCCGCTTCACACAGAGGCGTATCCCACTGGGCTATTCGAAATGCTCAAAGCCGAAATTTCAGCAGTCGTCAGGTCTCATCCAGAAACTTGGTCTCCGTACTCTGCTCAATCATCTACAGGAGGGTCCACTCCTCGAGCTACTGGTCGACACTCCAACTGTCACAAATTCCCAATTAGAATGTTCTCAAAGTTTTGCCTCATCATAGCTGTCTCAACGCAACAGATGGCGCATCAATCAGATGCCCAGTTTGGGAGTTATTGGAATTTCCGTTCCAGGTGCCTGATTGGATTTTAGGTTAATACCAACCCGACCGTACCCCAATTGTGTCCAAACCTCAAATGGGGTATTCCAAAAGAACCATCTCGCTCCAAGGTTTCTGTCACCATAGACGGTTCATCGATCAGACAACCATATCCAAAGTGATGGGCAAAAATGTGTTTTCAGGTCAAATGGGTTTGGACTGGGGTCTGACCTGGTCCGTGGGTCTGACCCAGTACACGGGTCCGACCCGGTCCTCGGGTCCAACCCAAGCCGAGGGGGCGGACCGACCTGAGGGGGCGGCTTGACCCGAGGGGGCGGCGCGGCTCGAGATCGGCCTGAACCGAGGGGGCGGGCTGGCCCGAGGATGGACCGTCCTGAGGGGACGGCACGTGTGGCCCGGCTGGCGGCCCACGTGGCCTGCTGGCGGACAGCGTGGCCTGGCTGGCCACCTACTGGTGGCGCCCTGTGGGGGCCACCCTTGAAGCGTGTGTGGGGGGGGGGGGGGTTCTGCGCCCCCCTGATTTCCAAACAGGACTAACTCTAGGTGCTGGTTTGGTATCCCGCGGGACCTGGGGGGTCCTGCCTTGTCCATCTGGCTGAGCGGCCAGTCGGTTCCGCACTGACGGTAGCCGGCCCGACGTCGGCCATCCCTGCTTCTCCGTCATGTCCCGACCTGGCCACGACTCACCATATCTGTGCGGCGTGACGACGCCATGCCCTTCCGCTGCGGCCCGGCCAGGACATCACCCCATTCTACTCCTCATTGGGTGATGGCGCCGCAGCCCGGCCTGGCCACATGCCCCCTTTCATCTACACGACACGACGGTGCCACGACCTTCCAATGACCCAGTGGCCTTGCACCGCTAGTTTCTTCACGGTCGGCCCGCTGCTGGCCGCCATTGCTCCGTCACGATCCACTCTTCCAACGACGCCATCGCGACACCGCCATTGTGAACAAGAGAGGTAGAATGAAGGAGGAGGGTGGGGCCATGTTCGTGCGGTCCGAGTCCTACTCATTATAGTGATATCAATTGACAATTCACATTCCATAAATTCAACAATGTAGAACGAAAACAAAAATTATCTCAAATCCCCTACCTCGTATTGTAGTTTGTTGACGCTGTTGCGGTAAGACAGACATCATTCCATTGATCTCCAAATTCGTTATGCACTCCCAAATCATGCTCATGCGTCGGAAAGTGTTCGGGGAAGAAGAACGAGGAAGAAGCGTCACCAATGTTCTTCACGTTCTTCGTTTGGAGGATGCTTCTCCCGAGCTCTCCTCTTCCTCCATTCCACCAAAAGAATGATGTCAACCAAAAATGAAATAATAGTTTGTTTATTCTTTAATTTGTTCGTATGAATTCAAAATGGTGTTTAATTAAATGAGATAACTCACTTAATTAAGGGGTTGGAGTTGGATCTATTAATTAGTGGGGAAGTACAAGGTTTTTCTGCATTTTAATGCGGGGTTCCAAGGGTTACAAGTCCGGGTGGTCCCCACCAAAGATATCCTCCCAAGGGAGGTTATGTGCGGGTGGGTACCACCACCATAACCTCTCATGGGTGGTTATGGTGTGGTGGCCCCACCTTTAACCACATGTTGGAGGTTTTAACCACCAAATAAATAAAAATAATCTAACAAATTATTTTTATTTAACTTTATTAAAAACCCAAAATCTAACTTCCATTCTCGAATAACTGTCTTAAATGTGGACATCTTCTTAAGCGCATACCGGAACTGCGAGTTCAATAGTTACCTTAGATTTCAATTCCTAGCACCGGTTAAAAGTTATAAAATCCTGCTCGCAGTTTTACTAAACGTACATGAACAAAACTTTATAAATTGATTCCGGGCACACCGAGCCTCGAAATCAAGAACCATAAATTTTCCCAGACTCGTAAAAATCCCATGTATTTAAGAAAAAAAATTCCAGGGAATTTTAGGGTCTTTAAATTATCCCCACCTCAGGGATTTACGTCCTCATAAGCTATAAGTCGAACTAAGGGAACAAATGGGGGTACTGAGCACGCATCTGAGCCTCTTGTTCCCTTGTGATCTCCTAGAGATTCCCATGCTTCCAGTGATAGCGCACCAGAGGTATTAAATGTTCACATAGGACCCACTCCTATCGATCCTCAATCTCTACTAGAACCTCCATGAAAGTCGCCCCATCATCAACGTCCATCTCTCGATGGTCGATGATGTGGGAAGGGTCGTGAACATATCTTCTCAGTTTAGAAACGTGGAAGATGTCTTGCACTTGGTGTAAAGACGGTGGAAGAGATAAGTAGTAAGCTACCTCACCTACTCTGCTGAAGACCTGGAAAGGTATAATGAATCTTGGAGATAACTTTCCTCCTCGGCCAAAGCTCCATAGACCTCTTCAAGGTGAGACCCATAGAAAGATGTGGTTGCCATCCTAGAACTCTAGTGGTCTCAGTATCCTGTCAGCAAACGACTTCTGACTACTCTGTGCAGTCTTCATCCGCTCCTAGATGATCTGCACCTTCTCCATGGTATCCCGTACCGTCTCTGGTCCCGCTAGTGCAGACTCCCCTGGGTCTGTCCAACACAGTGGAAATCTGCAAGGTCGACCATACAAGGCCTCAAAGGGTTCCATACCAATGGTGGAGTGATAGATGTTGTCATAGAAAAACTCTAACAATGGTAAGTGATCCCCCCAGATGTGAAAAAATTTGAGGACACAAGCATGGAGCATGTCCTCGAAGGTCTGGATGGTCCGCTCAGTTTGAACATCCATCTGAGAATGGAATGCAGTTCTCAAGTGAAGCTGTGTCCCGAAAGCCTCCTACAACCCCTTCCATAGCTAGGAAGTAACCCGTGCATCACGGTTAGAGACAATAGTAGAAGGTACTTCATTAGATGCACAATAATATTCACATAGATGCATCCCAAGCTCTCTACTAAGCCCTTTTCTCTGATCGGTAGGAATTGGGCCGACTTGGTGAGTCGGTCAATGATCATCCAAATTGAGTCGTCACCCCTGGATGTACGTGGATGACCCATCATGAAGTCCATGGATATCCCATAACACTTCCACTATGGGACCTCTAAAGACTGAACCAGGCCTACTGGTACCTGATGTTCTGCCTTCACTTGCTGACAAAAGAGGTACCTTGAGACAAACTCTACTACTTCCTTCTTCACACATGGCCACCAGTGATTTCGTCGATGTACCGCTAGAGTGGAAGTGTGAAACTCCCTCAAAACATCCTCTTGAAGTGACACTAGCACCATAGTACATCATCTGAAGAGGATGAAGTGATCCCCACCTTCATAAAATCCATCAGGTGCCTGCCCTGTGGATATCTGAGCACATCATGTCTCACAGTTAGGGTCTCCACGCTATGCCTCCCAGACTCACTGAAGAAGTGGAGGAGTGACTGTAAGAGACTGAAGGAAAGATGCTCCATCTCGGTCCACATATAAAATCTGTAAAGTAACCAGTTTCTCTATCACCTCGCCTAGCAGCTATATACCAGATCTCCTACTGAGTGCATCCAAAAAAATGTTCCCATACGCAGGAGTATAGACTATCTCGAAGTCATAGTCCTGGTGGAACTCAAGCCAACGCCACTGTCTCAGGTTCATGTCCTTCTGAGAGAAGATATACCTGAGACTCTTGTGATCAGAGTACATGGTGAAATGATATCCCATCAGATAAGTGCCTCCACATCATCAAGGCGAAGACCACTGCTGCTAACGCCCGGTCACGGGTAGTGTAGTTCTGATCGTGATGTCTCAGCTACCGATAACCATACATGATCACAACTCTCTCCTACATCATAACACACCCGATTCCAGTCCCTGATGCATCACAGTAGACTACATACCCTAAACCTTCCTCTAGAAGCCTCAAGATGGGGGTACTATTCAGTATCTTCCTTAGTTCCCGAAAGCTCTGCTTGTATATCTCCTACCACAAGAATGGTTTCCTCTTCTTCGTCAAGGATAATAGTGGTTCTGCAACTCTAGAGAAGTCTGGAATGAACCTCTGGTAGTATCTAGCCAAACCCAGAAAACTCCGTACCTCCTTCACACTCTTGGGTTGCTCCCAAGAAAGTACCACCTCGATTTTCGCTGGATCTACTGCAAATCCAGCCTCTGAGATGACATGTCCGAAGAAGTGAACCTCTCAAATCGAAAAATGGAACTTCGAGATCTTACCATAAATTTGGTGCTCTGGGAGTGTGCCCAATACTACCTGCAAATGGTAGGCATTCTTCTCCTCAGCAATCGAGTAGATCAAAATGTTGTCGATAAAGCCACGACAAAGCAATCAAGGTAAGGCATGAAAATCCTGTTCATGAGACATATGAACACTGCTGGAGCGTTGGTTACACCGAAAAGCATAACCAAGAACTTGTAGTGGCCGTATTGACACCTGAAGGCCATATTCTGCGCATCCTTTTCTCAAAATATGAGCTAGTGATAGCCTGATCTATGGTCTATCTTTGAGAGCCACCGTGCTTCCATCAGTTGATCAAAGAGGTCGTCAATCCTCGGGAGAGGGTACTTGTTCTTTACCGTCACCTGGTTCAGGAGACGGTAGTTGAAATAGAGCCTCAAGCTCCAATCCTCCTTCCTGGAAAATAGAATAAGGGATTCCCAGGGAGAAACACTGGGCCTGATGAATCCCTTTCCCTACATTTTCTCCGGCTATACCAGCAACTCACGAAGCTTAGTGGGAGCCATCCGATATGATAGTGTAGATATCGGTGCTGTCCCGGGGTATATTTCAATGTATAAATCTACATCTTTAGGAGGAGGTGGTCCGAGAACATCATTAGGGGAAACATCTGTGTACTGGTCCACCACTATAGGATAAGTCGGACTCTCCACATTAATTGCTCCGAGGGTAAGGCAAGCCAACTGGTGAGTGATCTGCTGCACCCTCCTCCGAGTAAGTTCGTCTTGTGCTACCAAGGTTCCCTTCTCAACAGTGAAGGTGAACCTAGTACCATCTGTGCAGACACACCAGACTTTTTGCCTAAAACAGTCAATCTGAGCATGGACTGTAGACAACTAGTCCATACCCAAGATGACGTCATAAGGCCTCGATGCCGCTACAAGGAGATCCTAGCCGAATCTCTCACCTCCTAGAGTAAGCTCACATTGCCGGCACCAGGGAGTAATTTTTGAGTCTGCTCCCATAGGAGTCTCTACCCATAAGGATCAAGCCAACGGCTCCTTTGGAATCTCTGAGATCTGAACGAGGGTAGTGGAAATGAATGACTGACTGACACCTATGTCTAGAAGAACAGTAGCTAAGGTGGAGTAGACACAGATAGTATATCGAATCATCTCCAGAGCACCGTGGTCGTATGCCTCAGCTGCCTGAAGCTGAGATCTTCCCTATCCACCTGCTCCCTACGGTCGGGGTGGACCTCCCGGTGGTGGTGGCAGTAGCACCTCATAACGTCATCCACAACCAGCTGCATGATGAGATCCTTTGCCACGTTTGCCTGCTCCATGCGGACCGCCTCGATCAAACCTCTACCTCTGCTTGGGAGATCCCACAACTGTCTGATGATCATCTTAATGTCAGTTCTAAGAATCACGAGCCATGTGACCCTGCCCGTGCATGAGTAACATTGTCTGCTCCTGGCATATATACCACTGCCCCGGGTGCCTCTCCCAACACATCCTGAGTCATGCGGTCATCCACCCATGGGTCTGGTCCTCTTGGACCTCTACGTCATTTGTCTACTGCCAGCTGTAGAAGACTCCACTGTATGTAGACTAGTAGGGGGTCTCACAGCTGGTGACTACTTATCAAAGAAACTCTCTATTAAGAGGGCTCTATCGAACACTCTCGCATGTGTCAGGATGCTGAGTGAGATCATAGAAGCCCTAATATCTCGCCTAAGCCCCTGATCGAAGGTCCAGGCCCTGAATAGTGGGTCCCGTACCATATCTGTTGAGTAGCACAAGAGGTCGGTCAACCTCGCTGAGTACAAATCTACTGTCATGCTACCCTAATGTAGATGTAACAACTCCTGTATCTGCACCGCCCATGGAGTTTCTGGAAAAAACTCCGTCTGGAACATTCTCTCGAAGTCTATCCAGAGTAGTGTCACCTCATCATGCACCTGGAGCATTAGGCTCCACCATATACCTGCTGATGCCTGAAATAGACTTACAACAAGGATCACCATAAGGTTTCCTGGTGTCCCTACAAGCCTGAAGACTCTCACCCCAGCCTCCAGCCAATCCTCAGGCGTCGGTGGGTCCATCTCTCCCTAGAACCTGGGTGGCCTCTGGTGATGGAACTCATGCAACACACTCAAGCAGTGTGCATCATCTGTTGTTGGGGCTGGTGGCATTGGTGGGAAAATGGGAAGTGGTACCATTGGTTCCTCCCCTGGTAAAGTTCCCTACACTGAGGCCTCATCACTTAGTGGGCTGTCATAGCATACAACACTCAAGGCTTTGCGGGGAGGTACCCTGAAAGAAACAGTTGCAACAAGGTAAATAGATAACACATGGTGAGCTGACCTGGTTGAGCTGACATAAAGAAAACTTTTAAATACATGCACGCAATCAGTGTTTTCATGCACTATGTCAGGAATCTGTAGTTAGGGTCCTAGTGTATGGATATGTCGGCCACCCGCACCAACACTACACTCCCTAAATTGAAAACCACACTTAGTACCCTTAACACTATTGCTTAACAGAAAAGAAATATCAGAGTCATATGTTTTATGGTAGAACCGACTCCTATGATACCAATTTGTCATGACCCATACCTCGGGGCCCGTATCGTGACTACCCCACGACCGCCTTCCATAGGCCTGGGGCTGGAGACTAGCACCAAAGGCGTAAATCCCAAAACTGGGAAGGCATTTCCTTTATAAACTGAAACACACACAACAGAGTACACAACTTGAAGAAAAACACTAATTAAAACTGTATACAAAAGATGTGTTAGAAAGTTAAAAGGGGCCATAAATAAAAGACCAATAGGTAAGTACAAGTACAATTAAAAGCAAGTACAACTGAAGAAAAGTAAAGCAGCTACTGGGTCATCCTCCAGGGTTCCTACCTGAAGGGTAGGTACAGATGGCCTCCTCAGCACTCCTACTCATCTGTCTCCTCTGTGTACCGTCACACCGAGTGGTCCACCTCCGGGTAACGACCAGTCCTAGTACTCTCTTCCTCAGTCAGTGCTGTCCGTCATCTACAACCAACACAATGAGGTGCGGGTATAGCCCGTGTAGGGGTGAGTATAACTATACTCAATTGGGACCTCAAGACCCTCAAGGTATTAATAAATACAATAAGGATAAACCAAAAAGTATGGAATCAACAGATAACCATTGCATAGGTCAATTCCTATACATATACCTATGTTATCTAGAAATCCATTTCAATCATGAGGAAAACAAAAAAATTCAAAGACTCGGCACCAAACCAGGATTTTAGTATAGTATTGGTAAAAAGTAACACTCCCAGTCAAAATGTTGAAGCCTCAGCTGCTAGTGTACTCCTCCTATATAGAGTACTATGGGCCTACCACATCCCACATAAGCACTTCCCACTATCCTGAACTATTGTAGTACTCCTCCTATCGAGTACTGTGTGTCTGTTGCATCACACAAAGGTGCTCCCCACTGTGGGTCTGCCGCGTCACACAGAGGCGCTCCCCCTCGAAGTCTCCTGAGGTACTCCTCCTGTCGAGTATCGTGGGTCTGCCGCGTCACACAGAGGCCCTCCCCACTATGGGTCTTCCGCGTCACACATCGGCGCTTCACACTGGGCTAGTAGAAACACTCTGTGTCGAAAGGTCATCAGCTCTCAGGTCTCAGCTAGCTACTAGGTCTCCGTACTCTACTCGCACATATAGGGGAGGGTCCTCTCCTTGTGCTACTGGTCAATACTCCAAATGTTACAAATTTCCAAGTATAAGTATCACAAAGGTCTTCCTCGTCATATGGCTCTCAACGCAACAAACGGCAGGTCAATCAGACGCTTGGTCTGTGAGTTATTGGCATTTCTCTTCTAGGGGCCCGGTTAGATTTTAAGTTCAAACCAACCCACCCATACCCCAACTATTTCTAAACCTCAAGTGGAGTATGCCAAAAGAACCATCTCACTCCAAGAATTCTGTCGCCATAGATGGTTCGTATATTGGACACCCTTAGACCATGTTATGGGTGAAAAGGTGTGTTCGGGTCACACAGGTTAAGACTGGGGTCCGACCCGGTCCGTGGGTCCGACCCGACACGAGAGGGAGGCCCGGCCTGAGAGTGGCCTATCTTGAGGGGGCAACCCGGCCTGAGGGGGCGGCCTGGACCAATAGCGGCCTGACCTGAGGGGGAGGCCCGACCCGAGGGGGCGGCCCATGTAACGACCCAAAATTTTGAATAAATATTGTTTATTAATTTTTGTGTGTTATTTTATTTTTCATACTCAACAAAATTGTTTCATTTGATAACATGAGTATAATTAAAATGAGACCATTGGGTTTTGACTGTTATATGACCATTGGTCAATATGACCGCTGGATACTAAACGTTTAGATTATTGTCTCTAAATACAAGTAATCTTGGATAATTAATATAGAAAGAATATTCTATGGCCTCATCCAGTAGTCTTGGACCGATCGAAGCCCATCTAAGAGAACTTGGGAAGGAGGTAGCACCACTGGGCTTTGCTCTGGACCAAACCCAAGCCGAACATCATCGTATGAAGCTAGAACGGGATCGCCTTCGCGAGAAGTTCAAACTGATAGAAATTACTACTCGGGCGATGTTGGTCGAGCCTCCCTCGGATTCTCTCACCTTAGAACACCTTACACTTAGGTCGTATGCTGGTGTGATAAGGGGCTATGTAAGGAGACCCTAACTGCCTTGTGTAATCCTTTTTTTAAATAAAAATTCGGATTTCTTCTTATGGTGATGTTTATGAATTTTTAAATGTCCGGATAAATATAGTATGCATATTTTTGGTGAATTTTAGAGGAAGGATATTTTAAAAAATATTTATGTAAACCTTAAATAATTAAAAATGTATAATGATTTTCAAAAAATGGTCTTCTACAATTATGTTCAGTACAAAATGTGGAGTCTAATAAGATCAACTTAAATTTTGATGAATTGTAAATTATGAATAGTGATTTTAGGATTAGGATTTGTAATGTGACCAAATGGATTAGTAATTTCGCTCAAAGAAAGTTTTATTATAATTTAGTCACCTATATTAAGAAATGTGATTCAATAAAACGGGTAAATAACAGTTTTATATATTATTATTCAAGTATTAGTTTTTTCAGGTGTATAGTGTTTTTTAATTAAAAATTTAATTTAAAATGTTTAGAAAATTATTTTTATAAAATAGATTTCATTTTTGAAATCAGAGCATTGATATTTGGTTAAGGTGAAATTTTTGGATTTTTCTGAGAAAGTTGAATTTTCTGTGAATAGTAAAAATACAGTTTTAGGGTTTTGGTATGTTTAATGACATCATAACTGTGTCATGATGATTTCATGAGATATTTTATGGGTTGGACGACCAAAGGAGATAAAGTATTGTATTGGGAGCCCCATGTGGCTTAACTTCATGGGAAATATCTTGGGAGAACACATGGTTTTGAGAAACCCACTTATGAGGTATCCCTTGGCCATTAATGCCTTGTCCCCTCACTTTCCCTATAAATACCAAGACATGATCTCATCCTTTGGACTCCAAAATCATTATCAACGACGTTCCGGTCTCCTTACCTCCCAAGGAGTCCTCCCATGGTTCCCCCAAGCCCTCAAGGTCCAAACCTTTTAGTTTTAAGAGTTACGTTTTAGGGTAAGGGATCCGACCCCCTCTCTTTCTTTTCAAGTGATCTCTTTTATGTCATTTCTTTTATGCTACATGTTATTATGTTGGAGGATGTTCTTTTATATTCATTATAATTTAATTTTTATGTTCATATGATGAGAGACCCTCTATTACTCTCATCATTTCATTTTATGAATGTTTAAGTGGCGCCGTTAGGCTACCGAATTTTGAAGTGGTTCTTTCACCTTTCTCATTTTTGAAGTTCTAATTTCATGTCAAGTCTTTCAATTTCATTTTTATTATGTTGGGGTATGATATCTATATCTATCATACTGATATTTTATGATCATATGATGAGAGACCCCATTTTATCTCTTCAATTCAGTATTTTGAAGTTTTAAGTGGCGCCGTTAGGCTGCCGAAATTTTAAGTGGTTCTTTCACCCTTCTCATTTTTGAAGTTCTACTTTCATGTAAAGTCTTTCAAGTTCCTTTTTATTATGTTGGAGTATGATCTCTATATCTATAATAATGATATTTTATGATAATATGATGAGAGACCATATTTTATCTCTTCAATTCAGTATTTTGAAGTTTAAGTGGCGCCGTTAGGCTGCCGAATTTTTAAGGGATTCGTTCACCTTTCTCATTTTTCAAATTTTTACTTTCATGTAAATTCTTTCAAATTCCTTTTTATTATGCAGGGGTATGATCTATATATCTATCATACTTATCTTTTATGTTCATATGATGAGATACCCTATTTTATCTCATCAATTCATTTTTTGAAGTTTAAGTGACGCCGTTAGGCTGCCAAATTTTCATGAGAGAAATATTATTTTTGTCTTCCTTTCATGTTCTTCATTTCATATGGTACATCTTTCAAATTTCATTACCATGTTCATATATCCTTAATATTATATCCCTATACTGTTTTATGGATCATTTATGAGTGGGTGACCCATGTCCCCTCTCTTTTCAATGTTTTCAAAAACCTCGTAACATAGCCGTTATGCTGCAAAATTTCCGTCTCAAAATGTATCTCTCTTTTTCTAAAGTTATTTTATTTTATTAAGTGAATAATCAAAGCTCTTTATTATAAAGGGGTATTCACATATATACCAAAATGTTCTATTTTAAATTCTGGTACTTACATACATGAGACCTACCTTCCGTTTCTGTGGGTTTTAAAGTGACATAAAGATCATGTATTTAAAGCAGTTTTAAAATGTTATGATTATGAAATGAAACCCATTTCTTTTATGCTATATGGGTTTTATATGAAATTATTGATGATGATATATGTGTCTCACATGATAACAAAGGAAAATTTAAGGGTTCTCCCTGATAGCCCTCCAATGCATTGGGTAATGATGTAACCACTAGAGATTACAATTTTCACGATATCTTGGTGAATAACCTTGGTAATTTTCAAATGACACCTTGGGGATGGACCATGGTGATAGGTTCATGATTGTCTATGTTAAATGATGTAGCCACATCTTCAAGTTATGAAAAATGTTATTTTTATTATGATATGACTCATGATTTCTTTCTCAGGCCTTAAAGTTATTTTTCATGACATTGTTGATGTATCTCCAGTTCACATGTAAAATGTTTCTGTTGTTTCCCTTACTGGGCCTTCTGCTCACCCTTTCTTTTGATGTATGTCCCCCGATTATGAGATGTAGTAATTAACAAAGGATGAATTTAAGGAGAATCCTTTCAAGTGTTTAAGAAGAATGTTTTATGTTGTTTTCATGTATTATGTTCCTGGTTTCCAAGACACTAAACCTTAAAGATCCTCAGTTTTGTGTAATGTAATGAAAGTTTATGTTATAAAAAGGCGGGATTCTATAGTTGGTCTCAAAGGATGGATTAGTTATTTGTGGAAATTAGGATATGAAAACTTTAGGAATAACCATATAGAAAAGTTTAAATATAGGAAATCTTCCTGGTATTTTGGTGAGTATTGAGTAAGGGGTTGCCAAGAAAATACATCCCTATCTGGATACGAGCAGGTAGAGGTGGCTCTAGCACAGATGTACATAGGTGTAAAACGCGAAAACAACGCTTTGATCTAGAATCGAACGGGAACTGGTACACGACAACGGGCCTTGCTGCACTCTTGGTTACGACACTCCCGGGGGATATGATTTGGTAAATTCATAATCTTAGTATGAACTATTATTAAAGGAACAAAGAAAAAATAAAATAAATATTCACATAAGAATATATGCTAATGGATAACCAAGTTTGAAACCTAGGGGATCACAAGTTAGGGTATACTTTTCTTCTACAAGTTATCCTTATATGCTTTAAGTTCCTTTTCATAATTATTGGCTAAGTATTTAAGCCCATAATTATACTTTCTATTATTAGTTAATGGTGGGAAATGGAAGAACATGTCCCAAAAACCAATGTGATAGGAAATGCGACGATTGTCGTATTAATATGACAAAGATGATTGGTGGATTAAAAGATGATTATTATTTTAGAAGACGTTCACTATTTTGAGGACCCTATATGATCGAGGTAAATAGATTACTATGGTATTTTCATTGAGGAGTAAGATTGACTTATATTTTGAAGAATCGATGAATTTAAGGTGAACTTATGGTATTATAGGTTACTTATGGAAATGATTAACCTATATTGTGGTAAATATGTTCAGGTTAGTTAGTTTTGTTATAATATTTTAGTGGTGGTTGATGTTGTTTGGAGATTAATGATGAAGTTTACCTTGGAAGACTATGTTATCAAATCCTTCCTGTATTTGAGTATCAATCTTAGTTTGGTTTATTTTGAGGAATTTTAAGGACCGTTATTTATGGAATGGTCTATGATGAACTTTGAGTAGTACCATGGAACTTTGATGGTTTAAGAGTAGTTTCCATTCCTATGGGGTTCTTTCTTTTTTAAGAGTTGTTTTACCTTAACTTTTCTTTTTTTGGGATAATGTTTAAAGATAGAATAAATAGATAGTTAATCTTTTGTGGACTATGTGATTCTCTAAAAGATGATTCTTATGTTTTGATGAGACCAAGTAGTTTTTAATGCTCATCGTTTGGAGAAAAGATTAGTTTTGGTAGAAACTTATTAAAGGATGAAACTCTACAAGAAGGTAGGTATATTTTCTTATATTTTTGTTCTATGTAGTAAATGATTTTCTCAAAGTTATGAAAAGGAACGTAAAACAAAAACGTTGTTGGTTTACGTTTCCTACTAGGTAATCAAAGCCCATTTACACACATCATAAGTTTGGGATTTTCTCGGGGTCAAATTTCTCCTAATCATGTTTTCTATCACTCTCCCCCAGAACTTGACCATTTTTTTTCCATATCCATGTTTTCCTCCATGTAATCCTAGTATGGGTTAACTTGGGTGACCTTTGTACTTCCCTTTCTTTCTTTTAAAGTAATAGTGTTACTGACTCTTTTACGATGTGGGACTTTCAATGAAATTTCAACACCCAATTTTTAAAATTGCGAGGACACAATTTCTTAAGGGTGGAAGATTGTAACGACCCAAAATTTTGAATAAATCTTGTTTCCTAATTTTTGTGTGTTATTTTATTTTTCATACTCAACAAAACTGTTTCATTTGATAACATGAGTATAATTAAAATGAGACAGTTGGGTTTTGACTGTTATATGACCATCGGTCAATATGACTGCTGGAAACTAAACTTTTTGATTATTGTCTCTAAATACAAGTAATCGTGGTTAATTAATATAGAAAGAAGATTCGATGGCCTCACCCAGTAGTCTTGGACCGATCGAAGCCCATCTAACAGAACTTGGGAAGGAGGTAGCACCACTGGGCTTTGCTCTGGACCAAACCCAAGCCGAACATCATCGTTTGAAGCTAGAACAGGATCGCCTTCGCGAGAAGTTCAAAATGATAGAAATTACTACTCATGCGATGTTGGTCGATCCTCCCTCAGATTCTCTCACCTTAGCACACCTTACACTTAGGTCTTATGCTGGTTTGATAAGGGGCTATGTAAGGAGACCGTAACTGCCTTGTGTAATCCTTTGTTTTAAATAAAAATTGGGATTTCTTCTTATGATAATGTTTATGACTTTTTAAATGTCTGGATAAATATAGTATGCATATTTTTGGTGAATTTCAGAGAAAGGATATTTTAAAAAATGTTTATGTAAACCTTAAATAATTAAAAATGTGTAATGATTTTTAAAAAATGGTCTTCTACAATTATTCTTAGTATGAAATTTGGAGTCTAATAAGATCAACATAAATTTTGATGAATAGTAAATTATGAATAGTGATTTTATGCTTAGGATTAGTAATGTGACCAAATAGATTAGTAATTTCACTCAAAGAAAGTTTTAATATAATTTAGACACCTAGATTAAGTAATGTGATTCAATAAAATGGGTAAATAACGGTTTTATAAATTATTATTCAAGTATTAGTTTTTTTCGGGTGAATAGTGTTTTTTAATTAAAAATTTAACTAAAAATATTTAGAAAATTATTTTTATAAAATGGATTTCATTTTTGAAAGCAGAGCATTGATATTTGGTTAAGGTGAAATTTTGGGATTTTTATAAGAAAGTTGAATTTTCAGTGAATAGTAAAAATACAGTTTTAGGGTTTCGGTATGTTTAATGACATCATAACTGTGTCATGATGATGTCATGAGATATTTTATGGGTTGGCCGAACAAAGGTGATGAATTATTGTATTGGGGGACCCATGTGGCCTAACTTCATGGGAAATATCTTGGGAGAGCACAAGGTTTTGAGAAACCCACTTATGAGGTGTCCCTTGGCCATTAATGCCTTGTCCCCTCACTTTCCCTATAAATACCAAGACATTCTCTAATACTTTAAACTCCAAAATCATTCTCAATGAAGTTCTGGTCTCCTTACCTCCCAAGTATTCCTCCCATGGTTCCCCCAAGCCATCAAGTTCCAAACCATTGAGTTTTAAGAGTTACGTTTTAAGGTAAGGGATCCGACCCCCTCTCTTTCTTTTCAAGTGATCTATTTTAGGTCATTTATTTTATACTCCATGTTCATATGTTGGAGGATGTTATTTTATATTCATTATACTGTCCTTTTTTATGTTCATATGATGATAGACCCCCTCTTACTATCATCATTTCATTTTATGAATGTTTAAGTGGCGCCGTTAGGCTGCCAAATGTTTAAGTGGTTCTTTCACCCTTCTCATTTTTGAAGTTCTACTTTCATGTAAAGTCTTTAAAGTTATTTTTTATTATGTTGGGGTATTATCTCTATATCTATCATACTGATATTTTATGATCAAATTATGAGAGACCCCATTTTATCTCTTCAATTCAGTATTTTGAAGTTTTAAGTGGCGCCATTAGGCTGCCGAATTTTTAAGTGGTTCTTTCACCCCTCTCATTTTTGAAGTTCTACTTTCATGTCAAGTCTTTAAAGTTCCTTTTTATTATGTTTGGGTATGATCTCTATATATATCATACTGATATTTTATGATCATACGATGAGAGACCTAATTTTATCTCTTCAATTCAGTATTTTGAAGTTTAAGTGGCGCCGTTAGGCTGCCAATGTTTTAAGGGATTCGTTCACCTTTCTCATTTTTCAAAGTTCTACTTTCATGTAAAGTCTTTCAAATTCCTTTTAATTATGTTGGGGTATTATCTCTATATCTATCATACAGTTATTTTATGTTCATATGATGAGAGATCCTATTTGATCACATCAATTCATTTTTTGAAGTTTAAGTGACGCCGTTAGGCTGCCGAATTTTCATAAGAGAAATCTTATTTTTGTCTTCCTTTCATGTTCTTCATTTCATATGGTACATCTTTCAAATTTCATTACCATGTTCATATATCCTTCATATTATTTCCCTCTACTGTTTTATGGATCATTTATGAGTGGGTGACCCATGTCCTCTCTCTTTTCAATGTTTTTTAAAACCTCGTAACATAGCCGTTATGCTGTAGAATTTCTGTCTCAAAATGTCTCTCTCTTTTTCTAAAGTTATTTTATTTTATTAAGTGAATACTCAAAGATCTTTCTTCTAAAGGGGTATTCACATATATACCAAAATGTTCTATTTTAAATTCCGGTATATACATACATGAGACCCACCTTCCTTTTCTGTGGGTTTTAAAGTGACATAAAGATCATGTATTTAAAGCAGTTTTAAAACATTATGATTATAAATTGAAACTCATTTATTTTATGCTATATGTGTTTTATGTGAAATGATTGATGATGATATATGTGGCTCATATGATAACAAATGAAAATTTAAGGGTGCGCCCTGATAGCGCTCCAAAGCATTGGGTAATGATGTAACCACTAGAGATTATAATTTTCACGATATCTTGGTGAATAACCTTGGTAATTTTCAAATGACACCTTGGGGATGGACCTTGGTGATATGTTCATGATTGTCTATGTTAAATGATGTAGCCACATCTTCAAGTTATGAAAAGCGTTATTTTTATTATGATATGCCTCATGATGTCTTTCTCATGCCTTAAAGTTCTTTTTCATGACATTGTTGATGTATCTCAAGTTCACATGTAAAATGTTTCTCTTGTTTCCCTTACTGGGCCTTCTGCTCACCCTTTCTTTTGATGTATGTCCCCAGGTTATGAGATGTAGTAATGAACCTAGGATGAACTTAAGGAGAATCCTTTCAAGTGTTTTTGAAGAATGTTTTATGTTTTTTTATGTATTATGTTCCTGGTTTCCAAGATACTAAACCTTAAAGATCCTCAGTTTTGTGTAATGTAATGAATGTTTATGTTATAAAAAGGCGGGATGCTATAGCCCATGTGGCCTGCTACCGGCCCGCGTGGCCAGCTAGCAACCCACGTGGCCTGGCTGGCCAGCAGCTGGCGGTGCCCTGCATGGCCCGCCCAAGACGCTTGTGGGGGGGGGGGGGGGGGGGGGGGTGCCCCCCTGATTTTGAACATAACCAGCTCTAGGCACCGGTTCAGTTTCCCACGGGACCCGGGTGGTCTGGCCTTCTCCGGCTATCTTAGCCGCCAGCCGTTTCCGCACCATCGGCAGTCGAACCAATGCCAGCCTCCACTTCTCCTCCGCTGTGGCCCACCCTGACCACAACTCACCATTTCCGCACTGCACAACGGCACCACACCCTTCCGCCTTGTCCCAGCCTAGCTGAGGCTCCCTTCTCCTCCACGCGGTGCAGCGGCGCTGCGCCCTTCCGCCGCGGCCTGGCCTGACTGCGATGCCCCTTTCATCTGCACGTCATGACGGTGCCACGCCCTTCCGGTGACTCGGCGGCCTTGCGCCACTGGTTTCTTCACCGCCGGCCCGTCGTTAGCCGCCGTTGCTCCGCCGCGGTCCACTCTTCTGGAAGCACCATTGCATAGCCACCGTTGTCAACAAGCGAGGTAGAACAAATGGGGAGGGTCGGAAAATGTTCATGCAGTCCGAGACCTCCTCGTTATGGTGATATCAATTGGAAATTCACATTCCATTAATTAACCGATGTAGAACGAAAACAGAAATCATCTCAAATCCCCTACTTCGTATTATTGATTGTTGACGATATTGCAGTAAGGCGGACGTTGTTCCATTGTTCGCCGTGTTCATTATGCACTCCCAAATCAAGCTCGTGCATTGGAAAGTATTCGGGGTAGAAGACCGAGGAAGAAGCCTCGCTGGTGTTCTTCGCGTTTTTCGTTGGAAGGATTCTTCTTTCTAGCACTCCTCTTCCTCCATTCCACCGAAAGAATGATGCCAACCCAAAATGAAATAATAGTTTGTCTATTATTTAATTTGTTGGCATGAATTAAAAATGGTGTTTAATTAAATGAGATAACTCACTTAATTAGTGGGGTGGAGTTGGCTCTATTAATTAGTGTGGAAGGTCAAGGGTTTTCTCCATTTTAATGGGGGGTTCCAAGGGTAACAAGTCCAGGTGGTCCCCACCAAAGATATCCTCCCAAGGGAGGTTATGTGTGGGTGGGACCCACCACCATAACCTCTCATGGGAGGATATGGTGTTGTGGCCTCCACCAATAACCACCTATTGGAGGTTTTAACCACCAAATAAAAAAATAAGCTAACACTTTATTTTTATTTAACTTTACTAAAAACCCAAAATCTAATTTCCATTCTTCAACAACTGTCATCAAGGTGAAAGTCTTCTTAAGTGAATACCGGCTTTGTGAGTCAGTGGTTCCCTCAGATTTCAATTCCGAGCACCGACTCAAAAGTTATAAAATCCCACTCGCACGTTTATTCAATATACCTGAACAAAACTTTAGAAATTGATTTCGGGCACACCGGGCCTCAGAATCAAGTGCTGTAAATTTTCAGACTCGTAAAAATCCCATGTAATTAATAAAAAAAATTCCTTGGAATTTCAGGGTCATTACAGTCTTATTAATGATCAACTAAATTATAATTAAGGAAAGAATATTCAATTTACAATGTGTTAATAATTTGGGAAGAAACACCTTGGTTCTTGAGTTAATGTAATGGGTATTTTCTATATGTGTGAAAGCAAAGGATATCGAGCTCATGGGTGCAAGGAAAAAGGAAGAGCCATAATTGATTTATCCTTTAATTGCAAGGAGTTTTAAAATTATGTTAATAAATGAAAAAATCCAATGGTTATTAAGGAAAATAGGCATCAATTGCCTCTAAAACTAAGGGAAAATGGAAGAGAAAATGTAATATATACTATTGAGGTGGGTGGTGAAAATTATTTTGTGAAACATGAAATTATTCTCCAATCTGGAATTATGGATGTATTTTTTTTCCACCTCATGTACTGGAATGTAAATTCTAAATAAAATAAACAAAGGTTCGACTATTGCAACCAAATCATATGAATATTCTTCATGGATTTTGGGAAGTTAATTATTAGGAATCTATCTCTTATTCCCCTAATTGGATGTGGAATTAGAAATATATTGGATCTCTAAACAAAGGACTTATATCAATTTTCATATTGAGATATCATACTACATGTCCTAAAACAACCCATGATCATCTATCAATGTTTACTATGAACTTCCTATCATCATCAATATTATCATTTTTATTCAATAGAAAACACAAAGTAGAAAAAACAAGGTACAAAGTACAAAGTACAAAGTACAAAGTACCATGTGAAAAGAAAGCGGGTTAGGGGGGCCTAAAGTAATGTAGTCCAAGGGCGTCCCCTCGAATCAAATTCACCCCCTTAAGCTTCAAGAGAGAAATGTTGGATAAAAAAGATATGTTGGAGTCTTGGACATCTAAAGAGGAAAGATAATCGACTACTTTGTTCCCCTCACGCCAGGTGTGAGTTACCAATTCATCATTGTTGAGGAGGCCCTTGCAACTCTTGATGATATATGAGATAGACCATGGAATAGAACCTATACCGTGTAGGGAATCATGAATGATAATTGAGTCTGTTTCCACTTGATAGAGGGGAATGTTTTGCTGAGGGCATAGGTTGAGCCATGTGAGAACAACTTTTTCCTCTACCAGCATAAATGCGCCGCTGCCGTAGTGAGATGTGAAGGCTATCCAAACGCTTCCCATGTGATCGCAGACAACTCCTCCCCCTCTCATATCCCACGAGATGCATGAACCGTAATTATTGAGCTTGAGGCCGATTCTTGGGAGAGGCCATCTCACCCAGTGTCCTCGAATGGGAGTGTGGGATGGTGGGAGGTCCTGTAGCATGTAGAGAGAAGGTGCCTCCTTCCAGTTGGTGATCAGCATACACTATCAACCAGTAGACTCTTGGTCTGCACAAATATGGCCCACCCTGTTGAAGTACTACCATCAAATAGTTCCCTATTTTTGACCTTCCATAGACACCAGCACCCAGTGCTGAGAATCACGGTTCATGCTATTGTTTCCAGTCCATTGTCATCTGCTCTCTTAAACCACCAGTCCAAGAAAGGGGTATCATTCATCCCACAAGAAGAATAAGCAGTGAGCCCGCCAAAATCACTCCACACCTCATGAGCCCACTCCCCTTCAAAAAATATGTGAGTCTTATTTTACTCCTTTCCTACCTTACAACATTGGCATTCGAAGGATAGGCTGATGCCTATCCTGTTGACATTTTCATCCGAAGGTATCACCTTATTTTTGATCCTCCAAATAAGAAAGTTGTATTTCATGGGAAGATTAGTACACCATACCGGTATCACCCTATTGAAATTACTTTTATTATACAGGTCTTGATAACCACTCATGACTTTCATATAATTTAACGGACTAAGGTTGATACCTCATTAGAAATTAACACCTTGATATTATCTATCTCAATGATACACCATCCAATTTCCCTTTGAACCTGTAAATTAAAACAATGAGAAATAAATTTATAACGGGGTGAGAGAATTTAACACCACAATATTTAAAATATATATTTTTTTCCATTAAAACCAAATTCTTTTGATAGATTATGCTGTACACATCAATGAGTTAAAAAACCATAAAAAATTATAAAACTATTAAAATGTAGTTGCAGAATTGGAGGTAAAACATAGATCTTACTAGGTTTTGTAATATACATAGGAATAAAATTAAAAGGTTATTTATAATACAAAATTTATTATTACATTCAATTACTACAGCTAAATAAATAATATGAAATATTTTTTCTTTTAAAATGTCACATTTATCAGAAATTTCTTTTTATGTGATTTATTTTATGATAGAAAATATATTATAAATAAAAGAAATTGTTAATAAGAATAATATATAAAAAAATTATTATTAATTAATATGAAATTATAATAAGAATATCGAATATTTCAAATAGTTACTTTCCTATGAAAATATTTTTACATATATTTTTATGTTTTTATTTTAATGTTAAATTATTAAATTTTAGAATATTTATTTAATAAAATTAACCTCATTTTTGGATTTAACATAACAATATAATCTCAAGATAAATTTTTGGGACTTTTTTGAAATAGTTGATTTTGAGTTGAGATGTAAAAAATACCATTTTAACTAGTAATGTAATGTTTTTTATGTTAACATGAATTAGAGATTACATAAAATATCATATAAGTTTTTATTAGACCAAAAATATTTTTATGGAATAAAATAATTCATTTTAGAATACTGTATTAAAGTTATAAAACCCACATTTAATTTTTTTAATTTTATGTAATAGTTCACTAGCAATTTTTTGTTTATTTATATTAAAAATTAGTTTTAATCACTTATATAAATTAAAAATTAAAAATTGATTTAAACATATAAATAAATAGGTTCATTTTATTTAATATGATCAATTTTATTTTTATCTATAAAAGTGTTATTACTATGATAAATGTTAATCACCCTAATAATGGTGAAAGTGTTTTTTTTCAAAGAATTATTTTATTAACATTGAGTAATATTTATCTAATTAATTAAAATTATCAATTTTATATATGTAAGTTTATATGATCTCTAAAAATATATCTAAATATATGTTAAAATTCATTAAATTGGTAATTAATTTTATATAATATCAATAAGACTTAACCATGAGTAAAAAAATTCATGATTAAGTCTTAGTAATATTATATAACATTAATTACCAATTTAATGATTTGTAATATATTTTCAGATATATTTTTAGACATCATATAAATTTACTTATATGAAATTTATAATTTAAATTAATTAGACAAAAATTACCCAATATTAATAAAATCATTCTTTGAAAAAATCCATTTCACCATTATTAGGGTGATTAACTTTAATTTTAATAATCCCACTTTTATGTATAAAACTAAAATTGAATATATTAAATAAAATCAAATTATTTATCTATATGTAATAATCAATTTTTTTTATATTTAATTTATCTATGTGATAAAAACTAATTTTTTATTTAAATAAATAAATAAATTCAAGTAAAATATTACTTTATCTTCCAAAACATTAAATATGGGGTTTATAAATTTTATACATCATTCTAAAATGTATTATTTTAACCTCTAAAAATATTTTTTGTCTAATAAAAACTTATATAATTTTTTATGTAATCCTTAATTCATTATAACATAAAAAAGATTACAGTATTAGTTAAAATGGTATTTTTTTGCATCTCAACTCAAAATAAGATATTTCAGAAAAGAACAAAAATTCAACATAAGATTATACTCTTACGTTAATTACCCAAATGATGATTATTTTTTAAAATAAAAATTCTAAAATTTTAGAGTTTATCTTTAAAATAATAACATAAAAATATATGTAAAACTATTTTCATAGGAATGTAACTATATGAAATATTTAGTATTGTTATTATTATTTCATATTAATTACTAATAATTTTTTTGATATATTGCTCTTATTAACAATATATTATTTTTATTGTGTATATTATATCATAAAATAAATCACATAAAAAGAAAATTCTCTAAAAGGTGACATTTTAAGAGAATAAATATTTCATATTATTTATTTAGCTTCAATAATTGAATTTAATCAATGATTTTTTATTAACAATAACCTTTTCATTTTATTCCTATGCATATTACATAATCTAGTAAGATCTATTTTTAACCTCAAATTCTACAACTTCATTTAAATCATTAGATAATGTTTCAGGGTTTTTTTGGTTCATTTATGTGTGCATAATAATCTATCAAAATAATTTGGGTTTAAAGGAAATACAATATATATTTTTCATCTTGTGGTGTTAAGTTCTATCCCCCTTTATAAATTGATTCCTAATAGTTTTAATTTATGGGTTGAAAGGAAAATAGTCGAGTGTATCATCGAGAGAGATAATATCAATGAGTTAATTTCTAATGAGGTATCAACCATACTACTTTAAATACTATGAAAGTCATGATTGGTTATCAAGACATGTATAATAAAAGTAATTTCAATCGGAAGTTCATAGTAAACATAGATATATGATCATGGGTTGTTTTAAGACATGTAGAATGATTTCTCAATTGGAAAATTGATATGATCCCTTTTTAGAGAGATCCAATATATTTCTATTACCACATATAATTAATGTAACAATAGATAAATTATTAAGATATAACTTCACAAAAGCTATGAAGAAGATTCAAATGACTTGGTTGTAATTGTCATACCTTTGGGTCATTTATTTAGAATTTACTTTCAAGTACATGAAGTTGTAAAAAAAGGCATCAATAAATCTGGATTATATAATAAATGTACCTTTCACTACATAATTTTCACCACCCACCTGAATAGTATACATTTCATTGACTCTTCCATTTACATTAGTTTTTGAGGTAATTGATGCATATTTTCCTCAAAAACCATTGGATTTTGGCATTTATTTACATAATTCTCAAACTCTGTGCAATTTAATGATAAATATTTTGTGGCTCTTCATTTTCTCATTGCACCAGTGAGCTTGATATCCTTCGCTTTCACACAAACAGAAAATAAACAATCCATTCACTCAAAAACCAAGGTGTGTCTTTCCTAATTATTAACACATTGTATATTGTATAATCTTTCCATCATGATATTTTAGTTGATCATCAATGATATTTCTTCATTCTATTATTTAGTGTGAATGAAATCAAAAATATGGAAACATTGTTAATCGGAATTCTATATAAGTGGTTTGAAATAATCAAAAGTTTCCTCCCTTTAGTTTTGATCCCATTATTATTCACTTTAGGAAAATCTTTTCATTTTATATGGATGTCACTGTAAACATTATTCCTTCAAACATTAAACATTACTGAAACTGAAAGAGTTAACATGAATGTCAAACATTAAAAGATATCTATCAGAAATAACCATATGTTAATTTAACCCCATGATATCTCACAAATAACCATATGGTCTACTACATTCAAGAAAATTGTGTTCTATTTTTATCTTAATTTTGTTTAATTACAATATGATATATATTCAACACTTGCCTACTTTTTTGGGGTTTTATGTATTTTTTACTAATTTATTTTTTTCATAATTCTTTGAAATTGAAGAATTATAAAAATCAATCACATCATCTACATTACATGTATTTTAAATTCAAATGATTACAGTATTATAAGGGTATATTGTCTCAACATATAATCCTTGAAACATATTTAATAATATGCACCAAATGTTACATTATAGTTTAACTAATCCCACATTAACATTTATTACCATAATTTAAGTTTAATAATTAGAATTTAAATGTATATTTTATTCCCCTACCTTCATATTATTTATAATCGATATTTACAGATTCCTTATGGGTTTTTTCTTATATAAATACCAAATTTTGACATATAATGATTTTTATTGAACTTAATTCTTTCTTGTTGGGCTTCTTCCTTCTTTTTATTTGATTTCATGGTAGATTATGTTTATATTAGGCGAATATTAATTTTCAATTAAATGTTTTTACCTTAATTATTTTCTTCCTAAAAAGTACATCATTTTTATAATAATTCATGTCCTCTATAATGATTATATCCCCTCATAGTACATATTTTCCCATTTAACCAATGTTTCCCTTATTATTTGTAAACCCAATTATGTATTATTTCATTTTGTCATCATATTTAAAATTATTAATTTTTAAGAGAAATTTTATTTCATCCTTTATATGATTTATATTTCCAATAGGGGTATTTTAAAGTATTAAAGATGTTTCTCCATCCATGATGATATTTTCATCCACACCATGCTTTCTATGTAAACCATTATGTCTTTAAAAAGGTTATACATTTTTTAAGTAAATATTTTCATAAAATTTTATTCACCGTTATGGAAATGAATTTTGAATGTTACTTATAACATCAATTTTATGACATTAGTAAAAATGTTTTGTAAACACAATTTTACAATTACACTTCCATTATCAAATTTATGTGAAAATATCTTTACCACATTAGGCGTTTTTTATCATATATTAACATTTAAATCCTTTCATAATATTTTTTATTTGGTATTATTCTGGCATAAAACCCAATACATATTTTTTCTTGCCTAATCATATACAATGTATAGTCATGATTTTTCTTCCAATGTCTTTTCTACGTTAATATCAAATTTTCTATACATTATTGATGGGTATTTACCTATACACACATACATTATGTGATTTAAGAAAATTAATGACATAACCATACACCCATTACTCTATATGATGTTAGTTTGAGAGATGCTTACATGGAAAGAAATTCCATTAATTGATTTGAGTAATATTGATAATCAGTATATATATTATTTCATTATGGATGTTTATTGTTTACTAAGGAATTATGGATATGTATTGTATAGGTTATTAATTCCTTGATAATATGAACTCAATTATCTTAATTAATGATTGGAAAGGAAAAAGTTATCCCCTCGATATGTCGATATTTCTCATTAAGCAATCTAGATTGGGTATTTTTGTGTATGAATATATATAATAAAATATTTCAAAGACATAGGGTTGAAATGACATTATTGTGATTTATAAGACAATGATATCTTGTATTAGGCATGGAATTATCTATTTGGTTTTATGTGTTTAAATACTTAGGAACTATTTATAGTAATCAATGAGTTTATTTATTGGTATTTCAACAACATTTATATTTTAATTTTAGTTCCATTCTATTATTTAATCATTTCTTTCTCTATTACTATCATATTATTTATGTTCGGATTATTCTCACTTATAATATTTTATTTGTATCGCTATTTTTTTCCATAATTAGAATTTGATCACAATCAATTTTATGTTTATATTTTCTGTGGTTATGAAGAAATTTATTACACATGATATGTTTAGAAGTATATCATGTGTGGAAAATTTGTGGGAGACATAGAAGAGTTATCATGGATTATGTAGATTCTTATATATTGGGAATAAATTCATATTAGTTGACAAAAAATATAATTTAATAGATTATAATTTTTTATATTTCTATAAATTCCTAAACCTAAAAGGTCATGGTAATATATAGCAATGTAATAATTTATTTATATCATGTTAATATGTCATAGATTTGATAATAATTTATAGTTGGTTTCAAAGATTGTAGGAAATGTATGTTTTTTCAAAACTGGATCAAGGTGTGTGAATCTGGGGTACTACAGTTGGTTTCATGGATGGTATTAGACAACTTTAGTGGTTAGTATGTTAGTTCAGGATAACATAAGGATTGATAAGTTATGTTTCATAATAATTTTATTGGAATAGATAAGCCTATATGTTATTTGAGATAATATTGAATATTTTTTATGGCTATGAGATTATTAAAAGAGAGCATCAGTGAAAACCCAAAGGATAAATCTACATGATATGTATAAGTATAGAATAACATATTGAGATTTTTTTAAATTTGATATAGTGTGGTTTCTAGGAAATTACAACCTTGCCTTTATAACGACATGTGGACTCAGTTGTGGCACATATGCACCTAGGGGTAATCACCCAGAAAAAATTGATAGTTATTAACCCAATATTCAAACCAGTAAATAATGAGCATGTAGAACCCTATATAACTAGATAAACACTTCTATGGGATATGATTTGGTTGATCATATTCTCTTTATGAGCCATTATGTTGGATTTAAATATATTTAGGTTAGATATCCTCAAAGAATAATGAACATCAATAAATTAGATTGAAACATAGAGATTTATAAGATATGGTTCATATTAATTAAGCGTTCTTCCTTGGATAAATGGGGTGTTTTATTATAAGATAATTGATTTCAATGATTTGTGGGTTTTGAATATTTTAAGAATGTTCAATGTAATACGAGACATCTATTGGCGAACCAGAATAGACATGAATATGGAAACGAATTAATAAGGAACCAAAAACGCATTACAATTTAGTGAACCTTGAACTTAAAATAACAAAAAAAAAGAATACCGTGAACCATTACCCCTCATAGGATGCACTCCCCACAGACCAGGGAGTTTATGCCCCTTTTTCGATCCAACATACCGTGTAACACCCTCCTACGTGGGCGAAGCCCTGACAGATGAACATCCGACTAGCATTTCCCTTGGCTGCCACTGCTCGCATGGACTCCCTCGTGTACCAACATGGTACACGAGATGCCTATCAGTCCACATATGACCTTAGTATGCGGAAATCCTCTCCATACACGTAACACCCCCTACGTGAAGGGCGCCAACCCTCATACACCCATGTGTCCCGCCAACTCCTTCAGTGTTCCCATTCTATGAGTCAGATAAAATCCTTCCAATCCGTCCTGATCCTTCGCAATCCGTTCACCGGTCAATTCATCGGCCCTGAGCCAAGGCCTCCACCGAAGCCACCAGACCCATATGATGCAACCTTTAGGTGCATCAGTGCGCCGCCTTGAGTTCACATACCCACAATAAGCAAGGGAAAATGGGTTGCTCCGACCCTTTAGCGGATTCCTGAAGTGTTCCTGGGTTCACATTCCTGTGGTAATGCAGGGTCCGATCCTAGAGTCCCCTTTCTACCTCTCCACTCACCAGATTATGGGACCCTACTTCCATTTACCTTCAACTATGGCGGTGAGCACTTCTCCCCTCTTCTGGGAGTGAACATGCAGCCATCCTGGTGTAATCCCATATCCCTTCTTGCACGAGGTAGCACTCATGCACCTCCGTACTTCTCCTGTGCCAAGAACCAAAAGGGGAGATTGACATAGTGGTATCCTTTTCCTCTACCTCTAGGATTTTTCACCATTGGGCCTCCATCAAGGAGTAAGTCCCAATCCCCATTTCTATGTGCCGCCCCAAGCGTAAGCCCCACTCCTCTTTCCACGGACGCACCTTTCACGACGTGATAGTCAGGTCTTTGCAGCCTCTTATTTCTCACACCGAGCATGAATCATGTGGGCTTAGAGTAAGAACTGACCCTGACACCACCTCTTCATAACTACGAGGACTTTGAGCCACGTCAAGTCATGGTACTTAGGAAGCCTCCACAAGGTTCAAGACCATTACCCATCGGACCCCCGGCCAATCTTCACGTTGGTTCTCCGACACCACCTCCAACGAACTAAGAGGAATTTGATCCATGTCACGACATGGTACAAAAGAATCCTCCAAGATGTTCAGCCCATTACCCATCAGACCCCCGATCCATATTCACATTGGTTCTCTGAAACCACCTCATGCGAATAATGAGGACTTTGATCCATGTCAAGGCATGGTGCGTAGGAAGCCTCCATGAGATTCAAGCCCACCACCCGGTGGTTCCGACCCCTTTACGTTGGATAACCAACTCTATGGGCTTCCTTAGAGTGTAAGCCCTAATCGACCATCTCACCGGGCCACCTCAGAGTATAAGCCATGATCCTTTATCCCGCATGATGTTAAACTGAATTACTGAACTATGTGGACTCTGATTCCTCTCACGAGGATACGTATGAAGCCCATATCACAGGTTCGATCCAAGCGCTCAAGTAATTATCTATCCCCCTTGGATGAAAATAAACTCCAGAGCGCCCAGTTATAAGGCTTTAAAACAATGTCATCTCAATGAGTCCAACATCATCAGGGTCATTAATTCCACGAGGGATTGTAATCCTTGAGCCTAAATGATTATGAACCCCTACGTTCACCTGACCATCGACAACCAGGAGTAATCCGTGGATACATTTCTTGGGTATAAACCAATGATTCGTGAACATATGAATACATCTTAAATAAATAAGAGTGTCCCGGAATAGGAAATAATTCACCGAAAAAGATTGCAATGAGACAGACTTCCCATCCTCTTGACCAATGCGAGTTCTTAAGCATCGCTGGCAAAATCACCCAGCGAACGCATGCCTTTGGAAGGTAGGTCCACGTATCGATAGATATGGAACCGTTGGGTGTTTTGAGACAAAAGCGTTTCACCTTATATGATTTATTAAGCATAATACAACCTTCTATAATCAACTGTCAGGTAGCACATGTTTTTCCCCACGATTCATCGTTGTCGCGAAACAAAAATGTTGAACCTGACGTGAATCTTTAACCAAGCATGACAGATTCAACCTAACTCCACTCTGTGCCCCTTATACTCATAAGGAGGGCCATTCAAGGTCATCAATTACACATGGGATCATGAGATGATTCATTGATGGGTTTTCTATTTGTATTTTTTAAAATATTTTACAGGCCCCACTCAGAACTCCCTTCGATCCAATGGTATCGTGGAGGAGCTGAAAAACACGTAATTCAGACAATGCAATGACAAGACATCCTCACCAATGATGGACCCTGTCGCTTACCCAGAGTCATCAATGTTGGGTCTCAAATGTGTTGATCCTAGAGTACCACTTGAACGACACTCTCTTGAAGGTGGAGGCGTCCATGCACGCCCTCCAATCCGCCAAGACTTGCCGGTCACCTGCCTATTAGCGGCTGCAAAAGCAGACCCAGACCGCTCCTGTTTCTATCTTAAAACGTTTCAGAAGTCTATCCCCAGAACGAGACAATGCGTACTTCCCTTATCTTAGGAAGGCGGATGAGGTCGACGCTAAGGACTTCATCCCCACTGAACCGGGGTTCCGCTCCAAGGCCCGCACTGGAAGACGTCTCCATGGTTACGCCGCAACTCAATATCCTCACATTATGGAGGATTTCACCCCAAGGATACAGGACCCCTCTCCCTCAGCTCTGGCCCCTCAGACCACCCGATAAAGGCGAAAATCATACAACCAGTGACTGGTCATCACCCTTCTCCATTAGGAGGAGATCCACTCCCCTGTCACATAGACATATCCCGAGAAGGCACATACACCTGTCCGCTCCTCTAGAGTCTGCCATGCAGACATGGCGGCATCATACGAGCAGGCGTGCATCCCCGCCGAGCTCTATCAAGCCCGCCACTCACACAGGATGGAACCTACCCGGCATGCACCTTTCCCTATCCAGGGTCGTGATGCCCACCAACCATACGTGGTGGAGACCCAGTGCCTGTAGGACCAGCTCCTAATAGATGCTCCTGACACCTACCATCCTAATATGGTGGAGTTCAACAAAGCCCACCATCCAGATGTGGCAGAAGTTAATAGGCAGACACATCTCCCTGCCAACAAAGGCCACCGACTCGATGCGGTGGGAAACCAACATATGTAGGGCCAGCTCCCTGCGAATAAAACTAAAGTCTTCCACATTTATGTGGCAGCAAATGGATATATAAAATAGCATATCCCGACATAGGGGCAGATTTTTTCACCTGCCCCGACACAGAAGAATTGTCAGTACCCACTGACCACCAGAGGACCGGTGTATGAAATTCCTACTCCGATACCGAAATGGATCTTCATAATCATTCCAGCCAATGATGTCTCTCTGCATATCCTGGAAATTATGGAGGAGCTGGTATCGACCCCAGATCATATCTTGTAGACTTTCTAGAATGTAATTGCATCAGCGGCAACAACAAAGAATCGGGCCCGTGAGCCTGTCTCCTCAATTGAGGTGACTCATCTAAGAGACGAGATAGCCGCCTCGGAGCAGATCTACATCCCTAATTCCACCCAGGAGGGTCATCGGCCATATTCTGCGACGCAAGGTCAATCAGATCGAGCAGCTTCACTTGTTCCAACTGGGGGACACCCATCCATCATAGTGGATACTCTAGAGCAGGCATATATCCCTGCTAAAAGTCAAGATTCTCATCGGCATATCCCGACACCATCATGGGACCCAATTAGAAAGGGACCCAAAGGTGAAGGAAATTATCAAAAGCAGAAAGTCCCCACTACCCACAAGAAAGCGCCTCAAACACACTGAAGACAGCCAGAAAATAAATAGGGGGTTCATGACTCCGCTCTGATGGAAGCTTGGGTTCCCAATACTGCTAAGCACATATCAAAGACTCGAAACCCTTCCTGCCCATTACCATATTATGGAAGTGGTAGTAGCAGTTTCAAAGGTCCTCCCCGCAATGTTGTTACCAGCAGCTCTGAAGGTCCTCCACAGAGCACCCACGGGGGCCTCCCCCACGTGCATGTAACGATCGATCACAATAGCTTCTCTTTTGATGAGAGTCACGGAATCCCTCTATGTGACCAGAAGATCAAGCAGCAATAAAGAACTCTACTTACTACGGTACACCCTGAAGGTCCTCCTCGGGGTATACACTGCAAACACTCTCCGTATAGTGGGACCATAGATTATGATAGTATCCCTCACTATCATATTCGCAACTGCGGAGGCCCTCCCCGCAGTGACGTCTCATAATGACAAGAAGGTCCTCCCCTTGTCGTGGCCTACCCTGAAGGTCCTCCATAGGGGTTACGTTGCAATGACACTTCACGAATCTAGGCATCTGATCACGGTGGTAGTCCTTGCCACCCTGATAATGGAGGTCCTCCCCGTAGAGACGTCATGAACCGTGAAGGCCCTCCCCTCGATGCAGTACATTCTAAAGGACCTCTCCAGGGTGTACCCCACAGAAATTCTCCCTGTGGCAGCTGCGATCGTAGTCCTCACCATTACTATAGCTGTGATGGTAGTCCTCGCCACCACGACCGCCATTGCAAAGGTCCTCCCCGCAATGGCCCCAAGCAACAAGAAGGTCCTCCCCTTGTCGTAGTGTGTCTTGAAGGTCCTCCCCAGGATAAACATAGAACGTTCAACCATGATGGTCATCCTCACCATCATTGAAGTAATTAAGAAGGTATTCCCCGCAATGACATATCATATCGACAGGAAGGTCCTCCCCCTTTTGAATCTAGCACAGAAAAGACCTCATATGCCGAGGTGCTTAGAAGGATGGGATCAAGCATGTCAGACTCCCAGCTAGTCTCCAACAACACCCTTCTTAAATCAAGAGACAGTCCAGGGCCACATTCATCTTCTGAACCACCTCATAATCTCCCACATGACAATTCAATACCTACTGGTTCCACTACCTCCAACCACAATATCGGTGAGCATCTCAGTTGGGCTAACTAGGTAGAGGAATCACTAGAAGAGGAGTATGCCGACATGTTGCACATGTTGAAACAACTGGCCAGACAAGATCTACCAGTTATGTTTTGGCCCAAAGACACCTCTCAATTCGACATAACCAGAAAGTTGTCAGAAGAATGTGCGCACGACATCCGCTCCAATATATGGGAAACCCTCTGCTGGCTGAAATCATATTTCTTGACCTACGATGGGTATGTAGACCATGTCCAGACAATAGAAGACCTCATTCATCACATCGACCTGGAAGATCTTCCTTTGGCGCGATAATTGTGACATGAAAGGAGTAAAAGAAACCTTGAGTTAGCATGCCTCCATGAACTGCAATAGTTGCGCCACCTAATTTGTGATTCTCCGGCGAGAGTCTATATCTAGGATGGGGAGAAAATGGAGCTCTGCATTTCACTCCGCTTCCCACCCAGAAGAACCCGTTCGGTGTAATATCTTGCAATGCCATCACATCAAGACAACGATCAAGTGGTCTCCCTGTTCAGGAAAGGTGACACACCCAACAAATACAGGCCTTGAGTATGTCCAAGACGCGTCATGGCCAACAGGAACATTCCATTCAAGAAATCATAAATCAGACCACAGAAAGCATACGACAGGCCTCTCACCTGAGAGAGGCCAATCAACAATCATTTCATGCCTCCGCAGAGGGGATTGATTCACAGGTGAAATCATCATCAGATCCAGTTCACCACTAGATGGGGGTGCGTAAGATCAGGCAGGTAGTGATGACAGCAGCCACTCCCGCAATCCAGGGTCAACCCCAACCAGCAGGGATGGGGGATTTTTTAACAACAAATTCCCTCATAAGACCAATAAAAATGAGAAAAGACTCAACGTCTAGCGAACAGGGCCGGCCCTAGCCCTCAGGGATGGGGGCATTTTTACCACCTCAAAAACAACCTCCCCCACAAGAATCAATATTTTCTCTTCTAGGGAGGACAATCAGAAGAGGAGGTTCCTGCCCTATCCCACCATTTGAATCACCATCCCCTTCAAGAGGGAGGTGTACCGTAAGGTCGCATCAAGGAACATTCCTCTTCACCCTTCCTAAAGGATTCAGAAAGAAATCCAGGGATAGGAAGGGGAGGAACAATAAAAGGTGCGGGAGATCCTCTTCCTATTTAAAGGATAACATCTCCTCCACCCTGTCATATGAATCCATCAACGCCATAGAGGTTAACCCCATGGATGACACCAGAGATGATGCAAATCTAGATGGATCAGGAGATGATGGTTCCAGTCAGGCTGTGACTCACAAAGAACCATCAGGTGTGCACACACTGAACCAGAGGGACGCCCTAAATATGGATGCCCTTACAGCTAACCCTCTTCTACTTACCCTGCGAGCTTCCAAAAAGGATAAGAATAAATGACTGGTTAGGCTTAACCCGCCTCCTTCTCTCGATAAAAATGAGCCACATATGCCCGAAGAGAGATTCACTCGACAAGAAGTGGAAATGAATGAATTGAGGTGACTTAACACTGAGATAATCCGGAGGAACTGCCTCATTGAGAGAACTTCACAAGAAGAGCCACACCTTGCACTCCCAGCAAGTGTAACTCAAGGAACAAGGTTTGCCCCGACAGACGAAGCATGGTCAGGGCCCCCTCCCAATGAGGTGCCCGATATGTCCAACTACCTGAACATGGATTCGAGTGAATACCAAGACTTCCCTCCACTCAGGAAGCAACCGGAGCGAGTATGTCTGAACCCTCCGAAGGTGTCACAAATGACATAGTCACCCTTGGTGCCGGCCAAGGCGGATCCTCATGAAATGCCTCGGGCTATACCCGCCCAAGAAAAGGCCCAATAGGAATTAAACCAGGGACTCACCCACACCATCGAGGCACTAATAGTTCGATTGGATGCAATGGAAGGTGGACACGCTCCGATACAGCTAGAGTGAAAGCCCTACCCGGATTGGGTGAGCAACACGCCTCCTCTACCCAATTTTCGGATCCATGTATTCCCTATTTTTAATGGTTTAGGCGATCTGAAACAGCATTTGATGCACTACGCATATTATTTCGACCCTATGATGGGAACTATGGAACAACAAGAAGCAGTGAAACTCAGATGCTTCATGCGGACCTTTTAAGGATCTTCCTTCGTCTAGTATACAAATCTACCAGCTCAATCTATAAAGAGTTGGGGAGACCTTCGACAATAGTTCTTGCTCCACTTCAGCTCAACGCTACCAAAGAAAATGGTCAGCGACATGATGAATTTCAAACAGAGGGATAATGAGAGGGTCTTGGATTTCATTTCCCGGTGGAAGGGTCTGACTTACTCTCTGAACATGCTGATACCCCAAGATGAGATGCTGGCCATATTGTAGAGACCCAAAGCTTGACGTACATGGACATTACATTACTTTTGAGGAATACTTAGTACATAACAAAAACACACACACAAGGATCGTAATAGTTTAGTGTCTTTGGAAACTCAGAATATAATCTTCTAATCGTGGTGAAAGATCTTCAACATCTCCCATAAAGATCTTAATTTTTTACCTAAAACCGTTCTTTATATCCTAGGGAAAAGAAAACATAAAAGGGTGAGCTCAAATGCTCAATAAGGGTAAACAAAATAAATATCAATCACATCATATTCATAAGAACATAACATTTTGGAAATCTTAACCTGCAAAAGAGAGCATAATTTCATAACATGGGATAAATCATAGTAGTGAAATGAAATACAAATAATCATAACTTAAAACATGAAACTTTGTGTCATACACACTTAATCATAGAGAATCATATCTTATTAGTCAAGACTCATTTCCAAGACTATCTTAGTGGACAAAGTCCATTTCTGAACCGAGTCACCCTCGTTTCAGTCCTGTTTCACTGAACCAGTATAACCTACCGTTCCAGCCATGTCTATCTCATGAGATATAAAATCATTACCCAATGCATTGGAGGGAGATATAGGTCCCACCCATCTCATAATGAAACCATTATTACTTGTGCCACAACATAAACTTAAAACATTCATCATAACCCAAAGAATAAAATGGGTATCATAAACATCGTATCATCATCACATAATCCATATAAAATAAATGGATATGTCATCATAAGAAAATTGAAAGCATATAAATCATAGAGACATTATACTTGAAACATACACATTTGAAATAATTTCCTCTTAGAAAAAAAATTGTTTTGATAAAACACTTGAAATGAATTCTTGAGGAAAATATCCTTTCTTCTTCAAAATCAATTTCTTTTCACAAAACATCATGCAATTTTAAAAGAAAAGGATTTTGTTGAAAATATCCATGAAATATTTTTTAGGAAGCTTCATGAAAATAATGCTTTATAAAACCGTAAAAAATCCTTTCATGCCGTATACGTTAAAAAACATTCTTCTCATACTTTTGTCGGAAAAGTCAAAAAGTACCTCGTACGAAAAACGACAAAAGATTCCTTTCATATCTTTTAATAAAAACTCACCAAAGGTTAAAATTGGATATAAACTGTTTTATAAGGATATATTGAGGAAAAATGGATGTGGATGATAAAATACACCCCAGTAAATGCCAAAGTATAAACAATCTCGGATAAAAATGAGATTGTGATATTTCCCTTACCTTAGGTCCGATTTGCGTCGTAAGTGTCCAAAACTCTTGTATAATGATTTAAATAATGTTATTGACTTATTCCAGAATCATACGTATTGTCATGATATCATATATGGTCATATTCGTAGCATATTATTAGTAATATTTCATTACTACTTGTTATTCGGGTGTTTATTAGTTTTTTGTTCTTATGCGTGTTTGTCGAATAAATTCTTATTCTTCTCTTTAGGTTATAGATAACTCATTTACAGAATGGTATTATTGTAATATATATCATATTCATTCATTCAATTAATTTATATAATCATTATGCAATGAAGATCATGTAGAACGAATCGCATCACATCGTGGAGACGGTATTCCGTACGTACGCACGAGCGATGATATCGTTCCCATGATCGTGGAATTGTATTGGAGTGTATGTATAATATTTCAGAATCAATATAACTTTTTAATATCCATATATAGTCATTATTTACACCATTATACCCATCCAAGTAAGGTGGTGGTGGAAAATAGATTACACAATGGCGTGGAGATGGTATTCCGTACGTACGCACGCGCGGTGACTTCTTTTTCCGTAGGATGGATAGATGGTGAAATAGGATTGTTTAATACTTATAATAACATATCAATATATTAGTGATACTTATGTTATTACTTCATAATGAAACAACTAAAGAAGAAGAAGTGGAAGAAGAAATAAAGATGAAACAATCGGTAACGGAAATTACCTATTCTTTGAAGCGCCTCTTTGAGACCTCCTCTTAGGGCACTAAAATTGGTCTTGGAGGAAATCCAGAAGCTCTAGGATGTTTATAGGGAAGTGGAGAAGATAATTTTTCATGGGTTGGCCGAGCTCTAAGGCTCAATGTGTTGTGAGGAAGAGAGGGAGGGGGTGACCTTTTATAAGGGAGGAGAGGGGCACCTTTGGAATAACTAAAAATATTATTTTATTATAAAGACTAATTCGGTTTTAAATAGATCCAAATTGATTTATTTCCAATCTAAGGTGGGGCTGGGTCGGAATCCTCTCATCCAATAGAATTTAGACAAGTTTAGGTTCCTACTTTAACCTTATCATTTATATTTAACTTTAAGTTAGATAATTTTACTTTTATCGTGTCTTCTTGTATTCTTACACTATAAGGTTAATAAACTTACTATATCAAGCCAAAATAACCCCATGTTGATTATTATTAATATATATAACCTTATATAAATCATTTGGCAGAACCTTAGATTTTTAGGAATAAAATAACAATTAATAATATAATATTTGTTTTAAAAACTATTTTATGTCTATTTTGACACTATTTAGTAATTGATTTTTTTGAAACTCATAACAGATTTATTAGTTAGAAAAAAGTTAATTAAATCAATAATAACATGTCATATTAACATATAAAATTAGTGAAATTCATAAAAATTCTTAAATTACATTTATTTGGGTATTTATAACATCAATTATGTCAATATTTCATTAATAAGATAATTACTTCATCATCTTTGTGTCATAATAAATGATAATTATTTAATCCCTAAAAATTCTAAATAAATTCCTATAATATAGATAATTGTATTCGATTTATGGAGATTATTCATGTTTGAAGTTTCATGAACTTTATCACTAAATTAAAATTATTATACTTATAAGATTTAAGAAAGTGACATGTTGTCACATTGTTTGGTTTTAATAATAATTAATTTATATTCATAGAAAAAAGTCCATTAAATGAATCTAATCCGACCCTTATGTGATGTGGGCCGACCTTTAGACATCCAATAGGATTTTTCCAAGTGTTAGGGTAATTTTATAATATTATATTTACCCTTAATTACCCGATTTACCTTTAATTATGGTAAATAAAATTTACCATAGTTACTATTCATAATTCCCCAAAATAAAAAGTAGCCTATTAACATAATTTGGACCCACTGATTCCAAATATGGAATCCATTTTTTCAAATTCAATACAGAGAAGTTGCAGAAATTAAATTATAATTAATCCCGTTGTCGAAAGAAAACTAGGTTTTCTTTAAAACATTGCAAAAGATTGAATTGATTTGTCCTACGAATTCAAGGTAGAATCAATGATAATGACATACATTATATTAAATGGTAAAAATATATTCTATTTATAATTTAAAACCATTTAATATTATAATTTAACCATTTAAATTATTGCAATGAAAAAAGTTGTTTTTAATTAAAATATAGCGTGTTTTTACTATTCATCAAAATATAAAAGATACCAAAATAATATGAAAAATTTATCCAAAGTAAATTTTTATTTCATGATTCCAAATATGAATTTTATTTTGTCAAATTGAACTTATAAACATGTCAAAAACTAGATTTAAAGTGGGTGTGCCATCAAAAGGCGACAAAACTGCATTTTTTTGAAAAATACTTATTTTACCCGAAAAATTTATTTTGTTCTTATACCATGTTCTAGAAAATGTGTAAGACGAATAATAATGTTATAAGATTAAAAATTTAGTTAATACTATTCATAACGGCTAGTTCATAATAATATTGTAATAATATATCGTTGATTAGTAAAACCCGGTATTGCGTACAATACACGCTATCGAGGAAGGTCGCGATTGCGTGTAATCCAAGCCAAGTCAGGGTTGTGTGCTGTGAAAGAATCCTTCATTGTTTTGTATAACATAATCCAACCATATTTCATTTATACATTGAATATATATATATATATACTCAATGTTGCGTAGAATAACTATTATCAAAATTGTGTGTAACACGATCCAAGAATAGTGTTGCGTATACTGTAAGCTAATATGGTGTTGCGTATAGCACAAGGTAATCTTGGTGTACCACAAGACATTAATGAAATTAAAAGAATATTTTTCATAAAATAACGGGGTGTTACATTCTACCCCCCTTAAAATGAATTTCGCCCTCGAAATTCGTCGGGGTTATACATGGTTTACTATTCGAATGTTTCTTTAATAGAAACCCACATCGTAAAAAGGAATACCAAAACATGGCTTTAAAAACTAAAGTATGAAATGTAACAGTTACCCAAATTAACTTATCATTGGGTTTCCACTTAGGAGAACATAGGTGAAAATATGGATATGGAAGAAAAATCTAACCATCATGTTCTGATGGAGAGTGGTAGAGAACATGGCTATGAAAAATCCAGCAATCACAAAGCCATACATTTGTGATGATCTAAGGTACCATTTGATTCATCAGATATAAGAGCACTAGGACAACATTTTTGGTTTTCAAGATCATTTCCCTAAAGTTGATGAAATTGGAATTAGAAGAAATACTTTCATGATTTTGGTATAGTCTCACCGTTTGTCATTCTTTGGACAATTTACACTTAATCTCTTAAATAAATGAAGTTTAATTTGTCATTCGTGATGTGTTAGCAGATCATGTGATATAATGATGGGTCATTCCATCTGTCTCAAACAAAAGGTTAGAAAAGTTATCAAAAAATACATAAGTCCATCTATAGTGAGATTAATCATATATGGTTCCTAAAATGGACTTATACTTCATATATCATAGTGCTTAATATAATAAAACTAGTTTCTACTAAACAGGGACTTCATGTAGGCCAGTGGTAGGCGACAAAGGCCAGTCGCACTTCGGTTGTGGGTTCGATTCCCACAGCCTTGTCTGACGCGATGGGCTGTCGCCCGTCCTACAGGTTGCCCTTTTTCTAAAGATATATTACTATAACATCCCATAAACAATATTAAAAAAGTTTTATCCTTAAACAATACTAACTTATGTCCAACATAATCCATTCCAATCTTTAGGCTTATCTAAAATACTTCGGTCCAAGCTCATAGTATAAAGAAAATGATCACGTGAATGCCATCATTTTCCCCCATATATCATAAGATATATCTTGTTGGTCAAATTAAAAACATTTGAATACCTTAATCATGTATTCTCTTGACGAATGAATATCCATTGAACCTTAGTGAAAACATGAATGCCGTTAAAAGTTAACACTTTCCACATACCAAAATCCTCAAAATTCTATATCCTCAAACCATGATATCACTTAGTCCTTATATCAATCATGATCTCATGAATACTATAAAACATATTAGATTCTCTTTATCCCTTCATTATGTGCATATCATCTGCTTTCCAAAAATATTTCAATCACTTTTCATGGTTACCGATGCCATAAAATTATTGAAAACCACAATAGACCAAAACATAAATATTCCAATATTCCACGATACTATATACAACATTATTCTGGAATCCCATTACATAAACACTTAATCATTCCACCACATCGTTTTCATATTCAACATCGCCAATGGTGATCACATGTGACATCCCTTTGTCCTTTTCCTTAAGTGGTTGCTCATGCCGATCATCAATAACCCTTGGATTAGGTCATTTATTAGCATAATGCCCCATTTCCTTGCACTTGAAGCATTGAAGTGTAGTAGGTTCATTCTCTGTATCGCTTCCTTTTTTTGCATCATTAGGCATCTTCTTCGCATCATTGTGGCATTCAAATGCCCGATGACATTCCTTTCCACATTTGAAACATTTACTTGTACCTTTAAGACAATCTCCACCATGCTTCTTTCCACACTTTGAGCATAAGGAAACATTCATCTTATTTTCACCATTATTCTGAGATTTATCCTTGAACTCCATCTTTCGTTTCTTGTCAAAAATATGAGATGGATAAGTAACACAAACTTCCATTTCTACCTTGATATCACAACACACAATTTCTTCATAGCTACTGAGGTCTCTTATAGCTAATGCCCTTCGAAGATTTGGTTTTAAGCCACTGAAGAATCGATCAACTTTACTTTCAGGTTGGATGACAAATCCAGATGCATACCTTGAAAGCCTTGTAAAATTCGCTTCGTATATACCAACAAATTCATCATCCATTTTCTTTAGTTCAAGAAACTCCTTCTCCATCTTTGTTCGAAGAATACGAGGGAAGTGCTTATTGAAAAATAAGTTCTTGAACTCGTCCCATTCCATGGACTCAATTTCATCTCTTTGCCTCGTATTCTTGATAAGATTCCACCATTGATCAGCTTCACCTTCCGAACGATATACTGCTAAGATGACTTTATCATGTTCAGAACATTGAAGAACTGAAAATATCTTTTCAATGGTACTGATCCATTGTTCAGCAACAAGTGGATCAGACGACCCACTGAAAGAAGGTGGACGTTGCCTCATGAAGGACTCAATAGAATGTTGTTCCCTTCTCTGCTCATTTGGAAGTCCAGAATGATTCATAGCTTGTGTAAGTATAACAATAATATTTTTCACTCCATCTCCCATAACATTTTTTTGTTCAGGAGGACAATCATTGCATTGTCCATTACATTGATCAACACGGTTCCCTCAGGTTCCAGCCATCGTCTAAAACCCAAAAAGAATAGTGTGAGAGGAAAAAAATCATGTTAGGAAAAACAACATAATAAAGGGGGATTACCTTCAATATCTAACATCTTAGGTTTAATTCTATGATCGTTAGCGTAATTCTATTATTATAACCTATACGTATACTTAACCTTAGGGACATCCCTAGACATACCTTAGAAATATCTCTAGGGATCTCACTAATGTTCTCGCATCCTAGTTTCCAAAGGTTAACTAAACATTTCCTCTGATACCAACTGTAGAGACCCGAAGCTTGACGTACATGGACATTACATTACTTTTTCGGAATACTTATTACATAACAAAAACACACACATAAGGATCGTAATAGTTTAGTGTCTTTGGAAACTCGGAATATAATCTTCTAATCGTGGTGAAAGATCTTGAACATCTCCCATAAAGATCTTCCTTTTTTTACCTAAAACCTTTCTTTATATCCTGGTGAAAAGAAAACATAAAAGGGTGAGATCAAATTCTCAGTAAGGGTAAACAAAAAAATATCAATCACATCATATTCATAAGAACATAACATTTTGGAAATCTTAACCTGCAAAAGAGAGCATAATTTCATAACATGGGATAAATCATAGTAGTGAAATGAAATCCCAATAATCAAAACTTAAAACATAAAACTTTGTGGCATACACACATAATCATAGAGAATCATATCTTATTAGTCAAGACTCATTTCCAAGACTATCTTAGTGGACAAAGTCCATTTCTGAACTGAGTCACCCTTGTTTGAGTCCTGTTTCACTGAACCGGTATAACCTACCGTTCCAGCCATGTCTATCTCATGAGATATAAAATCATTACCCAATGAATTGGAGGGAGATATAGGTCCCACCCATCTCATAATGAAACCATTCTTACTTGTGCCACAACATAAACTTAAAACATTCATCATAACCCAAAGAATAAAATGGGTATCATAAACATCATATCATCATCACATAATCCATATAAAATAAATGGATATGTCATCATAAGAAAATTGAATGCATGTAAGTCATAGAGACATTATACTTGAAACATACTCATTTGAAAGAATTTCATCTTAGAAAAAAATTGTTTTGATAAAACACTTGAAATGAATTCTTGAGGAAAATATCCTTTCTTCTTCAAAATCAATTTCTTTTCACAAAACATCATGCAATTTTAAAAGAAAAGGATTTTGTTGAAAATAGTCATGAAATCTTTTGTAGGAAGCTTCATGAAAATAATGGTTTATAAAACCGTAAAAAATCCTTTCATGCCGTATACGTTAAAAAACATTCTTCTCATACTTTTGTCGGAAAAGTCAAAAAGTACCTCGTATGGAAAACGACAAAAGATTCCTCCCATATCTTTTAATAAAAACTCACCGAAGGGTAAAATTGGATATAAACTATTTTATAAGGATATATTGAGGAAACATGGATGTGGATGATAAAATACACCCCAATAAATGCCAAAGTATAAACAATCTCGGATAAAAATGAGATTGTGATATTTCCCTTACCTTAGTTCCGATTTGCGTCATAAGTGTCCAAAACACCTCTATAATGATTTAAATAATGTTATTGACTTATTCCATAATCATAATTATTGTTATGATATCATATATGGTCATATTCGTAGCTTATTATTAGTAATATTTCATTACTACTTGTTATTCGGGTGTTTATTACTTTTTTGTTCTTATGCGTGTTTGTTGAATAAATTCTTATTATTCTCTTTAGGTTATAGATACCTCATTTACAGAATGGTATTATTGTAATATATATCATATTAATTCATTCAATTCATTTATATAATCATTATGCAATAAAGATCATGTAGAACGAATCGCATCACATCGTGGAGACGGTATTCCGTACGTACGCACGAGCGATGATATCGTTCCCATGATCGTGGAATTGTATTGGAGTGTATGTATACTATTTCAGAATCAATATAACTTTTTAATAGTCAAATAGAGTCATTATTTACACCATTATACCCATCCAAGTAAGGTGGTGGTGGAAAATAGATTACACCACGGCGTGGAGACGGTATTCCGTACGTACGCACGCGCGGTGATTTCTTTTTCCATAGGATGGATAGACGGTGAAATAGGGTTGTTTCATACTTATAATAACATATCAGTATATTATTGATACTGATGTTATTACTTCATAATGAAACAACTAAAGAAAAAGAAGTGGAAGAAGAAATAAAGATGAAAGAATCGGTAACGGAAATTACGTCTTCTTTGAAGCGCCTCTTTGAGACCTCCTCTTAGGGCACTAAAATTGGTCTTTGAGGAAGAAAAGAAGATATAGTATGTTTCTAGGGAAGTGTATAAGAGAATTTGGCAAGGGTTGGCTGAGCTTGAAGGCTCAAAGTGATGTGAGGAAGAGAGGGAGGGGGTTCCCTTTTATAAGGGAGGAGAGGGGCACCTTTGCAATAACAAACAATATTATTTTATTATAAAGCCAAATTCGGTTTTAAAAAGATACAAATTGATTTATTTAGAATATAAGGTGGGGATGGGTCGAAATAATCTCATCAAATTGAATTTAGACAAGTTTAGGTTCCTATTTTAATCTTATCATTTATATTTACCTTTAAGTTAGATAATTTTACTTTTACCGTGTCTTCTGATTTTCTTACACTATAAGGTTAATAAACATACTATATCGAGCCAAAAGAACCCCAAGTTGTTTAATATTAATATATATAACCTTATCTAAGTAATTTGGAAGAACCTTAGATTTTTTGGAATAAAATAACAATTAATAATATAATATTTGTTTTAAAAACTATTTTATGTCAATTTTGACACTATTTAGTAATTGATTTTTGTGAACCTTATAACAGATTGATTAGTTAGAAAAAAGTTAATTAAATCAATAATAACATGTCATATTAACATATAAAATTAGTTAAGTTCATAAAAAGTCTTAAATTACATTTATTTGGGTATTTATAACATAAATTATGTCAATATTTCATTAATAAGATAATTACTACATCATATTTGTGTCATAATAAATGATAATTAGTTAATCCCTAAAAATTATAAATAAATTCCTATGATGTATATAATTTTATTAGATTTCTTGAGACTATTCATTTTCGAAGTTTTATGAAGTTTATCACTAAATTAAAATTATTATACTTATAAGATTTATGAAAGTGACATGTTGTCACATTATTTGGTTTTAATAATATTTAACTTATATTCATGGGAAAAAGTCCATTAAATGAATCTAATCCGACCCTTAGGTGATAGGGGTCGACTTTTAGTCATCCCATAGGATTTTTCCAAGTGTTAGTGTAATTTTATAATATTATATTTACCCTTAATTACCCGATTTACCTTTAACTATGGTAAATAAACTTCACCGGAGTTATTATTCATAATTCCCAAAAATAAAAAGTAGCCTATTAACATAATTTGGACCAAATTATTAAAAATATGGAATTCATTTTTTTAAATTCAATACACAGAAGTTTCAGAAATTAAATTAATATTAATCCCGTTGTCGAAAGAAAACGAGTTTTTCTTTAAAACATTGCAAACGATTGAATTTATTTATCCTACGAATTCAAGGTAGAATAAATGATAATGACATACATTATATTAAATGGTAAAAATATATTTTATTTATACATTAAAGACCATTTAATATTATTATTTAGCCATATAAATTATTGCGATAAAAAAAATTGTTTTTAATTAAAATATAGCGTGTTTTTACTATTCATCAAAATATAAAAGTTACCAAAATAATATGAAAAATTTATCCAAAGTAAATTTTTATTTCATGATTCCAAAGATGAATTTTATTTTTTCAAATTGAACTTATAAACAAGTCAAAAACTAGATTTAAAGTGGGTTCGCCATCAAAAGGGGGCAAAACTGCATTTTTTTTGAAAAATACTTATTTTACCTGAAAAATTTATTTTGTTCTTATACCATGTTCTAGAAAATGTGTAAGACGAATAATAATGTTATAAGATTAAAAATTTAGTTAATACTATTCATAACGGCTAGTTCATAATAATAGTATAATAATATATCATTGTTTAGTAAAACCTGGTATTGCGTACAACACACGCTCTCGAGGAAGGTCACGATTGCGTGAAATGCAAGCCAAGTCAGGGTTGCGTGCTGTGCAAGAATCCTTCGTTGTTTCGTATAACATAATAAAACCATATTTCATTTATACATTGAATAAATAAATATATATATATATATATATACTCAATGTTGCGTAGAATAACTATTATCAAAATTGTGTGTAACACGATCCAAGAATAGTGTTGCGTATACTGAAAGCTAATACGGTGTTGTGTATTGCTTAAGGTAATCTTGGTGTAGCACAAGACATTAATGAAATTAAAAGAATATTTTTCATAAAATCTAGGGGTGTTACACATATGCATCGATAAACTTCGAGATGAGTTGCCAACTCCACCCATACCAGTGGAGTGCACCACTGGCTTCCGCAATCTCTCTCCCATTAACCAAAGAATTGAAGACTCCCGACAGTGGACCAATATGAAGTCCTGAATAACCTCACAGGCTCCTGCAAAGAAAACAGTTAGAGCCGAAGCATCCTATGTCACGCTAAAGACAGCCCCTGTGCCTGCTCCACTGCCTAGGCCTCCACCAAATCGTCAAGGCCCCCCTATATATCAGCATCCGACTCCACCCAAGCGGTACGATCAGAGAGCATCAAAGCGGAACCAGTTAGAGGAATGGAGACATGAAGTATACTTGTTCTGAGAGTACCAAGTTCACGACTATTTCATCACCACCATGAATTTCATCTTTCTCCGACTCCTAGAGCCATGGAAGCCCGAAGAAGTCGGCTGCGATGACAGTCCAGATTACAGCCCCTACCATCGAATGTTAGGGAACAATATCTAGGAATGATTCGTCTTCAATGAACTCCTGAAAATGATGGTAGACTCCGGGCAGGTCGAGCTGGGACCACCCCCATCACATGTGACGTATATTTATACCACAGAATCCAAAAAATGGGAGGGATTGCAGGAAATCACTAGAAAGAAGTGGAAGAAATTTGATAGTTGGATGATTCGGAAGACTATCAACTGAGCTCAGGGCATACTCCGAGCTCAATTACAGCAACCAGTGTTGCCTCCAATAGACCTTAATGCTGCGCAACTGACAATATCGGCCTCACAACCCTCCATGAGCCGGTCATCCATGCGTAATCAAAAAGGGAGAAGACAAGAGCAAGAGGAACAGTCCGTAACGAGGCCAAAGATAGCCCCGGCACTTTCAGATTTTATGCCCCCAAAAATGGTGCCACGGGCACCGACCCACCAAACAGCATCCTTAGGGACAACCGACCAGGTTGACCTGTCACAGGATAAGGAACTAATCATAGGTTCCATCAACGTCATAAATCTAATAGAATATTTCCGTGAAGAAGGGTATGGTTGCGAACCCGAGTTCCCTATGTAAGGGGCCAGGAGGAGAAATCACAGAAGCAGGGGATACCAGGGGAGACGCAGTCACGGCTGGAACTAACCCAATGGTTTTACCCTGGCCCAAACCATTAATATAATGGAAACCCAAGGGAGTTCCCTTCAATGGAATAAAAGGGAGAAATAATATCCCTCCACCTCTATAAGTGGCCACTCTGGCTCTGTCATTCTGCAGTACTCGTCGGTGGAGGAACAAGTGTCTAGCCGCTTAGTGCGCACAAACAGACCAGCCAGGCCGAGTCGCCAGAACATGGGAACACCGTCGACCTCCAACCCTATGGCCATTCCTTCCTCGTCACGTGCTCTAGCTCCCAAGATGCCTGATAAAACTCCCCTACCAGTATAGAAGCATCGACCGTTGGAGAAGAAGTATGATATTCTTAAGTAGCTAGTGTTAGTACCAGCCAAACTGTCAATCCCAGATTCCATGAGTTTATCAGCAGATCTCAGGGAGGCGCTTATTGAAGCCTTGATTAACCCCTAGGAGTTTCAAGCTGAGGTAGCTACCATCGAGATTTATCGGACGAAGACTGGCCCGACTCAATGAAATGCGGTGATTTCCATCACTGATCATGATGAAGATACTATCATGAAAGGGAATATCTAACCACTATATGTGTACGAAACACTAAATGATGTTGAGATCTGCAAATACTTTATTGAAAATGGATCTGGAGTTAACCTCCTTCCCCTACAAACACTTTGCATGTTGGGCTATAGTGAGGATGACCTAATACCCACTACCACAACTTTATTGAGTTATGAAAAGAGTGAACATAAACCAATGGGACAAATCATGCTAAAACCCCATTTTGGTGACCTTGTGGCCTAAACGGAATTCCTAGTGGTCTGGTAGAACACAAAATTCAATGACCTTCTTGGAATTTCGTGGATCAATAAGCACATGGAATTTCCTTCATCCTACCACCAGTGTATCGAGTATTGTGTCAATGGACAATGTGGGACATTGCATGCTAACAAGGCCCCTTTCGAGCTCTGTGAGTCACACTACATTGATGCTGGGTTTTTTATGAAAAAGAAAAAGAAGCCTTCGCCCAAAGGTATTGACTGGATCCCCACTCCAATTGGTCTTGAAATGGTTCTGAATGACCCCCTGAAGTAGCTCGGTAGAGACAATGTGCTGCGCATAAACCATGTTGAGAGAAGGGGTTCAAGCCCGGACACACACTCAGCTATCCTCATGACATTAGCTATAACGGCCGAGCGTGAAAATGTGGAAATGACCGCTGACCCTCAATTTGGGTGTGTATACTTGAGTGAGGATGCCCACAATTCCTCGCCTCCAGAATCCCAAGATCCCGTGCCGAGAACTCTCCCCCCATCGGATCACGATGATGAGAGTGTGGTGGAGGAGGAGGAGAAAGATCTCAGGGATGCACCACCCACATTTAAGGAAGGTATCTCCACCACCGAGGACAAGCTCAGGGAAATAAACCTGGGTACTGAGGAAGACCTGAGGCCCACCCTCATTAGTACTTCCATGTCTCCTAAATATCACGAGGTATATACCTCTTTCCTGAGGAAGCACTGAGATTTTTTTCGTATAATTACACGGAAATGCTGGGACTCGATCCCGAAGTGGCGCCGCACCACTTAGGTCTACCGAAAAACCACCGAGGCTATAAAAAAGCCGCCCGAAGAATGCACCCCTAATATGCTGCCAAAATAGTGGCTGATGTCGATAATATTATTAAAGAGGGATTCATTCGGGAGGTCCAATACCCCATCTGGTTGGCCAACATTGTCCCCATCAAGAAAAAGAAGGGAAAAATCCACGTCAGCATCGATTTCAGAGATCTCAATCGTCACATCCCAAAAGATGATTTCCTGGTCCCGATTACCGAGTTATTAATCGACGCAACGGCCAGGTATGAGGCCTTCTCCTTCATGGACGATTATTCTAGGTATAATCGATTCCGGATAGCCCATGAAGACAAAGAATCCACTTCCTTTAGAGCCCCTCAAGAAATATTCTATTACAGGGTCATGCCCTTTGGTCTCAAGAACGCTGGAGCCACATATCAACACACCATGCATCATATTTTTAAAACATTCTTAGAAAAATTTATCGAATGCTACGTGGATGAATTGGTGGTAAAATCAAGACAGTTCTCAGATCACCTGTTAGACCTTGAAACTGTCTTCAACAACCTTTGACAACAATGCCTGAAGCTGAATCCCTTGAAATGCACCTTCGGGGTTACCTAAGGGAAATTCCTTGGCTTTTTCGTACGCCATCATGGCATCGTTCTCGACCCTGAAAAGACAAAGGATATCCTTGGACGACCACCTCCCCGCAATCTCACTGAGTTGAGAGGATTCCAAGGACACTTGGCCTACATTAGGCGGTTCATAGCCAACCTGGTGGGCAGATGTCTACCCTTTACCAGTTTAATGAAAAAGGGGGTTATGTACCAATGGATAGATGATTGCCAAGAGGCGTTCCACAGCCTAAAGAGGTACCTCTTTATTCCACTAGTGCTCATTCCCACGGTTGAAGGAAAGCCTCTCATCCTATATGAAACAGCCCTAGAGCAGTCACTGGGATCCTTCCTCGCACAAAAAATGACTCCGGTAGTGAAAAAAGTCTCTATTACCTCAACCGAATCATGATCAATGCTGAAACTCGATACTAAAACATTGAGAAGAGTTTTTTGGCCTTGGTAGTTGCAGTTCAAAAATTGCGACATTATCTGCAGCATCATGAAGTCTATTTAGTACCGTGTAGTAACCCGATCAAGTATATCCTCAGCCACCTAATGCTGTCCGGGCGCCTATCCCAATGGGCAGTCATCCTGCAATAGTTTGACATCCGGTTTGTGCCTCAGAAAGCCATAAAAGGCCAGGAATTAGATGATTTTCTAGCAGAGCACCCCTCTGCAGGGACCACCGTACTGGACATAAAGTTACCTGATGAAGACATATTCTCGGTTCAAGAGGAGCTCCCAACATGGGAAATGTACTTCGACGGCGCATCTGAAGCCCGATAGGGAAAAGGATGGAGGATCCCAAATTTAATAAGGTGGGTTTGGGGATAATACTCATGTCCCCCAAAAAGGCAGTATTTCCATATTCCTTCCTCCTGTCAGAAGGATGTACGAACAATGAGGTAGAGTATCAAGCCCTCATTGCAGGCCTAGAGCTCGCAATCCAGGCATAAGTACAACACCTTAAGGTAAAAGGTGACTCAGAACTGGTCATAAATCAAGTAAATGGTGACTATGCTATCAAAAAGGGGGAGTTGATTCCCCTATTTGATCATGTCCAAGGGTTAATGGCATAATTCTCCATAGAACCAACATTGACCTATATTCACCGGTCTTAGAAAGCCCAGGCCAATGCATTAGCTAATGTGGCCAAAGCCTTAGATGACCTAGACTGGGATGAAACAGTTATTAGTATTTCTCATCGTTGAATGGTTTTTCCATTTTTTCAGACTAGGATAGAAGAAATCAAAAAAGTCAGTTCTGTCCTAGAGCTATATGCTCCTACCACCGGCTGGATGACCCCCATTGAAAACTAACTTCAAAGGGGAGAACTCCCATCAGACAGGGCTGAACGAGAGAAAATACAGAGAAGGGAAATCAACTTTGTCTTATATGGTGGTACGTGTCAGCAAAAGGTCCTCTTCAAATGAGGCCTTGACGGAGTCCTCATAAGATGAACTGATGTAGAATAAACCAATGCCATCATGACTGAAGTGCATGAAAAATTATGTGGAGCACATCAGTCAGGGTCTAAGATTTCCCATCAGGATTGAAGGCTTGGGTATTATTGGCCCATCATGCATGAGATTACGCGCACTTTACCGCAAAATGCCACTCATGCCAAATTCATGCCAACTTCATACACCAACCCTCAGAGTTACATCATTAGGCCAAGTACTCCTGGCCATTTTCCATCTAGATAATGGATGTCGTGGGACCATATCCTCCCGCCACGACCAAACAACTTAAGTATATCCTCACAGAAACTAGGTTCTTTTCCAAATAGGCAGAAGCTGTACCCCACAAGGAAGTTGGGGAAAAAAACGTTTTCAGCTTTGTGAAAACCAATATCATCACCATATTTGGCATCCCTCATACCATATTGATGGATAACAGCACCAATTTCTGCTCTACTGAATTGGAAAAACTATACCAATAATATGGTATCAAGGATAACCACTCATCCCGCTAACATGCGGCACGAAACAGATAGTTAGAGGCTTTCAACCAGACCCTGTCCAACATTCTCTAAAAAATGGTGGACAATGAAAAGAAATGATGGTCAGATAAAATTATTCATGCATTGTCGGCTTATCGAACCACAATCCGCACCACTAATCAGGCTACTCCGTACTCATTAGTATATTGAACAGAAGAGATCCTGCCCATTGATCTCCAATTTCCCTTGCTCCGTGTTTCCATTTGTAATCAGTTATCTAATGATGAGCAATCGAAAAAACGTCTAGGTGAATTGGAACAACTAGATGAGAAGTGGTTTCACACTCTGCAACATCTGAAATTATATCAGAACCAAATTGCATGACCCATCAATAAAAATGTTCATCTTTGGTATTTCTTGGATGGAGAATTGGTGTTGGTCCTCCGGACCCCAATGATACCCAGAAAGAAGCCTCCAAATCTGAAGCCCAAGTGGGAGGGACCATATGTTATACACAAGGTCTAATCCAATGGAGCATAAGCCCTTATCTCCATGGACAAGCAGTACAGTACCACTCCTACAAATTCGATATTTCTGAAGAAGTATTTCGCATAATCAAAAGTAGTTTTCATCCAAGCTGCAGGACGTTAATCTACCAAGCTACAACGGTCCAAACTCTATTACCCTAAACGAAGAGTACTTGGTCCTCCCTGAATGACATTAAACTGCACGGATTTTCAGATAACTACTTACAGCTTGATTCCTAACCTTGCAGGATATGTGGTGATGCCAGGGTCCCCCATCCTGGCCCAACCATCCCCAAATAAAGTTAAAAATTCCATTTTCCCCCGTGTATGGACCAACCCTGCATGGGGTATATTCCTCGTCTTTACCGCATGATGTTAAACTATACAAATTTTCCGATAACTACGTATGGCTTGATTCCTGCCCTTACAGAGTACGTAGTGATTCTAGGGGCCCCCATCCTGGCCCAACCATCCCCAAATAAAGTTAAAAATTCCCTTTTCCCCTGTGTATGGACCAACACTACATGAGGTGTATTCCTTGTCCTTACCATACGATGTTAAACTGCATGGATGAAGATTAAAAATTCCCTTTTCCCCCATGTATGGACCAACCATGCATGGGTTGTATTCCTCGTCCTTACCGCACGACATTAAACTACATGGAAAAGAAGGATTAAAAAAATTCCCTCTCCTCCTGTGTACGGACCAACCCTGCACAAGGTGTAACCATTTCAGAGAACTATGTACAGCTTGATTCGTGCCCTTTCAGGATATGTAGTGACGCCATGATTCCCCATCCTGGCCCTGACATCCCCAAATGAAGCTAAGAATACCCTCCTTTTCCCCAGTGTAAGGACTAGAATTTCACAGGTTGTGTAAATCATCATTGTTGCACGATGTTAAACTTCACAGATAATAAAAATAAATATGTCCCCTTCCCCCCATGTAAGGACCAGACCTACACGTGGTGTACTCCAAAAAGAACTACGTGTGACTTGATTTCTGCCCTCGCAGGATACGTAGTGATCCCGATATCTTATCTCCTAGCCCAGAAATCTATAAAAGAAAACACAGGTATATGTACCTCTTGTCCTTACCACATGACTTAAACTGCACGAAATCCCCTTTTCACATCAGTTCACCTTCGTCCTCACCGCATGAAGTAAAACTGCACAGACTTCGTCCTTACCACATGACATTAAAATGCACAGACTTTATCATGACCCACCCAAGATATATGGTGAAATGAGATGGGAATACTCCTTGCGCATTTGGATGCATCCTATCCATACATCAGACTCCACGGCCCGAATAATTGCGGATCTTCATAACCATTCATGGACATAAAAGTGGGAAGTTATCGACCCATGGACACCTTTGAACGACTATGCATACCATGACCTCAGTGGCTCTGCATATTGATATACCCTGGCCCGTCTACCAAAGGCAAGATTTTATTAGGTGGTTCTCTCCCTATCTCTGTACGCTTACCGGCCTCAGGGCCCCCATATCATATATCCCAATCCGAAAATTTATAGAGTAGTGGTTTACAAGTTCATTCCCCCTCTCACATCCAAACGTTGCCAGGGTATCCCTACCTGGTCAGCCTATGTATCTACCCGTGGTTAGCATTACGATCTGCATCTACAAACATCAAGTCAGGGCTAGTCTAATTTTAATTGATGAGAAATTGTTGTGAAGATGTTTCTCATATTCTTGGACACCATTATCCCCATATGCCGAACTCTGTACTATGAGCAATCCCAGATTTTCATAATCATTCATGGACATCAGAATTGGAAAGTTATCGACCCATGGACACATTTTCATGATTATGCATACCATGACCTCAACGGCTCTGCATATTAATAGCCCCTGGCCCATCTACCAAAGGCAAGATTCCCTCTGGCGGTACTCTTCCTAGCCCAGTACGATTATCGGACTCAGAGCCCCATACCATACCTCCTGATCTGGGAAACCCCAGAGTTACAGTTTACAACCTCATTCCCTCACACTTGTACAAAGTATACCAGATCCTCCTAACTCAGTTGCCTTCTGAGAAATTGTAGCAATAGTCACCCAATGGTTCGAACTCTCCGACCGTTAAACTAAGAGCACTTTTTCCTTTCCGCACGACGTTAAACTGCATGGAGTAAAGGTATACCCCATGTGCAAGATAAATTGGCGCGGTGAACTCTTCAAGTTCTAATAGCAACCAGGGACGAACATCCACGAAATGTACAAATATCTCCATACCAAACGATAGAATTCGTGGTTCGGACAATGGAAAATCATCATAATCATTCATGGCCATCGGATGTGGAAAGTTATCAACCCAGGGAAACCTCTGTATGAATATGCATACCATGCCCTCCGTAGTTCTGCATATTGATATCCCCTGGCCCTTCCACCAAAGGCAAGATTTCCTTAGGCGATAATCTTCCTAGCCTCGTACGCTTACCGGCCTCAGAGCCCCCATATCATCTCTCCTGATCCAAGAAGCCCCGAAACCACAATTTACACCATCAACCCCTCCCCATGTCTTGGAAATACGGAGATGTTCAAGCCCAGTTACATTCTGATCAAGAGTGGCATTTTCAACTATGTCATTTACATATGATGATTAATACTGCACAGATCATGACTTTTCAGCTTGGCGTGAAGCTGTAAAGACCAAGCATTAAGCATCCAAAGAAATTCCTACAATTGCAATCATTTTCACAGAATTAAAAATTCCCCCTTTCCTCGCTGCACGATGTTAAACTGCACAACATATTCAAGAAAAGGATCCCCGTCCTCACCGCATGACGTAAAACTATAGTAGATTTAAAATGCCCCCATCCTCACCGCATGACATTAAATTTCACGGTCGAACCTGTCTTGGGTTCAGTCAAGAATGGAGGCTTTCCTCTGTCCCTCCGTGCACGGGCTAGACCTGCAGAAACCACCATCTCACACCAACGTGAGAAGGGATGACTTCACCCATTATCGGGAAATTTAGCCCAGATGTTTCTCCCGTATCCAGACACCCTCTCCTCATAAATCACACTCTGTACCCCGAAGGAGCCGAACCCATATAAGCCACCCCTGGTGGTCCCAAATCTCAACTTCTATGATGTTGATCAACTATCGAGATAATAAAATCATTGACCTAAGGACACCTTTGTATGACTATTCATACCATTCCCCTAGCAACTCTGCATATTGATAGCCCCTGGACCATCTAACAAAGGCAAGATTTCATTAGGCAATGATTCTATCCATATGACTCTTGGCCTCTGAGCCCCATATCCGTCCCTGGATTCAGAAACCTTCTGAGCAGTAGTTTACTAACCTCTTTCAAAAACCTAAATGAATATGGTGGAATGTCTCTGATGAGATTACTGAGAACCAGGAGAAGCCATTCCATTTTGAAGAATTTTCCAGCCGCATGACTTTAAACTACGTCAAGCTCCAACCGTCCTTCATGCTAACTAAATGTGTAGGAAAGTGGCCTCTTGACCACATTCCTAGTTAGTAAAGATGTTCCCAAACCCTTTCAGACGTCACACACCCTTTACAAACCACCCCTAGCTATTTTCATAATTTTCCAATCCACCCATGGTGGTTTCCATAAGCCAGACTTCCATGAAGTCCTCAGGCCATCAGAAATGGACAGTCATTAACTAAAGGACACCTTTGCACGACTCTGCATATCATTCCCTCAGTGGCCCTGCATATTGATCACCCCTGGCCCATCTACCAAAGGCAAGTCTACCTTATGTAATTCTTTCCTACTTCTTTATACCGATATGTCTCCAATTCCTTGAGATATGCCCTGCATGTTGTTCATATCTAAACATGTTTCCCCCCATGTGCATCTGAAAGGTATTGAGGCATCTTTTCATCAACCAAACATCATCGGGTCCATCTCCCCAACATATCTGGTCAAAGATGTTTGACCTAAAACATCAGTAATGATAGTCTTGTCAGTGGGACTTTAAACCGCTCACAAAAAGAGGCGCAAAGCCCGTTAGACCGAAAACCCAAAAAGGGTGACCTAAGCCAAATTCGAGCCATACCCACTTGGTTCACAGCAAATGGGCCTATGAAAGATTAGGGTATTAATAGAAAAGAAAAAAAGTTTGTTGGGGTTTTCTATAAAAACCCCCACAATAGTCAAACTATGCTCGCTGGATCCTAGGTTCTACCAAAAATTACAGCCAATTTCTATTTTTATCAATTTCTTGAATTATGATTAATTCAAATTCAGTGAGTTGTTATTTATTTAACAGTTTTTCCAGTAAATATAAAATTTTACATCAAGGGGAGATCGACAACAGATTGTATTCCATTTGAAAAAAAAATTGGTAGGACGTCTACAAGATGAAGTCTCTCCTTTACCGCAATAAAAAAGGTAAATCAGAATACAAAAATAGCTTTGACGATCAAAAAGGTTCCTAGCTCGCTCTCTCTATCCGATTGGAAACTATGCGGCGAAGGTTATTGTAAGTTTTCTCTAGTGCAACCTTCCCCCTAGCCTCAACTTCGGCCACTGAATGAGTATACCTCACCATCATTTGGAGAGCATTGATCCCTTTTCGGGTAGCTTTAAGGTTACCAGTTAGAAATGAAAACTGATCCCTCAGCCTCACTACTCGAGCTTCACATTTGTGCAACTTGCTAGATAGGGTGGTTTCATGATCTTCAGAACTCACCTCTATTTATATTAACTGATATAGATTCATCATAGCTTCCTCAAGGGCTCGGGTCCCACAATGAGAGGTGACAAGGTGAGAAAGTTTGTGTTCACTAGCGGCAGCCTCCCCATGGGCAATGACGACCTGACAGGCGAGAAAATGAAGTTTTCAATAGTCGAACCCACATGAACCCAGGCCTAGGAAGAGTTGCAGAAGGGATTCAGTTTTAGTTTCTATTTTAGTCATAGGTGTTTTGATAACAATCTCACAGATCTGGGGCCAGTCCCATGTTCGCATTGCTCGGTGGTCTTCCATGACACGAGGGTCTTTTGTTTCATCGCTAGATAGCACATGAATGAAGTCTGGCATTGAGGCCAACGTAGACTTGTGCACACTAGAAGGTTGTTCTGGGACTAGAGGGTCAGAAGCCTCTCTCCCTGGTTCGAGCTAGGGAGTTGGGCTGGTAATACCAGTGTCAGTTGGTGGAGCTTCAAGGATTACATTATTGGGACCTGAAGTTACTGAGTCGTCCTCATTTACATCCAGAAGGATTGGATCTATCTGAACCTCGGCCGCAGGAGGGTTGAAAGAGGAAGATTCCCTAAGCCCCTTCGACTTGAGAGCCATCAGTCAATCCTCCCCCAAAGCCAACGAGGAAGGTGCGGTAGGTACAACAGCCACAGTAACCCACAATTTGGGAAGTTTCTGGATAGCCTTCCCCAAAATTCCATCTGGATAATGATTTATCCACATTATCACATATTCTGAAGACAGGCTGTCAACTGCTCCTATTCTATGCAGGGGAATTCTTGTGCGAGATCCCTCCCGCATCAACATCAACCACCATTAAAGGAGAGTGGATGGATGTAGTCCTCAGGCCCGAGGATGGGGAAGGGAAACCTGGGGTTTCATGCATCCAAACTGTCGATAAAAATTATGTGGGGTGTACAACTCACATAGAGAAACCCCATCATTATACGCGGAAAAAACCCATTCTGCAGTGAAATCTTGAAAGAAAACTCTTCTAAGCTCTCCATGAAATCTTCAACCACGATGCCAGAAGGAGTGGGGTAGAGAGTAAAAGTGAACTGGGAGAAGTCACTCAAAATCTTGACAACTTCTTCAGAGCTGAGGTTCTTCAGACGGACTCCAGCTATATCATATATTGTAGGCCAAAAGGTAGGAATTGGGATGACTGTGTTATGATGATACTCATAATAGTGGAAATGATCCACAACCCATCCATAAAAGAATTGAAATGGACCAGTTAGACGATAGGGAGACCCTCCCTCCTGCATGTGGGTCAGTAATTCATAATGAGAGCCAATGTGGCCACGACCAGATTCACTGGGTGGCCTCTCGCCAGCTCAGCTGCTATCATCAGGGTGAAAGCTCTGACACCTAGGTTAATATTGCGGGATGGGAATAGCCACCCGATGAAATAGATTAGGATCTCCATTATTCATAATAATTATAGCACAAAAAGGATATACATGAGTAACTATAAATGGACCTTCCCATATGGAACGAAGATTACCTAGCCTCATCTTGAGTCTTGAGTTGAATAACAATGCTTTGTCTCTATGATAGATGTATTTTAGTTAGATCATCTTGTTACGGTACACTCTTGTAATTTCTTTGTAAATACTGGAATTTTCAAATTCATCCATTTTAATTTCCTTGAGCTCTTGAAGCATCAATATTATTTCTATCCTAGCACTTTCAAGGTCCAAATTAATTTTCATCATAGCCCAATAAACCTTATGCTCCCATTCAAAAGGTAGGTGGAAGATTTTCCCATAAATCAGCCTGTATGGACTCATTCCAATCGGGGGTTTATAGGACTCACTATAATACCATAGGGTATCTTCCATCCTTTGGCTCCAATCCATCCTATTTGGATTAACAACCTTCTCCCAAATTCTTTTTTTCCCTGTTGGAAACATTAGCTTTCCCATTAGTCTGGGGATGATAGCGAGTTATATTTTTATGACGCACCCCATACTTCTTCATAAAAGTCTCCATTAACCAATTGATTATATGATTCCCATGATCATAGATGATGGATCTAGACACTCCAAACCTACAAAATATTTTATCACTGACAAAATAACAAATAACTTTATCATCATTCGTAATGATGGATTTTTCTTCCACCCATTTGGAAACATAATCATCTGCAATCAAGATATAATAATTTCCAAATGACATAGGGAATGTTTCTATAAAATATATCCCACAAACATAATAAAGGTTACAAAAATTCACTGTCTTTTGAAGAATTTCTTGTCTCTTTGAAATATTTCATGAAAATTGGCATTTTTCACACATTTTTCAAAATTCACGAGCATCTTTAAAAATTGCGGATCAATAAATTCTAGATTCTGAAACGTTCATTGATATAATTTGAGGTCTAATGTGGCCTCCACAAGGTAATGTTTGACAAAACTCAAAGACAAATTTAGCAACACTTTCAAGTAAACATCTTCTTATTACATGATCATTGCATGTATTCCAAATGAACTGATCATCCAAAATGTAATACCTAGATTCAGATTTTAGTTTTTGATTTTTGTGTGAATTTAAATGAGATGGTACTTGAGATATTACTAGATAATTGACTATATCAACATAACAAGGCACTTCCTCTTCAACCATTTATAAGTGCCCTCTTGGAATTTGTTCATTTAGAGGATCTTTTTTGGAATATAAAATTCTGAAGTTTTTGGAAGTCTACCAAGGTGATCAATAGCTTGGTTCTCAAATCCCTTCTTGTACTTGATTTCAATATTGAACTACTACAACAGTATCATCCTTCTCATTATCCTTGGGTTAGCATTATCATTTTCATCATGTACCTCAGAGATGCATGATTAGAAGACACAATGTTTTTATTTCCAATAAGATATGATCAAATCCATTATAAAGAAAAAACAATTGGTAATAAATATTTTATCATGGATGTTTAATTGAATTTTCCCACAACTAAGCTTCTTAAGTAATATTAAATGATTTTTTTCTTCCCTCAATTCACTGAGAAAGGACTGCTCCAAATTCTTGGTCGGAATGATCACAAATTAGCAAAAATGATTTTTCCCAATTTAGAGGTTGCATCACAAGTGGTGATATCAATCTCTTATTCTACTCATAAATAGATTACATACATGAACCATTGAAATAAAAATCAGCATCTTTCAAAAGTAACCTAGATAGAGGGAGATAAATCTTAAGGAAATCTATGATAAAACTTATTTAGAATCCCACATTTCCTAAAAATGATCTAATATGATTTACACTAATAGGTTAAGGAAACAAATTTATCACTTCAATTTTTTATTTATCATATTCATTTCCATTTTGGGAAATGACATGGCCAAGTAAAATTCATCTTTCAACCAGGAAATGACACTTTTCAAAATTCAAAACAATATTTCATTCAACATATGATTTCAAAAAAAAAATCCATATTTTTCAAACAGTGATCAATAGAATCTCCAAAAACTGTGAAATCATCTATGAAACCTTCCCTGAAAATTTCAGTGGGATCAGAAAATATACTTACCATGCACCTCTAAAATTTACTTAGAGAATTACATAAACCAAATGGTATCCTTTTATTTGAAGAAGTACAAAAGGTACATGTAAATTTCATCTTCTCGTGATCCTCGAGAGCAATGGGTACCTGGAAGTAACCTAAAAAACCATCCCAAAAGAAATAATGAGTTATCCCTACCAATATCTCTAACATATGGTCATTAAAGGGGATGGGGAAATGATCTTTCTAAGTGACCTGGTTCAATTTTCTAAAATCAATGCGCACTCTTAGTTATTTCAAAATATCATAGGGATTAACTCATTATTTCTATTCCTCATAGTGGTCATACCATTTTTTTACGAATGACATGAATGTGGATAACATACTGTGAATCTAAAATGGTATAGATGATCCCATATTCCAAGATATTATCGATCCCCTTCATCAAAACTTCTATAAATGTGGTATTCTTATTCATTTGGGTTTGTCTAAAAGGATTGGAATCTCCCTCAAGAAAAATTCTATTGTGAGCATATTTTTGGGTTTATTCCTGGGATATCACCTAAGATGTACCCTATTTTCTAGACATTCTCTTTCAAAATCTCAATCAATTATTATTCATGGGTTTTAGATAGATTATTTTTAATTTTCACTCATTATTTCTCTCCTTCCATATGGTGTACATATTTTAAATCATTGGGGAGTGGTTTTATTCCAGTTTTTGTGGCTGCTCAATGGATGAAATTAAACTGACATTTACCACTTACAATGGTTTGACCTCCTGCACACTAGAAACCATATCATATTACTCATCAGTCAACAAATCATCAAAAAAATTATATTTTACCTCTTTTTCCCACATAAAATCAGAATATCCAATGTTTTTGGAATTCACAGGTTCATTAATGGAAACATTATCTCCCAAGTCTAAAAATTAATGGAAAATACCTTATTTTTCAATGGGTTTAGAACCTACATCAGGAGAGAGTGAAAAGGGAGAGTGACCATCTGCTGGGTGCCTCATGGATTTAAAAATGATGAAGTGGATAGTACTATCACTAAATTCCACGGTGAGTGTACTTTCATGGATATTGATGATGGTTTTGGATGTATTCAAGAACGGTCTTCTCAAAATGATGGGTCGGTGTGATGGGATCCTATGTTCTTCTATATTTGTCAAATAGAAGTCAGTTCGGAATAAGAGATCTTTTATATTCACCAGGACATCCTCTAGAACTCTAGTTTGAAAAATCGTGGATCTATTTGCATGTTGGACCATCACTCTTGTGGGATTCATGAATCCTATCCACAAAGAAGAATATAGTGAGTAGGGAAATACATTAATTGATGAACCTAGATCACAAAAATCATGAGATAAGTATAATGAACCAATGTTACATGCAATGGAAAATTACCATAGATCATGAAAATTGGTTGGCATCTACTGTGTGATAAGGGATGAGACACTTATCTCCATTATGATTCTTTCATTCCCATGAATAATTCTCTTTTTGGTGAAAATATATTTCAAAATTTTTTTTATACATTGGAATTTTTTTGATATCTTCATGTAGGGTGGATATCAATTTCACTTTAGGAAAAGTTTCTAGAATTTATTTTTGATGTGTTTTTCATGCAATTTTTTGATTCAATAATCCTTGATAGAAATGGTGGTGGTAAGTATTTCTTCTCCCATTGTTTCATTTTCAATATATTTTCTTGTATCTTATTCTTTAGTCTATTATTCTTCTTTTTATCCTCCTTTTATTATTCTTGGTGGATTTTCACAAGATTATCCGAATTTTCAACGTCATTCTCTCTCAAAATAGGTGGTATTGTTTCAGGTTCAAGGTTTGTTAGAGGTGGGAGTTATTTTCCACTTCTTGTTATTATTTCAATAACATTATCTTTATGATTAGGCACTATTTGGGATGGAATCTTCCCTGGATTCTTGGTAAGAATTTCCAAATTAGTTTTTAACTGGTTGGGTAATTCATTCACATTTTCTTTAATCCCGTCAACATCTGACTATAGTTGTTGTTATCAATTGATGGTTTTGCACTGATGGATGGTTTCTCATATCTCTTTATTTGGAAAGGTGGTGTTTGAAAGGGTTTTTTTTGCTAAAAGGGTTGTTTTTAGGATTGTAGGAATAGTCGTGTTCTATTATTGCTGTTGAAAAAGAGGTCTATCCCGTGTCTATTGGAATCCATACCCTATTTGGGTTTGGGGAAGTCATGGTGGATTTGGATGGAATTTCCTTTGTTTATTAGTATCATCACAAAATTCATATCCCTATACTTATAGACATTTTTCGTTATAATGAAAATTAGAAGAGCATAAACCACATAATAGATTCATTTTTTTAGTTCCTTCACATGGTTCACAGCTATCTATCACACTAACCTAGAGAGTTCACCCATTTTGCATCAAATTAATTCTGTTGAATCATATTTTCTCACCTCATGGATTCCCCTTTATCTTGACCCAGTTGTTCTAAATTGTTGTGTTTTTTGTGAAATCTTCTCAATTAGTTCTCTTATATATGAAGGTGACTTATAGATCAAAGATCCCCCAGATGAGGCATCTAAAAGACTTCGATCATTATCCATAAGTCCTTAGTATATGAAGACAAGGAATTGGTTATCCTACATGTCTTGATGTGGGTAGCTAGAACATATCTTCTTGGAATTCTCCTAGTACACGTAGAGGGTTTATCTAGTTGACTATCCAATAATGTAAATCACCTTCTTAATAGTCGTGATCCTAGATGTTGGAATGAATCATTGCATGAAATATCTATTTTGGTCTTCACAATCACTGATCCCCATGATCATAGATTTTAAAACCATTTTTTATCTACTCCTTCGAGTGAGATGGGGAATTCCATCCATTAAAATTGGTATTCAGGTTCTCATCATGGCCAAAAGCTTGAGCAAGTCAATCATAATTTTTTTATGGGATGATTTGGGACTTCTCATGCAATACAATGAAATTTTTGAAGCACATGAATCATATTAACACGTAATTCACTGTCATTTGGTTGAGTGGGTGCAATTATGTGGTTATTTTGAATGGAGAATTGAGGTGCACATAGATCACACATGGTTGGGATGGGATTTGTAGCCATGATTTTAGGTTCAGAGTAAAAACTAAGAGTTTTACATTAATATGAGAGATATATTACCTCACATATCCCTAGTAGGTTTCTTTTTCTTATTTGGGTTAGTTTTATTTCAATTTTTGTATCAAATTCAAATAATGGTTCTTTTGAGTTGAAGGTCATTCAATTTTGAATTTTTTTTTGTTGCACTGACTTTTCGAATTTGTGCCATGTTTGATGCATGCTTATCGTGGGGCGTGGGAAAACCATTTTTACATTCCAAAAGTGTAGTCTTGTGATTAACCATTTGAATTATTCTAAATATGAGTTCACACAAAATAGTTTGTTACTTTTAAATGAGGGTAAAAATGGCGTGTTTTTAGAATAATTTAATAAGAAAATTATGGAAATTTTATTCAAATTCAAATGATTGAAAAATATGATATAAGTTGCATGATTAGGTTAGGGCCAGTTTCTAAATTTTAGTGATATCCTTATTCAATTTAATTCAAACCTTTTCTTTTGAGTTGATTAAAGTGATATTACACAATAGTTTCCTCTCACTTATTTGGTGAAATTATGATAGTGAGAGAAAACCTTACCAAGATCACAGTTTGGTAAACTCTCCTTCCATTTGAAAAAGATTTCTAATGAATATCTTCAATTGACATGGTAAATACCAAAATCAGGTGTTTTTTATCCCAAAAAATTAAGAACATCCACTGCCCCTTTTACATTTACTTATGATCATCATGTACACCACCACTAATCCATGGTATATTCCATCTTATATAAACCTAAAATCAATGGAGATGGATAATAGTTATTTACCAAAGAAAAACTCAATAACGAATTAATATTCATGAACGGTATCAGTTGATAATAAAACCTAATATATGAAATTGAAAACAACATTCATAAAGAATTAAATTTCATTCAATTATTTCCAAGAACTCAAGTATTTCAAAATTGAAAACCAACCCTTCCCCAATCACTCAAAATGTTTATCCCACCATGGTAAGGAAATCAAGATGAACCGGGATGAATAATGCATTAAAAATCTAGCTAAAATAACTCCAATCAAATAATTAAAGATAAAATGTTCTCCTCCTTTGTGTCCCTAAAGGAATGGGATCGAATGAGATGCTTTGAGAGGGAGGAACTCCCCTACTTTTATAAGAAGAATTTGTCCCTAGAAATGTGATACATTGTAGACCTAATAAATGACCACTTCAACCATTTCACCATTCTTAAATTTTGTTAGTAAATATCTAGTTCCTCTTTCCTTGAAATTTTATCATATTTGGAAATTTATTATGAGAGTTATGCCCGTTTTACTCTGACATATTATTCTGTCTAGTCAGACTCTCTAAATTGAAAACCACCGGATTAGAATTCATTAATGACCATTCTAAAGGAAACTTCACAAGTCTAAACCTTCATAAAATATGTTTCAAAACATCTTGTGCATACACCCACCAAATTTCACAGAAATCGGGCCCACCATGAATGTGTCAGGTACCCCACACAAAAAATCAACAGATCTATAAATAGTTTTCATGGTCTAACTTATTAGCTTCTTTTGAGCTTCCATATGGTCCATTACACTTCTATTCATAAAGCATCAAATGAATAAAAATATGATTAAAATCCTAAAAACAAAGAGTTTTTCAATTTGGATTAATTTTGAAAATGTTATAGCCAAAATAAAAAAATTATTCAAATGAGTGAGATATTTGAAATTGAACATTTTTTCTATTAAGCTAAAAAATCCACCAACATCGTAAAATGTTACAATTTATCTTAAGGAAACACTTTTGTGTGATTTAAAAAAAATGAAATTAAATTTAAATTTATTGAAAATATTTTCTCTATCACTGACAAGGTATATATCTATGTATATAATAACATGTTGAAGATTTGGTAATGTAGATATAGTGTGGTTCTTAGAAATTTATATCTTTTTCTTTATACTAGAATGTGGACTCTGTTGTGGCATAGATTCACCTTGGGGAAATCACCATGAAAAGCATGGATGGGTATTAACCAAACATTCAAACTATTGATTGATTATTAAGCATAAGACTATATATCTAGACAGAGACTCACATGGGATATGATTTGGTGTATTATAAACTCTTTATAGACCATTATGTTTGATTTAAATATTTTTAGGTTGAATAACCTGATATGAAAATGAATATAGATAAATTAGATCAAAACATTGAGATTAAAAAGTTAAGGAGAATATTAATTCAATCATTCTTTTCAGGATAATGTTTTTGGTGGATTTTAAGAGCGTAGATTTCATTGATTTATGAGTTTGGAAAATTTTAAGATAACTTATCTTAATTTGGGACATCTGTTTAGGGTATTGAGATAATATATATAATATAACCCAACCAAATGTAACATATTTTAATGTAATAATTATATATGTTAAACTAAGAGTGGTATAAGTTTAACTAGAAGAACTATAGGATGACATGATAATATTATAAAGTGAGATATCCCATGGTTAAACATCCACATGTATATTTATGAAAATTATCTTTTAATATTTTTAAATAATTTTCAATATTTTTTTAGTAATGGGTAATGACTCACAAGAATCTAGTTAAAAATGGATTCCATGGTTCATGTGGATATTGGGCCAATAATAAACATAATTTCATAAGAACTGAAGTGAGAAAGCCTATAATTATTCCAAACCCACTATCCAGAATCATTATTAACACCATGAACATATTTCAGTTTCAAAAAACACAAAAGGAGAGAGGGTTGACGTCTCATTTATGTTAATGAGACAAATATGATTATGGAATGACGATTCAATTTCTTATGCATCATGAATTTTTGAGGAAATACCTCAAGGATTTCTTGAAAGGAATTTTATTTTTCTATATGAGTGAAAATGAGAGACATCAATCTCATGAGTGAAATAGAGAGGGAATTTCTATCAAAATTTACATCTTTAATTGCATGTATTTTTGTAATTATGAAACTAAATTCCACTATCAAAGTGTAAATGATGAAAATATGCATACATGGCCTCCAAAAATAATGGAACAAGGGCTAATATAATGACTACTATTGAAGTTGGAAATGATAATTACATAGTGTAAGGTAAATGTATTCCCCAATAATAATTTATGGATGTCTATTTTTTGAGAATATAATTCTTAAAAAAATATATATATTATTACCTAAATTATAAATGGTATTAGGAATATATTTTATCTCATTGTAGAGGTATCATACAAATTTATATATTGGTAAATCTCAGTTCATGTCATAAAATAACCTGTGATCATCAATTGATGTTTACTGTGAACATACATTGGAGATTACCTTTATCATATAGATCTTGATAACCAATAATGAGTTTTGTAATATTTAAAATAACAAGGTTTACATATCATTTTAAAGTAAACATTAGATCTTATACATATTTTGGATACACACAATTGAATTACTTAATAAAAAATAAGTAAACATTATGAGAATACAATTTGTTTAAGGGGAATAATGTTACACCCATTGATTACAAATTGTATGTTTTATTTCCTTTATAAACTAATGTGTTTGGTAGCTTGTAATTCATGCAACACCTAACCAAAACAAACCAAAAATATTATATAACAATAAAAAAATCTATTTACCGAATTGGTGAGTAAAACTAACTGTATCAAAATTATGAAATATATTTATAAATAAAAAATAAAATTTAATTATTAATACTAATTCATTAATAACATTAAATTACTATATCCAAATAACTAATAAAGATAAATTATTAATTCAAATGTAACTTTTCTAAAAAGTTCATTTTTGTGTGCATTATTTTAAGATAAAAAATATATTATGGATAAATCATTTTTTTGAATATCATACTAACATCAACTTCATTGGAAATTGTTATGAAATAAAAATAATTATAGTTAATATTTTAAAAAATTATGGAAGTAGTTTTCAATATATTTTTATGCTTTTATTTAAAATAAAAAATTTATAATTTTTGATTTTAGATTTCACTAAATTGACATAATTTTTAGGACTTGAATAAAATAATAATACCATGATGAATTTTTGATTTTTTTTAAAATTGCTGATTTTTAGTTGAATAGTAAAAAATATTGTTTTTAATAATACTGTAATGGTTATAACTTTATCATGATGGTAAAATTACATGAAAAATTATATAAAATTTTAATATAGTAATAATATATTTAGTTATAAAAATGATTCATTTTAAAATACAATGTTTAGTTTTAAAAACCCAAGTTTAATGTTATAGAATTCTATGTAAAATTTTAATCAAAAAAAATATTTTTATTATCTTACATTAAAATTAGTTTCAATCACATAAATAATATAAATATAAAAAAGTACTTCATATTTTATTTCAATGTGTTCATTTACTTTTTATATGTTCAATTTAACTTTTATGTATAAAAGTTTGATTTTAAGACTATAGTTAATGACCATGATAATGGTAAAGGGGTTGTTTTTAAAGAACTATTTTATTAATATTATATAATTTTTATCTAAAAATTTTTATTGATAAATTTTATATGATGAAATTGGTATGATGTTTATATATATTTATATATTATGATATATTCAATAGTTAATTAATTTAATATAATATTAAGAACACTTAACAGTGAATATAAAATTATTTTTACAAAAATATATTTGTGTATATTAAATTATTTACTTTAAAAGTTAATTTTACCTCATATTGAAATTAAATTTGATTATATGGATCATAAATTTGGGGTCAGAACATCCAAATTCAATAATAATGGTTCCATTATGTTTTAAATACCAAAAACATTACTTGGATAAAAACTAGTTGCACAATGAAAAAGAAAAATGGTAAAATTTAAAATCAAAGTGTTAAAATAGTTAAAAAAATTTCAAAAAAGTTCTTAAATGATTTTATAAGGATTTAATGACCTTTATTCACTTAATTATTCATTATTTACCTATATTGGGATCCATTTACCATTGAATATTGTCATGCTATCATTTAAAATGTAATGGGTATTAACATATATTACAATTTACTTTAATTATAAAAAGGGACCAGATTAACCATATTTATCAACCCATTCCATATAATTTGAAACAATTAAAATGTAACATAAAATATCATTATCCATATACCCATATTCTATTATACTTTTTTTTCTAAAATACCATGGAAATGTTCCTTAAGATGTTACCTAATAGAGAACATCTAAAGGGAGAGGAAGCGTTCCCAAACGAACTCTTTAAATTATTTTTCTCTTCTACCATATAAATCCTAAACTATACATGAAATTATGATTACATGATAATTACTAATATTTTGAAATTTTAATCTACTAATTCAATATCACTTTTTTACCTTCCTCTTAACCCCTCTAAAAATGTAATACATAATCATATGTACAGGTGGACCACCAACTCCATGAATAACATGTTATATTTTCCTTTCCCAAATAACATGGATAACATTAAAAATATATTTAATTTTTCAAAAAATATTATTTTTAAACAATTAATATAATTTAAATATAACATTGAACCTTATATAGGTGATATTGACAATAAATGGTCATAGAAATATTAGACACATAAAATAATCATATTGAGGAACCTATCTTAATTTGAGTCCATTTTCGGAATACCTATGAAAATGAATAAATATTTTGTAAATTAAATAATCAAATACTTACAACTCTAAAATTATGTAGATTATTAATGTATTTAATAACACTTTATCCCAAAATTAATAATTCAAATATGTTTTAAGAAAATTGATCGGACCACCAAAATGTTATCACTAAAATATATTTTGAAATACTTTTGAACCCACATAAGCATGAAAAAATAATCCTAAGAAACATTTAAATTTTGGTGAAAATTGAATAATATCATACCTACGAAATATAAAATTATATTTATTATATAGCTATTTCACAACTATTTTTACCCTGAGTAACTTTTTGATGAAGTTTTAGGGAAATATACTCAACCACCTCTATGAAATAAATAGAAGTGAAAACTAATAAATAAATAAATAACATAATATAATAAATAGACCATATAAATTTTAAAATAAATGTGCAGTTTTATTAAGAATGTAATTAATAAACATAATTTTAATATTCACAACAATTGGTTCACACGAAGAATGAATCTGGGCCCATGGTAAGAGTTTTTTGGATCATAATTTTGTTTCATTGAGATATGACGTTTATTCAAAACATGTTTTTTATAGTGTATCTATTAGTCATAAAATTATTTTAATAATAATTTTCATTGAATATATGGTATTTACAAATCCATTTTATTCTCAACCTTCCATTTATTTTAAATTTGAAATATTGTGACATCGTAAAGGAACATTGTCTCAACATAAAATCCTTGATACATATTTATTATTACACCAAAAAAATAATTTATGTAGTCATTATTGAAAAATAGAAATATATTATCATCATTAATGATTCTATAATGGTATTTAAAAGTCAATTTCACTAAACCACCTTCATTTTCATCTAATTTAAAATTTACTAATGACGTAATGGTGTTTCTAAACAGAACAAAAATTACTGTAAGGTTGCCTAAATATTTATTGGTGCCGGAATAGTGTCTTAATCTCAGAAATGGGGTCATTGAAACACCTAATGTTGAGCTAAACTTTGACCTCCTTTTTATATAACATTTTAGTCTTATTTTGGATGTCTTTTGTACTGCTAGAAACTTTTCTACATGAGCATTCAAAATCTATCTTTAAATAATAAAGTTAGGAATCTTGAATTTTATTTCTATTATAATGTCTCCTATGATTGTTTCCCTTTTTATTCCAATGTCTATGATACATTATATTTGATTCTTTGGTTTCATATAATGGGGATGGAGGAATAAAATTGGGACGCAAAATTGGGCTTTATTTCTCACAAAAGATGTTGTATGAAAACTCTCTCTCTATACCTCCCTCCCTAGACATGAAAAATTACCAACTCTCTTCAATATACAAATAACTCTCACACGCATTGTAAGGTGGATGGATCTCAAGTCCCTCTGGAAATAGATATGGTTGGAGGAGTTTAAATTTTGAATAACACCGACCTAAACCCAAAAATGTGTACATACCATGTACTTTACACATGGAATTCATAAAAAGGGTTCTTATACATACAAATTCCATGGTTGAATTCAATGGGTTGGTGGAGTAGATGAACCATCAATTTAAAAATCTATACCATGTTAGTTAGATTCCTCTATCATCCTTTTTTTCATGTGATTGATTATAATTAAATAAAGTTTATTTGGATTATTTGATGCAAATGGATTTTAAAACTATAATAAATGTGTAATAAATTGTGAAACATGTTATGAATAATAAATAATAGATTAAGAATGTCAAATAGACACTCACATTATAATTTTACTTGAAATAAATTTTTATATAATTTATATTTAGAGTAGGGAAATAACAGGTATATTCTCATAGATAAGGAATAATCATGATTTTTTTGGATGATTGTGTTTAAATAACTGAGGCACATATAATCATTTTTAGTTATTACCATGTTTTCAAAACATATCACTCACTTATATAAATTAATTATAGGTATTTTAAATTGGGTTTTTAAAGGAAATATATGAAAACTAATAATTGTGGTGTTAAAAAATAAACCATGATATTTTTGAAAAATGCTAGACTTTTCTAGATAAATTCAATTGAATATATAGTCCATCATATACATTTTATCCAAGGAAATGATAATGTTGTGGTAGGTTTTAACAATTAATAATTTCATAAGATATGAATTGGGCCACATGAATACTTCAAATGGTATTGTTTTGACAACATAAAATATAAAATTTTCCCACTGCATAAAAAAAGTTAATAATAAAAAATATAAAATACAATTAAATTTTTTAGTGGGGAGTTCCCTGAAAGCAAGACAAAAAATAAATTTATAGTGAACAAAAAACATTCTCGGATGAATGTATTGAACAATTCAAATAATGAGAAGTCATGTAAACAATTTTTTTTTAAAATATTTAATATGAACAAGCAAGAATGACTTTAAATAATTAAATACTATAAAAAAAGTTATATTTATGGTTTGAACAAAATTCAAAATCAAATTTGATTGAATGTTGTTATCAATGAAATATAAAAATCTATACATCATCAATTATGATGTGAAGAACAAAAAGAAAAATGTGATCTCATTTAATCCATTATCTTTTATGCATTCTATACCATTTCCACATAGATGGGTTTTCATTGTAATATGGCATGGGTCCCAATCAGAAAGAAAAATCATGTCTTTATTGGGACACTAGAATAGTCCACCATGAATCCTTATAATAGTGTGACGAGTTATGAAATCGGAAAATTAAAGTGTTGTAAAAGGTCCTTGACACACTATTACAACGTTATTTCTATGAAATTATTCTGGAAATTCATGTGAGATGAAGGATTTCAAATTTAATTCATATGCATATCTTTTCTTCCAAACACCCTACCTTACATGGTGTCTGTAATTTTCCAATAACCGTAATTCTATCAACATTTTTTTCTCTCCTCCATAGAATATTTTTCTTCATCACATATAGGTTCTATCAAACATAGAGCCAAAAATCTCAATATAACTTTATATTTTACAAGCCTCCTATGCACCCCTAAATCTCAGCATTGATACGTGGCCTGTGACAAGTAATTCATTGGAAATATGTCACTATACCTAATTCTTATGTAGTGAAATATCCCTCTGATCATAAAATGTAATGACAACATATATTTCCCATAGTAAAACCTGAAAATTCAAAAAAGGTTATCATATATAGAGTTAACCTAATCTGAAACACACTTTTTAACTCATATGGAACAACAAGTGTGATTTTGTAATGCAATGGGATTGTGTTAGTAATTATAATGGTTGAAAGGCATGCATACTTAAGCTTGTCAAATATGGGTAAATATATGGAGTACCTTTGTTTAGTGGTGTACATTCAGATCCCAAGGTTATACATAGAAGATATTTTTAAAAAAAATATTTGAGGAAATATAGAAGCCCCATATGGGATGATTACAATTCCCATTTTTCATGTGAACCCGGGAAAAACTTCAATGAAAAATACTAATTATTATAGAAGGTTGTTGGAGACATGAGGTGGTGACATATTCTAAAACCATGGTATTCAGAAAAATCCCTGATAGGGTTTATATTTTTTTGTGAGGTCAGAATAATAAATCAAGGACCACAAATCCTGATATTTCATTCTCTGAAACAAAATTACATTTTTATACTACTTCTAATATTGTTTGAGAGAGGATATAAAAATTAACTACATACTGCATCACTCAATAGAGTTTTGAAAACTTAGTCATGAACTTTTCCCATGAACCCAATTACTGCATCTGAATATAGAAGAATGAATTAGTTATCTACCACCCTTATTCACTAAGGGTGTTTCAGAGTTTCAAATTATACTCACACAATCCGACCTAAAACATGTGCTTCCCCTATAAACAAAACCATGTTGGAAATAATAAATGATGAATAACCCTACATAATATTTACCATGACGTCTTATAATGGAAACCCTACACAGTTCCACAAAATGTGTGTAGAAGAAATATCCCATGTAAAGATCATATGCACGGTTCACCAAACCATATGGTGATCATATGAAAATCATGCACTGAGGAAAGAATTCCATAATTCTTTAATCTGAAAAAAATATCTATAAAAATAAATTCCTCAAATATAAAATAAAATATTATTGAAAGAAACATAAAAGTGTCACATGGGGAATCATAGGGGAACGATCCCAAATATCATATAATGGTTATTCAACTTCATGTGGAGAGGATTAAGTTTACCAATTCTCAATCTGCTCCTCTAATATCACATGATTACTTTCCTATGGGTTTTCCTACACTTCCTCCACATTAATTATTAATGGTACATGTACATGTATAGATGTTTGATATGGAATTTAATTTCATTCAATTATTCTATTTGATATTTTGGAATATTGAATGTCCTCAATGATCTGGTTTTAATGGAACATGAAATCGCTTCTTCTAATAACCTTCTGCTCATTTGAGTCCAAAATTTGGGATCTAAACTCATAATTTCTATAGTTGATGAAGATTATGGGAATGTATCTCACATTATGTTTCTATCTAATCACTTTGGATACATTTAATAATGAAAAAATATAAATACTCATAAATGGGATTAAGAGGTGTGCTTAAGAGACCGTATATTATATAGAATCTATAAATTTAGAGGGATTGATCGTGATTTCTTGATGCAGAAAATAGATTCTTGAACAACATATCCCCAAAATTTCTTAAGAATAATAACCATACTCAATATTCCACCTTCTCCATGATTGTTGTGTTCATCCTTTCTATTACTCTGTTGTTTTATGAGATTCATGGGACATTATTCACATGTTGGATGCCTTAAATCCTATAATTAGAATAAAATCCATAGTTGTTTATTCTCATCTGTCATCTGAATAATCATACTTCACCTTCCTTTGAGAATCACACTGAGCCATGAAGAGAAAAATATTGATATAATCCATCATTTGGACCATCATTCATAAAAATAATTCCCAAACCTTATATTATGCATCATAAATAATGGTTAGAAAATATTTGTTAGCTTCTGGTGAATCCACCACGATGGGATCATATACAATGGAGTGTAATAGATCCAATAAATTAAATATCCTCAATGAATATTCACTAACAAGATGATTTATTTCATCTCTTACAAGAAGTAATTGACAGGATCTAGTGAAACATCCTTGTTAACACAAATTTACATCGTCTTTTTCAGGGTTGATAAATTTCTCTCAGTCATGTGGTTGAGCTTCCTATGTCACATATTTCATAATTCCTCTCTCTGTATCTCTATTATGGTGAGGTTATTTATACATATATTCCAATTATTTTTCTATAATGTACCGTATATGTGTCCTCAAGCGATGATGAAGGAAACCATTTTCATTATCAATGTTCCATTGCTAAAGAGGATTATAGTGACTTGTCAGTCTAAGGATGTCCTTATAATAGGTTGAGTCAAGAACATATAAAATTTTATATATCCTTTAGGGTAATTATGTATCCAAAATTTATATTGACATCAATATCACATATTCTAAAGATCCTCTTCAAAATGGTATTATCCATCTTGTTTTCACCAAATTCACCAACTTGATAATTTAGGAAATACATATGATGTGAAGTGAAGTGGTAAAATACAACAATATAAACTGCCCATTATATGCCATTCCCCGATATGTAAAGAAAGGTCTCTTCATCAATGTTACTGGAGAAAAGAAAAACTTCTCCAGTGATTTCTACATGTTTATCTCCATTTCATTTGGGATGGTTACTACCTTATCCCTTGTCTTATAGTAACTTTCAATAGTTAATATATATGTGTAACTATATTATATAATTACCACATTCTTATGTTTCCCTCAAACCATTTTTGAATATTTCATTTCACTTTTTTTCATCTATTTTATGCTCCTCAAACAAATCCTTGTTTTCTACCTCAACCCATTGAAAAGGTAATTTTTTCTCTTTTAACTGAGTTTCTAGGGAGACCACCTTTAATGACCATATATAGGGAAGTGGTCATTGAATGTGGTTTTCTTGATCATAATTAGTTAGAAACATACCTCCATTCCCTAAATGATTTATTTGGATTTGGAAATTGCTTGTGCATTCTTATATAAATCATGAAAATTCTAGTTGATGACTTTTCAATTTATTTCGAATGAAGATATGAATTTGAATGGAATTTTAGTGGTATGTATTCCTTATAATTATCTAGAGTTTATTTTCTATAATATTTTAAGCGCCATGGTAAATGATATGATTAATCCATTGGTAAATTTGAATGTTCATATTCTATTTTAGCTTATTCCACTCGACATACATAGTGGAATCAGGTTTTAAACCCTTGTTCTCAATGATACCAAACAGATTCATAGCAGTAATAATTCCATCCATTATAAACGTTGATATATAATATATAAAATAATTCAACATTATCATCTGTATCATGGCCGGTCCCTCCATTGAGATTCAATTTAGTAAATCATTTGAGTAAAATTTGTAAAAAAACTATATATTTGAGTTCACAATAGTTGAAAATAGGGAAATTGACTCTTAGGTCATCCAAAATAGACTCTAATTGATCAATATAAGATCAAAAGTGAACTGACGATTGAGCTGGAACAATGGTGTATCACTAACCTAGAACAACTTAGAAATTGCTTGAACATTTCTTGAAATTTTATCGGCACTATAACAATTTCAATTTTGTGGGAATGGGTTCATTGCAGCACCTAAAGTTGATTAGAAAATTGAACTCCAATATAGATTTCATTTTAGCAAAATTTATGATGTCATTTTTATTATTGTAATTTTCTCTACATGAGAATTCAATATCATTCTATAAAAAAAATTTAGAATCTAGAATTTTTGATCCATTGGAATGTCTTCTATACTCATTTTGATTTAGATGACAATGGTGTTGATACAACTAGTTTTGATTATTTGATCACATAGAATTCGGAGGGAGGATAGAAATTGGGAAGAAATCAGGGATTTATTTATCAAGAACAAAGATGTAATAAAAACTCTCTCTCTCTCTCGATGCCACTCTACCTCTATAGGGAACTTTACAATCACTATTCATAATATAAATAACTCTCTCAAATAGATGATGGTGGAAGGCTCTCATATCCCACTCAAAATATCGATTTAGAGGGGAGTATAAATTTGTAATAACTCCCATATAAACCCAAAACAACTACTTATTGTGTAATTCTCCCATGGTATTCCAAAAAAATAATTCCTATACATGCAACATCCATGCTTGAAGTCAACAATTTGGTAGCGTATATACAACATCATTTGATGAATAAGATGGATGACTCCATTAGTATTTTATACATGTATCAATTTATAATTAGAGAAATATTATCTGGACTGTTTTTTGTAAATATATTTTAAAAATATAATAATAAGTGTAGTAAAATGTGAATAAAAAATTAGGGATTATGAATATCATATAAACACTCACCTTATAATTTTATAGTATATGTACAAAATTTGAATCACAGGTATATGATCATAAATAATAAATAATCATGTATGTTTGGAAGATTTTTTTTGAATAACTAATTCAAATTTCGTCTTTTTCAGTAATTTCCAATTTCATTAACCATTACACTCATATATGTCATGGAATTAATGGTATTGTATGTTGATTTATTTTCTATGAAGACTCCACATAAAAACTGAAAATTAAGGTGTTCAAAATAAAACATTTACAATTCTTAAAAAAGAAATGTTAGTTTATCCTAGATAAACAATAGAATATGTAGGACATAATGTTTTTATATATAATTAAATTAACTTATTGTGGTATGTTTTTGTGGTTAATTTTTTTTTAAAAAGTCAAATAGTCACAAAAATAGTGTATATTGTATTGTTTTGAAAACATATAATATAAACTTTTCACACTATATACATATAATTTTGAATCCTAAAAAAAGAAAATACAATAACAAAATTCAATGAGGAGTTTATCAAATAAAAAAATAAAACAATTCTTAATGAATAAAGTACTAAACAATTCAAATAAAGAACAATCATAAAACACAAAAAATGATGACATTTTATATAAACATAATTGATTGACTTGAAAGAAAAAAAGAGTTAACAAAAAATTTATAACATAGGCCATGAAGATAATTAAAAATAAAATTTTATTAAAGGTCGATTTCAAGGAAATACATATACCAAGATGTCAAGGATGAATCGAAAGAAAATTTATTCCCTCTTTAGTACACTAAAATATCTATCAACATTTGTGAGAATATTATATTTTGATACAATATTATTCATCTAAATATTATAAAAAATTAATTTTTAATTTTTTTTCATATTTATATTAAACAAATATAAAAAGTTAGATTTTTATTATAATTCCATTAACATGAATCAAATATATATTAGATTTACCTATAAAACTATTATCATATGGCTCCTTATCTTTTAATTATGCGTGATTTCTTCCCCTATATCATTCTAGGACACTTCTATCAATATATAAAATGGTATATATAAGCAATGAAAAATAATTTATTCTTTAGAGTGTGATTTTTATAGTTGATTTAAAATTTTATGTTCATTAATTTTGAGATGAGATGATTGCAGGTTATTATATAGGACATTGGATTTCCTATAAAACAATATTTTTTATTCAATATTAGATTGAATGTTTTTTACATTTATAATCACAAGGAGTTGGTTAATTTTGTTAGGAAAATGTTTTTTTATACTAGAATAATGAGAAAAAATATTATTTGTCTCTCTACAATTCTTATAAGGGGTAAAATAATAATTTTAACCTAGAAAATATAATAAGAATTTTTTTGTCACTCTATTTGTTCCAAAATATGGTGGTTAAAATTTTATTATTGTTTTGTGGAATTCAGAGTTGTTCAAATATTAGTGGAATAATTAACATTTAATATATAATTAATTAAATATTAATTTATTTTTTAGGTTACTTCAACCATATATTTTGAACAAATCATCAGACTGAGTTTATTTATTTTTCATTGAGATTGTAACGGGGATTTTTTCCTAGGATGGGCATAAACATTGGTCAGGTGATGGGTCTATCCCAATCCCCTTTTTATTTTTTTTCATTTCTTTTTATTCCTTTTCTTTTTATTCCTTTTTATATTCTTTTTTTCTCCCCTGACATCTCTCATATGCCCCTTTATGGGTTCCTTTTTTATGAAAGAGAGTGTATAGGGAGACATAGGCATAGAAAGATAGATTGGGGAAGAGGGGTAATAATGTGGAGATCGAGAGGAGTCATACCATCATGCAACAACCATGAATCACCAAAATGTGCGAAGCTTTAGCCAATATGGCAATATGTTTTTTTTGTTTTTATGTCTTCCATAAAACTCCATTGATTTATCATTTTCTAGTTTCAATGGAATTGTAGGACTATATAGGACCCCTAGTGGGTCAGCCTATATCATTTACTGAGACGGTGGTGTCTCAGGACATTTGGGGGATTTTTTCTATTCATGAAAACCAGTGTACACAACATGGTGTTCATAGAAAAATTTTAATGTGTTGTTCATATTTTGGGAAGTTGATATTTTGGAAGTGTACGCCATTTAGTGGCACATGGTCATAGGGAGTACATGGCCAGACCCATCATGAGTTTCACACCATGTAGAAGTACATGACCATGATATTTACATGGAAAGGCCATTTGAGGTACATGTGATGGTACCCCATTTTGGGTACATGATATTTATAGGATCAACACATTGTGCACATTGGTTTTTACAAACCAAGTCAAGTGGAGTACACACCCTGATAGAATTTCAAGGGTACACGCCATGTACCTGGGTACACACACCGCATACTGCTCCCTTGCAACCATTTTGAGTGATTCATTGTATATTTATTCCCAGGAGTCATAATTGGACACAGTAAGAATCCATTAACAGTACTTTCCACATAGATAATTATGGTGAAACCCATGAGATGATTTGAGAACCCTATATTGAGTTTTAGTCTTATTATCAAATGAAGATGTTCTTCCTATAGTAATTGAATCTGTTTTCTCTTAAAAGTGATAACTTGATCTAAGATGGTCCATGAGAAATCTCTCATGACCAATTCTTATGTTGTATTCCCCTCGAAGATATCCCCCTAGAGAGATATTTTTTTGAACAAGGAGGCCATGGATTTGTTTTGAGGATCCCCAGTAGGATTCCAATACTTACATTTCAACCTATAGGATCCTTTGTAGGATTCATTATAATATATGTAGACCTAGTGGATTCAGTGTAGGATACCTCTACATTCATGTTTCTTTTGAGGGTCCCATATAAGATGAATTTTTCAGTGCTCTGTTCCATGGATTACGAGTATGATGCTTCTCCTATGTTTTACTTGAGGGACCCAGTGGGTGCCCTGATGATGGAGAACCCTAAACTAGTACATCAGGTTTGGTTAGAGATGGTTGTAGGTATTATAAACTAATTCTTGAAGAAAGTGGACGTCCATGAGGTTGTGGAAGTATAGGTGGGGTAGAAATTTGGCCACCCTCACTCTTTATTATGGATTCACATGGTTGTTGATGATGCATTTATGTTATCTAGAGGTTCTTCCTATTTTTTTCCTGATGAGTTTGACATGATTCACTATTTTTTGGGATGCTCAGAAATTCTTTCTGGGATCTGAATTTAAATCCTTACATAATAGGATGCTTTAGATATTTATACTCCTTGGATCCGGCCCATAAGGGTCTGAAACTTGATTACTAGGCCTAGGAAAAAGGGAATTACTTGGACATTCCCACATTATTGATTTTACTTAAATTGTATTCATTGAGTGACACTTGGATTTCCATTTTAGGAATTCCATGTATGGACTCACGGGTCATATGGTTTATTGTACTCCTTGAGAGATACTTGGATTCTCATTGCAGGAATTCCTTAGATAGAGTTATAGGCGAGATGGTTTATTGTATGCCATGAGTGATACTTGGATTCCTATTGTAGGAATGGATTGGATGTACTCATATTCCAAATGGATTATTGTACTATGTAAGTGATACTTGGATTCCCATTGTAGGAATTCCTTGGATGGACTCATAATATATATTTTTTATATGCTCGATGGATGATTATGATCTCTTTGAGTAATGCCTAGGTTGTATCCTATGATTGGGTGGACGCACTATGACTACAATATCACTCATAGGTACCTCTTGGTTTTAGGTATGTTGAGCCATTTAAATTAATTGATTTTGATAATTTACATGAATTCAGAGAGAATTCAATTCACATATGGCCTAAGGGATATCCCTTTAGGAATCATCGAAGTGACAATGTTGTGAATGCTAACAAACCAGGACCTAGGTTTTAGATATCAGACCATATTTACATGAAATGAGTGTCATTATTTCGAAATCAATGACTATTTATAAGATCATTCATTTGTGTACAGAATTCATCTTTACATTATTTGGAGGTGAGTATGGGTGAACCCAGGGCTACAATGAGTAGCCCCATATAGAAACATATATTTCTTAGAGGCATTTCCGGTGCTGGATGAAGTTGGTATTGTTGACTAGGATTATGAACCCATAGATTTAATTATTGATGTGAGGCTTGATAGGTATGAAATCAAACACAATACCCCTTTTACATGAATTCTAGTTGATTAGATCAGGGGTCTAAATATTTACTCTGATTTGAGTTCTTCATGTTTTTATTCTTTTCTATTATAAGTATATATATGAGGAAATGTATGTATATTTATTTTAATATATATATATATATATACATTCATATAAATACTCTTATAATACGATGTTGTTTCTAGAGGGTTAGGATTATAGAATAGAGGATTGGTTATGGACTTGCATATGATATTTGTAATTATTTATCTTCTAATTGTTTATCCACTAGGTTGAGCATTTTAGATTAGCATCCACTTAAGAAATAATATTATAGGATCATCATTGGGGTTTCCTACATAGAATATTTCTCACCCCTATATGTGAACCTCAATGTGCATATAGACCTTATGTATACTTTTTAGAGTGATCACATATTGAATTATGGATAGAGATGACTCCTAGTGTTGCATAGTTAAGAGGATTCACTCATGTATATTATTATGACTCGGCTAGAGCATCTTGAAAATTCCTTGGAGACTTACTATATGGTCTGTCTCAGAGTTAATAATAGATCCATGAAATTTTATTTTATTTTTTTAATGCACTCTTATATGTATGGTTAGGCCTACGTGTTACTAGTGTTTTATGTATTACATGAAGGTTTGTTCTTTTATAGAATTTCAATTATTTTTACATCATGATTCCATTCTAGTTATTTACTACTTTATACTCATCTTATTTACTATTTGGGATGATATCTAGTTATTTTTCTATTGTATTACACAGATATGAGGGTATAGTCTCCCCAATTTACCATCTTTAGACCCTCACTGCTAGTCATCAACTTCTAGGACATAGGGATGATAACTTGAGGCATTATGGTGAATAGGATTGCGGAACCAGATTTATTGCATTTTAGTAGGGACGTTAGAAAATGGTATCAAAGGTGTTCTTTTCCATTTTTTACTATTTGGGGGATGATATATATGTTTATTAAGAATGTGTTGGAACCAGTCCTTGATATCAGACTAGTGAAACTAAAATACATATTTTGGTAAGAAGTCCTACATTCTAGGGTTATGGGGTTTATATTCCAATCCACGATGTTATAGGTTTTTATGATTTATGTATTGTAAGACAAAAATTTTGTTTTAATGTTTTTATTTTTTTTGGATTTCTAGATCATAATTGTTGGAAATAGGATAGAGATTGATTTTTACTCTTGGATGAAAAACACAAGAGGCGTCTCATGCATCAAATTTTTCATATATGATTAAAATTTAATAGTTCTTATAGTGTGTGATTTTATTGATGATAGAGGCCAATTATTTAATGTGTCAAAACAAACATAAATGGTTTTTTATGTATATGTTTTGGTGGAATTATAATCAATTGGGATGACATGCATATATTTCCATCTAATGGAAGGCTATGTGAATCTATGTTGATAGATTTTTTTGGTAAGGCTGATGACTCAGTCCTCAGGCATAGGAGGCCATGTGAACCTAGTAGGTCAATAATGAATTTGATTCTGATGTGTTGGGACCTTCTTGTGGTGTTTATTTGTTATTTTTTGTTAATCAAAGTGTCAATAACAATATATACAATGTTTTACTTCGTAAATTAGAATGATATTTTAAATAAATAACCTTTTATTATGGTTATCCAATGGAATCACTAAGTATGAATCCAATAGGTAATATGTTATTTATTGGTAACTATATATCATGGGTTATTATTATATGTGGATGCCTATTGATTTTCAGTTCAATATCTCTTATATGTTTGTATTGTGACATATTGGGAGAAGTTCCTTATGAGGATTCTCTAAGAGGACTAGTTCCCTTATAGGCTGTGTTGAGAGTTTTTTTTCTATATGATGTTAATTTTATATGTAACTCCCTTTGATAGGTTTTAATATGGAGTACTTAGTTTTTCCTTATGACCTTATTATGTTACTTAGTTAGTAGGGAAATTTTAGAGGCCAAGAGGCCCATATTGTTGACTCCTGACCTAGTATGTCAAAATTCTATTTTTCTAAAAGGAAACATGTGTGGAAGGTTAGAGTTGGTTTTTTCGATGTTTTTTCAGAGGGTGATATTGGTTTTATTCTCATTTGCGACCAATGAATGATTAGTTCTTGGGTTTTATGATATAGTCATGTTGATGCCTCTGAATTTTTTTGAAGAACCCAAGATGCTTATTTTATGAGACTAGATTCAGTTAGAAGGAATATTTGGGTTTCTGAACTAGTTGAAAAGAGTTTAAACTATTTCTAATATAATCATTGAACATGTTGACTCTCATGACTAGGACGACACCGTGTGGATAGTGTTAGTGAAATAAAACATCGAATGGGTGAGGTGCTTGATTTTGACGATGCGTTTCAAGGGAGATTGTAGATTGTTTGGACTGTCAAGATATGTAGCATGGTTTTATAGGTTTTAGTAGCATATGACTCACTAGAGTATTATTCTGGTGATCAAGGTACATATTTTTTGATCGTGGTACAATTCATATCTTAAATTGATGATTGGCTGGGTGCAGGGAAAGGATCAAGGTTTTCAAATTCTTTTTGTGGACTTTGTTTTATAAGAGTTGTGGATAAAATAATGCCCCTCCATGGTGGAGGAGACATCATAATTGGGTTGGGTTTCATGAGATGGTTGACGCAAGTTTGGACCTAGAAACACATTCTCATGAGCTGTGGTGTCACATGTTGTTTAAATAAATGTATGCCCTATTTTGATGTGAGCATGGATCAAAGTAAACTATATATAACTTTTTATGGAATCATAGTGTACTCCTAGTTAGATATGGTCATTCTCTATCTTGATATTAACCTTATTACACTGATAGATAATCGACTCTATGTTGCACTTATTTTCTTTTTAAATATCCATCATAGTTGTACAAAGGAACATTTTAAGGTTGCACTAGAAGGGCGGTAAACAATAAGCCATATGTTGGGGAGTTATCTATTTTCCATTTGACGGTGGTGACCATCAATTTCAGTTGAGATTTTTCATTGATCTTTATGTTTTGTTTTGTGATGACAATAAAGGTATTCTGTTCATTGGGAGTACCATACCGGTCATAATAAACTTTCATCCATGTAAGAGAAAATCATTGAAACTATAAGTCTAGTTGTTAGAAACTAAAAATATAATAGTTGCGTAGATTATTAGGCTGATAAAATGTATACATTTTTCTACCAAGGCCTGTTGGGGATGAGAAGGTTTATGGTTGGTAGATTGTAAGGACCTGAAATTTTTCAGACTATAATTTGGTTCTGAAATTCATATTTTATATTTCAGATGCCTTTATGGGGTAAAATGTAAATTTTTCCCTAGATTATAGTCTCAATTTTTTTGACCAATCCATTTAAACAAAAATTATTTTTTTACTCTAGGATAGGATTTTGGTGGAATTTCTAGCCCTTAATATTTTAGTGGAATAATTAATAATTAATAATTTATAAAATAAATATTTATTTATTCATGTAGGTTCATTTAGAAATATCCTTTGAGAATAGTATTATATTGACATCTATTCTCCACCCATGATTCCATAATAAGGGTTTTTTCTTAATGGAATTATAATCTCAGGTTCGGTGGAAGATTTGGAATTGGCCCATGTTTTTTTCTTTTTATAATCACCTTCATTTTTATTTCCATTATCATGTTTTCTCTCCAGGATTCTCACATACACCCCCTATGGGATACTTCACCATGAAGAAGTGAGAATATGGAGAGGTAGAGTGATAAATAAGGAGAGGGGAAGAGTGGTAAAACTGCGGAGCCTGGGAGGAGCTGGACAATCATGCAAAAACTGAGGATCATGGGAATGGGAGAAGCTTCGGTGGTTTTCACCCAATGAAAGATTGTTTTTTATTTTTTCTATTAATACCAAGAGATTAATAATTTTAATGTTTTATTTCCTTTTTATTAATTCATTATACCTATGGTGGGTCAATCTGAATTTTTTTTTGAGAAAAAATAGGTTTTGGGGCATTTGGGGGTTTCTGTTTCGAAAAATCCATGTATACTGTATGTGGTTTAGAGAAAACATGTAACTTGTTCTTCCAATTTATAGAACATAATATTTTTTAAGTACTTTATATGTATGGGGTATAAATTCCATGTATTAGGAATCATCCATGTAGTGGAGTACTCAGCTAGAACACTCGTGTAGGGGAACATGGCCAATTAGATTACACTGCCAGACCCTATGTGGGATGCAAGTCATGTAAAGGTACACAACTAGGGTATATACATGGACAGTCCACATGAGGAACACATCAAGGTACCCCATGTAGGGTAAAATCCATGTACATGGTCGAAACATCACGTACATGGGTGTTTACATTCCATGTATGGATTTATTACATGCCAAATTGGAGTTTTGATGGTACATGTAGTTTACTAGGGAACTCTGGCCATGCAATCCTTCCTTACAACCCTTTTGAGAAATTCATCATATATTTACTCCCATGATTCATAATTGAATACATGATGAATATATTAGTATTAGTTTTAAATTTATATCATAATGGTGAAACCATTAGGTTTATTTTAGGAATCATAGGAGGTGTTTTAGTCTAATTATCAAATTAAGAGGTTCTAACTCCATTAGTCGAATCTATTGTCTCCTAACAGTGATATCATAGTTTGATATGGGCCATGAGACATATCCTATGATCAGTGATTATCTGGATTTTACCTTGAGAATGTCTCCCTTGCAAGAAGTTCCCTTATAACCTAGGTGGCCATGAAATTAGTTATTTCCAAGGCTCTCAAGTAGGGTGCATCTGCTTATGATTTTATATATGGGGTCCCAAGTATGAATCCTTCTCTTATGTGTAGTCCTATAGGATCACTTGTTGGATTCCTCTATCTACATTATTTATTTGAGGGTCCAATTTTGGATTCCATTTTCTTTGTATAATGACAAGGATTCGAATTAGGATCCATCTCTTGTGTTTTACATGATGGGCCCAGTGGTTTCCTCGATGATTGACCGACCCTAAGATATCATGTTGGATTTTGGTAGAGATGATTGTGGGTTTCACCTCATAAAAAAATGTTGAATGTGGAAGAGGTTGGGGATATAGCAGTAATGGTGTTTTTTAGTAACCAACCACCCTCCCCAAATTTATGCATTCACATGGTTAAAGAAGATGTAGCTATGTTTTTTAGAGATGCTTCCTAGTTTTTGGATAATGAGATTTAAATGATGTGATATTTGTTGGTATGCCTAGACATTATTCCTGGGATCTAACTTTTGAGCCTTACACGATATGATTCCTTGAAAATTTATACTCTCTGGATCTTGTCCAAATGTTTCTGACACTTGATTATTTGGAACAGGATGAAGGGGATTCCTTGCACCTTTATACTCCATGGATCTGACATACAATATATTCCTTAAGTGATACTTGGATTCCCATTATTGTAATTCCATGAATGGAATCATATGGCATATGGTTTATTATATGGATGGATTTATACATGGATTCCCATTATAGGAATTCCTTGTATCGAATCATAGGCCAGATGTTTTTTCTACACCTTGAGTGACACATGGATTCCCAATGTCGGAATTCCTTTGAAAGACTCATAGGCCCGATGGTTTATTACAATAATTGAGTTATACATGAATTCCCATTTTAATAATTCCATGGATTGTCTCATAGGCCATATTATTTGTATACTCGATGGTTGATTATGATCTCCTCGAGTGATGCATGAGATCCTCCATAAGATCGGGTGGATGCATTGTGAAAACTAAAATGCCAAGAGGTAATTTCTATGGTTGGGGATGTTGAGATATTTATATGAATGGACATAGATAATTTTCATGGATATAGAGATAATTCTTTATAGAGTTTATCTACGATTCATCCCCTTATGAATCATCAGAGTCAAAATGTCATCTTTGCCTCTGGACTGAGACCTGGGATTAAGACATCTGTTTGGATTTACATTGAATGAGTGTCTTAACATCTAGATTAGTGATAATTAACTATATCATCTATAGTTATACGATATCCTTTGTTATAGAGATTAGAGTCAAGTAAGGGTGAACCCAAGGATATGATGAGTATCCCCCTTTGGTGACAAATCTTTCATAGAGACATTTTGTCACTAATTAAAGTATGTATTTTGGAATGGGATTATAGAACCATAGATCAACTTATTTATGTGAGGCTTTATTGGTATGATATATATCTCAATTTAGTTTTTACATGATGTCTGTTTGATCGGATCTTGGGTTTAATGATCTAGTGTGGTTTCATTTTTTCATGTTTTTATGTGTTTCTTATATATGTAAGCATGTGACCACATGTATATATAGATATCCATGCAGAAATATCTTCTTATAAGATAGCGTGTTGTCTATAGAATCATGATTACATAACTAAGGATTGGTTGTGGACTTGCCTTTGATATTTGAATTGATTTTCATCTAGTTGTCTCGTAACAAAATTAAATTTTATCCACCAAATTTCCCTTATTATACCTATTTTATATAGAATAAATCAAATAAACATCACATATATTGCACAATACAAACTTTATAAATGAGGAATGAATGAAATACATGTTATTTTTAGAAATTAAGAAACATATAATGATGGAATAGTAAATTTGCTATTATAATAGTAATGTGACATTTTAGAAAGTAAACTTTCCAATAGAATAATATCCTAAAAACTTAAAGTATAAATAATATTTATTTATATTATTTATAAAAATATTATTTATTTATATCATGGTATAAATAAGTAAATGTTTTAAAAATGATAAACCAAGTGTTAATTTTTTTCTATAATATAATTATTTATCTTCAATTTTATAATTTATGTAATGATATAAAAAAAATTAATTTTCAAAAAATAGGCTCATAAATTTATCATTTGTTGTATTATAAATAGAAGACAATTTTATGAGACCTTAATTATTTTTTCATAGTGTTATTAAATCAGTTATAATTTTAAAATTGATGATTTTTGAATAAAAGATGATTTTAATTAAAAATAAAATTTCCCAAATGTAGAATTTTTTTTCTAAAATGGAGTCTAGTTTCGAAAAATACACATCAAAAAATGGCTAGGATGAATTTTTTAATTATTATAAAAATGATTAATTTTTGGTGAATGGGGAAGTACAATAATTTTTGGTATAAGCTAAATACCCGAATTATTGAGTCATGGAAGATATATGGATAATGATTTCAAAATAGAATTCACTATTTATTGTAATTAGTTATAATAATACACACAATATGGAGTCATTATCCAAAAAACAATGAAATGAATAAAATAGTAAAAAAACACCCCTCCTCTCCACTATAAATACCACCCCTTGCCACCTATTTTGATATTATGTTCTATGCCCTAAAACATGTCCAAATTCAACCAAATCATCTTCCCAAGCCTCTAATTCCACATCAAGAATATTATTATATATAAAAAAGTTCAAAACCAATTTCTATAAGGAGGTTATCAAGGAGAAGAAGTTGAAGAGGTAAAATCGTGGTTTTTTCTCTTAATTCTATTTTCAATTTAATTTATTTTCTTCTCCTACCCTCACCTCCCAATCAAAATGTCAAATGATAACAACAATATATTTTATGTACTATAATGTTATTGTGTTATTTGAAGAATCCATCATCAAATCTCTTCCCTATTATTTTTTTTCTAGAAATTAAAACATCATTCAAGATGTGTCGATTTACCACCATTGTGGATAATGTGTTTTCATTTTTTATTACCAACTTCGAGGCTGGTCATAAAACAATTTTTATTATTAAAGAATATTATAATATTTTTATTAAAACTTATTTTATGTATTGTAATAGTTATATAAAAATATTTGTAAATAAAACAATACTAAATAAATATGGATTTAAAAACCAAAAAAATACACTGATTATGTTTTCATCAATGTTTTATCTAACTATCCATCCTCAAGTTAAAAAAATTATATATGAAATGATTTAATTTTTTTTATGTGAATTAATATGAAATAATTTCAATTCAACTGAGTTATTACAATTTAAACAGAATTTCTATAATAGAACTCTAGGGAATAGATCATGAACTATAAGAAATGAACGCCCTCAGAATGATAGAATTAAATAGTAAAACTCAATGAAATAGTCATAAATAAACCAAATAAAATTATAATAAATAAAATATATATTTAATAGTTTATCAATTAAATTTTTATTAATTATAATTTGATTATCCATGACATTATGTACAAGTGTTGAACACTTTCAAACATAAGGTAAGCAATTCTCTCTAAACCATCACTTTTCACATAACTTTTGATTTATCCCTCATTAATCCACTGTAATTATGAATTATTGTATTTAGTGCTAAAAAATCATGGTTTTATTCTAAAATGATAATTCACATTCTCAATTCCTCTTTTTTATTGACAAATACATGTTTTTTAAGCTTCACTTTGTAATCCCTCTAGATAAGAAAGAATGATTAAAGGGAACTTCCAAATTTGTTACCAATTTTCAATTACCCTCTATAATCTATTTAAGTCACTGATATTTTTCTAAAATTGATATTTTTTATCATTAAAATATTTCTAAGTTTATTTTATGTTTTATGCAATCAATTATTCCTTTGTTCATTTTAAATACTCTTTAATATTTCACCTTAATCCATACTGAATTGGATCATTTCTAAAGTGTGTTAATCACTATTTTTATATGATTTCAATTTGAATAGATATTTTTTATTAACAAAAAATAATATTTTCCCCAATTAAATTCCATGTATTATTTTACACCATTATTTCATCAAACCTTTATGATACACACATTTCTTTTGCCTTATAACATGATTACAATAACGAGTTTTTCAGAAGGGTAACCCTTATGTATATTTTTTGTGTTTCATTATTCATGTGGCACACATATGAATAAAAATGTTATGATTTGTTTTCCTAGATAGTGATCTGAGGAATTTGGTAATGCTTCATCTCATGATACATCATGTTGAGATAGGATGTGAACCTGATTCCTTTATGGGACTTTTTCCACCATCAGCAATGGTCTTTGAATTTAACCTTGAATCATTCTTAGGTCATGGTTTATGTTGTTTCTACATTTCTATGAAACCATGATTAAATAATCCCATGATCTACATGTTATGATTCATTATGTTTATTCATGTTCCATTCTTTTTTACGTCATCATGTTATGCCTTCTAAAATATATACTATAATTTTTTCCTATATTTATTCCCTTAATATTATTTTTTGGTCATCAAATTGTCCATGTATTCCACATTTTATCCTATGCTGATGTAAGATAATAAAGGAATTTAAGATCTCATTATGAATATTGATTAATTTTTTTTATTTTAGATTTCATGATTTTTAATTTTGTAACAAATTTTCCATTGTCATTATACTTTTCGATTCATAGCTTTTAACTGATGGTTAGTTATTCTTAGACCATGTAATATGTTTTTAGAAGGATAATATTTTTATTATGCATATCAGATCAAAATCATGTTATTTTTTGAGATCATTACCATAATTTTTTTTAAAAACCCTTGGTATAATTCTATCACATTGGATAACCTAAATTGAAACTCATCTAATCACATGTTAGGATATACATTTAATTTTCACCTATATTCTTATATGCTAAAAGTTTCCTTTTATATTATATTTTTCTATGTATTCAAGACCCCCTAATTTTAATTTATTTTTGTTATTTATTGGATGTAAATAGAAGAACCCAATTCAATAATCAATTTGATTGGAAATGTAATGATTTCTATAATGAAATGTCAAATTATATGTGAACAAGAACTCAAAAAATCATAATAGTACTTGCTTAATTGGCTGAATTAATGAATAATAAATTTAATCGTGTGGAATTTCCTTATTCTCATATGAAATATCAAATTGTGGTAGAATCCATCATTCATCAGAGGACTCCTATATTTATTGGATCTCTTGATCCCTCATCACAGAATAATTGATTAACAATATTGAGAATATATTCTTTATTCTCTATTACCCATAATAAGATAACATTGTTCTTTTGGGAAACCATTTTGATGGGGAGTCTTTTTAGTGGTGGAAAGAGACCAAAAAAATGAATTCCATGGAGGAAATTAATTCTGTGAAATTGGAATCATTCAAGGAAATATATTTCAATAAATATTTTCCCCAAACAATCTATCTTAATACAGAAATGGGGATCCTCATGGAAAAGAAAAATTAAGATGATTCTATCTGGGAATACAAGTAAATCATTATAGGGTTTTCAAGATATTCTTCTATATGTGTCATGAATACTAAATTAAAGGTGTATCTTTTATTTAGCGGACTAAATCTGAGTCTATGAAAGTGTTGGCGATTAGAGACATTGAAATATATGAGAAGATTTTACATTAAGCCCTTAAGGATGAAATGGAGGTCAGAGAATCTCATTGGTCACATGTGTCTGGAGATAAAATGTGGAAAATGGAGTTTAACATGGGAGGATCACCAGATTAATCTCATGATGGAAGGAAAAACCAATATCCAACCTATTAAAAGTGTGGGAAGAATCATCTTGGAAATATCTTTACAGGAACTTTGATAAGCTTAAAATGTCGAAAATAGGGGAATCTGGATAATAATTGTCAAATGTATATGTATAATCCATCATTTTTGGATGAATAAAGTATGGTTCAGATCAATATGTATCCAAAAGGGTAGTGTTTCAAATTCCAGGAACATGGTCATTATAAGCTTCATTTCACTAACCCATGAGTTATTAGAGGCAATAAATAACAAAAAACTATGAGGAATCGATGAATAGAAAATGAAATAAACGCTTATGAGGTGGATATAAACAATGATGTGGTGATAGGTATACTAGTAATTCATTCATTAATAGAGAACACATTTTTTTATTCTATTTCTACACAGTCATTCATATAATTCATGTTTAGTAGAACTATTCAAACACCACCTCATAATATGGGGGTTGAATTAGTTGTGAGAAAAAATAATGGGTAAATTATGGAATGAAATGTATATTATACCTTCCTAGTTAATGGTTTTGGATATAAAAGCCCAAAACAATTTATAGATTGGTGTAGTTTCATGTTAATATGGGCTTGGAATAACTATCTTTGTCTAAATCCAACCTCAACTATCGGGAATGGGTGATAAATCATCCCATACTAAAGCATCCTCAAATTATATATAAGTGTTAGGAGAAGGATTGATGTTTTTTAGAATCATCAAATCAAATGTGTATATTATTTCTTTATGAGAAAGAATATCTAGCTCAAATTATTGATTCAAAGGAGAGAATCATGCTGGAAGACACGCCCATTGTGAGGGAATACACTGATGTTCTCGCTAAAGAGTTTCTTGGTCATGCTCCTAACCAAGAAGTTGAGTAATTAATTGAACTTATTCTTGAACATCTTCTTATACCAAATAAACCTTATATAATTTCCAACATTGAGTTGTAATATCTGAAGAAGTAGTTACAAGAGAATATGTGAAAGGGTTTTATATGTCTGAGTTCTTATCCATGGGGTCTGTCATTTCACAATATCTAGTATAAGTATTGGTCGATGCTCCTCTCCATTTATTATTAGGAGCTCAAAAATATCCTGAAAGTGAAATATTATACCATTGAATGGATATATGACTTGTTCGATCAACTACATGGGGACAATTATCTCTCTAATGTGTACCTTTAGTCAGTATATCACCGATTAAAGGTGAATAATAAAGAAACTCCCAAGACTACCTTTCAAACATGGTATGGACATGAGGGGTTCATTGTGATTCCATTCAAACTCCCTAATTCAACAAAATATTTCATGGCGTTAATGAATAGAGTCTTTATATATTACTATGAAAAATTTATAGTACTATTTATTAATGAAATTCTGATATAATCCAGGAGAAATGAGGGGAATGAGTGTTATTTTAATATTGCTATAAATATTTTGAGAAGGGATAAACTGTATGAAAAGTGTAGTAAATGGTATTTCTAGATGGTGTAATTATCACCCATGGGATATGTCATCACCATCAAAGGGATATCTATAGACCCTTTAAAAAATGAAACTGATGAGTGTCCCCAACTGACATATGTAATATAGATAGGTAGTTTCCATGGTCTAGGTGGGAATTAATTTTTATTGAAGAACTTATCTTGATTTTAATGCCCACAAAACAAGATGACTCTGAATGGAGTAATGTTTATCTCGGACAAGGAATTTGAATACAACTTCGATGAGTTGGAATAGAGGATTCTCACTACATCATTTCTCACAAACTCGACATGTGGGGAACACTTTTTTGTATAAAACATTTTTTAATACAAGTTACTAGGCTATGTGTTTAAGTAAAATGATACTGTGACAAAATATCTTCAAGGAAGCAAAAATTTCATGAGAAAAACAATCCCATTCATGAACTAAAGTTGGTGGTTGTGATCATTTCATTGACAATATAGTGGAATTATCTATATGGTGAGAAGTTTGAGATATATACTAATCATAAGAGCCTAAAATATATATTCACATATATGGTTATTAATATGTGATAGTGAATATGATTAGATCTCATCAAGAATTATGACTGCTCAATCCACTATCATCCTAGTAAGGAAAATAAAGTTGAGGATGTCCTGAGTAGAATGGATCATCCAACATTGTAAATGGTGATAATTTAGGATGATCCAATCTTCTTAGACATGTAGAGTAAGGACATGGGAATCATTAAAGATAGAACATCATCAATCCCTTCTCAAATTATTTCTCAACCACCCATTATGGATAAAATTATGGATTCTCAAATAAATGATGATGAAATCCAAAAGAATGTGGAAGCTATTATAAAGGGAAATCCTTGGTGATGAAAATTGATGGTGTATGAGTCACAATATTTGGGTCAAGATTATGTGTATCACCCAATCTAGAGATAAAAAATTAGATTCTAAATTATGCACATAGATAATCTATATCTATTCACCTAGGAATCAAAATGATGTATCTATATCTCCAAAACCACTGTTTGTGAAAAAATATAAAGAAGGAGATCACCGAATATACATCAATGTGCCTAGTTTTTCAGCAAGTGGATGCTAAAAGGAAAATTTCTAGAGGGTGATGCAACCATTACCCATACCAACAATGAAATGGAAAACATCACCATAGACTTTGTCATTAAACTTCAAAAGACATCTAGAAGAAATAATCCATTATGGGTCATTGTAGGTCATCTATCATATAAAACTATTTTTTGATGAATTCTAGAAGAAATATAACTCGAACAAATTACATAGATATACATCGAAGACGAGGTGAGGCTAAATGTATTACCAATATCGATTATCTCTTATCAATATATGATATTTACCTCAATGTTTTTTTAAAATATCCAACATTATCTAAACATTAAGTTGGACTTCTCTATGGATTATCTCCATCAAATTGATTGCTAATATGAGAATACTAATAAGAAAGTAGAAAACACATTGAGACAATGTTCTATAGACCTAAATGGATGATGAGACCAATATTTTCCTCTTGTTGAGTTCTCTTACAAAAATAGTTTCCACTCAAGGAAAAAAATGGCTCCATATGAAGCCACTTTAGGGAAAAGATGTAGAACACTAGCATGATTGGATGAAGTTAGTGAATATAATCTTCTAGGTACTCAAATGGTCAAAGAAATGGTAGTAAAGGTGAAAACTATTGAGCATCACATCCAGGTAGCCTAAAGGTGACTAAATAGGTTTTCCAACAATCATCGATGGGACCTGGATTTTAAGGTTGTAGACACAGTATTCTTCTAAATATCTCTATATATGTTGGTCCTTACATTTGTGAAGAATGTAAAGTTAATTCCCAGGTCTATCAACCCCTTATATGTTATTGATTGTGTTTATGTTTTGGCCTATCAACTTGCACTTCCACTAACTATTTCTTGAGTACATGATGTATTACATGTATCCACATAATTATGTACATACAGGGCCACTCAAACATACTGAATTCAGAGGTGGTATAGTTGGAAAATGATCTCTCTTAGAAGGAGTAATTGGTGAAAATCTTGGATTATAGAGATGCTGTTCTATCGATCAAGACCAATAACCTAGTCAAAGTAATATAATATAGACATATGTATGATGAGGATACTTGGGAACTACAAGAATCAATGAAGGATAATTACCCCAACCTATTTTTTATATATATTGTAAAACTTAATTTTTAGGGAGAAATTTCATATGGGAGAAGAATGTAATGACCCATAATTTTATCATTTTAATTTGTCTTCATAATATTATTTTATATAGTATACATCACATAAACACCACATATACATTTCAGTAAAACTCAATTAATGAATAATTAATTAAATAAGTTGTATTTCTTGAAATTAAGGAACATATACTAATGGAATAGTAAATTTACCGATGTAACAATAATGTGGCTATTAGGAATAGTAAACTGGAAAATTGAATAATAACCTCACCTATTATATTGTAAATAAAAATTTGTTATCTTATAAATGAAAATATGATATATTTATTTAATGTTATATGTAAATAATAGTTTTAAATATGATAAATTAACTATTGGTATTTTTGTAAAATGTAATTTTTTATTTACAATTTTATAATTAATATAATGATTTATAGAAAATATATTTTCCCAAAATGGTTTTACAAATTAAAATACTTTTTTCTTAGGATTGTAGGATAACTTTATGAAGCCTTAAATATTTTTTCAATGCATTATAAAATCAATTATAATATTAAAATCATTAATTTTTGAATAAATGATGATCTTAGTTATAATTTAAATTTATAATATTTAAAAATTAATATTTATAAAATATAATGTATTTATAAAGTCTAAACACTTAAATAAATTTTGGGTGAAGTTTTTGTATTTTTTCTAAATTTATTGAATTTTTTGTGAATAGTGAAATTTGGTAATTTATAATATATGCTAAATAAATGAATTATTGAGTATTGGAAGATTTATGGATGATGCAAGAACCATTAGTTCAAATTATCATGAAAATGTTACTATAATTAGTCTCATTAATACAATCTATTGATAATCATGATCCAAAAAAATAAACAAATGAATAAAATAATAAAAAACACCCCTCTCATCCACTATAAATACCACCACTCACTAACTATTCTCCTCACACATTACAATCCATAAATACTATCTAAATTATTACCAAACCACTTTCAAGTCGTCTCTCCCAAGTCTAAGTTCCTTTGGTCTCAACAAAATACAAAACTCAATTACCCTCTAGAGGTTTTCATGGAGAAGAAGTTCAATAGGAAAGATACACTTCAATTTTCTTTGAATTTTTTTTAAATTTTTATTATTTTCATATATTATCCTCACATATATATTTAAATGTGGAATTATGACTCCATTGTGTTTTTATAACTTTATTTTATTTTTTTAATGGAATAATCCTTCTTCGAATCTCTTGCCACTTATTTTTCTTCTAAAAACAAAATAAATGTCCTTGATGTATTGATTTACAGACATTGTGGACAACACGTTTTAATTTTCAATTACCTCTATTAAGGTTGGTCATAAAACCAAATTTATGGTTAAAAAAGATAATATTATTTATATTAAAACTTATTTAATGTAATGGATCTAGTATACAAAAATACTATTAAATAAAACAGTAAAAACTTATAAGGTTGAAAAAACCACCAAAATAAACTAATCGTGTTTTCATAAACATTTTATCTAAAGAATCATCCCTCAATAAAAAAAATGATATTTGGTACCATTTAAATTAATGTATGTGAATTAATACTATAAATTTCAATGATGGAGATTTATTACAATTTTAAAATAACATCCATAATAAAACTCAATTTAATAGATCATGAAATCTCTAAAACAAATACTACTTAAACGAAAAAATTAAACACTATATCTCGATGAAATGGACATAAATAAACCTAATATAATTATAATTTATAAAATATATTTTTAATATGTTATGAATTAAATTATTAATATATCTATTTTGATTATCTAGGACATTATTTACATGTTCAGAACACTTTTAGACAAAAGATAATAGATTCTCTTAGAACCTCCATTTTTCATTCGAGTTACACTTTTCATCTTATTAATCATATAAAATAATTCATTAATATTTGTATGTACTCTTAATAATTCCTTTTTTTGTTCCAAAAATATGTACCTATAACAATTCTTCTTTATTTTATTGGAAAATACAATTTTTATAAGGCTCCTTCATCCATTCCTCCCGAAAAGCAAGAAATATTAAAGGGAACATCCCAATTTCAAACCCACACTCAAGCACCGTACATTATATTATTAGTTCACCAGTAGTTTTCTAATATTAATCTTTTTATCAATAAAAAATATCTGAGATAACTTCTAGTTTTAGACAGCCAGTTATTCCTTTTTTTATTTTAAATACTCTTTAAGATTTCCCTAAAACTGTACCAAAGTGGCGCATTTATAATGTTTGTTAAACACTCTTTTTATATGATTTAAATTTAATTTGACATAATTTATCATGATATATTCCAATTTTCACTTATTAATTTCCATGTATGATTTGTATCAATTATTTATTTAACTACTTTATGATACACCGATTTGGTATGCCTAATGACATGATTATGATACCAATTTCCATACATGGGTAACCCTTATGTATATTTATTATGTTTGATTATTCATGTGAAACACATTTTCATGAAAAATATATGAAGGGTGCACCTAGATTGTACTCCAATGCATTGTTTAATGTTTAGTATCATCATATTCCATGTTGGGACATAGAGTAAACATGATTCCTTTATGTGATGTTTTACGCCATGTGAAATAGTCTTGGTAGTTATACTTGATTTATGATTACGTCATTTTTTATGTTGTTTCAACATTTATTTGATTACACGATAACATGATCCCATGATCTAGATGTATATAAATGATGTATTTACTTTGGATTTCATGCTTTCCAGTTATTTACCTAATCATCAAATGAAACTAGGCTTTAAGATCCTTGTATTGAAATTGATGCTTAATTATTATTAAAGTCATGCAAAAATATGATTAAATGGATAGGGTTTTTATATGTGTCTCTTCTTTGCTATGAATTTTGCATGAGTGTACACTTAAGGAATCATACTATAGGATAATCTATGGGATGGCCTACTAAGATTATTTCTTACCACTATATGTGCACCTACATGTTAATAAAGACCTTACGTCTTCTTTTCAGGTTGAGCATAAATTTCATGATGGATAATTATGATTCTTGAGTTTTAATGATCACGTGGAAAATTTTCAGAGGACTCTTATTAGAGGGTTAGAGCAGCTCGATAGTCTCTTGGATAATGATTATGTGGTCTAGATAAGTGTTAGAAGTAGATCCCTATACAATAAGTTTAATTTTGTTTATATACTTCTGTATGTATGGTCGGCCCAGTGGGGGAGTAGTTTTTTTTTGTATTACATGGATGTTTGATATTTCGTATCATTTGATTGATTATTACAACATTTTTTATTTCAGTTATTTTTTGATACAACACTCTATTTAATTACTTCCTTGGATGATGTCTATTTATTTTTATTATGTGTTACTCTGATATGAGGGTATAATCTCACCACTATATGAATTTATACCCCCACTACTAGTATGTATCCTATGGAATATGCAGAGAAGCACTTGAATCCTTGTGAAAAATCAGCCTGGGGTAGCGAATGAGTTGCATCCAGTTTGGGACATCAAAACTTTTAGTAGCACGTTTGGTACTACATTATTTATCTAAAATTCTATATTTATTTCCATGTATAATTATTTAATGAAAGGTAAATTTATTTTAAGAACCATATTTATTTATTTTATAATTATAAAATGAATCGTATGTAATTTCATTCCCACTTGTATGTTATATAAAATATCCTTTTAAATGAAAAAATTATATTTTCCCTACAATACATTATTTTTTTATGAGATGAGAAATAATCATTTTTAATAATATATATATATATATATATATATCTACAAGTAGTATTTCGTTTCTTATTAATTTATTCAAATCAATAATTTTTAGTATACAACATTTAACTCATTTGTATTGATTTATTACATAATTATGAATTCAATTTTTTATTAGATGACTTAAAGCTGACTTTTTCACATTTCCATCTATTCTATAATGGCCCCCTACTATTATCAGGTTCATTCTTATTTTCATTCCCTATTCATTAAAAAAAATTCATCCAACCAGTGTTGTGAAAATTGAATGGGGGAACATGCCTTAGAGAGAGGCGTTGCGATGCACACCTATAGGCCCTCATCATTGATGAGACGTTGTGACCACACTAATGATCACCAATGGAATTTGAATTTTGTGCCATTATATAATGCTACAAGGCACCAAGTTTCATTAATGCACACCCCTCAAAAAATGGGTCTACTTTTTGCAAAAGTGGTGGTGATAGTGGGGTGGAAATCTAGGCTAAATAGGGGTGAAAATTGAGGCTTTAATGAACATGGGTGTAAATCGGGTATTCAGTAATATACATGTGGAAATCAGAGAGGGTTAAAATTTGGTGATATAGTGGAAAAAGTGTGGAAATCAGAGCCTAAGGGGACTTGGGTGCAAACTAGGGAGGAAATTATGGGATAATATTAGTAGTATTAAATATAGATGGGCTATCAACAACATTAAAAATAAATTTAATGAATTGAAAAAAATAGAACTCCAAAAATATGAAAAGTTCCTAAAACAAAACAAAACACCATAAGAACTATAACTACATAACTTAATTTGTATTATTATGACTGAATTTATGTTTTTTTAAATTTAATGCATTGGGAAAAAATGATAATATTTAATTATGTCATGGTATGTTCCATAGTTTCAAAGAGGTGCGCACCTCGCACCACATCCCCAAGCAGCCTTGGCACCTTATTACACTGTGCCTTTTACAGAATTATTGTCAACTATTGTGAGAATATAGGAGTTCAAGAGCAAGAGACCCTTCTAATTGTTATAATATATTCTTTTATAATATATTTATTAAAATTATAGAAATCTAATAGATATATATTTTCTATGTTATTAGAATAACATTAAATACAGAATAAATAAAAATCTGAAATACCAATATATTTGTTAGTATATAGATCATAATATTCTAATTTTTCCTACCTTATTCCCTTCCATAATTTTTGACACCTTTATTAATATAAAAAATATACATAAACTTTTACACTATGGTTTTATTATTCATTGTTTATTTGTTGGAGCTTAAATTTAATTTTATGTTCTTCAATTTTGAGAAGAGTTAATTATAGTTTATTAAAATAGACATTGACTTACCTATATAGAAATATTTTATATTCTATATCAGTATGTATGTACTTTACATTTCTTTTTATGTGGAGTTAGTTAAGTTTAATATCATGTTTGGAACTACTTTCGTTATGTTGATTCATATCTATCTTTATTTATCACCCACACTAAAGAAATTATTTTTCAAGAAACAACCCCCATTATTATATAATTAAGGAATCAATATTATGTGATTTAATTCCCACATGTATGTTATATAAAATAATAATATATGTGAAACAATTATATTTTCCTTAAAAACAGTTTTTTTAGTTGTAAAATATTCTTTGTTATTAATTTATTGATATCTACAAATAGAGTTTCATTTATTTTTACCATTTTTACATTAAATATTTACAATATTCATCATTTAAATCATTTATTTGATGTTATTAAATAATTTTGAATTATATTTTATCATTGTGAAATATATCATTAACATATTGATCTTTCCCTCTATTCCTTCTAGACCACCAAATGCTAGTAGGTTCACGCTAACTTTAATTCCCCATTCTGTTCACCCAAGTTTATTTCAACTTATTCAAGTATATTGGAGTTTATTAGCATGTTCTTCTTCTAAATACTATAACTAATTGATTTATAATATATTTATTACAATTATATACGTTAATAGATTTGAAAAAAATTAGATTTATCTATCATAATTCCATTAAACATGTAAGTAAAATATATATGAAATACTAATATATTTGTAATTATAAGGATAATAATATTCTAATTAGGATTATTTTATTCCCTACCATAATTTCAGGACCTGTATATCAATGTATGAAAATTTATATATAACTTGGACTATTCAGATTTAAGATTCTAATAGTGATTGTTAGAGTTTAAATAAAATATTATGTTGTTTAATTTGGAGTGGAGTTGATTGTAGGTTAATACACCAGGAATTGAATTTACTATAAAGAAACATTCAATATTCTATATGTGCTGGTACCTCCTCCACATCTTGTTTTTTTGGAGTTTGTTAAATTAGTATCATGTTTGGAAGTACATTATTTATCTCAATTCCTATCATTCTTTCCATTTCTCCATTTTTAAAAAAGTTTAAAATTTTCCAACACCACCTATAAATCTTGATTACTATTTTTGTAATATGTTTTTCAAAACTAGAGACTCTACATCCATTTATATGACCACCCAATTGTTTACACATAAATATTTCATCTTTTTAAATGAATTATCATTACATTACAAAATATATACTTGAGTAAAATATAGTTTAGGTTTCATCAAAGACTTGACTAACAATACTCTTATTTCTTGAAATAAATTTATCCTACCCAATAAATAAATCCTAATTTTTTACTATTTATAATACCACCATATTTTGACTATTCTTTATAAGCTGGGTAAATGAAATAGAAAACAGGGTGTGCTCAGATGATTAGAATGGATAATAATGGTAGACATCAATCCAAGATCATATGAAATAATAAAATAAGAATAAGGGTATTAGATTATGAATATAACATTGAATGTTCATAACAATATTTTCATATACCATAAACATGGGTCATGGAATAAAGCACTATCATTTCAAAAGACATGGGCCATAAGAGTGAGAAAATATCATAAATTAATCTTGACCCAAAAGATCATTTCCTAAAAATGTCTCACCATCATAAATATAGAAAAAAATCCCTATGTCAAAGTTAACTACCAAGAAAATACACATAGTGGATTAGGTATCATAACATATTTTCCATTATGGATTATGAGTCACTTACTTTCCATAGTTGATAAATACAATCTACTTGTTTCCCATAATTATATCATGATATATAAACTATTAATCAATGAAATGTAGGTATATATAGGTCCCACAAACCATATAAATAAATCCACACTTATTTGGGCCTTAATACCATATAACATTCATCATATCATCATATCATAACACATGTAAAGTAAAATAGTTTCACAAACCATCCATTATTCCATCATTGAATAAACCATGGAAAATCAATTAGTATCATAAATATTTCATCGCGGTATAACTTGTGGAAGAGAAATGAGTTCCATATACTTGTTGTCATCATAAACAAAAACCATTTAGAGAAAGAATAATAATTGTGTTCTTCACTAACATCCATATTAAATAATGAGTAACATAAAATCATGTCGTCTTATAAGTAAAATTATTTTGAAGGATACCATCAAACATTTATTTAGCATAATATCATTTCCACTAATTTTTTTTTAAATATAAAAAATTTCCAAAATCCTTTCATTAAAAATCACATTAAAATATAAATCTTTCCAAAATATTACGGAAAAAGGATTCCTTGAAAATAACCATAAAAATATGAAATGGAAAATTCAAAACATTTAGGTGTCATGATGGTGGATAATTCCACACATTATATATATATGAAAAGAAAAATTCCTTTCAAAATTTCAGCAAAATAAAAAATGTTATTGTTTGGAAAATGACAAGAAGATTATTTATAAACCATATTTTAAAAAAATAAAATATGGGTAAAAACAATTTTAAACAATAATAATATAATATTGTTGTCATTCACGACTCATTTTTATAAAATAAGAATATAGAAAAAAGGAATTTCAACCAAATAAAAAAATAAAGTTGATTTTTCATAAAATAATATTTTTGATCTATTGAGTAAACAAAGATTGGAAAATTATGGTAACATTTATATTCTCATGAAATAACCATTGGATAATAATAATCATGAGATTTATTGATAGGTAGATCATAATATTTCAATATTGGATACTCAATCGAAAACAAACCCAATAAACAATGAGATTATTGCATAAAATCATTACCTCTTTGGTTACATGTAAACCATGTGAAGGATAGATACTCAAAGGGATATATAAATCCCAATTAATTTCAGTAGAATCATCATAAAAGGAATTTGTGGGATGTATAAACCCTATATAAAATAAATTTGTGGTGAATATGGCATGTGTCTCATATAAAATTAAAGTGAGACCGATATTCCATACCTTAATGTTAAACATCATTCACACACATTTGAACCATCTATATAATAGATAAATTTTTATTATAAATATTTTATAAAACCAAACCCATCTGTATCACTTCATATATGATTTACTTATTCCATTTGAATTACCCTTTTATTAACAATTCCTTTTTAAAAGCTTGTTCCGGGTAATAAATGCTTCATTTTTCATATATGTTTGGGTTTGGTATTTTCATTAATTGAAAATATTTTATCATTCCATAATCTCCACAATGGTAAACATGAAATTGATCAAATATATTTTCATTATATAAATTTGTTAATTAATTAATAAAATCAAGATAAATGATGATTAAGTGAAATGTTATGGGGATGGTAGGGCGTACATATTCATGAAAGTTATTTTCCTATTTTGAAGGATGAAATGAAAGAAATGAAAGAAATTATTCAATTTTATAGAATCATTTTGTTCTAATATATAAAAAATATTTTTATTAACATTATAATTATTACATTCAATGTAAATCATTAATGAGAACGACTCATGTTCCTTCGTGGGGTAGTAGTCTGCCGTACCCAAGTGAAACGTTAGTGAATCTTCTAAGAAGTGGAAAATCAAAAGTTATATGTCATATTAAATGTACAGAAGTGAAATTATTTAAAAAAATATAAAATAAATATATTCATTTTTTCAGTATACCCAACAATGTGAGGTGGTGATAGAGAATATATTACATCGGTTCATGAAGTGATAAACCATCATACACATGGTTGATGGTTTCATGTTCAATTTATGGAATTGTATATGGATATAGGTCATAATATTAATAAAAAATCTTAAAATATGTATGATAATTATTTTATTATTATACCAAGATTTAATTTTAATTTAAATATATTTAAGAAGAAATAAAATAACAATACATTGTTGAGAGCATTGCCTCTTATTCGGAGAGCCTCTTTAGGTTTATACGTAGGGCCTTCTTAAAAAGATTTTATAAAGAAAAAATGACTCAATTGAATATTAAGGGATGTCATTATGGGTTTTTAGGTATTGGATGAAATAATTGGTTCTCGGAGTGTGGAAAAGAGAGTAAAAGAGAGGTTTTTTTATAAGTGGGGAAAGGAAGCCACTTGGAAACTACTTAATAATATCCCCAAAGACTCAAAGATAATAAAGTTATTCATATGAAAAAATATTCCACATAGAAATGGATTAGAATGTGGGATAAGATAGTATTAAAATATGGGTATAAAATAAGATTTATAAATTTTTTAATGGAAATATTACACTTATCTTTTTAGTTTAACCCACGGTAAACCCATTTTAAACATAATAGCGCTAACTTATTTTTATTGTTTTCACTTTTTATTATGTTAACGAGTTATATTGAACTTATTGAATATTATTAATTATGATTATTCAAAATTTTTAATTATATTTTCAAATTAAATTAATATAAGTTACAGAATCTGATTTAAAATTAATCCCAATGAAATAATGGAAAAAAATTTCAAATGAAAACCATTCAAATGTATAAAAAAATTATATTAAAATTAAACATGTTGTTGATTATAATGAAATAAAATGGATTAATATTAATATAATTGATATAATATTACTTTTATATTCTTTTAAAACAAATTTTAATTCTTTAAATCATTTATAAAAAAGGACATTTTTTTTAGAAATATTAGTATTTTTACTATTCATAAAAAAATAATGCTTTCCCTAAAATTAACAGTTATTAATTAGAATAAAATTATTACCTCATGATTTCAAAAATCAATTTTATTTTTTATAATATAATTTCTATGAGTGAAAAAAATTTATTTTAAAATAATTATTCAAAAATTATAATAATTTTTTTATTTAGAAAAATATGGTTTTACAGAAGACATTTACTTTATTTTTTTTGATTTATAATTCCATATCTAATTAGTTTCAAAATAATAACTCAATTTATAGTTGTGAGAACCATAAATTATAATAATCTACTTAATCCTATTTATTCCCTCCATTCCAATGGATATTAGATTATAAATTCTAATATTTTAATATAATATATCACATTTTGATTAAACACAATGTTTTATAAAAAACAAGTTTAAAATGAAACTCATTATTACAAGTAATAAAATATTCAATGAAATTAATTAATTTTAAATATATATATTTAATAAAAGATAATGGTGTTACAATCAACCCCCTATTTTAAAATGAATTTCTACCCCAAAATTTATTCATTCTATTGGATGTAAATTAGGGAAATTTTTCCTTCTCAAATCCATAGATTCCCACATAGAATCATCAGACTGTTGGTTTCATGAAAAAACATTGACCGGGTGTGTGGTCATAATTTCTAAAACATTATCTCTATGATCTAGAATCCCCTCTAGATGATCATCATAAGAAATATATTTCTCTATAGGTATGAACTCTATGTTCATATCTTGTGATTGATAAGGTATGTTCCTCCTCAGGACATATTCCTTGAACATATCGGGCACTTCAGAGATATTTGGTGGTGGTGAAAAATAGTAAGCTACTGTCCAGATAATATTAGAAATATCAAAATTGATAATATACCAATGTCTCATCATCTATTTATTTTTTAATCTAATAACCCTTTTACATGGATAAATTTATTGAATTACCTTGTCACCAACCATGAACTCTACATCTCACTAATGATTAGCAGTATAACATTTATTTTGACCTTTTCCTTACCTCACCTGTTGATGAATATATCTAACTATATATGCCATTTATTTTAATTTCACAGGCACTAACAACATTCATTCTCCAACATCTTAATATCATATTGAAGCGATACAATTATTTTTATAGAGGTATTCATAAGGATCCATCTAAATACCCAAGTGATTTTTTAGAAAAATCTATTAGAGGATAGTGTTTTCCCTAAAAACATTTGAAATATAGAGAAAAATATCTCACCATATCCTATATGGTTTAAATTTTCTCTCATACTAACCAAATGTCTAAGGATAATACATAGTTATAAAACTCAATTCTGTGTTAAGGGCCTAATAAAAACTCCACAAGAATGTTTTGGTAATCCTCAGATCTCGATCAAAAAAAATATAAAGAGATACTTTGGGAAATATTACCACTAAATTAATATATATTCTAGTAATCATATCAAGAGAAACATAATCACTAATATAAATAAAGAGTTCGGAATTTGTAAGGTGGTAAAATATAACCCATATAGCATTACACCCATTATATGTTTTGGGGAGTAAAATAACAAAACCCATGGGAATGTTTTCCCATTTCCATTCTTGTATGGGTAATGGATGTAAAATCCAATTATACAATTTTCAATCTACCTAGACTTTCTAATATACCAAGAAATGAGATACATAATTTGAAATATATCCCTTTATTCCATACCACTATAAATACTATTATAAAACTCTATAAATATTTGTATTTCTAGGATGAATAGAGAATGAAGATATATGAGTCATACATACTAGCTCCTTCTCAAAATTCAGTGTGGGTAAAATTCCTTGATAGTTTAAGAATATTATCATTCCATATTTATCAAGGTTGTGATTATAAAAATCTATCACCTTCAATTGTTTCTATGGGTCTTCCATCTAAGCATATTTAATTTTCTCATAAATAGATTTCTGAACACTCATTTGAGAAAGATAATATCTTTCCCTTTCATTTAAGATTTCAAAATATATCCTTTTCATTTTCAAAAATATTATACATCTTTTACTCTTCATCATTGATTAACTAACCAGATCATTTCACCTTAAGGCATACAAAGCCTTGTTCTCATTCCTCGGGTCGAAATTTATTGAGAATTAATAACATTTTATTATCTCTATCCATCATCTCTAGTACATATTTAGCTTATTCCGAGTGAATATATAATCTAAAAAGTAATGGTTAGTATATATCTCACACATTTCTTTAAAAAGAAAATTCCTTCATATCTTTAATGAAAAAATTACCACATATAACTCCAAATCATGAGTTGTGTAATGTTTCTCATGAAAAGTCAATTGGTGAGTGTAATAAGATATAACCATATCATTATGCATGAGGAAACATACCAATACCTTCTTGGATGGATGAATATTGATTTCAACCCCTTTCACACTACATGGCAGTCTGAGGACTAGTGCACTGCCCACCCATCTCTTCAACTCCTTGAAATTGTTATCACATTCAAGCATCCAAAGCAACATTAATCCATTCCTAGTTAAAATAGTGAGTGGATTAGACTACCATGATAAATTATCCTCCAAGAGATAATAATATCCAACCAAGAAAATGATGAAATGGATCTCAGTAACCACAGTTGGTCTAGTTCAACTATCAATAACTTTTATCTTTGAAGGATCCACTACAATACAATCACATTCTATTATATTTTCCAAGAATGAAACATTTTATAGCCAAAATTCTCACATGGTAAATTATTCATACAACATTTCCATTATTAGGGTCATCATAATAATACTAAAATTATATTAATGGTCTTCTATTCCATTTGAGTATATAAGAATATAATCTTTAATAATTACCACAAAATGGTCAAACTATTCTCTAAAGACCCAATTCATCAAATTCATGAAGATAGTAGGGTAATTTAAAAGAGAAAAAGGATTCACTATAAATTCGAAGTCCCCATACCATGTACAGAAGGATTCCTTTGGTATTTATTAATTTTTTTACCCCCAAATAATAGTAACTAGATCAAATATTAATCATTGAAAAGTACTGAGGTTCATTTGATAGATCAAATAAATCATCGATGCATGGTAGTGGATACATGTTCAGGATAGAGACATTGTTATGTTATTGATAATAAATGTAACGGTGAATTGATCAATTTTTAATATAAAAAATGGAATGGAATCACCCCATGGAGATTCACTATGCTGTATAAAAACATTATCAAGGTTATCATAAAGTTACTTTTTCAATTATTGCAAATCAATCAGGGTAATTATACAATGAAACTTCAAAATATGTGAAGCACTGGGTAAGAATTATATTTAGTACTTCATGTTCCAAAGGATAAAATAATATATTGGGGGGGGGGAGGGGTGAACAATTGTTCACTTTTTATGGGTTTCAATAAGTTTAGAAACATAACCCCTAAAACCTATTAAGATTCATTTTCTTATCATATTTTAGTAAACACACATTAATTAAAATTCACAAAATCAAGTAATGAACACAATAATTACAAAGTCTTTCCTTAGATTTAGAACCTACTTCCCTACCATATAAACTCTCATGGGTCTATAGAAATCCATCATTAAAAATAAGTGAATTTAACTTCTAAGAAATCCCATTATACACCGTCAATATCCTGATAGAAATTATTAAACTGAATCTTTTCATTTTATAATGTTTCTTAAAAATATTAGGGAAGAATAAAATAAAAAATACTGTGACCAATTTTCTCTAAAAAAAGGTAAAGGGTCTGATGAGCCTATGTCTGATGGATTTTACTCAGGTAAAACAATTCTGATTGACTTAATATGAGAAACTCAATTCGATGATCATTTCCACAATATACTCCTCAATATAATTTCTATTCTCTCTCGATAACAAAAAATTCACTTCTAAAAAACTCCCCAAACCTCAATATGAACTTCCTAAATATGATGAATTCAGACTTATTGACTTATTATAATGAACTAAGTATGAATATGAAAAAATCAATCTCTACTCAAATTCTTAAAATTATCTTCCTCAATATGGTAATAAAAAAATTTAGTAGTCTGAACTTCGAATTAAATCTCTTTTTAGAAAAAATATTGGAAGTAAATATGCAACACACAACATTTTTTGAAATTGTGGAAGTTATGTAGGGTTAATGAATTGTGCATCTATTAATAGGTGAATAAGAATATAAAAGGTGGGAAACTAAAAAAATTTCTGTCATACTAAAATTTCAAAACACTTCAAAACACTCACATCTAATCTCTAAATTTGAATTATTCAATCCATGTCAACATTTTTCTGAAATAGATTTTATTAATCCATCTACATTTTCTTTAGTTTGATTATCCTTCTCAATTTCTATCTAAATATCTTGCTCAGCTTCTGTCCTATTTTCTTTCTCAGCTTGAATCCAATTATCATACTCAAATTTATTCTAATTTTCTTTCTCATAATAAATCCCATATTCATGTTCAACGTTATTATGATTATCATGCTCAGCTTCAGTCTGATTTTCATGATAAGCACCAGTTTGATAATCTTAATCAACATTCGTACAATTTTCATGCTCATATTTTTTATGATTATCTTGATCATATTCAGTATGATTACCTAGATTAGTGTAATTATGATTATCTTTCTCCTTAGATTAATTTTGATCTTCCTTCTCAGAGTCAGTTTAATTTTGATTCTTAGAGTCAGTCAGATCTTCCTTCTCATAATCAGTCGGATTTTTATTCTCAGACTGAGTTATATATTCTTTCTCAGAGGCCATATAATTTTCCTTCTCAGAGTCATTCTGATCTTCATTATAAGAGTTAATCTTATATTTCTCCTCTAATTCATTCTTATTTAACTTCTTTTTGATTTAATTTTACAATACGATGGAATTTACAATTACAATAGAATGTATTCAAGGATGAACCTCCTTAAAAACATTCACATTTTTTTTCAAAATTAGTAATTTAAAAAAGATTATTTTTCAATAATTACAAAATCATTATTAAGAAAAAACGACACAAATCTTCTTTAATATCCCTCATTGATATTTTTGAAAACACTTGTTAAAAACTTTTTCAACACTCAGATATTTGTCATAACATTGTTTTGACTTTTAAACCAAAATACATACTTTCTCTAAAGATTGTTTCAGGAAACCAAACTACTGTTAGATTAATATTTTAATAGAATTCCATACATTTGGGAAAAGAAAATTTTTAATCCATGAAAATATAGTCCCCCGCACTTTTATCTTTTTCTCTCTATTTTCATTTTCAATCTCCGATTTCATGATAAAAACAAGTTCATATTAATTGCGTAAAGATACGTAAAAACTTCTTATAGTGTATGATAAGAAAAAACATCATACAAAGTAAACTATCATCACATTCATACCCCCTTTGTGAATATATTTCAAAGCATGGTGTGGGGTATTCCTTATGAGATTTAGGCATTCATTGGAGGAGGAAAAAAATAAGTTTTTGCCTAAAATCAACACACTTTCTTTCAGTATTTCCTTTGAGAATATATCATCAATTTGATAATTCATTGAGATATATTAGAGAAAAAAATATTCAGTAAAAACTTTATTTTTTATAAAGACATACTTTATATCAATGCGTTTTGATCATGATTATTTCATAGGATTCTTTATAAGATCAATTATACTCATATTATCAAAAAGTATCTTCAATGGGTTAGAAACATTTACTTTTTGATTTTCTAGATGATCTTTTATCGACAATATATGAGTATAATCCTTAGTAGCCACACCATATTCTGATTTTGTTATACTCAATGTTACATATGATTGTTTCCTACTATCTCAACTCATACAACATTCACCTAAGAAAAATGATCATACTAATGTTTATTTCCTATCTTTACAATCTCCATCCCAATTGGCATCAGTATAGCCATGAAAATTCATCTCACAATATCTTTTGTACAACAACCTTTGTAAATTTGTTACTTTTAAATATCTTATAATTATCTTTTCTACCAACATATATGAATTCACAACAGCTACTCTTCAGTAGAACATTGAATGTTCTAATTATGCTGACATACATATTCCCATTTCCACCAAACATCAAATAATTATATCTATTACACAATTTATATTAGAGTATAGGGTGAACTATATTGTGGTTTTTTTACCATGATTCTTAGAAAAGTTCCAAAAGTACTTGTTTTGAATTCAATGCCTTTATCTTTTCTCAACTTCTTTATATAAACCCCCCATTTCATTCTTAACCCCTTTCCTAAAATACCTCATCATTTATATAGCCTCTGACTTATGTTTCATAAATATGATTTTTTTAATACAAGTGAAATCATTAGTAAAAATGATATAGTATACATCTCCTTTTATTTATTTATGTCTCATTGGCCCATTTAAATTAGAAAGAATAAGTTCAAGAGGTCTGTTAGACTGAATCTGAACTATCTTATAACACTTGTTAGTCATCTCCCCTTTCTGAAAATTAAGAAAAAAATATTCATTCCTAAATTTTGATTCTATAAAATAACAAACAAAATCGAATTTAGAAGGTTTGTTTAGGGTTTTCAAGCCATGTTTCCCATGTCTTCGCTGACATAATTTTTGTTCATCTTCAGCACTCAAATAAAAAGAGATATTGAAATCTCTAATTTGAAAAATATTTCCACTAGTTCTATCTTCTTTTGTGATAAATTTTCAACTATTCACACTTATGATGATAAAATAATATTTTAATAAAATTACTTATTTTCTATAATCACAATGTTTACATACACTAAACATATGTTTTATCCCATAAAAAATAAAATTTCCTTATATTTAAACTTTTCATCTTCCATCTCAGCCATTTTGATTCCTCTGATTTTTATATAACTACAATTACCAATGGTAACCACTAATACATCATGATATTCAAAATGTTTCATGATTTTTAAATCACTTTTCATATGTTTAGAATAGCCATTATCAGGTTTCCATGGTTTTTTCCTTGTAATTTTTTTCAAAGATGTTTTGACTAGAGAAATACCTTTATCAAACTTGATTCCTTCTAGATTTATTTTATTTTATATCATAAAGAAACTTGTTATAGAAGAACTATCATACATCGTTTCACATGATGATCAGTCTGATCACATCTTTCAAAAACTTATTCAAGACATTCTAATTGATTTTTTTGTTGGAATGTTTCAAACATAATGATTTTTTCCTTTGTAAATTGTTGTGGGCTAGGAAAGTTACTCATCCTTCTTACACAATTTCATTCTATTTGTTAAAAAATTATTCTGAAAAGTAACATATTATGACCAAAAATTTTAATCCCTATTCCCATAATCCCACATAATCTGAAATATCCATAAAATCTTGATTTTATACTGAATAAATATTTTTATATATTGAAAAAATATTTTGGTTAATAATCTCCTCCTTCTTCATCAAACTTTGGGCATAGACAAACATTCCTTATGAGCGGGATTTCATCTTTTGTAGATGAAATATGTTTCTAATACACTCTTCAACTAATGCTTTACCAACTTATTTTTCAAAACATAAAATGATAGAAAAATCAGATGAATCATTATTTTTGGTGGGTGTGGATTTCACATGATTCTTGATTTGATCTTTCTCAACAACTTATAAGTCTCATCTTTAGATTGGAAATATTTGTTGATATTTTCATTAATCTTACTCAATGTACTTTCAGAATCCAATTGTTTAAATTGAAAATTATTTATTTATTCTTCTATAGCAAAAAATTTCATAATGAGATCTTAAATAATCATTATCTATTTAAAAATACTTAATTTTTATCTTATGATATCTTAAATGTATTCTCCATCCTTCTTAATGAAATAATTTCTTCCTTCAAAAAAATTTTACATTATTTTTCTTTATTACTCCGATTTCTTTCTTGGGAGATTTTTTTTCCAAATATGTGAAAGAAGTTCTATTCTAAGTTGATACACTCTGTATGATTTGTCACATCCACCTTCTACATTATTTGAGGAGTCCTAAGATTTTTCAAATATTTTAATGAATGTTCTAAACTTTTTTTAACATTCATCCTCTGTAGAATTGTTAACTATTGAGTCTAATTTATCTTTCTTATTCAACATGCTCCTTTTTTCTCCATTGATATTCTTATTATATTTTTTGATGAATATTCTTGATTATAACTTTTTCACCACTTAATATATTGGGGTTTTTCATCAGAATCATCTCTATATTCCACAAATTTATTCTTGGGGAAATTCAATGAAATGTTATTGAATTCACCACACTCAAAACATTTTATATAAACGTTACCTAAATTTTTTTCTCTTCATCTCTGATGGTTCTTGGATATAAGAGATGCTATTTTTTCATTAATCTTGTCAACCCCTTTATATCTAGAGTACCAAGGATAAACATCTTCAACCTCTTCATTTTTTATTTTTGTCATAGATTCAAAATACCTTTCCTCTTTTATCTTCCTTTTGAACAGTAGATATTTTTTTTCATTTCATAAGAAAGAAGAATGTTATGATACTGATCAATTGATAAATCATCATAATCTTCTAAAGATGAAATTTTAAAAGCGAACCCTTTTTGAATATTTTTCATTAGTTACTTCACAATTGTATACTCTTGTAGGTCAACATGAAGTCATCTCATCTTGTAAAAATTATCATTCCATCTGGTGATGTTTCCATCAATAATTTATTCATCTCCTATTATTATGTGTTCATATTTACTACACTAGTTTTTTATATTTTCTTCATTAAATTTAATATTACATAAAAAACTAATTCCCATCTTTTCCAACATACATTTTTTTGAGAACCATTAACTTCATATAAATATTTTATGATAAGGACACAAATATATCTTTTTTATAACTTCCATAAAGTTCAATATTTCCCTTATCAGAAAAAATCACATGGAATCCTTCTCAATAGTTGAAAACCCAATTATAGCAGCATCATAATCTTCCATGTCAAGAGATAGAAGATATATAATAATCCTCTTTACCAACCATAAAACTTTTTTCCATCATATATAGTAATTAATCTACTACTGAAGGAATTGACATTATCCATGATAAGGATTCAATAAGGGACACTTGGATATAATACCAAATTATGTTCTAAAGGATAAAAAAATTGATAGGGGGTTGAATCAGCTATTCACATTTTATGAGTTTCAATAATCTTAAATACATAACCCTTAAAACCTATTAAAATTCATTTCTTTATCATATTTATTTAAATACTCAACCATGAAAAAGTAGGAAAAAAATTAAAGGAAAAATCTTTATAAAGTTTGACCATAGTTTGAGAACCTTGATAATTCCATAGCCACATATGTGGGTCTATGAAAACCCATAGGAAATCATTAATTCTTATAGGGATACCCATATTTAATAATTTATAAAAATCTAAATAAAAAAAAGTCCTTCAAAATCATGAGTTTAAAAACAACAGGGATTATTTATATGTTCTAAATTAATTAAAAATATTGTAACTGTAAATTATTGGTTTGTTTGGAGAAAGATAAAAACAACAATAATGATTGGGGTGAATATTAAAAGAGAATAATGCCAAGTTCATTGGTTTTTTGGTTTCTGGCATTGGATTCCACTGATAATGTATTCATTCTAGTTTGGTGTTGGAATTAGGTCACCATGGATTCTTGGTCTGGGATCCATGCACTAATAAAATGATTGCACCATAGTAATGTTCATAAACTAGATTCAATCAAAATACCTGGCAACCCAATAAACTATTTAATCCTAAATTACCTACATTTCATTATAGTCATAAAAAATAGGATAATTAATTAATCTAATGTAATGAAATCCTTAGAACACAATAATGGTCATGGAAGATGAAAAAAAAGAGATTTTCAATTGATAAACAATGTAGTAGTAATCCTAAACAAGAATAGAAAATATAAATAAATCCTTGTATCTCATCCCCCAAAAATCACATCACCTGGCATAAAAAAACTTCTTTCACATGATTGGCATGATGAGAATGAGTAGTATGGTTAGATGAATTAAAAAGGTGGTAAATAAATGTGGCAAAGAAGGGATGTAGATAATCACTATGTGTGTGTGTCTCATCTAATGGTGTCGTACTATTCCATTTGCTCCCTGATCATTCTTACTCCTTTGGGGCTAAGATATTAATAAATAGGTATCCCATTAACCCTTGGCCGTAGAATCATTTATTTTTCTTTCCCTCGAAATATTGACGACATGAAATAATTTACCTGGCATGTAATCTTCGTCAACAATAAATTTTCATATTTTATCACCCCGATCATTCATGATGCGTATTTAGGTTCATGACATGTACCTTTCGTCACAGTGTGTAATAGTGTCATGAATTTTCCTATGTGGCAACATATTTTTGATTAATTCAAATAATGTAATAAAATACAATACATATATGTATTCTTCCTTATTTATCTAACTGCATTGCATCCTCAAAAATCATGTTTCAGGCCATGAGAAAAGCAAAGTAGTGAGAATTTCCTTTTAGTTACAATTTATACCCCTTATCTCTGTTTTTACAAATATCCAATGCAACCCACCATAAAACATAAAATATGTAAATCTATTCAAAAAACAAGAAATGATTAATCATTTAAATATGGAAATAATTATACTATAATACTGTAAAATTTATTCATGATATATAGATATAAAAATCCCCACACTTGAATTCATACTTTTTCCTCAATGATGGATTCTCAACATTCCACAATGAAAAATTACTCCACCAAGAATTAAATCCCATTTAAATAAAATTATTTTTTTGAAAGGAATTAAATGTTCAATAATCTCACTAGATAATTCATCAAATCTTTATATTTCAAATAAGAAATCCAAAAAAGTATCTTACTATTAATATTTTTAATTAAACATGCATTTTCAATCATACATTTTCATTGTTCAATTCATTATTAACATGCATGCAATTTTCAATTTTTCTCACTTGGAATATTTCTGTGCATTATCATGGTAAAAATTTAAATAGAATTCATCACATATCTCAAAAACAAGCCATTAACCATATTTTTGGAAGGCATCTAACATCACCAGCGCATAAAGATATAAATCATAATTAATCATGAGGGCTTCATAATTATTGTTCTAATGACTAGGAGGATTCAAGGGAATTAGGTAAATGATATAAATGAAGTAAATATGAAAATGTAGTTTTGACTCTTAATAATTATTCATGATATGAAAATATAATATCAATAAAAATATCCTTCAATATATGCACCTCACTCTTCCTCCAAAAAATCTCAAAGTGGGTTCATGATACATGTAATCACAATAAATGAATCAACCTCTCTTTCTATTCTGTTATTTTATTTATATATATATTTTTATTTATTGATTTTTTTAATTAATACCAATATAACATCTTCCACCAAACCATATACAATTAAAATATCATCAGTATAGAAAATGGTGATATTTTATCATATAAAAGAAAACCAAATTGTTTCATTTTTTTATTTCCTTCTATTTTTTTCGAATGTTTTTTAGTAATAGTGGTGAATAATAATGTATAATTAAATATGTCATGGCCTCTCCCCATATCATAATTAATTACCCCAAATAAATTTCCAAATGTAAAATATCATGGTATACCATTTAAAGATTCTCCCCTACACTTTTCTTTTTAAATTTCATTCTAAACATTTATGGGAAGGTTGGAATGGATAATATAGTCTTGTAATAAGATTCATTACATAATAAGGTTTTTTTTGGCATATATTGGATTAAAAATGATTAATGAAATATTCGTATCATGATAAGGGATAAAAAAATAATTACACAAAAATTTAAAAGTGATTGTATTCAGTCATATAATCGATAAGATTCAATGAATATTGTAGAATAAAACATGGACGCATTTCTATCAAAATATACGAATGAAGGAATATAAAATATTGTCTAAGTTCTTGTATAAAAATTTAGAATAATGGTTGGGAAAAATATTCATTGAAATGGAGATGTATAATTAAATCAAATAATGTTAATATCATAAATTCAATGCATGCTAATGCTTAAAAAAACTACATGTTTAGGAATTAACAATCTTCCGTAAATAATTTTTTATAAATATTAATCAAATTTTTTATCTCTCTTTATTTTTTTCCCAATCATCTCATTCAAATTTATTGAAAAAAATTTAATTCATTGAATGATGATTATCATGGGTAGTTTATTTTTTTAAGTTTATTTGTGTAAAGTAAGAATCAATTGTGGTCAGGAAATTGGAAGTTAAAGCTCTAAAATAATTAAAATGTGATAAAAAATAAACAATTAAAAAATAGAAATTCTTACTCCCCTTTTAAATTAAATCATCAATCATTGGTTGTATAAGTTATGCATATACCTTTTTATGATCTGTGAATTCCCTTCACAACATGTAATTATTTTTCAGCTTCCTCTCCAACTTTATGATTCTTCTTGATGCCTACCTTGATGGTCCTGTTAAAAATAAAATTCAAAATGTGAAAGAACATGCCATAAAAATTAAATTAAAAGTATTAAAGAATGAGTTACTTATGTTATAATAGATAACAAGTAAAGAAAATACTAAAAACCTAGTTTTACACATGGAAGTGATTTTGTTTACTGTGGTTTTCTCAACCTTAACTATTTCAGGTCCAGGTTGTTTACTATTGGAAAGTGGTTACTTGATATAGATCCAAAAAATAGCGATGTTGGGATTACTCTATGTATATGATTCCTCCCACTTTCCATGAAACAAATTTTACTCTCCCATTGGTGAATAATTTCTCAATTTACTTTCACTATATCATGTAATTCTTAGCACTTTTCAAAAAATAATGGAAATTCAGTGACTATTGACAACTTTTCTTCTTATTTGAATTCCTATTGGATGAAAGACCCTCTAAATTATTCATCTTTTCCCAACAATTTATTAACATTCTATAATTAATTTAGACATTCTTCTTTACTTTCAAATAAATCTACATTATCTCTTCCTCTAAAGATAATAGTGTCCAATGCTTTTGGTTTATTATCTTTTCGAAAGTCATCAATAGATCAATATAATTTCTAAAATTCTTGGTGAAAAATTGAACTTCACATATGATCCTCCATATCTTAGACTCAGTTATCCATTATCAACATCAAAAAGTTACATTCTTATATCTAGGAATGGTCTTCCCATGATTATTGTGAATTTCATCATCTATGTTCACTACTAGAAAATCTATAAAAAAATTGAACATACCTATATTGACTATGAGGTCTTAGAGTATCCCTCAAGGAAATATCACTATTGTATCATCTATTTGAGGAATAACTCGATTTTTTTCATCTCTCTCAATCCCAACCTCATGAATATTTCACAAGACATTATATTTACATTGGCACCTAAATTATATTATGCACTACCAAACTCCTTAAAACCAATAGTGATTAGAATATAAAAACTACATGGATCACTATGATTATTTGGTAGGATTCTTAATACCACTACTGATCTTTGTCTGGCATGTGTAATGGTGGATAATTTATCGGGATTCCTTTATTTTTCACATATTCCATCATGAAATTTCCATAGATTGGCATGTTTGATGTTCCCTCAAAAAATGGGAGGTTAATGTGTATCTTTATGAATGTCTCTAAACTATTTTTATTTCGTTCATCAACATTCACCAGTTTCAAATGATTCAAACATGTAAGTGGTGGTAGGTACATTGTTTATGATTCTTCTTCATTATTTTCCTTCGATTTTCCTTGTCCTTTTTTACATGATCTCAGGGTTTGTTCTTTATTATTTCCATACAATTATTTACTGCTTCCTTAGATCATTATTTCATTTCTAAGGAATATTGATATCACCTTGGTATGAGGATGTTGTTCTAAAAATAATATAATTTCCTATATTTTTCTTTCTCTATATTGTTCTGCGATCTGACAAACCCGACCTTCTACTTCCCTCACAATAACTTGTTGGGTTTGTGAGTTATTTTTGAAATCCACGATCTTATTTTATTGATCCCTTGAGTATAAAATAAATCCATTATGTTAAGATCCATTTTTGGTCAAAAAAGTTTCAAGGGTATCCTCTAAGGAATGTAATTTAGTGGTAAGTGTTGTCCGACGGTGTTGAAGTTGAATTCCTTATTGCCTTGGCTAAAATGATTAACATTGACATTGATTTTATACTTGTTGTAGTTGTTTTTATTGTGGAATCCATCACAAAAAATAATTTAAATGATTACAATCTAGATAATTTACATCTTCATAATTCATACATTTGGTATATTGATTGGCTATCATTGTTTCGAGTTTCATTGACATGAAATTCATTTGGGAGGAAACCCAACTCTTGTCTACCATGTGTACTCATTGTGATAACCCATAATTTTGCTTCAATTGAAAACTATTACTGGATATCACCTCCAATAACTTGTAGCGCTCCTCTGGAGATTTAAAAATAAGCGAACCTCCTCCATCAACATCAACTATTGAATAATTCCCTTATGCCAATCCAATGTATAAACTTTGAATTAATAAGAACATTTTGATTCCTTGATGGGTAAATAATATTAATAAAACCTTTAATAATTCCCATTAAAAATAAAATAATTATTATTTAATAGATATTTTTTTTAAATACTTACCCATATATCCATAGATTTTGAGAGTCAGAAAATCTTTGTCAATAATTTTCTTACAAGATATTCCCATGTGGTGATTGAATGTAGGGGAAGACTTGGGATACACTCTCGTGATTTGTTTTTAAATGTGAATCTAAATAAGCATATTCATATAGATTCATTTGTGAAATTTAAAAATTGAATGTGTCACATTTTTCCATGAAACATTCAATGTGTGAGTTGGGGTATTCATAAGGTAGCCCGTAGAATTGAAGTGAATGTTTGATCATTGGAATGACCATATGTTTGATCGCTACATGTTTAGATAAAACAAGGGGTGTGAGGATGGATGGATTAACTCTAACATTTGAGATTATTATTTAGTTTACTATCACATTCTGCTATATTTATTTCTTGAACCTATGGTCCTACTCTCTTTTCTATCTCATGGTCATATCCTTGAAATTGATCCCTTCTAACCATGATGTTATGTTATTTCTCAGACTGTTCCTTTTTTATTGCTCTGCTGATGTAATGTCTCCTCTAACTCTGTGTTAAATGTATGATATTCATCTTTCTACAAGACTGGAGTATTCATAAAATGTATTATTACCCAAAACTATATCATTATAAAAGAAGGTGTAAAAAATGAATTAAAATAAAAATAGTAATCAAGGTTCTTAAATTACATAAATATAGAGGCATCCATCCCCAGAAACAAAACCCAAAATTTGACAACTAGTTGGGTGTCAATAATTCTCATAAGGCTACCCAAAATTAATAATATATAAAAATAATAAAAAATAATATAAATATAGTACTGGGGAAGACTAAGTATCATACACAAATGGACGATCCTTGTGTTCTAAATTAATCAATGAAATTATAATTGTAAATGATTGGTTTGTTTAGAGAAAGTGACAAACAATAGTATAGACTGAGATAAATTTAAATAGATATACATGTCAGTTAATGATATTTTTAGTTTCTTTCTATAGGGATTCAATTAATAATGGATTTATTTTTTTGGTGGTAGGATTAGGTTATCATGGATCCCTGGTCCGGGTGACCTACAATAATCATGTGATTTCACCATTGTAATGGTCATCCTGAAGATTCAATCACAAAAATAGGCAACCCAGAACCATATTTAAACATAACTAAACAAGATATCATAATGTTCAAATAAAAAGTAGTCTAATTTATTTATTTATTGAAATGGAATGTTTAGAATGAAAAAACTGTCTTGCAATACGAAAATAAAGTGATTTGGAATTGATAAAAAATTATACAACAATAAAAAACTAGGAAATAGAATATATAATTAATCCCTAATATCATATCCCCCTAAAATCAAATCACCATAGAATAAATAAATAAACTACCTAATTCTAGGAATAATGAGAACTGCAATCATGGGTACAAGAAGAAGAAAGGTATTGAAAAATCTTTATGAAGCATGGCTCTGGATCATCACTCTCTGTATGTGTCTCGGTGATTAACACCACACTGCCCCCTACGGTTCCCGATCCTTCGTCCTACTATGTGGTCGAGGGGATAATAAATACGGACCCCATAAAATCACAACCAAAATGTCATTTTTTTAAATTCATCAAAATATTCATGATGGGTAATAATTTACATGATTTTCAATCCTCACCAGCAATACCATTTTCATATATTTTGTACCTGGACCATTCATTACTTTTATTTAGGTTATAGGACGTGTATATGTTTTGAATATCATGTAATAGAATCAAAAAATTTCATAACCATTGGTACCATTCTATTTAATTCACGTCGTGTAATGAAATACAAGATGTATAGTTGTTCTACTCCAGTTTTCTAGCTGCGCTGCATGCTAAAAAATCCAATGTCGCACCATGAGTGAACCATAGTGGTGTGAAGTTTGTTTTAGTTATAATTTAAATACCTTTTTAATTAATTTTCAAATATCCAATGAATCCTACAATAAAACATAAAACAATTCTATAAGTTAAATAATTTACAAGATTAATCATTTAGATATACAAAATCATTAAACTAGAATATCATAAAATGTATGCATGAAATATAGATATTAGAATATGGAAATTCAATTTTAATAATAAGGGAATATAACTTGTGAAAATTCTCATTGGACACCTTTATTATTTTGATAGGAATGATTATATTGACTATTTTTAGTATATAACGTTTCTTATAAGACAATTGATCCAAAATAAAATAATAAATAATTTATTGAATTTTCTCTACAAATGTTATTGTGTTTGATTACTCTAAGTCCAATGTATTTCAGTTTGATGAACCCAATCCATTTAACATGGTATTTTTGGCACAATACGATGCTCTCTTTCTCAATCTAATCATCAATAAACATTCTATTCTATTTGGACAATAAAACTCATGCTTATCAGAAACTACACAAACCATAGTATATACATCCTTATTCTAATTAATGATGCTTGATAGACTCAGTATGATGCACTAAATCTTAGTATTTAAAACCCAAACAGTTCTGAAATTCTTAAAATGATCTTCCTTGGTCCAGTAAACAAAAATTTAAATAGTTTGATATTTTTCTCATATCTTTTTCCAGAATGAAAAACAATGAAAGAAATACACATCGATCCTTCTTTTTGGTACTCATTAGAGTTACATTGTGTGAATAATCATTGTCTGATATTAATACGTGACATGAAAAAGGAAATTTGTTAAATAAAAATAATTTCCCACTTACTCAAATTTAAAAACTCCGAAGGACTCTCACATTTAGCCTCCATTATTAACTTCATCAAAATTTGTCATGATTACTCTAAAATCATTCTTCTCAAACATTCTACCTTTTCATCAGTAAAATTTCCTTGATTAGATTTAGTCTGATGATCTTTCGCAGCATTTTTATAAATATATTGTTATAAATCATTCTAAGTATCCTGTTCAGCTTCAGTCGGATTATTTTTCTCAGCTTCAACCCGATTATCATTCTTAGATTTGGTCAGATTATATTTCTTATCTTGATTCTGCTAAACTTTCTCAACTTTAGTATGATTATCTTGATAATATTCAGTATGATTATCTTTCCCAGCTTCAATCTAATTATCTTTTCACAAATTAGTCTTATTATATGGCTTCTCCGATTTGATAGGGTCTTCATTCTTTGAGGCAGTCAAGTTTTTCTTATTATATTCAATCTGATCTTTATTCTTAGATTTATTTCATTTTTCCTCCTCTGATCTAGTCTGATCTAATATATCAGAGTAAATATGGTTCTCCTTCTCATATTCAGTCTGATAAGCCTTATTAGAGTCAGTATTTTATTCATTTTTAGAGATTGTCCAAATTTAACATCATTATGATGGATGTTCCCATTACGATAGAATGTATTAAATGATGAAACCCCTTAGAATAATTCAACTATTTTTCAAAACCATTATTTTAGAAAATATTAGTTGAAAATAAAAGAACATTGTTTATGAAAAACATTGAAACGATTATTTATAAATCAATGTCACGAATCATAGGAAGACTACAAAATTTTTTTGTAAATAAATTAAAAACTCCCAAACTATAGAAATATTTTCAATGTTTAGTTTCTTTATAATGATCTAAGACAATATCCTTTATGGGTAGGGATTACGACCCATATGTATAAGTAATTTACATTGGAAGTTTGTATTCATACTCACACCAATAAATGGGCATGGGTTCTATTGGAATATGAATTGTGACTTCTCTTGATTGGGAATTGATATGGGCCATATATGAAGAAATCCAATCCATTTCCAAAATCACATAAAATTTAACTAAAGGGAGAAACACATGATTTTTAGAAATCATTTCCCCCCAAAACTCAATTAGATTATAACTATAGAATTTGGATGTGACCACAATACCATTAGGTATTTTCAATATTAACTCAGTATCTAACCATTTAGATGGTAATTCAATGACCATATAAAATTTAGTATATACAAAAGAGTGGGTAATTGCATAATAAAAAATAGCAGTTGTTCTACAGTGAATTATAAGTGTACCTTTCACCACATCATTCTCATAACCCACTGTAGTATTTTTGATCTCATGAGATTCCCCGTTATATATAGGCTTCAATGTCTGTTTATAGTGATCGATGATATTTAGATTCATGCATTATTTCGGATAATACGTACACTACTTACATTTAAAAAATTAGTGTATGGGTAGTGAAATAGCTAGGATCCTCTTCTCCTCATTTTCATTAATAATACCTTCCATCATATTTCAAAATTCATAGGCATTATGACCCACCTTTCAAACATTAAGTCACCCCCCTTTTCATTCATGTAATTCCCTCAGTGTTTCTTCCCACAATTCTCGCAATTAGATTCCATAGACTTATTTCCACAGTGTGATTTATTCCAATTATTATGAGGCATGATCATTATTTTCATATGAAAACAACAGGAACAGTTGGTTTCTCCAATTTTCATTTCTTCCATCAATGAACAACAAACAATTTTATTGTTGCTACTAAAGTCTCTTATAGCCAATTGTTTTTGGGGAATTGGTTTTAATCCACTAAAGAATCACTCATTTTTTCATTCTAGACTCAAGATTAATCTAAAAGTTTACTTTTCATGCCTGGTATAGTTATATTCATAGGTACCAATGGATTCATCATCCATTTTATTTATCTCTATAAATTATTTATCCTTCTAGGTATATAGTATATGATGGAAGTGGATACAGAGAAATATCCTCTTAAGATCATCTCATTCTATAGAGTCAATTTCTTATTCATCACTTGTATTCATAATAAGGTTCCATAATTGATCAACAACACCATCAAAATGATAAATGAGTAAGAAAATATTCTCATGTTTTTAGAACCATATAATATAAAGTATATTCTCAACGTTGCAGATCCATTTCTCAACTATGAGTGGATTAGGAGACCCAAAAATACTAGGTTGTTGTTATCTTATGACAGATTCTATAGAACGTTTTCCCTCATTTTATCATTTTAAATATCATCAAGATTCATGGATTTATAACGTTTAGTGATCATAGAATCAAGAATTTTCATCCCATATATCATATCATTTGGTTTCTTAGGTGGAGAATCATTGCATTTTCCATCACAATTATCATGTGCATGATTCCACCATGTTCCAAACATTGACTAAAACCAAAAATCATTGTGTGATTCAAACTAATCATATTGGGAAACCACATAATCTTGGAAAATTATTTATTGTATGTTTAAATTATGCTACATTCTTTTCAAAACATAACACCATAGATTTAAAATAGGTTATTTGGGACCATTATCTATTCAAATCAATCATAATGGATTGCTAAGATAATGTGGATTTCCCAATACATATCCCCTAGGAGTGTCAAACTAGGTTCATAGTAAGGCTCATAGTATTGAACTAGGTAATGCATGAGCCTATCTTGACATGAATTTTCAAATTTTTTACCACTAGGTTTATCTATATCGAAACCACATCTATATGTCGTAAACAAACAGCTGAGTATTTCTCGAAAAAAGACATTGTTTATTCCTTTCAAAAACATTAGGATGTTATCATATACATATGCCTATTTTAAGGGTTCTCAAAAAAGTTTTCTAATATTAATATCAAAATACTGACTAATCCCTTTTTTCTCATACCAACTATAATGAACCAGGATTTTCAGACACAAATATCACATATTTTTAAATGAATATTCATTAAATTACATAACACATGAACAAGGAACTATTAGGTTTAACATATTTTGATCTGAGAAAAACACTATTATTATTTCATTATATATCTTCAACATATCCAACAAATATCTCCTGATTTAGTACTCTTTATAGACATTCCATACATAAAACATTTCTTCATAACCTAGGGAATGGAAAGATAAGAATGGGTGAGATCAGATTCTCGATAATTGTAATCATGGGAGATATGAATACATGATCAAATGAATAGGAAAATATATGCTTTAAAAATGTATATATAATTATTTATTTGTTGACTAATTAATTATAAATAAAAATAAAAAACTTTTGAAAAAAAGAAAATTATTTCCTGGAAAAATGTTTTTATTCACATAAAAATATTTTACAACAATAAATTAAATAAATCACTTTTAGTGAATGATTTAAATGATACTTATATATCAAATATTATATATAATAATTAACATTAATATTATTCATTTTCTAGACAATATATAATAATAAATCCAATTTTATGCTTAAAATTATTTTATTTTTAAAAACCAGTTCTGTCACCTTTTTATAGCGCATATATTTTAAACCTAAATTTTTACCATTTAATGAAATTTATTTAATAAAATAAGATACATTTTTAAATCATAACATTAAAAATGTCACATGGTGAATTAATGAGATTTATCAGAAAAGATTAATTTTTTGTAAATAGTGAAAAATACTAAATTTTAATTGAAAACAACCATTTCATTTAATTTATTTATAAGGATAAATAATATTTTAAATTAGTTTTAAAAAAATTTGTTCATTATTAAATCTATTATTACAATTTATTTAACTATAATAATTTTAAAATTAATTTTTATATAAAACATTGAATGAATTTTAACATTTTCTCACTAAAACCCCACTTTCTCATTGCGTATATAGGGTTAATTCTGAATTAAAATTTTCCACATATAAAAATATAATTTGGTAAAATTGATTCCATATGTAAAATTAGAATAATTTATATTATTTAAAAAGGCCAAATAAATTTATTTCTAAATGGAATAGTGAATCTTGTAAAAATTAATTATCATGGTTAAGGTGAAAATGTGTTTACCTATTGTAACATCCCAATTAAGTAATTAATAATAGATATTATTATCTATGCATATTAATGAATTAGATAGTGTTTTAGAGGCTTAAAATGAAAAGAAATCCAACCTTAAGCATGAAATACACTAATATTTTTAAAAGATTGTTTTACTGCCTTTTGATGGCAAACCATTTTTAAATCTATATTTTGAAAATTTTATAAGCTATTTTTGTCAAAATAAACTTATTCTTTATGATTGGGACATCAAAATTTACTTTGTGTAAACTTTTGGTATTTTTCTGACAATGTCCATTTTTAATGAATAATGAAAAATACTGCATTTTACATCAAAACTACTTTTTCATTTAATCTAATTATATGGTTAGATTATATTTTTAATTTTTCTTAAAGTGTAATCTGAATATATTTTTACCATTTAATCCAATGGCGGTCATTAGGATTAATTTCACTTTGGAATTGGGCATAAACTAATGCCAAACTTTTCATAGATATTGTTTCATAAAAACACGCTATTTGTCATGACATCGGGAATTAATTATCAAATTAATTAATATGAATTATATTTTTTGAATTTATTAAAATAGACTTCATTTTTGAATTCGGAATATCAAATATAGCTTAGGGTGAATTTTTGGTATATTTCTGAAAAACTTCAATTTTTGATGAATAGTGAAACCACTAAGTGGTACTTATAAAAACTGATTTTTCATTTAAATGACATTTTACCACTTCTGTGTTTTGAATTTCAAAAATCCGACATACATGGTTGTCATTAAGAAGTAAAATGTGGTTCAATGAGATTAAAATAATTTTTTGGTGAATAGTAACTTTTATGTTCTTAATCGCGATTAGAGGTAATTAGTGTAGTTTAAGGTAAAAAAAATGCTTTAATAAAATGAGATGAGCTTGACACATGTTCTACAATCATTGGATGTGTCATGGCCGACCAAGAAAATACATGGGTTATCATGGGGAATCTATGGAGCCACTTTGGTTGGGAAATTACATAAATAACGTTTTATTAAATGTTAAAGTAAAAATGACACAAACATGAGAAGTTTTACTAAAACAATTTTTACATGGGGTTATACAAGTCAGATTTTTGATTATAAATAGTAATTGGAAAGCTAAAACGATTTCCTACATCATAGTAGTTTGTTTATAATTTTTAGACTTTAAATAAATTAAATTATGTATGACATCATGATAATGCAGCGATTACCTCATTAATAAAGGATTTAAATAAAATGAAATGATAATGTAAAATCTATGACCTACACATGTCCAAAACCTATTGGATGGGTGTATTTAGAACCCTTATCACCTTAACCTCAAATTATATCACTGTGGGACCTTTTTAATCCGAAACCCTTTTTAAAATAAAGTAACTTATCTTTACTTTCCAAGAGTGTCCCTCCTCTCCTCTTATAAAAGGCCCCCACCTCTACCTCCTTACCCACACATCCAAAGCCTTTGGCTCAGCCAAAACCTGACCATTTTGTCTCTCCACTTCCCTCTCTTTCTCCTTGAAGCCTCACTTTGGTCATAAGTCTTCCCAAGGAAGCCTTTGAGCTCAAACCAAATGGAGTTACCCGATTTTAAGGTAATGTCTTCACTTGAGTCTTTTGTTTTATTTTGCTTCTCCAACCCCCTAAACTCTTTTTATTCATTTCTTTAGTAACAAATCCAGTATCATAAATATACTAGGATGTTGGTATAAGAAGTATTAAAGCTACACTTACACACACCTACATCTAATGGTTAAAGGACATACTGTTTCCATGGATGGTGAATTTATGCCTCCCGAAATGATGATTGTTCAACATTCTTTTAACACCTTCAGAGGTGGAAATTAATATGACACTATATTTATATATGATATAAAATATGTTTATGTTTTCTTAAACTAATGTATTTTTCTTTTTGGGCATATCTTTATGGTTTCCATTATGGGTAAACATGATATCTTCATTTAAGGAAGTGCGGACTACCGCCCCCTCAAAGTGATTTGATTCGTTAAATACCATATGTGGAACGTATAAAGGATGGAGTTATGATATTATATATGATATTACACTGGAATTATAATATACCTTTATATCATTATGATTCCATTCTATAAAATACGAAATAGAAATGAAAGTGGCGTTCATGCGTACGTACGGCTTACCGTCTCCATGAATGGTGCATTTCATTTCTTACCTCTAAATGATTATGTAATATTATAAATGCAAGAATGTACGGGATATATATGACATATATGATATCTACGTCATTAATACCATTCTGGATATAATGGATACATGAACAACTTGTAATTATAAAGGGCTTATTTTTGACTCAAGTACCAATGATCGTTAAAACGACCGTTATTAACATAAATAATTACATAGTGTTCATGACATGGCAATAAGTGATATAAAAGGAATAATGAACATGAAAAAGGTTCTTAAACAAGTAGAAATTAACTCAAGTTATTATTCAGGAGATTAAAGAACGACCGAGTCAAGTCGGACCCGAGGTAAGGGACTTCGTCTCAATCTCCTTTCATTGAGGCATATTTTGTTTTATACTCAACCTTATTTTATATGGTGTATAAACCCCTTTGACTTTTATGTTTATCCAAAAGGAATCTTTTTTATACGAAGCTTTTTACTAAACGACAAAAGGGAATGTTTTGTCGTACGTATGCGGCGACAACGACTTCTCCGCTGCCGTGACCATTATTTGAGTTTCAGCTTCCTCTACAAGCCATACCTTCTTTTTAAAAGAAAAATAAATACAATTTTTTACTTTTATTTTATTTTGGTATTGAAAATGTTTTTCATAATGTTTTTATATCAATGTTTTTTATTGATATCTTGTGATTGAAAGGTGGAAATGTTATGTTTCCTTTATGCATGTTTTATGTGATACGATTATGTTGAAGTTCTTGGGCATTATTATGAAGACGGGTGGTTTCGTGATAAACTAAGGGCAGGTGAGCCCGATATAGATCTCCAATGCATTGGGTAACATGAAGGAGTGAAACGTTAAGGTTTCTCCCAAGAGATTTAGGGTATATATTGTGATGGGTATTCCAAATGTAACCAAGAGGGTTACTCCCTACGTAAGAATGTTATGAATGCCTCAAGTTACCTTTATGTCTTATGATTTCTATGATTTATTCATGATTTGATGAGGTATGTTAAAGTGCTTATGTTTTATGGGTAATGTATGATTTCATTCTTATGTATATATGTACCCATGTTTCCTTTCCATATTTTTATATCCCTTACTGAGCTTTTTATGCTCATCCCATGTTTTTTGAAATGTTTTTCACAGGTCGAGGGAAAGGTACATGATATGATGATAGTGTCAATGAAGTGTCAAGAAAGAATCCATGTTTTATTTTAAATATTTTCCCATTGATGGGAATGAAGAATACTATCTTTATGTAACCACTTTGTTTATATGTGGAATGCAATGAAAGTTTTATGATCTAATTATCTAAAACTTTACACCCGAAAAGATCCTCAATGTGTAATCTTGTAATAACTCAAGATTAAGTAAGGTTTAAGGCTGGGGCCTTATAGTTGGTATCAAAGGTCGGTTTAGATAACTTTAGGAGTTAGAATTCTATTAAATGATTATCCAAAAATATTTTTTTTGGTCAAATTGAAGTGATATAGTATTTGGAGATTACCATGTTTCTTCATCTAAGACATGTTTGTTCAGAATTTTTTTCCGCAGAGGAAACAGGGAAGCAGTGCTAGGAAGGCATGTAGAAGGAAATAACCTTTCGAATCAGCATCCTGAGATGGTCGGAATTGGAACTAAACTGTTTGTTGCAGTAATGGCGCAGTTGATTCAAGCGATAAATGGAAGTGGTATCCATGCACGAGATCAGCCAGATCAACCGCAGAGGAATATGCCAGTGGTGGAACATTTCATGAGGCAACATCCCCCATCATTCAGAGGATCATCTGACCTTGTGCTAGGTGAAGGATGGATTAAAGCACTGGAGAAGATTTTCGATGTCATGGGGTGTTCAGACAATCAAAAGGTTAGTCTTTCTATTTACAGTTTGGAGGGTGAGGTGGATCAGTGGTGGTCTATGGTTAAAAATATCAGGGACGCTGATGAGATTGATGCTCTCGACTGGGATGAATTCAAAGGTATGTTTCTTGAGAAGTATTTTCCTAAGGCTATTCGACTTAGGATGGAAAAAAAATTCTTGGAATTGAGGCAAGGGGAAGACTCAGTGGCTACCTATGAAGAAAGGTTCACTCGATTGGCAAGGTATGCTCTAAATTTTATCCGAGACCTTGATAGTAAAATCAATCGTTTTTACTCAGGATTAAAGCCAAAATATCGAAGGGCATTAGCTTCTTGTGAGTTTAAAAGTTATGAAAAGCTTGTTCAATGTGCAGAGAAGGTGGAAATGGAGTTTTCCGATGATCAAGTGTTCTATAACAACCAGCAGAAGAAGAGACCAAGGTGGCGGGAGAAAGGGAAGAATTCTTCAAAAAAGTCTGATGGTAAGAAATCTAAGTTTCTAGTTTGTGATAAGTGTGGAAAAAGGCATGCTGGGGAATCTATTCTGAATTCTGGAATGTGCTACCGATGTGGTAAGATGGGGAATAAGGATCGTGATTTCACTGAAAAAGATCAAGGTGAATGTAAGACCAAATTTGATTTACAGTTAGTGAAATGTTTTAAGTGCAATGAGATGGGTCACTATGCAAACTAGTGTCTAACAAAGAGCTTGAGTGATGGGAAGCAGTTAGACTACAAGCAGAAAGGGGTGGTGAAATCCTTTGCAACTACTTAAGCAGATGTCGGGCCATCAAATGAAGTTGTATCAGGTACTTTTTTTGTTTTTTCAGATTATTCCAGTGTGTTGTTTGATTCGGGGTCTACACATTCTTTCATCTCTAAAAAATTTTCTAGTAAAATGGGAATACCATATCAAGAAATGACTCTTGAACTTTTGGTAAAAACACCTGGGGGGAAATGTTGAGGCATAAAGAATTTATAAGAATCTTCCTATCCTTATCTATGGAAAGAACCTACTTACAAACCTTATTGTTCTACCTCTAGTAGAGTTTGATGTTATCCTGGGTATGGATTGGATCTCTATTTACCATGCTAAGATTGACTGTAGAGCTAAAGAAGTTTCTTTTCAGAACAACTTTCAGTTTGTGTACAAGAATAAACCCTTACTGTTGATAACTTATCAAGAGGCCAAAAAACTTGTAAAAGATGGAAATGAATATTACCTTGCACACATCTTTGACAATAAAGGAACTATTCAGATTAATGATGTGCCAGTGGTAAATGAGTATCCTGATGTTTTTCCTGATGAGTTTCCTGGAATAATACCAGATCGGTAAGTTGAGTTTACTGTTGAATTAGTTCCTGATGCTAAGCCAATTTCAAAACCCCCTTATCGAATGGCTCAAATTGAACTTTTAGAGTTGAAGGAGCAATTGCAAGATTTATTAGAGAAAGGTTTCATTCGACCTAGCACATCACCATGGGGTGCTCCTGTCTTGTTTGTTAAAAAGAAAGATGGATCAATGAGACTTTGCATTGATTATAGGGCCTTGAATAATATCATTGTTAACAATAAATATCCTTTGCCTCATATCGATGATTTGTTTGATCAGATCTAGGGAGCTCAGTATTTTTCAAAGATTGACCTGTGATCGGGGTACCATCAGCTGAAGGTAAAGGAAGCAGATGTTCCGAAGACTGCGTTTCATACAAGATATGGCCATTATAAATTTTTAGTAATGCCTTTTGGGATAACCAATGCACCTGATGTATTCATGGTCTTAATGAATAGAATTTTCCATGAGTTATTGGATATGTTTGTGGTGGTTTTCATTGATGATATTTTGGTATTTTCTAAAAGTAAAGAAGATCATGAAAGACATTTAAGGGTAATTTTTCAAACCATGAAAGAAAAGAAATTGTATGGGAAATTCAGAAAGTGTGAGTTTTGGTTGTAACAAATTTCTTTCCTTTGTCACATTGTTTCTAAAGATGGGATAACCATTGATCCTGCAAAAAAAAGGTTGTTTAAGAATGGCCAAGACCCACAAATGTAACTGAGATTCGTAGCTTCCTTGGTTTGGCATGCTATTACCGAAGGTTTGTTAGAAATTTTTCATGGTTATCTAGTCCAATGACTAAGCTAACTCGGAAGGGTATTACGTTTATCTGGACAAAAGAATGTGATGATTGTTTTCAGGAATTGAAAAGAAGATTGGTGAATGCTCCAGTTTTGGAACTACCTTCCAGGAATGGTGAGTTTTTTATATACAGTGATGCTTCATTGAAAGGACATGGTTGCGTCCTAATGCAAAATGATCAGGTAATTTCTTATGATTCACGACAGTTGAAAACTCATGAGGTAAATTACCCTACACATGATTTGGAATTACCTGCTGTTGTTTTTGCTTTAAAAATTTTGAGGCATCATCTGTATGGAGTAAAGTGTGAAATATATACTGATCACAAATTTTTAAAGTATATATTCAGTCAGAAAGAATTGAACATGAGACAGAGGAGATGGCTGGAATTAATCAAGGATTATGATTGTACAATTCATTACCATCCGGGAAAAGAAAATAAAGTGGATGATTCTTTGAGTCGAAAAAGTAATGCTTCATTAACCATGTTACGTTTGGAACATGATCCTTTGGTTAAGGATTTGATGAAATTTGGCATAGAATTTGTTGGTGCAGGATGTTCATCTGTTTTGTTTCAGGTATCAGTGAAATCTTCTCTATCAGACAGAATCAAGCAAGCACAAAAGCAAGATAGTGAGTTGCAGAAAAAGGTAGAGCTGGTTCAGAAGGGTAAGTTGCCTGAATTCAACATTTTATAGTGAATGTGTTTTGAGATTTGGGAAGAGATTGTGTGTGCCTTGTGATTCACAGTTGAAGAGAGAGTTGTTATGTGAAGCTCATAGTTCTCCGTTTTCAGTTCATCCTGGCAGTACAAAGATGTACAGAGATCTGCGGGAGTAATTCTGGTGGGATGGAATGAAAAGAGATATTGCTGATTTTACTGTGAAGTGTTTGACTTGTCAACAGGTTAAAGCAGAGTGGCAGTTACCGAAAGGGATGCTTCAGCCTTTACCAGTGCCAGAGTGGAAATGGGAGAATATATCCATGGACTTTGTTGTGGGATTACCGAAGACATCTCGAGGTAATAATGCAATCTGGGTTATTGTTGATCGCTTGACTAAATCTGCTCATTTCCTTGCTATACGAGATAATTTTTACCTAGATCAACTTTCCCATTTGTATCTTAAAGAGATAGTCAGGTTACATGGAGTTCCCCTCTCCATTGTATCTGATCGTGATCCCAGGTTCACTTCTAACTTTTGGAAAGGCCTTCAGAAGTCTTTGGGTACTGAATTAAATTTTAGTACAGCATTTCATCCTCAATCAGATGGGAAGTCAGAATGAACAATTCAGACCTTGGAGGATATGCTACGATCTTGTTTGATGGATTATCAGGGATGTTGGGACCAACATCTTTCTTTGGTTGAATTTTCATATAATAACAGTTTTCATTCCAGAATACATATGGCACCATTTGAGGCGTTATATGGGAAGCGGTGTCGAACTCCAACTTTCTGGGATGAAGTGGGTGAAAGGAAGTCGATGGGACCAGAATTGGTAGAAGAGATGGAAGAAAAAGTTCTGCTGATTCAGAAACACATGAGAACAGCTTAGAGTAGGCAGAAGAGTTATGCAGACAACAGGAGGAAGGATCTAACTTTTGAGGTAGGTGATCATGTTTTTCTCAAAGTCTCACCATGGAAAAGTGTGATAAGATTTGGTAAGAAAGGAAAGCTAAGTCCAAGGTTCATTGGACCATATGAAATTCTAGAGAGAGTTGGATCAGTTGCATACCGGGTGGCTTTACCTCCGAGTTTATCTCAGGTACACAATGTTTTTCTTGTTTCGATGTTGAGAAAGTACATGAAAGATCCATCTCATGTTTTGAGTCTAGAGGTAGTTCAACTGGAAGAGAACCTATCATATGAGGAACAACCGGTCTAGATTCTTGACCATAGAGAGAAAGTGTTACGGAATAAGGTGATTCATCAGGTAAAGGTTTTGTGGAAAAACCACATGATTGAAGAGGCAACATGGGAATCTGAAAATGCAATGAGAAATAAATACCCCCACTTATTCAATAAGTAAATAAATTGCGAGGATGCAATTTTGTAAAGGGGGGAAGGATGTAACATCCCAAGTAATTAATGAATAATAGATATTTTTATCTATGCCTATTAATGAATTAGATATTGTTTTAGAGGCTTAAAATGAAAATAAATCCAATCTTAAGCATGAAATACACTAATATTTTTAAATGATTGCTTTAATACCTTTTGATGGAAACCCATTCTTAAATATATATTTTGACAATTTTATAAGCTATGTTTTTCAAAATAAACTTATTTTTTATGATTGGGACATAAAAATTTACTTTGTGTGAATTTTTGGTATTTTTCTGACAATGTTCATTTTTTAACGAATAATGAAAAATACTACATTTTACATCAAAATTGATTTTTCATTTTATTTAATTATATGGTTAGATTATATTTTTAATTGGTATTAAAGTGTAATCTGAATATATTTTTACCATTTAATCCAATGGTGGTCATTAGTATTAATTTCACTTTGGAATTGGGCATTAACTAATGCCAAACTTTTCATAGATATTGTTTCATAAAAACACGCTATTTGTCATGACAGTGGGAATTAATTATCAAATTAATTAATGTGACTTATATGTTTTGAATTTATTAAAATAGACTTTATTTTGGAATTTGGAATATCAAATATATCTTAGGTTGAATTTTTGGTATTTTTCTGAAAAACTTCAATTTTTGATGAATAGTGAAACAACTAAGTGGTACTTATAAAAACTGATTTTTCATTTAAATGAAATTTTACCACTTATGTGTTTTGAATTTCAAAAATCCGATATACATAGTTGTCATTGAGAAGTAAAATGTGGTTCAATGAGATTAAAATAATTTTTTGGTGAATAGTAACTTTTAAGTTCTTAATCCCGATTAGAGGTAACTAGTGTAGTTTAAGGTAAAAAATAATGCTTTAATAAAATGAGATGAGCTTGACACATGTCCTACCCTCATTGGATGTGTCATGGCCGAGCAAGACAATCCATGGGTCAACTTGGGGACCCCACGGAGCCACATTGGTTGGGAAATGACATAAAATAACTTTTTATTAAATGTTAAAGTAAAAATGACACAAACATGAGATGTTTTACTAAGACAATTTTTACATGGGGTTATACAAGTCATATTTTAGATTATAAATAGTCATTGGAAATATAAAACTATTTCCTACATCATAGTATTTTTGTATAATTTTGAGACTTTAAATAAATTAAATTATTTATGACATCATGATGATGCAGCGATTACCTCATTAATAAAGGTTTTAAATAAAATTAAATGATAATGTAAAATCTATGACCTAAACATGTCCAAAACCTATTGTATGGGTGGATTTTGAACCCTTATCACCTTACCCTAGAAATATATCAATGTGGGACCTTTTGAATCCGAAACGCTTTTTAAAATAAAGTAACTTATCTTTACTTTCCAAGAGTGCCCCTCCTCTCCTATTACAAAAGGCCCCCACCTCTACCTCCTTACCCACACTTCCAAAGCCTTTGGCTCGGCCAAACCCTGCCCATTTTGTCTCTCCACATCCCTCTCTTACTCCTTGAAGCCTCACTTTGGGCAGAAGTCTTCCCAAGGAATCCTTTGAACTCAAACCAAAGGGAGTTACCCGATTTTAAGGTAATGTCTTCACTTGAGTCCTTTTGTTTAATTTTGCTTCTCCAACCCCCTAAACTCTATTTATTCATTTCTTTTGTAACAAATACAGTATCATCAATATACTAGGATGTTTTTAAAAGAAGTATTTGAGCTACACTTACACACACCTACATCTAATGGTTAAAGGAAATACTGTTTCCGTGGATGGTGAATTTATGCCTCCTGAAACGATGATTGTTCAACATTCTTTTAACACCTTCAAAGGTGGCCATTAAGATGACACTATATTTATATATGATATATAATATGTTTATGTTTTCCTTAAGATTCTGTATTTTTATTTTTGGGCATACCTTTATGGTTTCCATTATGGGTAAACGTGATATCTTCATTTAAGGAAGTGCGAACTACCGCCCCCTCAAAGTGATTTGATTCGTTGAATACCATATGTGGGACGTATAAAGGATGGAGTTATGATATTATATATGATATTACACTAGAATTATAATATACCTTTATATCATTATGATTCCATTCTATAAAATACGAAATAGAAATGAAAGTAGAGTTCATGCGTACGTACGGCTTACCGTCTCCATGAACGGTGCATTTCATTTCTTACCTCTAAATGATTATGTAATATTATAAATGCATGCATGTACTGGATATATATGACATATATGATATCTACATCATGAATACCATTCTGGATATAATGGATACATGAAAAACTTGTAATTATAAATGGCTTATTCTTTACTCAAGTACCAATGATCGTTAAAATGACCGTTATTAACTTAAATAATTACATAGTGTTCATGACATGGATATAAGTGATATAAAAGGAATAATGAACATGAAAAAGGTTCATAAACAAGTAGAAATTAATTAAAGTTTATTATTCAGGAGATTAAAGAACGACCGAGTCAAGTCAGACCCAAGGTATGGGACTTCGTCTCAATCTCCTTTCATTGAGGCATATTTTGTTTTATACTCAACCTTCTTTTATACGGTGTATAAAACCCTTTTACTTTTATGTTTATCCAAAAGGAATCTTTTTTATACGAAGCGTTTTACTAAACGACAAAAGGGAATGTTTTGTCGTACGTATGCGGCGTCAAGGACTTCTCCGCCGCCAAGACCATTATTTGAGTTTCGGCTTCCTCTACAAGCCATACCTTCTTTTTAAAAGAAAAATAAATACCATGTTTTACTTTTCTTTTATTTTGGTATTGAAAATGGTTTTCATAATGTTTTTATATCAATGTGTTGTATTTATATCTTGTGATTGAAAGGTGGAAATGTTATGTTTCCTTTATGCATGTTTTATGTGATACGATTATGTTGAGGTTCTTGGGCATTATTATGAAGACGGGTGGTTCTGTGATAAACTAAGGGCGGGTGAGCCCGATATAACTCTCTAATGCATTGGGTAACACGAAGGAGTGAAACTGTCACGACCCCCTCCCCACAAAGTGTACCCCTCCTGGGCCGGCAATGTGAGAAGGGAGATAATGACCCCCGAGTCCCGCCTCCAGTAGGCCCTGGGTTGGCGACTAGCACCGAGGGTATAATACACACACAAATGGGAGGCATTACCCTCTTAGAGAACACATGAAGAAGAGAGAGATAGAATAGACTCCAACCAACTCCAACTCATAACTGGAATATAAAAGAAACCCAAGTACATATATGAAATGTCATGCAAAAGTACTACAACTGAAAGGGGAAACTGAAAGTACCCAAAAGAAAGTAAAACGACAGCGACCACAAGCCCGAACAGCTCCTCCTCCAACCACAAGCTAGAAGCAACCAGCTTGACCTCCAACCTGCTCCAAGTGACCTGAAAAATAGTTTATAAATACATAGGGTGAGTATAACAGTATACTTAGTAGGATCCTCCTCAAGCCTCTCGTGAAAAAGTAAAGAAAGCATGCTAAAGCCCAGTGAACAACAAGTGAAACTAACTCGTCACCTAAACAGGTATACTATGTTCCCAACCTCACCATGGATACTCTCACCATGTAACCCATACAAGAATATAGCATATTGTAAAGAATATCAAGGGTACCCCGCTACTACTTCCCCACTAGTTTGCCGCTTTTCCCCAACGACATACATCATGTGCATCTCTCTCCAAGGCTTGCCCGCAGACACCTGGGTTAAGCTCCACACCGTCCTCACAACCAAAAGTAACCAGGTAGTTTCCGAGAGCCACCACAGCCCGCATAATGTGTATCATACATCGGGTATAATACCTCAAACCATTACAGCCCATACTCCGAGTAAGGATCCTCAATCCATTACAGCCTATACACGTTACACCTATAGTAGTCTATAGGATACTATATCCAGAATATATGTGTGTGAAATAACCACAAGCCATTACAGCCCTCTACACACATATATGGGTAAAACTAACAACTGTGCCTACCAGCACAAAGATCTACCAAGAGAAGAGAGCGGGGCCAAAGGGGGTAGTCATCCATTCAACCTCCCATCAGAATGTTGGAGAAAACACCCCCCAGGGCTCAGAATCCCCGGGGTGTCGGTTTCCCTTACCGACAGGGTGGAGTAGCGTATAGAAACACAAAAGTACAGAATATATATGACTCACAACCACACTATGGGAATTACCTAGTCATATGCACAACTGCAGCTAACGTCTCTCAGACTCCTGGCTGCTACTTCTAAGACTAGGCATCCTATAAGCACACAACTATTTGAAGAGCTTTATTATATTACTCCATTATCATTTTATCAGTTCCACTGTACGTTAATTAATTCTTTAAACATTAATTAACCATGAACAATTTACCACATTAAACTAAATTGGCATCACATTCAAAAACTGCTCCTTTTTAGGATTCACATCACTATTAAATTCCAGTTTCTCCATCCCCATGGATTATCACCATTTAAACAACCTTTCATTATCGAATTACTTTCCCATATTCCAAGGAATTATAGAAAAGAATCTTATGCTACTAAACACAAAGGGGCTCAACACGGTGAGTAGATATACTACCCGTCGAGTCTTTGCCGCCTATAGCAAGAGCATAGACCCATCCTTCATCGAGAGGCTAAACACGGAAAGCACGTGGCATACCCCGCGTGTCTTCGCCTCCTTCGGAAAGAGGTAAGAAATACCAGCTGCCTTGAGCAGTGGGTAAAAGTAAAGAAGATAAACAACCAAACCAAACCACCAACATCAAACCATCACATTCATCTCATACCATCATCCTTGGTGTCCTCCCCGACACCCACATGCATAAACCGATGCATCTTGCCACACTAGGCATCATATGCTGCCACAACCACAAGTCCCCATACCTCCACATATCACAACAGCCATCCAGGCTCACATAAAATCACAAGCAGTAGGAAATCAAAGATCACAAAATGGGCTCTCAGCCCTTTAACAAGGCATTCGACCTTCCTACAAATTAAGCACTCAGAGCTCCAAACCACAAAGCATTCAGCCTTAACAGCAAGCGGGTGACTCAAAACCCTTTTGAAATTATCGAACTAATAGTTATTTAATCAATTTTGAATTAACAGATTCATTAACATGCCTCTTTATCAGTAGCCAATTATTTAACAAATAATTCCAGCTTTACGTTCTTTATCAATTTCCATCACGAACGAACAACAAATCAAAGAAAAAATAGATATCACTATATCTAGGAAAACATGAGGAAAACCGTTACCACGGTATAAAGCAACATCATACGATCAACCAATTATTTTAATCCAGTTCAAGTATTTAATTAGGTCAATTTCATTGTGATCCAAAGGACTAAATCATGCTAATTCTACGATTGCACATACACAATTAGAGAAGCCATGAATCCCCTACCTCGAAGAGTTCTTGACGTCCTTTATCCACACAATGGGCCACAATCCTTCTCTCGCGACAACTGCATCCACCAGAGGATTCCATGGTACGTCAGTACCAACCAACCCCAAGAAAACCCATTAGAAACATGGAGATTACATGATAATATAGAAGGAAGAACAAGAGAAGATGATCCCCGAAGGAACGATGATAAAACATACTTTATATGGAAGAACGATCGACACAACTTGGTTGCATCAAACAGAGCGGAACTGATCCGAGTTACGTTTGATTGTGAAACTCCTACGGGAATGATTGCAAGGTTCTAGCGTCTCGTAGATGAGAACCAGGAGGAATAACAACGAAGAATGATATCTCGTTCCCTTTAAAAAAATAAATTAGAGAGGTGACGGTTTAAGATCCAATTTATTCTCCATTAAAAACGGATCGCATTAACCCATGCGGTTTGACCAAGTAAAAACATCCCGACCTTAGGAATAATTAATATAGGATTTATGGCCTTTGAATCGGCCTTAAAGTCCTTAAAATAAGGTTTTAAAAGTATTTTACGTCAAAGAAAACGTCAAATTTGCGAATCTAGAAACACTGTTGACATACTCAAAATTTGGAAAAGTATGGAATCGGTAGCTCTTAGGATTCTGGAAACACTGTTCATTCGTGAAATTTGGCAAAGTATGGGATCTGTAGCTCTTAGGATTCTGGAAACACTGTTCATTCGTGAAATTTGGCAAAGTATGGAATCAGTAGCTCTTAGGATTCTGGAAACACTGTTCAAGTCTACCGATAGAAGTCCACCGATAGAACCTCACTGATAGAAACATTGTTCAAGTGTACCGATAGAACCTCACCGATAGAAACATTGTTTACTGAACCTCACCGATAGAAACACTGTTCACTGAACCTCACCGATAGAAACACTGTTCAGTGAAACTCACCGATAGAAGTCCACCGATAGAACCTCAATGATAGAAACATTGTTCACTGAACGTCACTGATAGAAACACTGTTCACTGAACTGGAAATTTGGAAAAGTGTTAGCCGAGCTACTGCTAGACTGGGGAAACCAGTATACCGAGCTATCAGTACGCCGCGGCTACTGGTAAACCCAGCTACCGGTAGGATGCAGCTACCGGTAAACCAAGCTACTGGTAAGCAGCGGCTACCAGTAGACAGCAGCTACCGGTAGACTGGCTAGTGGTAGGCAGCAGCTACCGGTAGACAACAGCTACCGGTAGACTGGATACCGGTAGACCGAGCTACCGGTAGGCAGCAGCTACCGGTAGACCGAGCTACCGGTATATAGCAGCTACCGGTAGACCGAGCTACCGGTAGGCTGCAGCTACCGGTAGACCGAGCTACCGGTAGGCAGCAGTTGGGGGATAAGTCACCTTGACCTCCCGGAACACCTCCGACACAACATTTTCACAAAGTAATGGACCAGGGAGGTCCGGTCCATTACATTAGATATCTCTCAAAACATTCTCGTCCTCGAGAATTAAAAACCAACTCAGAGGAACAGAGGGGTCTGAACAACCACCCCATAAGATACCTCTCAGGGGAAAACCACCATGAGTTGTTCGAAAGCTGGAACAAAACTACGACATCCAAGAATATGGAAACAAACAATCCATATCCAAACAATTCAATCATAACATCACAAGAATAAAAAATAGTACATAAATAAAACATGAAAGGTCTAACCATAAAGGAAACGTCATTACATGAAAAGAGTTAAACATTAAACAACTCTGGGTACTGAGCACGTATCTATGACTCACGCTCCCATGTACTCTCCTCCATGCCACCATGTCTCCAAAAGACACGAACTAAAGGAATAGAACGCCCACACAACACCTTCACCTTACGGTCTTGGATCTCCACAGGTCGCTCCTCGAAGGTTGCATCATCGCCAATATCGATCTCTCCCCAATCGATAATATGAGATTCATCATGAAGATAACGACGGAGCTGTGATACATGGAAAACATCATGTATCCGACTCATCTGAGGGGGAAGTGCTACTCGATATGCCACAGCTCCAACACGAGCCAACACCTCGAAAGGCCCAACAAACTGGGGAGAAAGATTACTTCCACAACCAAACATTTGCTGCCCAGGATGGGGAGTCACCTTTAGAAACACATGATCCCCAACATTAAACTCTAACGGTCTCCTTCTTTGATCAGAATATGATTTCTGACGATCCTGTGCTGTCTTCATCCTCTCACGAATCACCTGAACCATCTCTATTGTATTCTGCACTTGTACTGGTCCGAGAATTGCTGACTCTCCGACCCCAGTCCAGCACAATGGAGAACGGAATGGCCGGCCATAAAAGGCTTCAAACGGTGCCATACCGATTGTAGAGTGAAAACTATTATTGTAAGCGAACTCTACCAAGGGTAAGTGCTTCACCCATGAACCTCCAAAATCAAGAACACAAGAGTGCAACATGTCTTCAAGAGTTTGGATGGTTCGCTCTGTCTGACCATCCTTTTGAGGATGAAAAGCAGTGCTAAGGCATAATTGAGAACCAAAAGCATGCTAGAGACCTCTCCACACCCTGGAGGTAAAACGGGGATCTCGATCAGAAATGATCGTCTTAGGAACTCCATGAAGCCTCACTACCTCCTCCAGATACTGCCTCGACAAAACTTCCACTGAGCTCGACTCCTTGATCGCTATGAAGTGGGATGATTTTGTTAAATGATACACTACCACCCATATAGCATCATGTCCTCCCAGAGATCGAGGTAAACCTATAACAAAGTCCATTGAGATGTCCTCCCACTTCCACTGAGGAATCTCTAAGTGCTGGAGAAGACCACCAGGAACACGGTGTTTGACCTTCACCTTCTGGCAGAATAAACATCGAGACACACATTCTACAACTGTACGCTTCAGCCCAGGCCACCAAAACTGACTTCTCAAGGATCGGTACATCTTCGTCACACCAGGATGTACTGCCAAGGGTGAAATATGGAACTCTCGGAGAACTGTCTCGCGCATCGCTAAGGGAACAAAAATCCTGCCATGATACAACACTCGGTGTTGTTCATCCTCCGACCAACCATCAGGGGCCTCACCACATACAACTCTGTCTCTCCAAACTTCCACCTCTAGGTCACCCAACTGAGACTCTTCCACCTTCTACATCAGGGATGACTGCACCGTCATCTGGAAAAGACAACCTCTACCCCCAACTTCTCCCATATCAAGATGCAAAGCTGATAGCTCTTCCATCACTCTCCAAGAATCACCAGATTCACGCACAACATCATTACGTATCTTTCGGCTTAGTACATCAGCTACAACGTTCCCTTTTCCAGGTGTATACGATATTTCAAAGTTGTATTCCTGCAAGAACTCCATCCACCGACGCTGCCTCAAGTTCAAGTCACGTTGGGAGAAAACATACCTCAAACTCTTATGATCGGTGAAAACCACAAAGTGCTCACCAATGAGGTAATGTCTCCCAAACTTCAAAGCAAACACCACTGCTGCCAACTCAAGGTCATGGGTTGTATAGTTGCATTCATGGGGACACAACTGTCGAGACCCATAAGAAACAACTGACCTCTACTGCATGAGAACACAGCCTAGCCCCAGATGTGAAGCATCACAGAAAACATCAAACTGGACTCCCTCCACTGGAAGACAAAGGACTGGAGCACTTACCAACTTCTCCTTTAGATAATCGAAAGCTGTCTGGCACTGATCAGTCCATATGAACGCTTGATCCTTCCTGGTCAAAGCTGTCAGAGGAGTCATAACTTGGGAGAAATTAGCTACAAACCTCCTATAATAGCCTACGAGACCAAGGAAACTTCGCACATCTGACACGGTCGTGGGGGCTAGCCAAGACACCACTGATTCTATCTTCGAAGGATCCACAGCTACTCCCTGTTGGGACACAACATGTCCCAAGAAACGAACTTCTCGAGCCCAAAACTCACACTTGGACAACTTCCCAAACAACTGATGTTGGCGAAGAACTCCCAAAATGGCTCGTAGATGCTCTGCATGCTCCTCTTCAGAGGTGGAGTAAACAAGGATGTCGTCGATGAAAACCACAACAAACGTGTCCTGGAATTCACGGAACACAGCATTCATCAACCCCATGAAAACAGCTGGAGCATTCGTCATGCCGAATGGCATTACAACAAACTCATAATGCCCATGATGACAGCAGAAAGCAGTCTTCGGGATATCCTCATCCTTTACACGCATCTGATGATATCCTGACCGCAAGTCTATCTTTGAGAACCAACTTGCACCCTTTAGTTGATCAAATAGGTCATCAATCCGTGGGAGAGGATAGCGGTTCTTTATTGTCACTTTGTTTAACCGACGATAATCGACGCACAACCGCAAACTTCCATCAGCCTTTTTCACAAACAAAACTGGTGCACCCCACGGTGACACACTTGGCCGAACAAAACCACACTGCAACAGACCATCGAGTTGAATACGTAGCTCTCGTAACTCAGAAGGGGCCATCCTATATGGAGACATAGAGATAGGAGATGCTCCTGGCTGTAGCTCGATCCCAAACTCGGTCTCTCGTCGAGGGGGTGAGGATACAACCTCTTCTGGAAAGACGTCAGGGTACTCCTCTACGACCCTAGGAAACGCCAACTCTTGAACCTCTGAAGAACTCAGCATCATCCCAACCATCATGGATGATAAGGATGGAACTCGTATATGAATCATTTGAGGATCTCTCTCACCAAAAAACACCACTTTCTCTCCATATTCATCAAAGAAAACGACCTTCTTCCTGTAGCAATCCACAACAGCCTGCACCGAATATAACCAATCCATGCCAAATATGACATCATATGGTTGTATTCGCAAACATAGGAAATCTCCCCAAGAGCGGTGTTGCCCCAACACTAGCTCACAGTCTCTACAAACTTCAAACAAGTCAGCTCGACCTCCAACAGGCGTAGTCAACGCCAAGGGCACTAGAAGCCTGTCTACCTCAAGTCCCAAAGCATGGACAAGGGTAGGTGATATGAAGGAGTGTGTTGCTCCTAAATCAAACAAGGCATACACCAAGGTAGAAAACAAGAAAAGGGTACCTCGAACGACATCTGGTTCGCCTGGGGCTGGCAATGCTAGAGCATGAAGCTAACCACGACCTCCTCCATGGCCTCTCTAACCCTGATGACGACCACCACCACGGCCACACTCTGCTCTCTGAGGACGGGGAGCGTCATGGGGCTGTCCTCTGCCTGCTCCATCTACCCTTTGGTGATCTAAAGCTGGTGCAACCTGCTGCTGCTGCCTCGGCTGGAACTGCCTCAACGGAGGAACCTGGAGTGGAGCGCCTGGTGCACGATGACTGCTCTGAAAAGTCGGGCACTCCTGCTGCTGATGACCACGACCACCACAAGAAAAACAAGCGCCTGATCCCTTGGCATAGGTCTGAGAGTTTCTGCCTTCGGAGAAACGAGATGGGAAGGGCTGGGACCTACCCCCAGGTGAACGGAAAATCTTCTGTCATGAAAACCGGGAACCCCAGACCACAGCTCTGCTTAATGAGGAATCATGACGATTCCCCTCTCGTGACGATCCAGTCCTGGCCAAAGTCCTCTCAACAACCTCTGCCCTCACCAGCACCTCAAGATATGTCTTCAGCATAAATGGGGTGACCTGGCGCTGGATCTCTGGACGCAAAGCCTCCTCAAAATGCCTCGCCCTGGCCTCATCATCTGGTAACAGGTCTGAAGCATATCGTAGAAGGTTCCTGAAACGGATTCCAAACTCCCAAACACTGGCGCTCCCCTGTCGAAGGGTGAGAATCTCCTGGCGACTGGACACCTTCGCAGTCGACGAAAGAAACTCGACTCTAAACCTGTCTTGAAACTCCTCCCATGTGATTGCTGACTCCTCACGATCACCGAGGAGCAAGAACCACCACTGCCTCGCTGCTCCACGCAGCATCGTCACAAACAAGGACACCCAGTGTTCCTTCCGAGCACGAATTGAACTGAAGCCTATCTCGATCTCCTCCAACCAGTCTTCTGTGACTGCATCTGAAACGGATCCCTCGTACTTCTGTAGACTCTGGCGCTGAAACTCTCAAAGTTTCTTCCTCCAAGTGTCATCTTCGTCAACCTATACTCGGCGGTGATCTGCTGGAACAGCCTGCTGGGCATCTTCTGCGCAAACCTGGCGAGGACATCGACCTGGAGCCATACCTGCAAAATAACAATTGTTAGAGCTCCTAAGCCTGGAATATGGAAGACTCAACATTAATTAATTAATTGTATTGTTTTATATATTTTAGGTTACCTATCCCAAGGTCTACCCATTCAAACACAAGCGCAAAGAATAATGACGCATGATCCCTCCCTAGGTCTCTACCCTGCAACCGGTATCACTTTGTTTAGTAGCCATTGTAAACTTAATGGTCCGTGCAACAGATCATAGGGGACCCTGAACGCCTATGTCTCTGCCGGTCTCCAGTGTTTACCCCACTTGCTAAACACGAATGACACCGTTGCCCTACCATCCCATGCATCCTCCCCTGTGCCTAACTCCAAACTCCATCCTATCCCTCAACCAGACCTCTGATGCCACTCTGTCATGACCCCCTCCCCACAAAGTGTACCCCTCCTGGGTCGGCAATGTGAGAAGGGAGATAATGACCCCCGAGTCCCGCCTGCAGTAGGCCCCGGGTTGGCGACTAGCACCGAGGGTATAATACACACACAAATGGGAGGCATTACCCTCTAAGAGAACACATGCAGAAGAGAGAGATAGAATAGACTCCAACCAACTCCAACTCATAACTGAAATATAAAAGAAACCCAAGTACATATATGAAATGTCATGCAAAAGTACTACAAATGAAAGGGGAAACTAAAAGTTCCCAAAAGAAAGTAAAACGACAGCGACCACAAGCCCGAACAGCTCCTCCTCCAACCACAAGCTAGAAGAAACCAGCTTGACCTCCAACCTGCTCCAAGTGACCTGAAAAACAGTTTATAAACACATAGGGTGAGTATAACAGTATACTTAGTAGGATCCTCCTCAAGCCTCTCGTGCAAAAGTAAAGAAAGAATGGTAAAGCCCAGGGAACAACAAGTGAAACTAACTCGTCACCAAAACAGGTATACTATGTTCCCAACCTCACCATGGCTACTCTCACCAAGTAACACATACAAGAATATAGCATATAGTAAAGAATATCAAGGGTACCTCGCTACTACTTCCCCACTGGTTTGCCGCTTTTCCCAAACGACATACGTCCTGTGCATCTCTCTCCAAGGCTTGCCCGCAGACACCTGGGCTAAGCTCCACACCATCCTCACAACCAAAAGTAACCAGGTAGTTTCCGAGAGCCACCACAGCCCGCATAACGTGTATCATACATCAGGTATAATACCTCAAGCCATTACATCCCATACTCCGAGTAAGGATCATCAAGCCATTATAGCCTATGAATGTTACACCTATAGTAGTCCATAGGATACTATATCCAGAATATATGTGTGTGAAATAACCACAAGCCATTACAGCCCTCTACACACATATATGGGTAAAACTAACCACTGTTCCTACCAGCACAAAGATCTACCAAGAGAAGAGAGCGGGGCCAAAGGGGGTAGTCAGCCATTCAACCTCCCATCAGAATGTTGGGGAAAACACCCCCCCAGGGCTCAGAATCCCCGGGGTGTCGGTTGCCCTTACCGACAGGGTGGAGTAGCGTATAGAAACACAAAAGTACAGAATATATATGACTCACAACCACACTATGGGCATTACCTAGTCATAGGCACAACTGCAGCTAACGTCTCTCAGACTCCAGGCTGCTACTTCTAAGACTAGGCATCCTATAAGCACACAACCATTTGAAGAGATTTATTATATTACTCCATTCTCATTTTATCAGTTCCACTGTACGTTAATTAATTCTTTAATCATTAATTAACTGTGAACAATTTACCACATTAAACTAAATTGGCATCACATTCAAAAACTGCTCCTTTTTAGGATTCACATCACTATTAAATTCCAGTTTCTCCATCCCCGTGGATTATGACCATTTAAAGAACCTTTCATTATGGAATTACTGTCCCATATTCCCAGGCATTCTATAAAATCATCCTATGCTACTAAACACAAAGGGGCTCAACATGGCGAGTAGATATACTACCCGTCGAGTCTTTTCCGCCTATAGCAAGAGCATAGACCCATCCTCCATCGAGATGCTAAACACGGAAAGCACGTGGCATACCCCGCGTGTCTTCGCCTCCTTCGTAAAGAGATAAGAAATATTAGCTGCCTTGAGCAGTGGGGAAAAGTAAAGCAGATAAACAACCAAACCAAACCACCAACATCAAACCATCACATTCATCTCATACCATCATCCTTGGTGTCCTCCCCGACACCCACATGCATAAACCGATGCATCTCGCCACACTAGGCGTCATCTGCTGCCACAACCACAAGTCCCCATACCTCCACATATCACAACAGCCATCCAGGCTCACATCAAATCACAAGAAGCAGGAAATCAAAGATCACAAAATGGGCTCCCGACCCTTTAACAAGGCATTCGACCTTCCTACAAAATGAGCACTCAGAGCTCCAAACCACAAGGCATTCAGCCTTAACAGCAAGCGGGTGACTCAGAACCCTTTTGAAATTATCGAACTAATAGTTCTTTAATCCATTTTGAATTAACAGATTCATTAACATTCCTCTTTATCTTTAGCCAATTATTTAACAAATAATTCCAGCTTTACATTCTTTATCAATTTCCATCATGAACGAACAACAAATCAAAGAAAACATAGATATCACTATATCTAGGAAAACACGAGGCAAACCATTACCACAGTATAAAGCAACATCATACGATCAACCAATTCTTTTATTCCAGTTCAAGTATTTAATTAGGTCAATTTCATTATGATCGAAAGGACTAAATCATGCTAATTCTACGATTGCACATACACAATTAGAGATGCCATGAATCCCCTACCTCGAAGAGTTCTAGACTTCCTTTATCCACAAAATGGGCCACAATCCTTCTCTCGCGACAACTGCATCCACCGGAGGATGCCACGGTATGTCAGTAGCAACCAACCCTAAGAAAACCCATTAGAACCATGGAGATTACATGCTAATATGGAAGGAAGAACAAGAGAAGGTGATCCCCGAAGGAACGATGATAAAACATACCTTATATGGAAGAACGATCGACACAACTTGGTTGCATCAAACAGAGCGGAACTGATCCGAGTAACGTTTGATTGTGAAACTCCTACGAGAATGATTGCAAGGTTCTAGCGTCTTGTAGATGAGAACCAGGAGGAATAAAAATGAATAATGATATCTCGTTCCCTTTTAAAAAATAAATTAGAGAGGCGACGGTTTGGGATCCGATTTATTCTCCATTAAAAACGGATCGCATTAACCCACGCGGTTTGACCAAGTAAAAACATCACGACCTTAGGAATAATTAATATAGGATTTATAGCCTTTGAATCGGCCTTAAAGTCCTTAAAATAAGGTTTTAAAAGTATTTTACGTGAAAGAAAACGTCAAATTTGCGAAGCTGGAAGCACTGTTCACATACTCAAAATTTGGCAAAGTATGGAATCCGTAGCTCTTAGGATTCTGGAAACACTGTTCATTCGTGAAATTTGCCAAAGTATGGGATCGGTAGCTCTTAGGATTCTGGAAACACTGTTCATTCGTGAAATTTGGGAAAGTATGGAATCAGTAGCTCTTAGGATTCTGGAAACACTGTTCAAGTCTACCGATAGAAGTCCACCGATAGAACCTCACTGATAAAAACACTGTTCAAGTCTACCGATAGAACCTCACCGATAGAAACATTGATCACTGAATCTCACCGATAGAAACACTGTTCACTGAACCTCACAGATAGAAACACTGTTCAGTGAACCTCACCGATAGAAGTCCACCGATAGAACCTCACCGATAGAAACACTGTTCACTGAACTGGAAATTTGGCAAAGTGTTAGCCGAGCTACTGCTAGACTGCGGCTACTAGTATACCGAGCTATCAGTACGCCGCGGCTACTGGTAAACCCAGCTACTGGTAGGATGCGGCTACCGGTAGACCGAGCTACTGGTAAGCAGCGGCTACCGGTAGACAGCAGCTACTGGTAGACTGGCTACCGGTAGGCAGCAGCTACCGGTAGGCAGCAGCTACCGGTAGACAGGCTACAGGTAGGCAGCAGCTACCGGTAGACCGAGCTACAGGTAGGCAGCAGCTACCGGTAGACTGAGCTACCCGTAGGCAGCAGCTACCGGTAGACCGAGCTACCGGTAGACCGAGCTACCGGTAGGCAGCAGCTACCGGTAGACCGAGCTACCGGTAGGCAGCAGCTACCGGTAGACCAAGCTACCAGTAGGCATCAGTTGGGGGATAAGTCACCTTGACCTCCCGGAACACCTCTGACACAACATTTTCACAAATTAATGGACCAGGGAGGTCCGGGCCATTACAGAAACGTTAAGTTTTCTCCAAAGCGATTTAGGGAGTATACTGTGATGGGTATTCCAAACGTAACCAAGAGGGTTACTCCCTACGTAAGAATGTTATGAATGCCTCAATTTAACTTAATGTCTTATGATTTCTATGATTTATTCATGATTTGATGAGGTATTTTAAAGTGCTTATGTTTTATGGGTAATGTATGATTTCATTCTTATGTATATATGTACCCATGTTTCCTTTCCATATTTTTATATCCCTTTCTGAGCTTTTTATACTCATCCCAAGTTTTTTGAAATGTTTGTCACAGGTTAAGGGAAATTTACATGATATGATGATAGTGTCAAGGAAGTGTCAAGAAAGAATCCATGTTTTATTTTAAATATGTTTCCATTGATGGGAATGAAGAATACTATCTTTATGTAACCACTTTGTTTATATGTGGAATGTAATGAATGTTTTATGATCTAATTCTGTAAAACTCTAAACCCGAAATGATCCTCAATGTGTAATCTTATAATAACTCAAGAATAATTAAGGTTTACGGATGGGGCCTTATAACTATAGTTAAACAAAAAATATACAAGTTAAAACTACATATGAACTTGACTAAAAACTCATGTTTGGAAATATTTTACCATTTCAACTCTAAAGTTATATAATGTATCATATTTAACCCATTTTATATTTGAAAAATTTGGGATCATTTAATTATTTTCAAAAATGCCAAGCATGTCCTCTCCCCCACCTATAAAAGGCCACCTCATCTATACCCTTCTTGACTTAATGAAAAAATTTTAGTTTGGCCAATCCTATCCAATATCAATTACAAACATCCCTCCCCTAATAATAAAGCCTTATTTCTGACATAAATCAACCATATAATGTCAATTTTTCAGAACCAATGGTATGTATCTGCTGAAGAGGAGGTTTGAAGGAGTTTTACATAAGTGAATAATTTAGGTTAGTGATTTTCATCTCACTTTTTACTACTTTGATGCAAAAAAAATATTCATAAAATATTTATTTTATTTGGTGTTTATATTAATTATGAATGTATTTTATGATTCTTATATTGATAATTATTGGGATCTACATATCCATTTGAGGATCTCTCTTTCACGGGGTTTACATTTAAAATGTTACCAAATAGGTATGGGATTTCTATCATTCTTTTATTTTCTATGACACAAATGTAATATTCACCAAATGTTTATTTATTTGGTGTATGTAATTTTAATGAAGGTATTTAATAATACTTATACTATTAATTATTTTTATTTACCTATCCATTTGAGGATCTCTCATTCATGGGGTTTATTACTCAAAACATTCCAAATCGGTAATGGATTTCTATCTCACTTTTACTTTATGTGAGACAAATTCTATATTCACCACATTTTTCATTTATGTAGTGGATATACGATAAAGGAATTTATTTTAGGATGGTTATATTTAAAATAGTGGTATTTACATTTCCATTTTAGGATCTCTCTTTCATGGGGTTTATAGTTCCAATGTTACCAAATTGGTAAGGGATTTTCTTCTCACATTCTAGTATTATGATTCACATGCCATATTTGTTGAACAAGTGTTGTTTTCAACAATATAGAAAATAAATTTAAAGAGGGGGAGGTTGTTGAGAACGATATTCTATTTCTTTATGATTATTTTGATTCTCATAAAAACCCTTAATTGTTTTCTAATGATTTTATTTTAAGTATATTTCAGGAATTTATTATTCATTATATTTTTATTTAATGATGAAATATTTACGTTCTTGAGCAACATGATTTAATTGCTAAAGTAATGTTATTAGCGTGTGATGGAAATGCTGTTCATGATTTACATATTTTGGAATTGCTTAAGCATGCTCTGTTATCACTGTTCATACCCTACGTGGAGAAACGTAGAATATGGATGGAATGAAATGTATACTTTATTAGTTATCAGAAAGGTATGGTTAATCAACCATACGTTATCAAAAATGTATGGAATAAGAACCCTATGTTAGGAAGGAACCCTATATTTGGGATATTGAAAGGTATGGTTCATCAAACTTACTTTTGTAAACAACCTTGCGTTTCCTCAAAAGTATGGATCATGTACCTTACGTTTGGAAGCTTTTAAATGTATGGATAATTTATCAGACATTTGAATGTTAAAAAGATAAGTATGGTACGTCAACCATACGTTTTTATTCAACCTTACGTTTGAAGGATGCGACATCAACCCTATGTTTTTATTCAACATTACATTTGAAAGATGCATGCTATACAGTTCAACATTATGTTTAGCATCGAAGAATTAAGGAAGATATTATTATACAATGGTATACAAGCAGATTATTACACTGATTTCAAGCCAGATTAAAAGATGTTTTTAAAGCGCGTATTTGACGAATTCAAAGCTGTTTCGTCTATGATTCAAAGGATCAATTTAAAAGAAGATTTTTTATGCTGAATCTTTAGGGAAGTTACAAAATCTCTGTTAGTTTAAAATTTTGAATATATCATGTCGGAAGATGACTTTTTTGGATCTAAATTTGTAGGAGAAGTACTAGTTATTATTTTATATATAAAGATGTGATATTTATATAGAGAATATATACAAGATTTTCCAAACAGCAACGTCAAATATAAAAAAAGGTGAAAAAGAGAGACTATCAATAACACAGATATGCTGATTACAAAGAGTGAAAAAGCTCTGTCTATTTAAGAAGAAGTATTGTGATAGAATATTCACTAATTTGACATCGAAGATCTACTGTGAATCTACTACTGCTGAAGTTGCAAATCATATTTCAATATCTATTGCAACCGGATCAACACAGAATGAATCTCCTTGAAAGATAATTATTTCTGAACGTGGCGATCCATCTACTATCAATTGCATTCTGCTACAATTGTTAAGATTAACAGGAAATTATTTTCAAAGAATAAATATATTTCTTTTTATTCTTGAGTGACAGACTTCGTGTACTATATTGTAAAGGTTCTATGATTGAACCAGAAATCTCTATTTTTCCTTAGATTGTAAATGTGTCAACTGCCTATACTCAGTTGTGGAACAATATGTTGACTAGAGGACCGGATAGTGAAAATCACCAAGGTCATTGAGTAGAGTGTTGGTGGAGTGGACTAGGGGCATTGTTTCCCCCTAACCACTATACATCGTGTGTCCCTGCTATTTAAATTTCTACTCCATTAATATATCTGATTAAATTCAAAGGTAACAAAATGATTTCGCAAAGAATTTGTAAAATACACAATTCACCCCCCTCTTGTGTATATTTGGTATATTCCGATCCAAAAATTGGTATCAAAGGTGGAGCTTTCTGATAAACCCTTAACAAGCTGAAAGGGATTAAGGATTATACAAAGACAAAGATGATTGACACAAGAGGAGGAATGTATATGGTCAGAGTACCGTACTTTAATAGAGAAAAATATGGATGCTGAAATCAATAATGATAATATATCTGAAAAACCTTGGATACAGAGTATATTCTATAATTCTGACTCTATATGAAATTATAGAGAAACCTAAAACATGAAGTGCAGCCACTGAAGTAGAATATGATATGAACTTGATTGCAATGAATGCAATTATATGTGGTCTAGGAATTGATGAATTTAACAGATTATCTCAATGTCCGACAACATATGAGATATTTCAACCTATTTTGATTTCTTATGAAGGAACTGGAAATGTAAGGAATATGAGATATGCTACTGCTAAGATTAAATTTGATACATTCAGAATGTTTTAAGGTGAAATAGTTACTCAAATGAATTAATGATTGACAAAAATTGCTAACAATATAACTGCCTTGGGAGAACCAATAAAACAATATGATGAAGCTTTAAAAGTACTAAGAGTAATTCCTACTAAATGTAATGGAATCTTTGTTGCAATCAGACATTGAACCCCTATCAAATACTTAACAATGAGAGATTTGATTGGACCACTTATAATATATGAAGCCAAGATGAAAGATGAATCAAATGAGAATAAGGTTCTGATAAAGAGAGAATAAATTTCTTAAAAAGTGTCATCTCAAGGGAAAATAAAAAAGATAAAGAAAAAAAGAAGTAGAAGTGAAATCAAAAAGTTCTGATACATCAAATTCTGATATAGAACTGGCTCAGCTATCTAGAAAGTTTAGTAAATTCTACATAAAGATTAAAGGTTTCTAAAAAACATTAAAAACAGATAAAACAGAAGTCAGATGTTATGAGTGCAAGAAGATGGGTCATATCAGACCTGACTGTCCATAGTTAAAAGAAGACAAGAAGAATAAGTTCTTCAAAATGAATGATTATGATGGAAATGGAATGAAAGAAATTAATGCTACAAGAAGTGTGTCTGAAGACTCCAACATCTCTTCAGAATCAGACTCAGAGAAGGAATATGTAAATCTGAAATCCAACATGTGCTTTATGGCAGAAATAGATGATGTACAAATATACTAGTCTTCTGACTCTAACTCTAGTTCTGAAACAAGATATTCTAATATAAAACTTGCCCCTACTACAACATACTTGAAGAAAAATATAACTCTCTTTTTAGGAAGCATAAGTCATTAATGAAGTTTCAAAAGGCTGTTTCAGATGAAATAGATACAATACTAAAACAATTTAAGGAGTTAACAGATAAGTATAAATCAATTAACATTGACTATACAGATCAGGAAGCTAAAATAAAAACACTGCAAACTGAAGTAGAAACATATAAATGTGTAGCCCTCATTTTAACTAAATGAGAAAGATCCTTGAATGAAATTCTTGGGAAAACTATCATTAAGAAAGAAAGATTTGGAATTGGAAGTAAAGTTGAAAAATCTAAGCTATATAAAAATTATTTTTTTCCAAGTACAAAAAGATTAAAATGTAATTACTGTGGAATAAGGGGATATATTTATCAAAACTATTTCTTAAGATGACCTCAAATAAGTGGTGTTATGAAAGATTTTTTCACAAATAAATTATTTGATTATGCTGAATTTAGAAAAACAAATCAATTCTAGATTCTCAGATCATTGCTCACTAACATAGCTGGACCCCATAGAATATGGGTACCAAAACCATTTGTTTAAATGCCTTTGCAGAAAGCTGGTCACAGAAGCAAAAAGAGTATATGGTATATGGACAATGGATTCTCAAAGAATATGAGTGGATGCTCATCAAATTTCTTTTCACTCACTCAAAAATATGGTGGACTTGTCACTTTTTGTGACAATTCCAAATGAAAAATCATTGGCATTGGAACAGTTGGTGATCCAGAAGCTGTCTCAATCAACAAATTACTTTATGTACAAGGATTGAAACACAATCTAATAAGGATATCACAACTTTGTGATGATGTTTTTTCTGTTCATTTTTCTAACAATTGTTGTTCTGTTTTCAAAAATAAACTATTTAAATTTAGAGAACCTAGAACTGACAATGTGTATACTCCGGATTTAAATTCCTTACATAAATTATCCAAGAAACAACTAGTTTCTTATTTACCTAGTCTCAAGTTTGAAAGTGATAGATTTTGTGATACATGTCATCTTGGAAAACAACGCAAATCATCATTCAAATATATTAACAAAATTTCTACATTTAAACCTCTAGAAATTATCCATATGAATTTGTTTGGACCTTCAAGAGTAGAAAGCTTGGCTGGTAAACTATATGTACATGTTTTATTTGATCACTAATCTAGATATACATGGATTTTATTTTTAAAATTTTAAAATTAATCTTTTACATTATTTGAAAGTTTTTACAAAATTGTTCAAACTGAAAAAGGTTTTAAAATAATTTCATTGAGAAGTGATCATGGTGGAGAATTTGAGAATCTGGAATTCAATTCCTTTTGTTCAAATATGGGTATTAAACACACCTTATCTGCACCAAGAACAACACAACAAAATGGAATAGTTGATATAAGAAATAGGACTATTCAGGAAATGGCTAAGACTATGCTAAATGAATACAATCTTTCTACATATTTTTGTGCAGATGCTATAAGTAAAACATTCTATAAAATGAATTGAGTTTTTATTAAACCAATTTTGAAAAAGACACCGTATAATGTCTGTAATAATAGAAAACCTATAGTAAATTACTTTATAGTTTTTAGATGCAAGGTTTATACCGTAAACACCAAAGACAATCTTGGTAAGTTTGATCCCAAATCTGATGAAGGAATTTTATTAGGATATTCTATTACTTCCAAAGCTTATAGAGTTTTTAATAAAAAATTCAAGGATTGTTGAAGAATCAGTACATGTGAAATTTGATGAATCAGATCCCCTTGAGAAAAGGACAGGTCAAATAGATGAGCTTTGTTCTAATGATAACATGAGACTTGAGAACCTAAAAGATGTTTTTGAAAAAGATATAAATGAAATTCAGTCCAGTCCATATGAACATGGAACTAAAGATCCTATAAGTGTACTACTTAGAAATTCAAGGGCCATAAAGAATAACCCTTTAGAAACTATGATAGGATACTTAGAAATGGGAAAAAAAACAAGAAGGAACATAGGAAATCCTGTTTAATTTTCTGCCTTTATAACCCAATTAGAACCCAAGTCTATTGAAGAAGCTTTAGATGATGAAAGTTGGTTGATAGCAATGCAAGAAGAATTAAACGAGTTCAAAAAAAATTAATTCTGGAAATTAGTTGAAAGACCACAGAATTATCCAGTGATTGGAACTAAATGGCTCTTTATAAATAAACAAGATGATCATTGAATAATAACTGGAAATAAAGTGATACTAGTCGGTAAAGGATATAATCTGGAAGAAGATATAGATTATGATGAGACCATTTCACGTGTAGGAAAATTAGATTAAATTAGAATCCTCTTTGCATATCCATCTCTTATAAAAATTAAATTATTTTAGATGGATGTTAAGTCATCCTTTTTAAATGGTTCTTTAATGGAGGATTTCTATGTTGAGAAAACTCTTGGTTTTAAAAATTCTCAAAAACCCGATTTTGTTTTTAAACTTACTAAAGCTATTTACAGCCTTAAACAAGCACCTAGAGCTTGTTATGAATGATTAATCTCTTTTATTTTGAAAAATGATTTTACTATTAGAATGGAAGATCCAACACTATTGATGAAAACAATAAATTCTAACATTTTATAGGTTCAAATTTATGTTGAGGATTTAATTTTTGGATCAACTAATAAATCTATTTGTCATGAGTTTTAAAATCTAATGAAAAAAGAATTTGAAATGAGTATGATGGGTGAATTATATTTCATTTTAGGACTTGAAATTTATAGAAATGATTTTTGGAAATTTTTTAAATCAAAACAAATACATTACTGGTATACTAAAGAAATTTAGACTTGAAAACAATAAGACATATACAACTCATCTGTGTACTAATATAAAAAATGATTGGGATGAAACTAAAAAATCAGTTGACAAAAAGTTATATAGAGGTATGATTGGTAGTTTATTATATATTACTTCTAGTAGGCTAGATATAATGTATTCAGTATGTATTTGTGCAGGATTTCAATCAAATCCTAAAGAATCCCATATAAATGATGTTAAAATAATTTTTCGATATTTAAAAGGAACTATTTTTCAATCTCTTCTTTATCATAAAATGTTTGATTTTAATTTTATTTCATATTTAGATGCAGATTCTGGGAGTTTTAGATTATATAAGAAAATAATTTCAGGTACATGTCACTTTTTAGAAAATTTATTAGTGTAATGGTCAAGTAAGAAACAACACTCAGATGCCCTGTCAATAGCTGAGGTAGAATATGTATCTGCTGGCATTTGCTGTGCACAAGTGTTGTGGATGAAAAACACTCTTATGGATTTTTGGATATGTTTTAATAGTACACCTATTTTATGTGATAATACTAGTGCTATAAATATTTCAAAAAATCATATTAATCATTCTAGGACAAAGCATATTGATAACAAACATCATTTTCTAAGAGACCATGTTCTTAAAAAGTATATATTATTAGAATTTGTAAGAACTAAAATTAAATTTGCTTATTTTTTTACCAAACCACTTCCCACTGCAAGGTTTGATTTTATGAAGGGGGAGCTAGATTTATTTAATTTTAAATAATGTTTTTTATTAGTTTTTTTTAAAAACAGTTTAAAATTAATTAGTTATTTATTTTTTCAAATAAAATACGTTCTTTTTTTCTCGCGTGATCAATTTTCTTTGTTTTTAAAATATATGTAATGATTATTGATGACATGAGAATCAAGGCTGTCTGAAACCTTTTAAATTATGAATCGTTTCATTTCTACCAAAAACCCTTTCGAACCGGTGGCACTTTATCGCTCTTTATCTATTTGAACCTGAACCTTAGAAACCCTAAACCTCTTTCGAACCTTCAGAGATTTTTGGACAGGAATGGACCAGACCTAGATAATCAATGAGGCTGATGTAACATCCCGACCCAGCCTACCATCGAACCGGTGGCCGGACCGGTAGGTCACATGGCCTCAAGCTTGTCTCCCCGTACGCATGAGGTTGTCGACTAGTAGCGAGGGTCTCGGGAAGTGATGGTGGGGAGACTATACCCTCATATCCGAGTAACACAGTGGTATTATCAGAGTAAATAATATTCAATAGTGGAAGCAGTAAACAATTGAAAGGCAGAAGAAAAAGACAGGTAATAACCATTTTATAAAAGGTGGAAAACGCCAGTTTAAAATGAATGCATGTACAAATGACGATACAGTTATTAAAGAAGGAATAAATACAACATTATTTACAAACAATACAACAAGGAAGGACAAAAAATCTCGATGGTGATCCCCTGAGCATCCCAAGCTCTCGCTTGGTCCTTTGCTTCTAACTCCTCAGGTACAAACATCACAACACATAACCTAGGTCCTGCAAGCAAGAAGGTCTACTCGAGTACCCCAGTGCAACGGAGGCCCGAGTATGGTGTGAGATAAAAATCTCAGTAGGCCAGCACCACTGGTGTCAAGCCCAATCCAGACAGTGTATAATAAATTATGAGTGAGTAGGTATGGATAAATAAGTAAGCAGAATTACATAAGTAAATAACACCCGTCCTGGTTCCCAAAGGACACCCGACGGTTATACCAGCTTCAGCTCGTTGCCGATGAAGTAACCTGATCATGTCACCATATATATATATAAATGCATTTAGATCAGAGATTCAATGGGGTAATAATTCCTCCCACCCATTAATATGGAAATAGCAGGCATGAGGTAGGAATGCATATCGTCCCTAAATCAACTAGAAAGGGGTAAGAATTACTCCCTCCCATCAATAAAGAAATAGAGGTAATGAGGTAGGAATTCCTCTTGCCCCCATAAGTCAATTGGAAAGGGGTAATAATGCCTCCCTTCCATACATGTATAGAGATAGCATCTGGTATGGGGTAACATGCCTCCCACCCATACTCAGAATAAGATGGCATGGGGTATTCATGCATCCCATCCACATACATACACAGAAGATGGCATGGGGTATGAATACCTCCCATTGATAAACATACACAGAAGATGGCATGGGGTATGAATTCCTCCAATTCATAAACATACACATTCGCCATCAGTTTTATATCACAATGCATAAGGCAGTACCTCTACGCATTTCATGTAAACATATCAAATTCACAATCATCCATAATCAGTTATATTACTCACATTCGTAATAATAAACACCAGGGCCTTTCTCTAACCGTCTCTAGGGAGTCATTCTGTTAAATAATCATTTATACTTATCAAACAACATATAAGGAATTACATATTATGCACTCCAATTAACCATACCAAATTCACAACCCAACCCATTAAACTATGTCATTTAGTGTACATTCCCTATTCAAAGTCACTTTATCCAATTTTCCTAAGCATGGAAAATTGGGCAAAGGTTCCACTTGAGGGTCATTCCATCTAGTTTCCCAAACATGGTAGGACGATTAATAATACAAGTGTCATAGTCATTTCACTTAGTTTCCACCATCTCATTTGATCCATTCTTATCAAAATCATTTATAACACTTATCTTAAGGGAAATTAAAATTACACGTTATGCAAGAACTAGTTAGGAACAATTATGAAGGCTGTATCAAGAAAAACTACACAACATACATGTTGTCAAAGTATGAGTATGGAACCGAGACAAATAGAGCAGGCAAGAATGTAATTCTACTGTCTACTTTCTTCGTGAAGACAGTACACCTCTGATCGAGGGGTTTTAATATTAAATCATTTGTTTAATGACCAAACAACATCTTTTTATCTTATTCCTATAGTTCACACGATTTTCACAGAATAATTCCATTAGAACTAAACATGCATAATTAAAATTCTAAGTAATTGCAATATTAAACACACTATTACTTTACTTAAATTTAAAGGGAAAGGAGAGGGACCCTTCCTCAAGGGGGATCCGTCCGTCCACTTCGGCTCTTGGCGCTTTATAACTAAGAGCCGCTGCTGCTGCCCCACGTGGCATATGTGATTTTACATACGTATAATGACACCTAGACTCTTTGTACATGCCCGCATGGCCATGAGTGTGCACAAGAGGATCCTCACACATATGCTTACACACATAATCATGTGTCCTCTCACCTACCCAGTCACTTTTATATATGTACATGGGCACACCTAGCCCCATAAATGTACAGTCGCTGCCATGCTTGAGTATACTCATACCGGGGGAACCCACATACATATAACTACGTATCTATGTCTATACAGGTGAGCCACCTAAGATCTGGTAAAGCAAAACCAACCCGAACCCACCAACGAACTCGAACCAAAGTCGGAAACCAATATTGCTTGTGTCTTCCTCGCCTTCAACATCAGATGCCCAAACTCGAATCCAAGTGTCCCAAGACAACCTTGGAAATACCCTATCATGAAGGAAAAACAAGAATCAAGAAACCCCCAATACCTAGGGTTCGGCTGAATCCCGCTGGTCGACGAATAGGCCGAAATATGGCTGGAAGAAAGGAGGAGAAACGATAGAGAATCTTACCATGATGATTCGAACAAAAAACCGGTAGAAATCCAGTGAAAATCGGCAAAGGAGAGGAGGCCATATAGAGGGTGTCACGCGGCTCACAGGGGAGAAGCGGGGGGGGGGGGGGTGCATCACGTGGGTTTTGGCCGAAAGGAGTGAGGGAGTGAGTATTTTATTTTTACGTTTTTCTTTTATTTCATTTTTATTTCAAAATTAATTAAATTATTTAAAAACAAAGCACCACACGGTTTGGGCAGCATGGTTATCCAAACTGTTCACCGACCGTGCGGTAACCCTCTACCCAAAGAGATACCCTAGCATGGGCTAGGCGCATAGTTTGGGAAACAGTGCCCTGCCCATGCGCAAGCCACTGCCTCTTTAAATAAGGACGCACGGTTTTGGAAATCATGCGCAAACCGTGAGCCCTATGCAGCTATTTAAAAACCTGGGTCTAGCGCTTCCAAAACCTCTCGGGCCACCCGTGAAACTTAACGGGGCTTCACCCACATCCAAAAATATTAATGGAAGGGTTCCAACCTTCATAACCTTGTTCCGAAGCCCGATCATCAAAACGATCGGTTCAGCAATCGAAAAAGATCAATTTCCATCATGTTTTAATCTGGTTCAAAATGAAGGACATTACAACCTCTCCACCTTAGAACTTCTCGTCCCCGAGAAGCATTCAAGAACATCGAACACATCACCCAACCTATAAGGGTCGTGAAGCATAATTAAAATGATCATGTTGCATTCACAAATGTCCAACACACCCTTAAGAATCCATTGAACCCTACGGTGCTTAAGCCACCAAAACTCGTGCCAACACTCGTTTCCCAATCGAAACACCAAGACGGCTCTTCCTGAGCCCATATACCCAGAGACATGAAACCGTCGTCATCTCACCAAGCATCCATCCATAGGTACATCCCACCATAGATTTTTAACGTTAAGAAACCAAATCCAAACTACGGTTCGGACCACCATTCAAATTAACTTTCAAAGCACACCCCAAGCATTCCCAAGACGCTCCTAGCATGATTTGAAACAGATCAAATGGTCGATTCCCTATCAGCCTCAAGGCCCATGTCGAGCCGATTTCTCATATTAGGCACCGGCCGACACAAACCGCAATCGCCTCTACCTAACAACGTGCCAGAGAATGATATGTCACATACCACATACATTAAACAAGAACCCCATGTCAATCCATCTCCGGATGACTATTTACAGGAAATCATGGCCTAAACTGCCGACGTATTTCAATCAGACCCACAATGCCTTTCTCCAAGGAACCCTACATTGGGTACAAAAACGTTCAAAAAATCTTACACCCAACATCCGATGATGTTTCCAAGATGAAACCATACAAGAATCCACACATCCTGCATGAAATGCTGAAAGAGAACCATCCAATCAATCCCAATGGATTAAAATCATTAGCACAGATAAGGTCGACGCTCTCTTAGTGAATCTAAGACGATGCCAGGATAGGGTACATGCTCGTCGCTATGCAGAATATGCCAAGAGGATTGAAATGGATTCCAGCTAATCATACCAGACTACTGGAAGGATGAACAATCGAACCTCAACTGGTCAACTTCAAGGAAAGAACTCGACTTCACCTGCCGAGACATCCAAACTTCTTAAACTCGCATTCCTCAAGTCATTCAGACACGACCAACCCATTTCCAAAGGAATTAAAAGAAGCATCCATTCCACATGAAAGGACACATTTACCACATTCTACATGACGTGCCCCCAACCTAGGAGTTTCCTAGTCACCAAAGGGAAAGGTGATTACCTAGCCGAGCACAAGTGCACTAGTACACAAACACCGCAAACGATCCGGTGATGCTCTTCCGCCACAATCACGTCACCAAACAAATGAAGAAGATCCAAAAAAAGGAAAACAACGTGTCAAAACACAAAATTCATTCGAAACACATCCCAAACATTGTGATGAAACAATTCTTTAAAGCTGGGCCACTCTTCTGAGGAGATGACCCAAAACCACAACTTAAGTCAAAACCCACCGACCACCCATCCGAACAGGGGTGTCATTAGACAAAAAAGTGTCCAACAAGGGACAACGACACCCAAAAAACACCTCACATTACAAAACCCATGGTACAATAAAGGAACTAAATTTCTATGGGTGATACCAACCATGGTCTATCTACATACGAAGATCAAAAATTGACCCTAACACCGGGTCACACGAAAAAAAGTTGCTAGGCTCAAAATCCAATCATCAAGCCACCGCTAAAGAAAATAACTCTGAAAGAAACACCTATGGTCCCATTCCAAGGAAACTCAACGAGAATATAAAAATATCCCCTTACACTAGTGTCTCAACACACCACCATGGGTTCCATTACCAAGCCCTTAACATTTTATCTCACTTAAACTCTGACCATTTAAAAACTTCAACCACACATCAAGCAATCAGGCATGTTTCAAAAAAACATCCTCTTATGAACATCCAAAATTCACAGACATCCAGTCTTTATCAATATATTGGGAAAAAACCATTTAAACAAAAGGGAGACATATGAGGGTCCCATTTTATCCATCCTAGTATCTTCAAAAAGAAACCCAAAGTAGTTACTCAATTCCTTTTAAAATTGAAACACCCCAACCAGGTTATCTCATACAAAACTTTCCAACTGACCTACTCGGGACCAGTTTCACATTTAACAGTTATCCAAAACCTTTAAATTTCGAAATTAGGAAATATTTTCTACTTAATCATTTCACAATACAACATGACTTTACACTTAATACAGGTTTCCATCTCCCAATTCATGAAGCACCCATACACTTCCTGGATTGAAAATTGACTCCCCTTTTTATTAGAACCATATTCCAACCTAGAATTTATCATACTCACATTCAACGGACCAAGTATATGGGTGGACATCTACCAACCTATAAATCACCCATAAACTTTATAAATAGGCATTTGGCTCCCCTTTTTAATCAAAACCAATTTACTTTAACATTTTAATTTCCACATATTTACATTTTTTTATCATTATCCCAACAAACGTATTTATATCATGCTCAGAATGGTTTTAATATACGGGTTACCACTTCCCCGTTGTAAGGAGCCCATACAACTTACAATCAAAAATTGGTTCCCGTTCATTCACAACCCAGGTACAACAAAAGATAAACATGCCCTCATAAGCAGTAAACACATAACATGTTATATCACAGAAGCATATTATAACACATGAGTATGGAATATAATCCCTTAACCATATTATAAAAGAAATATAAGATGAAACTACATAGCATGGAACATGCATGACATGTTAATTCCTATGTGCCTAATATGATGAATGGAATGCAGCTTTCCTTCCATATCAGTTCAAGGGTAAAATTCAAGGAATTTCATAACCATAAGTAGCAGAAAATATAACAGTCACTTGAGGTGAAATAATATCAACTGTAATAGAAAACAACATGAAAAACAATTCCCAGCCCTTGCCACTTTGTCATTTCCCGTATGTGGGGTTGATTCTCGATCAAATTTACCCAAGAGATGAAGGTAAAACGGTCTTTGTATTTTAGCTTGGGTTATCGAATTCTTAGAGACCTAAGAAGAAACCTATAGATACGTACATTCTATGGACTATTTTTGGCTATGAAGTGGCAAACATGGATTGATTTTATATGGTTTTAAAGTATAACTAACAGATTTAAGTGAATTCAATTTAAAAGAATGAGTTGATCCTAGGTTATCACTCGAAGTGGATTGGACATATTTACTTTTTAATGATTTCAATTTCTTAAATTTGAGATGGCTTCATTTAAGGAGATAAAACAACATCATCACTTACTCGTTCAATGCCTCCACCCGTTAATACTAATCACCTATACACTTGAAGGATCAATGTTTTGAGCACTTCAAGGTAAAGGTTCGTATTAGCACTTGAAGTGTGTGACCTTAAATTCAATAAGGACGATGGAGTTTAAAAATCATCAAATAAAAATTTCAATTAAAGAAGTGATTATACATTAATGAGGTGATAAATAACATCCATTTTATCACCTTGCTACTCCCTTAGATCAAACCATATGTGTCTTAGCCATCCATTGACTCTATGGTTTCAATGGAAGCGGAAATTAGACTCATGAGGGAGGAAATGGAGAAGTAAAAAAACGCAATAAAACAACAATCATTCCACCGTTGTGTGATAATCTCACAAGGTTTGGTATAAAAAAGTTCACACCTTGAACCAACGGTATAAAAGTGATAAGGATAAGAATATAATAATAATATAAGAAGAACTTTTATTAAGAAACAAGGAAGAATTAAAACAACTTACATTTGAAGGAAGAACATTACAAAGAGAAATTGGCAGCATAACATTAAGATGAAAACAAGCTCAAAGGTTCTTAAATCCTCCAACACCACTGCCTTAAATAGGCATTTTTGATCCCTTGGGTCGATCCTCCAACAGTACAAGTCATCCCACTTGAGTATGGTAGGTCTAGGGTGGTGGAAAGTGTGTGGAAAGAAGACTTTCCACCCTTGACCCGAAAAGGCATCCAGCTTTCATGCACCGAACAGATGCACTTGAACAACCTTCTAGATGGCCGAATAAGAGTGGGCCATATAAGAAGCAAATGGAGCACCGGATGTCTTCTAACCTGATGTAAAAGTTGGTCCCATTTGGATTTTTATATTCTGATATATGATTAGATTAGTGGGCTGTTTTTCTGGGCCACAGAATTTGGCCCAGAATTTTATCTCTAACTTGGACCGCCTAAATGACAACCATGGATGCCGAATTAGCATTATCTTCTGACGAGTGATTTGTTCCTATACATGTCTTCTAGCATACCACAAAATTAGGGATTAATTGGGTCTGTAGGATGGGCCCCACAGTCTCATCCGTGGGATAGTGTCCAATCTTCCTTCTCCAGAATTGCTTCCCTTCATTGCCAAATATCTCCATCATCCTCCATGAATTATCCATTGATCCCTGAATCAAACATGTTCATATTTAAGTGTATATCAATTTCAAAAAATATCAAATTAAAATATGTATAATTAAATTCCTTAAAATCCGATGAATCATTGGGTACTTTAAATGATGTTAAAAAATGTACCACATAATAGTGCATTTTAAGATGGTATTACAATCATAATGTTAAATGATGTTCAAAGTGTAAAATGAACTAAAATAGTGTTTATGAATAATAAATAACTTGAATATTATATATATTACCAATGACTATTAGCCTCATTTAGTGGATAATCACACCCCCCGACTTGAGTTTTGCTAGTCCCGAGAAAAATATATCTCAACAATATGAAATTCGAATTCCCTTTTCCAAAAACATTTTAATACACAATGATCACCAAAAAAACTTATACCAAAAAATCATGAAACCCATAAATATAATTTGATACTAGATAGTTTCATATGAAGATCCCAATCCCAAGCCCATTTATTTGTTCAAATTCATTGCGATATTTCACCCAATATCAATTAAGTATGAGGATGTGTTGTGCATCACAATAGACACGGGGGTTAATCTTTATTCAAGGGGGAAATTACGAAAGCACTAGGTGGAATCACATTTCAATATTAAGATGATTATTCTTTTTTTTGTATAAGTTTTTTTTGTTGTTTTTTTTTGTTTTTGCAATTTTACCATGGTAATTGAAGTTGCACTCAAAAGAGTCAACCCCTGTAGCGAGACTTTGACGATGACTCCCAGGCTCAAAGACCTTAGGGCACCAAGTGAAGCCCACATACTCGGGAATCATCTCGAGTTAAATCAGTCAAAAACAAATTCAAATTACCAAAAATAGAGATAAAATTAAGAACTCTGTGCCAGAAAACTATGGAGTCACGATCCCCAAGTGTCGAAATCCACGCATTAGGTCATTTCATTTCTCTACACGCAATTTTTTTTAATATTTTTTTGAATACTCATATTAAACTAAAATTATCACCAAACCTATGCTATTTATTTAGGGGACCCCATGAACTCAAACTAATACCCCACTATCCAAGGGACATGCATTGTGATCTTTTTTTTATTTGGATGAAAATATAAACAATGAAATATCACATTGGACAGCCACACTTTCCAAAATCTATGCTCATTAAATTATACAAGGATTAAAATCAGAATCAGGGTATGCTAAATTATTTGATATTCAGTTCCAAAGTGTGGAATGTGTATTACCATGTTTAAAGTTAAAGGAATTTTTCCTTCCATTTAATTTTTTTTCAAATCATTCATTTTTTTGACACAAAAGCATATTTATTTTATCTCGCTCAAATTTACCCAAGAGATGAAGGTAAAACGGTCCTTGTAGTTTAGCGTGGGTTATCCAATCCTCAGAGACCTAAGAAGAAGCCTATAGACACGTACATTCTATGGACTATTTTTGGATATGAAGTGGCCAACATGGGTTGATTTTATATGGTTTTAAAGTATAACTAACAGATTTAAGTGAATTCAATTTAAAAGAATGAGTTGATCCTAGGTTATCGCTCGGGGTGGATTGGACGTATTTTTTTTAATGATTTCAATTTCTTAAATTGGAGATAGGTGCACTTAAGGAGATAAAACAACATCATCACTTACTGGTTTAATGCTTACACCCGTTAATAATAATCACCTATACACTTGAAGGATCAAAGTTTTGAGCACTTCAAGGTAAAGGTTCGTATTAGCACTTGAAGTGTGTGGCCTTAAATTCAACAAGGAAGATGGAGTTTAAAAATCATCAAATATAAATCTCAATTAAAGAAGTGATTATACATTAATGAGGTGATAAATAACATCCAATCCAGCCCCTTGCTACTCCCTTGGATCAACCCATAAGTGGGTTAGCCCTACATTGATTCTATGGTTTAAATGGAAGCTAAAGTAGACTCATTAGGGATGAAATGGAGAAGTAAAAAAACGCAATAAAACAATAATCACTCCACCGTTGTGTGATAATCTCACAAGGTTTGGTATGAACAAGTTCACACCTCGAACCAAAGATATGAAAGTGATAAGGATAAGAATATAATAATAAGAGAAGAAGAACTTTTATTAAGAAACAAGGATGAATTAAAACAACATACATGTGAAGGAAGAACATTACAAAGAGAAATTGGAAGCATAACATTAAGATGAAAACAATCTCAAAGATTCTTAAATACTCCAACACCACTAACTTAAATAGGAATTTTTGAGCCCTTGGGACGAGACTGGAATAGTAAATGTCATCCCACTTGAGTATGGTAGGTCTAGGGTGGTGGAAAGTTTGTGGAAAGAAGACTTTCCACCCTTGACCCGAAAAGGCATGCAGCTTTCATGAACCAAACAGACGTGCTTGAAACACCTTCTAGATGGCCGAATCAGAGTGGGACATCGAAGAAGAAAATGGAGCTCCGGATTGCTTGTAACTGCCTGTAAACTGTAGGCCCATTTCTATTTGTATATTCTGATATATGATTAGATTAGTGGGCTGTTTTTCTGGGCCGCAGAATCTGGCCCAGAATTTTATCTCTAATTTGGCCCGCCTAAATTACTACCATGGAGGCCGAAGTAGCATTAGCTCCTAAATAATGATTTGTTCCTATACATGTCTTCTAGCATAACAAGATATTTGGGATTAATTGGGCCTGTATGTTGGGCCCCACAGTCTCATCAGTGGGATAGTGTCCAATCTGCCTTTTCCAGAATTGCTTCCTTTCATTTCCAAATATCTCCATCATCCTCCATGAATTATACATTGATACCTGAATAAAACATGTTCATATTTAAGTGTAGATCAATTTCCAAAAATATAAAATTAAAATATGTATAATTAAATTCCTTAAAATCAGATAAAGCATTGGGTACTTTAAATGATGTTCAAAAATGTACCACATAATACTGCATTTTAAGATGGTATTACAATCATAATGTGAAATGATGTTCAAAGTGTAAAATGAACTAAAATTGTGTTTATGAATAATAAATAACATGAATATTATATATATTACCAATGAATATTAGCCTCATTTAGTGGCTAATCACACCCCCAAACTTGAGTTTTTCTAGTCCCGAGCAAAATATATCTCAACAATATTAAATTCGAATTCCCTTTTCCAAAAACATTTTAATAAACAATAATCTCCAAAAAAACATATTCCAAAAAATCATGAAACCCATAAAAATATTTTAATACAAGATAGTTTCATAAGCAGATCCCAATCCCAAGCCCATTCCTTTGTTCAAATTCATTGACATATTTCATCCAATATCAATTATGTATGAGGATGTGTTGTGCATCACAATAGACATGGGGGTTCATCTTTATTCAAGGGGGAAATTACGGAAGCTCTTGGTGGAATCACATTTCAATATTAAGATGAGTATTCATTTTTTTTGTATAATTTGTTTTTGTTTTTTTTTGTTTTTTTTGTTTTTGCAATTTCCCCATGGTAATTGAAGTTGCACTCAAAAGAGTCAACCCCTGTAGCGAGACTTTTCTGATGACTCCCAGGCTCAAAGACCATAGGGAACTAAGTGAAGCCCACATACTCGGGAATCATCTCGAGTTAACTCAGTCAAAAAAAATTCAAATTACCAAAAATAGAGATAAAATTACTAACTCTGGGCCAAACAACTATGGAGTCACGATCCCCAAGTGCCGAAATCCACGCATTAGGTCATTTCATTTCCTTACGTGAAAATTTATTTTTTTTAATATTTTTTTGATTACTCATATTAAACTATAATTATCACCAAACCTATGCTATTTATTTAGGGGACCCCATGAACTCAAACTAATACCCCACTATCCAAGGGACGTGCACTGTGATCTTTTTTTTATTTGGATGAAAATATAAACAATGAAATATCACATTGGAAATCCAAACTTTCTAAAATCTATGCTAATGAAATTATACAAGGATTAAAATCAGAATCAGGGTATGCTAAATTATTTGATATTCAGTTCCAAAGTGTGCAATGTGTATTACCATGTTTAAAGTTAAATGAATTTTTCCTTCCATTTAATTTTTTTTTCAAATCATTCATTTTTTTTGACACAAAATCATTTTTATTTTATCTCGCTCAAATTTACCAAAGAGATGAAGGTAAAACGGCCCTTGAAGTTTAGCTTGGGTTATCGAATCCTCAGAGACCTAAGAAGAAACCTATAGACACGTACATTCTATTGACTGTTTTTGGCTATGAAGTGGACAACATGGGTTGATGTTATATGGTTTTAAAGTATAACTAACATATTTAAGTGAATTCAATTTAAAATAATGAGTTGATCCTGGGTTATCGCTCAGGGTGGATTGGACGTATTTTCTTTTTAATGATTTCAATTTCTTAAATTTGAGATGGGTTCTTTTAAAGAGATAAAACAACATTATCACTTACTGGTTTAATTCCTACACCCGTTAATACTAATCACCTATACACTTGAAGGATCAAAGTTTTGAGCACATCAAGTAAAAGGTTCGTATTATCACTTCAAGTGTGTGGCCTTAAATTCAACAAGGACGATGGAGTTTAAAAATCATCAAATAAAAATCTCAATTAAAGAAGTTATTATACATTAATGAGGTGATAAATAACATCCAATCCAGCCCCTTTATACTCCCTTGGATCAACCCATAAGTGGGTTAGCCCTCCATTGATTCTATGGTCTCAATGGAAGCGGAAAGTAGACTAATGAGGGAGGAAATGGAGAAGTAAAAAAACGCAATAAAACAAAAATCACTCCACTATTGTGTGATAATCTAACAAGGTTTGGTATGAACAAGTTAACACCTTGAACCAATGGTATCAAAGTGATAAGGATAAGAATATAATAATAAGAGAAGAAGAACTTTTATTAAGAAAAAAGGATGAATTAAAACAACTTACATGTGATGGAAGAACATTACAAAGAGAAATTGGCAGCATAACATTAAGATGAAAACAAGCTCAAAGATTCTTAAATCCTCCAACACCACTGCCTTAAATAGGAATTTTTGATCCCTTGGGTCGATCCTCCAATAGTACAAGTCATAACACTTGATTATGAAAGGTCGAGGGTGGTGGAAAGTTTGTGGAAAGAAGGCTTTCCTCCCTTGACCCGAAAAGGCACCCAGTTTTCATGCAACAAACTGACGCACTTGAAACACCTTCTAGATGGCCGAATCAGAGTGGGCCATAGAATAAGAAACTGGAGCTCAAGAAGTCTCCTATCCGCCTATAAACGTTGGGCCCATTTGGATTTGTATATTCAGATATATGAATATATTAGTGGGATGTGTTTCTGGGCCACAGAATCTGGCCCAGAATTTTATCTCTAACTTGGGCCGCCTAAATGACAACAATGGAGGCCGAATTAGCATTAGATCCTGAAGATTTATTTGTTCCTATAAATGGAGTCGAGAATACCATGAAATTTGGGATTAATTGGGCCTTTATGTTGGGCCCCATAGTCTCATCAGTGGGATAGTGTCCAATATACCTTCTCCAGAATTGCTTCCTTTCATTGCCAAATATCTCCATCATCCTCCATGAATTATCCATTGATCCCTGAATCAAACATGTTCATATTTAAGTTTAGATCAATTTCCAAAAATATCAAATTAAAATATGTAAAAATCAATTCCTTAAAATCAGATGAATCATTGGGTACTTTAAATGATGTTAAAAAATGTACCACATAATAATGCATTTTAAGAAGGTATAACAATCATAATGTGAAATGATGTTCAATGTGTAAAATGAACTACAATGGTGTTTATGAATAATAAATAATATTAATATTATATATATTACCAATGAATATTATCCTCTTTTAGTGGCTAATCACACCCCCCAACTTGAGTTTTGCTAGTCCCGAGCAAAATATATCTCAACAACATGAAATTCGAATTCCCTTTTCCAAAAACATTTTAATACACAATGATCACCAAAAAAAATTATATCAAACAATCATGAAACCCATCAAAATATTTTAATACAAGATTGTTTCATAAGCAGATCCCAATCCCAAGCCCATTCCTTTGTTCAAATTCATTTCCATATTTCATCCAGTATCAATTAAGTATGAGGATGTGTTGTGCATCACAATAGACATGGGGGTTCATCATTATTCAAGGGGAAATTATGGAAGTGTTAGGTGGAATCACATTTCAATATTAATATGAGTAATCATTTTTTTGTATAATTATTTGTTGTTTTTTTGTTGTTTTTTTTGTTTTTTCAATTTTTCCATGGTAATTGAAGTTTCACTCAAAAGAGTCAACCCCTGTCGTGAGAATTTGCCGATGACTCCCAGGCTCAAAGACCTTAGGGCACCAAGTGAAGCCCACATACTCGGGCATCATATCAAGTTAACTCAGTCAAAAACAAATTCAAATTATCAAAAATAGAGATAAAATTACTATCTCTGGGCCAGAGAACTATGAAGTCATGATCCCCAAGTGCCGAAAGCCACGCATTAGGTCATTTCATTGCTCTACGCGTAATTTTTTTTTTCATATTTTTTTGAATACTCATATTAAACTAAAATGATCATGAAACCTATGCTATTTATTTAGGGGACCCATGAACTCAAACTAATACCCCACAATCCAAGGGACGTGCATTGTGATCTTTTTTTTATTTGGATGAAAATATAAACAATGAAATATCACATTGGACAGCCACACTTTCCAAAATCTATGATCAGGAAATTATACAATGCTTAAAATCAGAATCAAGGTATGCTAAATTATTTGATATTCAGTTCCAAAGTGTGCAATGTGTATTACCGTGTTTAAAGTTAAAGGAATTTGTCCTTCCATTTAATTTTTGTTCAAATCATTCATTTTTTTTGACACAAAAGCATTTTTTTTATTTTATCTCTCCCCCCAACTTAAAACAACACTGTCCCCAGTGTTTGAAGAAATAAAAATTTAGAAGGAGTAGAGGCAGATAATGGAAGTTCAAAAAGGAAATTGAAACTGAGGATCATGGAATGAAATCACCTGGTGGTTGAAGCTAAAGTTCTTACAGCTCCAAATTAGTCCTTTGATCTCTTGGAGGATGTAGGCACCTACTTGATTGAACATTTATCACCCAAAATAGTACCTAAACAAAAATAAGAACAAACCAGACAAAACAAACAACACAACGACTTATTTAATTCCAAGTATCATCATTTTTAGGGTTTTTCCGGTTTTTTTATTTTTTATTTTTTTAAATCAAACTAATGATACATTGTCTTATTTTTAATTTTCTGGGTAAGGTATTACTCAGGGATCACACCGCGTGACACGGATGAATACAATGCTCCCCTTTCATACCCATCCATACTCATAATAGAAGAACAGGTCAATAGTCCTTTTTTTAAATGTAAAAATGATTTATTAATCCTATTTAAAATATAAAGTTTATTAAGACAACAAAATGATAAGAAACATGAAAACCATGGGTTGCCTCCCATGCAGCGCTTTGTTTAACGTCGTTAGCTCGACATGGACCCTAAATCTATCAATTTTTTCCTTGTTCATAGGTTGGCTCAGTTAACTCAACATCTATTTACTGTTTATTGAAGGATTCAACGAATGGTTTTAACCTTTGACCATTGAACTTGAAAATGTAACCACTTGTGGGATCTTGAATCACTATTTCCCTATGGGGGAATACATGATGCACTATGAAAGGTCCTGACCGTCTAGACCTTAACTTTCCCAGATGTAAATGAAGTTTTGAATTATAAAAGGGAACAAGTTTTCTCAGTTGAAAATGTTTGACCTTGATATTCCTAGATTGATAGGCTTGAACTCTATCTTTATTGATCCTTGAATTTTCATAAGCCTCCATCCTTAGTTCCTCCAGTTCATTGAGATCTAATTTCCTTTTTGTTCTGGCCAATGAGAGGTCATAATCCATTTTCTTAATTGCCCAAAAGGCCTTATGTTCAATCTCCACTGGAAAATGTCATGCTTTTCCATAAACCAACCTATATGGGGACATTCCTAAAATGGTTTTGTATGTTGTATGATATGCCCAAAGAGCATCTAAGAGTTTCTCAGACCAATCTTTCCTAGAAGGATTGACAGTTTTCTCAAGAATTTTCTTAATCTCCCTATTCACTAACTCATCTTGACCATTGGTTTGAGGATGGTATGAAGTGGACACTTTATGAGAAATACCATACTTAGACATGAGTGAAGAGAATGGGCAGTTTCAGAAATGGGATCCTCGATCACTGATTATATCCCTAGGAATTCCAAATCTTGAAAATATGTTCTTTTTCAGAAATAGAATTACAACTTGATGATCATTGGACTTAGTGGGAATGGCCTCAACCCATTTTGAGACATAATCAACATCTAAGAGTATGTAGAGTTATCCCCGAGAGTTTGGGAAGGGACCCATGAAGTCAATTCCCCAACAGTCAAATATTTCAACCACTAAGATGGGAGTGAGTGGCATTTGATTCCATTTTGTGATGGACCCTACTTGTTGACACCTAGGATAGCTTTGACAAAATGTGTAGGAGTCCCTTGAGAGGGTGGGCCAGAAAAGACCAAATTGAAGAATCTTTGAAGATGTTTTCTTAGAGGAAAAGTGACCTCCAAATGCCTCACTCGGACAGAATTTAAGGATGGACTCTTATTCAGATTCTGGAACACACCTCCTAATGACTTGGTCAGGGCAGAACTTATAGAGGTATGGATCATCAAACACATAGTGTCTAACATCAGAAAGGAATTTCCTTCGAGCTTGAGTCCCTAAGAATTTTGGAATGAATCCTGTCACTAAGAAATTTGCTATATCAGCATACCAAGGGCAGTGACTCACAGAGTATAGGTGTTCATTAGGAAACGAATAAGACACAAAAAGGTGATTTGAGTTGTCTTTGAATTCCATCCTAGAGAGGTGATCAGCTACAACATTTTCAACTCCCTTTTAATCCATGATTGTGAGGTCAAATTATTGTAAGAGAAGGACCCACCTAATCATTCTAGCCTTAGCATCTTGTTTTTGGAAGAGGTATTTTAGTGTAGAATCGTCAGTGAACACAGTGATGGGGGATCCTAAGATATATGACCTAAACTAATCTAATGAAAACACAATAGCAAGTAACTCATTTTCAGTAGTGGTGTAGTTTATTTGGGCATCATTTAAGGATTTTCTTTCATAAGCAATGACATAAGGAGTTTTATCACAACGTTGTCCAAACACAGCTCCAACAGAAAAGTCCCTGGCACCACATATAAGTTCAAAAGGAAGGTTCCAATTTGGAGATTTCATAATGGGAGGAGAGGTGAGAGAGGATTTGAGGGTTGAGAATGAACCCTCACAACTTTCGGTCCAAACAAATGGAGCATCCTTTACTAGCAGAGTACAAAGGGGACGGGAGGTTAAACTAATGTCCTTGATGAATCTTCTATAGAAACCAGCATGTACTAAGAAAGAACTCACTTACTTGTCAGTTTTGGGTGATGGAAGGTGACGAATGATGTCAACCTTTTCTTTTTCAACTTCAATCCCCCTACTCAAGACCAGATGGCCTAGAACAAGTCCCTCTTTAACCATGAAATGGCATTTTTCCCAGTTTAAGACTAGATTCTTTTCTTCACATCTAGACAAGACTCTCTCTACATTCTACATATATCCCTCAAAAGTATCCCCAAATACAGAGAAGTCATCCATGAAGAACTCTAGAAAATCCCCTACCATGTCTGAGAAGATTCCCATTATGCACCGCTATAAGGTTCTAGGGGCATTGCATAACCCGAAGGGCATGAATTTGAAGGAAAAGGTACTGAAAGGACATGTGAATATAGTCTTCCCTTGATCCTCTAGGGAGACCTCAATTTGATTGTACCCTGAGTACCCATCTAAGAAACAATAGAAGGCATGACCTGCCACTCTCTCAAGGACTTGTTCAATGAATGGTAAGGGGAAATGGTCCTTCTTGGTGAATGAGTATAGCTTCCTATAGTCAATGCAGACCCTCCATCCACTACTCACCCTTGTTGGAAGAATCTCTCCATCCTCATTGGTTATCACTGTGATTCCAGCCTTTTTTGGAACCACGTGGATTGGTCTCACCCACTCACTTTCAGCTATGGGATATATGATACCAACTTTTAACAAATTCAGAAGTTCCTTCCTTACTACCTCCATGAGATTAGGATTGAGTCACCGTTGAGGTTGAAGACATGGCTTTGAATCAGATTCTAGAACAATCCTATGAGTCCCAACAAGTGGGCTAATCCCAGGAATATCAGATAGGGTCCAACCAATGGTTTTATTTTGATTCCTAAGGACATCTAGAAGAATCCTCTCATGATTGGCTTCAAGAGAAGAAGAAATGAAAATAGGATGTGTTTGATTTTCTCCTAGTAAAGCATACTTGAGTTTAGCGGGAAGTTCCTTCAATTCAAGATCCGGTTGGTTCAGAATTTCAGCAGAAAATTGGGACATTGGATCAAGATCAATTTCTTTTTTTAGAGTTTCAGATAGGATTAATTCCCCAGATGTAGAAGTTTCATCTACTAGATTGGCTTGATCAGATTTAGGGATGCAAATTGGAGTGGTCTCCATGAAAGTGGTTTCTTGAAAGGTTTCACTGATTGTTGGACCTAAGACTTCATCATAAGAGCAATTTGAAAATGATTCAAGCCAAAGAGATAATCTTCCTTCATATGAACAAAGGAAATCATTCTCATCCTGACTTAAACATTCATCAAATATTCCTTGATGTTCCATGGAATCATTATCAATGCTTCCTATCATGTTTAATTCATGAATGTCCTCGTCATCCCCTATTTGTGAGCTTGCATTATAGATGTTCAAGTCTAGACTCATGTTCCCAAAGGTGATGGTCATGTTTCCATTTTGGACTCGGATAACAGAGTTGATTGTTGTAAGGAAAGGACGACCAAAGATGATTGGGGTTTGATCCCTATTTCCTAAATTTGGATGGTTGTCAAGGACAATGAAGTCGGTAGGGTAGATGAGGTTTTCAACCTTTACCAGAACGTCCTTTAAAATCCCCTCTGGAACCCTAATGCTACGATTAGCAAGTTGAAGTGTGAAAGATGTGGGTTGGAGTTCTTCTAGGCCTAACTGGTAGTACATAGCATATGAGATGAGGTTGAAACTAGCACCTAGGTCAGACATGGCCTTGAAAACATTGCTTTCTCCTAGTTCAACAATGATGTAAGGGCAACCTGGGTCTTTTAACTTAGGAGGAATGGTCCCTTGAATGGTGGTACTCACATTAGCAGCCAAAAGGACATGGTTTTTTGTGAAAATTTTCTTTTAAAAGTGCACAAGTCCTTAAGGTACTTTGATTAGGAATGTATGTTTTGGATTGCATCGAGAAGGGGTATGTTCATCTTGACTTGTGAAAATATTTATCTCAACGTTTCACTCAGTTCAGGCTTGGTTTTCCCCCTCATGCGTTGAGGAAATGGTGCAGGTTGTGGGGTTGTTTATTGAAGAGTTGTTTCCTTGACAATGTTATCAGTTTCCTCAGTTTGATCTTGTGGTTCATTTGAATTTTCATCCAAGTTTGAATCGTCAGGTGGGTTCTGAATTAGTTGTTCTGGTTTCTTAATTGATTTCCCACTTCTTAAAACAGTCACAGCCTTTAGTTGTTCATGAGTTGTTTGAGCACAAATTGACTCTCCCCATGAAGTTAAGGATGGCACCGCCTGAGTAGGCATGGGTTCCTTTCTAGTTTTGATGGTTTTAAGTTCTTGTTTTAGGGAAGAGACTTCTTGAGTTCCTCCTCTCCATTTGTTTGCACAGTTGTTCTAGTAGGCTTTGTGGAACAGTTTGGGTGGGTGCTTGAGTAGGTTGGTTTATCCCAGGGGGATATTTTAGAGGTGGTATGGTTTGTTGAAAATGGACCGGTGGCTGTTGGTATTGGATAGGTTGGGTTTGGAACTGGTTATGAGATTAGTAGTTCTGATGGGGGTAAGGATTTTGTCCCTGTGGTTGGCTAGGTTGTTGGTTATCTTTCCAGTAGAATCCTGGGTGGTCATTATACCTTGGGTTGAAGTTGTTTTGGTGTTGAGGCTTTTGAAAGTTAAAATCATTTACTTCTACAGTAGGTCCTCCTAAAAGAACATCCTTGATGGATAGAAGGGTTGGGAAGTTTTCTGCCTTATGGTCATGTTTGTCACAAACTGTGAAAACAGGGTCAAGAGTTTGGATTTCATGGACATTCCTAAGGTCTATCTCTTCAACCTTCCTAGAGTGTGCTGAAAGTTTAGCCCCAAGGCTTTCCTCTTCTCTAAGTGTATGAATTCCAGTAGTTCTTTGTGGATTTTCCTAATAAGGTGAATTTCTCCATGGTTGGTTTTGTTCATAAAGGCTTTCTAGATAATCGTAAGCATCATTTCGGGCTTTGTTTTTAAAGGTTCCATTACACATCATGTCAATGAATTGTTTGTTCCCCTGACCCAACCCTTCATAGAAAATTCTCACTTGTTCAGGAATAGAAAGACCATGGTGTGGAACCATATTTAGAGTGTCTTTGAACCTCTCCCATGTTTCATAGAATGACTCTCCCTCTTTTTCAAAAAAGTTTTGGATACTCTTTTTAAGTGCAATTGTTTTGTGGTGGGGAAAGTATTTTTTGTAGAATTCTCTTTGTAGTTGGTCCCAAGAGTTTATAGATTATGGTCTCAAATTTTTTAGCCAATTTTAGCTCGATTCTTTAAAGAAAAAGGAAATAGCCTCATCTTAGCTGATTCTAGTTGATGTGGGGGACACATGGTTTCTACAATGTCATTGAACTCCTTAATGTGAAGGTAGGGCATCTCGGACTCCATTCCATGGAATTTGGGAAGGTGGTTTAGGACATGGGGTTTAAAGATGTAGTTGGCATCTCCTAGGGAACTGTGTCTAATGCATGAGGGGGCATTTTTCCAGGAAGGTGTAAGGTAGCCATTCATGGTTTGATCAATTGCATTCCCCAAGTTTGGGGCTGCCTCATTTGGGTTTCCATTTTGGTTCCCACCCGGGTTTATGAGTTGGTTTATTTGAAGACCTTACATTGAAATTGGCTCAATTTTGGACTCTAGAGTATTAGGAAGATTAGGATCTAATGGAATGAGTTCCCTTGGTGTACTTTACTCCCCAACCCCGGGACTCTCCACCCTAACAAGATGATTTGATTGATTGCGGGTGTAGGCGGACATGCACCAAAAGAAAAAAAAGAAAGGGACAAGATAAGAGAATTTGGATGAGAAAATAAGAAATGGGGGAGAATAGAATGGGTGTTTATATGACTTACTTGGGTCCCCGACAACAGTGCAAAAATTTGATTCTCTCTCAAATTTACCCAAGAGATGAAGGTAAACCGGTCCTTGTAGTTTAGCTTGGGTTATCGAATCCTCAGAGACCTAAGAAGAAACCTATAGAAAGGTACATTATATGGACAGTTTTTGGCTATGAAGTGGCCAACTAGGGTTGATTTTATGTTTTTTTAAAGTATAACTAACAGATTTAAGTGAATTCAATTTAAAAGAATGAGTTGATCCTAGGTTATCGCTCGGGGTGGATTGGACATATTTTCTTTTTAATGATTTAAATTTCTTAAATTTGTGATGGGTTCATTTAAGGTGATAAAACAACATCATCACTTACTGGTTTAATGCCTACACCCAATAATACTAATCACCTATACACTTAAAGGATCAATGTTTTGAGCACTTCAAGGTAAAGGTTCGTATTAGCACTTGAAGTGTGTGGCCTTAAATTCAACAAGGACAATGGAGTTTAAAAATCATCAAATAAAAATATCAATTAAAGAAGTGATTATACATTAATGAGGTGACAAATAACATCCAATTCAGCCCCTTTCTACTCCCTTGGATCAACCCATAAGTGGGTTAGCCCTCCATTTATTCTATGGTTTCAATGGAAGCGGAAAGTAGACTCATGAGGGAGGAAATACAGAAGTAAAAAAATGCAATAAAACAACAATCACTCCACCGTTGTGTGATAATCTCACAAGGTTTGGTATGAAAAAGTTCAAAACTTGAACCAACGATATCAAATTGATAAGGATAAGAATATAATAAAAAGATAAGAAGAACTTTTATTATGAAACAGGGATGAATTAAAACAACTTACATGTGAAGGAAGATCATTACAAAGAGAAATTGGCAGCATAACATTAAGATGAAAACAAGCTCAAAGATTCTTAAATCCTCCAACACCACTGCCTTAAATAGGCATTTTTGAGCCCTTGGGTCGAGAATCCAACAGTACAAGTCATCCCATTAGAGTATGGTAGGTCTAGGGTGGTGGAAAGTTTGTTGAAAGAAGACTTTCCACCCTTGACCGGAAAAGGCATCCAGCTTTCATGCACCGAACAGAAGCGTTTGAAACACCTTATAGATTGCCGAATCAGAGTGGGCCATAGAATAGGAAAATGGAGATCCATATATCTTCTAACCGCCTGTACAATTTTGGACTATTTGGATTTGTATATGCTGATATATGATTAGATTACTGGGCTATTATTCTGTGCCGCAGAATCTGGCCCATAATTTTATCTCTAACTTGGGCCTCCTAAAGGATCGCCATGGAAGCCGAATTAGCATTAGATCCTGATAAGTGATTTGTTCCTATACATGTATTATAGTATACCATGAAATTTTGGATTAATTGGGCCTGTATTTGGGACCCCACAGTCTCATTAGTGGGATAGTGTCCAATCTGCCTTCTCCAGAATTGCTTCCTTTCATTGCCAAATATCTCCATCATCCTCCTTGAATTATCCATTGATCCATGAATCAAACGTGTTCATATTTAAGTGTAGATCAATTTCCAAAAAATAAAATTAAAATATGTATAATTCATTTCCTTAAAATCAGATGAATCATTGGGTACTTTAAATGATGTTCAAAAATGTACCACATAATAGTGCATTTTAAAAAGATATTACAATCATAATGTGAAATGATGTTCAAAGTGTAAAATGAACTAAAATGGTGTTTATGAATAATAAATAACATGAATATTATATATATTACCAATGAATATTAGCCTCATTTAGTGTCTAATAACACCCCCAACTTGAGTTTTGCTAGTCCCGAGCAAAATATATCTGAACAATATGAAATTCGAATTCCCTTTTCCAAAAACATTTTAATAGACAATGATCACCAAAAAAACATATACCAAATAATCATGAAACCCATCAAAATATTTTAATACAAGATAGTTTCATAAGTAGATCCCAATCCCATTCCCATTCCTTTGTTCAAATTCATTTCCATATTTCATCCAATATCAATTAAGTATGAGGATGTGTTGTGCATCACAATAGACATGGGGTTCATCTTTATTCAAGGGGGAAATTACGGAAGCGTTAGGTGGAATCACATTTGAATATTAAGATGAGTATTCATTTTTTTGTATAATGTATTTTTTTGGTGTTTTTTTTTGTTTTTTCAATTTTTCCATCATAATTGAAGTTGCACTCAAAAGAGTCAACCCCTATAGTGAGACTTTGCCAATGACTCCCAGGCTCAAAGACCTTAGGGCACCAAGTGAAGCCCACATACTCGGGAATCATCTCGAGTTAACTCAGTTAAAAAAAAATCAAATTACCAAAAATAGATATAAAATTACTAAATCTGGGCCAGACAACTATGGAGTCACGATCCCCAAGTGCCGAAAGCCATGCATTAGGTCATTTCATTGCTCTACGCGCAAGTTTTTTTTAATATTTTTTTAAATACTCATATTAAACTAAAATGATCACCAAACCTATGCTATATATTAAGGGGGCCCCATGAACTCAAACTAATACCCCACTATCCAAGGGACATGCATTGTGATGTTTTTTTATTTGGATGAAAATATAATCAATGAAATATCACATTGGACAGCCACACTTTCCAAAATCTAAGCTCATGAAATTATACAAGGATTAAAATCAGAATCAGCGTATGCTAAATTATTTGATATTTAGTTCCAAAGTGTGCTATGTGTATTACCATGTTTAAAATTATGGGAATTTTTCCTTCCATTTAATTGTATTTCAAATCACTCATTTTTTTTGACACAAAAGTATCATTATTTTATCTCTCTCATATTTACCCAAGAGATGAAGGTAAAACGTTCCTTGTAGTTTATCTTGGGTTATCGAATCCTCAGAGACCTATGAAGAAACCTATAGACACGTACATTCTATGGACTGTTTTTGGCTATAAAGTGGCCAACTTGGGTTGATTTTATATGGTATTAAAGTATAACTAACATATTTAAGTGAATCCAATTTAAAATAATGAGTTGATCCTATGTTATCGCTCGGGGTGGATTGGACGTATATTTTTTTTAATGATTTCAATTTCATAAATTTGAGATGGGTTCATTTAAGAAGATAAAAAAACATCATCACTTATTGGTTTAATTCCTACACCCATTAATACTAATCACCTATAAACATGAAGGATCAAAGTTTTGAGCACTTCAAGGTAAATGTTCGTATTAGCACTTGAAGTGTGTGGCCTTAAATTCAACAAGGACGATGTAGTTTAAAAATCATCAAATAAAAATCTCAATTAAAGAAGTGATTATACATTAATGAGGTGATAAATAACATCCAATACAGCCTCTTTATACTCCCTTATATCAAACCATAAGTGGGTTATCCCTCCATTGATTCTATGGTTTCAATGGAAGCGGAAAGTAGACTCATGAGGGAGGAAATGGAGAAGTAAAAAAACGCAATAAAACAACAATCACTCCACCGTTGTGTGCTAATCTCACAAGGTTTGGTATGAAGAAGATCACACCTTGAAACAACAATATCAAAGTGATAAGGATAAGAATATAATAATAAGAGAAGAAGAACTTTTATTAATAAACAAGGATGAATTAAAACAACTTACATGTGAAGGAAGAACATTACAAAGAGAAATTGGCAGCATAACATTAAGATGAAAACAAGATCAAAGATTCTTAAATCCTCCAACACCACTGCCTTAAATAGGAATTTTTGATCCCTTGGGTTTAGACTCCAACAGTACAAGTCATCCCACTTGATTATGGTAGGTCTAGGGTGGTGGAAAAGGTGTGGAAAGAAGACTTTCCACCCTTGACCCGAAAAGGAATCCAGCATTCATGCAACGAACAGACGCACATGAAACACTATCTAGATGGCCGAATAAGAGTGGGCCATAGAGGAAGAAAATGAAGCTTCGGATTTCTTCTAACCGCCTGTAAAATGTGGGCCCATTTGGATTTTTATATTCTTATATATGATTAGATTAGTGGGCTGTTTTTCTGGGCCGCAGAATCTGGCCCATAATTTTATCTCTAACTTGGGCCGCCTAAATGACCACTATGGAGGCCGAATTAGCATTTGATATTGAAGAGGGATTTGTTTCTATACATGTCTTATAGAATAAAACGAAAGTTGGTATTAATTGGGCCTGTATGTTGGGCCCCACAGTCTCATCAGCGGTATAGTGTCCAACATGCCTTCTCCAGAATTGCTTCCTTTCATTGCCAAATATATCCATCATCCCCCATGAATCATCCATTGATCCCTGAATCAAAAATGTTCATATTTAAGTGTAGATAAATTTACAAAAATATAAAATTAAAATATGTATAATTCAATTCCTTAAAATCAGATGAATCATTGGGTACATTAAATGATGTTAAAAAATGTACCACATAATAGTGCATTTTAAGAAGGTATTACAATCATAATGTGAAATGATGTTCAAAGTGTAAAATGAACGAAAATGGTGTTTATGAATAATAAATAACATGAATAATATATATATTACCAATAAATATTATCCTCATTTAGTGGCTAATCACACCCCAACTTGAGTTTTGCTAGTCCCGAGCAAAATATATCTCAACAATATGAAATTCGAATTTCCTTTTCCAAAAACATTTTCATACACAATGATCACCAAAAAAACTTATACCAAACAATCATGAAACCCATGAAAATATTTTAATACAAGATAGTTTCATAAGAAGATCCCAATCCCATGCCCATTCCTTTGTTCAAATTCATTGCCATATTTCATCCAATATCAATTAAGTATGAGGATGTGTTGTGCATCACAATAGACATGGGGGTTCATCTTTATTCAATGGGGAAATTACGGATGCTCTAGGTGGAATCACATTTCAATATTAATATGAGTATTAATTTTTTTTGTATAATTTTTTTTGTTGGTTTTTTTTGTTTTTTCAATTTTTCCATGGTAATTGAAGTTGCACTCAAAAAAGTCAACCCCTGTAATGAGACATTGTCGATGACTCCCAAGCTCAAAGACCTTAGGGAACCAACTGAATCCCACATACTCGGGCATCATCTCGAGTTAACTCAGTCAAAAAAAAATTCAAATTACCAAAAATAGAGATAAAATTACTAACTCTGGGCCAGACAACTATGGAGTCACGATCCCCAAGTGCCGAAAGCCACACATTAGGTCATTTCATTGCTCTACGCGCAATTTTTTTTCAATATTTTTTTAAATACTCATATTTACTAAAATGATCACCAAACCTATGCTATTTATTTAGGGGACCCCATGAACTGAAACTAATACCCCACTATCCAAGGGACATGCATTGTGATATTTTTTTATTTGGATGAAAATATAAACAATGAAATATCACATTGGATAGCCAATCTTTCCAAAATCTATGCTCATGAAATTATACAAGGATTAAAATCAGAATCAGGGTATGCTAAATTATTTGATATTCAGTTCCAAAGTGTGAAATGTGTATTACCATGTTTAAAGTTAAAGGAATTTTTCCTTCCATTTAATTTTTTTTTCAAATCATTCATTTTTTTGACAGAAAAGCATTTTTTTATTTTATCTCTCCCCCAACATAAAACAACACTTTCCCTAGGGTTTGAAGAAATAAAAACTTAGGAGTAGAGGCAGATAATGGAAGTTCAAAAAAAAATTGAAACTAAGGATCATGGAATGAAATCACCTGGTGGTTGAAGCTGAAGTTCTTGCTGCTTCAAATTAGTCCTTTGATCTCTTGGGGGATGTAGTCACCTCCTTGATTGAACATGTATCACCGAAAATAGTACCTAAACAAAAATAAGAACAAACCAGACAAAACAAACAACACACCGACTTATTTAATTCCAAGTATCATCATTTTTATGGTTTTTCCTATTTTTTTTTTATTTTTTAAAATAAAACTAATGATACATTGTCTTCTTTTTAATTTTCTGGGTAAGGTATTACTCTGGGATCACACCACGTGACACGGATGAATACGATGCTCCCCTTTCAGACCCATCCATACTCATAATAGAGAAACATGTAGTCCTTTTTTTAAATGTAAAAATGATTAATTAATCCTATTTAAAATATAAATTTTATTAAGGAAAAAAATGATAAGAAACTTGAAAACCATGGGTTGCCTCCCATGAGGTGCTTTGTTTAACGTCGTTAGCCCGACATGGACCCTAAATCTATCAATTTTTTCCTTGTTCATAGGTTGGCTCAGTTAACTCAACCTATATTTCATGTTTATTGAATGATTCAATGAATGGTTTTAACCTTTGACCATTGACCTTGAAAATGTAACCACTTATGGGATCTTGAATCTCTACCACCCCAAGGGGGAAAACATGATTCACTATGAATGGTCCGGACCATCTAGACTTTAACTTTCCCGTATGTAAATGAAGTTTTGAACTATACAAGAGCACAAGTTTTCCCGGTTCAAAATGTTTGACCTTTATATTCCTAGATTGGTAGGCTTGAACTCTATCTTTATTAATCCTTGAATTTTCATAAGCCTCCATCCTTAGTTCCTCTAGTTCATTGAGATCTAATTTCCTTTTTGTTCCGGCCAATGAGAGGTCATAATCCATTTTCTTAATTGCCCAACAGGCCTTATGTTCAATCTCCACTAGCAAATGGAATGATTTTCCATAAACCAACCTATATGGGGACATTCCTAAAATGGGTTTTTATGCTTTACGATATGCCCAAAGAGCATCTAAGAGTTTCTCAGACCAATCTTTCCTAGAAGGATTGAGAGTTTTCCCAAGAATTTTCTTAATCTCCCGATTCGCTAACTCAGCTTGTCCATTGGTTTGAGGATGGTATGCAGTGGACACTTTATGAGAAATACAATACTTATACATGAGTGAAGAGAATGGTAGGTTGCAAAAATGGGCTCCTCGATCACTGATTATAGCCCTAGGAATTCCAAATCTTGAAAATATGTTCTCTTTTATAAATAGAATCACAACTTGATGATCATTGGATTTAGTGGGAATGGACTAAACCCATTTTGAGACATAATCAATAGCTAAGAGTATGTAGAGGTATCCCCGAGAGTTTGGGAAGGGACCCATGAAGTCAATTCCCCAACAGTCAAATATTTCAACCACTAAGATGGGAGTGAGTGGAATTTTATTCCTTTTTGTGATGGACCCTACTTGTTGACACCTAGGACAGCTGTGACAAAATGTATAGGAGTCCCTTGAGAGGGTGGGCCAGAAAATACCACATTAAAGAATCTTAGAAGATGTTTTCTTAGAGGAAAAGTGACCTCTACATGCCGTACTGTGACATAATTTAAGGATGGACTCTTGTTCAGATTCTGGAACACACCGCCTAATCAGTTGGTCAGGGAAGAACTTATAGAGGTATGGATCATCAAACACATAGTGTCTAACATCAGAAAGGAATTTCCTTCGATCTTGAGTCCCTAAGAATTTTGGAATGGCTCTTGTCACTAAGAAATTTTCTATGTCAGTATACCAAGGGCTGTCACTCATAGAGTATAGGTGTTCATCAGGAAACGAATCAGACACATAAAGGTGATTTGAGATGTCTTTGAATTCCATCCTAGAGAGGTGATCAACTACAACATTTTCAACTCCCTTTTTATCCGTGATTGTGAGGTCAAATTCTTGTAAGAGAATGACCCACCTAATCAGTCTAGCTTTAGCATCTTGTTTTTGGAAGAGGTATTTTAGTGGAGAATGGTCAGTGAACACAGTGATGGGCGATCCTAAGAGGTAGGACCTAAGCTTCTCTAAAAAAACACAATAGCAAGTAACTCCTTTTCAGTAGTGGTGTAGTTTATTTGGGAATCATTTAAGGATTTTCTTGCATAAGCAATGACATAAGGAGTTTTATCACAATGTTTTCCAAACAAAGCTCCAATAGAAAAGTCACTGGAATCACACATAATTTCAAAAGGAAGGTTCCAATTTGGATATTTCATAATGGGAGGAGAGGTGAGAGAGGATTTGAGGGTTGAGAATGAACCCTCACAACTTTCGGTCCAAACAAATGGAGAATCCTTTAATAGCAGAGTACAAAGGGGATGAGAGATTAAACTAATGTCCTTGATGCATCTTCTATAGAAACCAGCATGTCCTAAGAAAGAACTCACTTCCTTGACAGTTTTGGGTGATGGAAGGTGAAGAATGATGTCAACCTTTGCTTTATCAACTTCAATCCCCCTACTCGAGACCAGATGGCCTAGAACAAGTCCCTCTTTAACCATGAAATGGAATTTTTCCCAGTTTAGGACTAGATTCATTTCTTCACATCTTGGAAAGACTCTCTCTACATTCTGCAAACATACCTCAATGGTATCCCCAAATAGAGAGAATTCATCCATGAAGACCTCTAGAAAATCCCCTACCATGTCTGAGAATATTCCCATCATGCACCGCTGTAAGGTTCTAGGGGCATTGCATATCCCGAAGGGCATGCGGTTGAAGGAAAATCTACCGAAAGGGGATGTGAATGTAGTCTTCCCTTGATCCTCTAGGGAGACCTCAATTTGATTGTACCCTGAGTACCCATCTAAGAAACAATAGAAGGCATGACCTGGCACTCTCTCAAGGACTTGGTCAATGAATGGTAAGGGGAAATGGTCCTTCTTGGTGAATTAGTTTAGCTTCCTATAGTCAATGCAGACCCTCCATCCACTCCTCACCCTTGTTGGAAGAATCTCTCCATCCTCATTGGTTATCACTGTGATTCCAGCCTTTTTTGGAACCACTTGGATTGGGCTCACCCAATCGCTTTCAGCTATGGGATATATGATACCAGCTATTAACAATTTCAGATGTTCCTTCCTTACTACCTCCATGAGATTAGGATTGAGTCGCTGTTGAGGTTGACGAAATGTCTTTGAATCAGATTCCAGAACAATCCTATGAGTCCCAACAAGTGGGCTAATCTCGGGAATATCAGATAGGGTCCAACCAATGGCCTTCTTATGCTTCCTAAGGACATCTAGAAGCATCCTCTCATGATTTTCTTCAAGAGAAGATGAAGTGACAATAGGATGTGTTTGATTTTCCCCTAGGAAAGCATACTTGAGTGTAGCGGGAAGTTCCTTCAATTCAAGATCTGGTTGGTTCGGAATTTCAACAGAAGATTGGGACATTTGATCAAGATCAATTTCTTTTTTTAGAGTTTTAGATAGGATTGATTCCCCACATGTAGAAGTTTCAGCTACTGGATTGGCTTGATCAGATTTAGGGAAGGAAATTGGAGTGGTCTCCATGAAAGTGGTTTATTGAAAGGTTTCACTGATTGTTGGACCTAAGAATTCATCATAAGAGAAATTTGAAAATGATTCAAGCCAAGGAGATAAACTTCCTACATATGAACAAAGGAAATCAATCTCATCCTGACTTAAATATTCATCAAATATTCCTTGATGTTCCATGGATTCATTATCAATGCTTCCTATCATGTTTACTTCATGAATGTCCTCATCATCCCCTATTTGTGAGCTTGCATTATAGATGTTCAAGTCTAGACTCATGTTCCCAAAGTTGATGGTCATGTTCCCATTTCGGACTCGGATAACAGAGTTGATTACTGCAAGGGAAGGACAACCAAGGATGATTGGGGTTTATTCCTTATTTCCTATGTTTGGATGGTTGTCAAGGACAATGAAATCAGCAGGGTAGATGAAGTTTTCAACCTTTACAAGAACATCCTTTAAAATCTCCTTTGAAACCCTAATGCTACGATCAACAAGTTGAAGTGTGACAGATTTGGGTTGGAGTTCTTCTAGGCCTAACTAGCAGTACACAACATATGGGATGAGGTTGACACTAGCACCTAGGTCACACAAGGCCTTGACAACATTGCTTTCTCCTAGTTCAACATTGATGTAAGGGCAACCTGGGTCTTTCAACTTAGGAGGAATGGCCCCTTGAATGGTGGTACTCACATTAGCAGCCAAAAGGACTTGGTTTTTATGTGAAAATTTTCTTTTAAAAGTGCACAAGTCCTTAAGGTAATTTGAGTCGGAAGGTATGGTTTGGATTGCATCGAGAAGGGGTATGTTCAACTTGACTTGTGAAAATATTTCTCTCAACGTTTCACTCAGTTTAGGCTTGGTTTTCCTCCTCATGTGTTGAGGAAATGGTGCAGGTTGTGGGGTTTTTTGTTGAAGAGTTGTTTCCTTGACAATGTTATCAGTTTCCTCAGTTTGATCTTGTGGTTCATTTGAATTTTCATCTATGTTTGAATCTTCAGGTGGGTTCTAAATTTGTTGTTCAGGTTTCTAAATTGATTTCCCACTTCTTAAAGTAGTCACAACCTTTAGTAGTTAAGGAGTTGTTTGAGAACAACTTGACTCTCCCCTTGAAGTTGAGGATGGAACCGCCTGAGTAGGAATGGGTGCCTTTCCAGTTTTGATGGTTTGATGTTCTTGTTTTAGGGAAGAGACTTCTGTGTTCTTCCTCTCCATTTGTTTCCATAGTTTTTCTAGTAAGCTTTGTGGAACAGTTTGGGTGGGTGGTTGAGTAGGTTGGTTTATCCCAGGGGGATATTTTGGATTTGGTATGGTTTGTTGAAAATGGACCGGTGGCTGTTGGTATTGGATAGGCTGGGTATGGAATTGGTTATGGGTTTGATAGTTCTGATTGGGGAAAAGATTTTGTCCTTGTGGTTTTCTAGGTTGTTGGTTATCTTTCCAGCGGAAGCCTGGGTGGTCATTATACCTTGGGTTGAATTTGTTTTGGTGTTGAGGATTTTTAAATTACAAATCATTTACTTCCATTGTAGGTCCTCCTAAAAGAACATCCTTGATGGATGGAATGGTTGGTCAGTTGTCTGTCTTATGGTCTTGTTTGTCACAAATTGTGCAAACAGGGTCAACAGTTTTGATTTCATGGACATTCTTAAGGTCTATCTCTTCAACCTTCCTAGAGAGTGCTGTGAGTTTAGACCTAAGGCTTTCCTCTTCTCTAAGTGTATTAATTCTAGTAGTTCTTTGTGGCTTTTCATAATAAGGTGAAGTTCCCCATGTTTGGTTTTGTTCAGAAAGGCTTTCTAGATACTCTTTTTAAGTGCAATTGTTTTGTGGTGGGGAAAGTATTTTTTGTAGAATTCTATTTGTAGTTGGTCCCAAGAGTTTATAGATGATGGTCTCAAATTTTTTAGACAATTTTTAGCTCAATCCTTTAAATAAAAATGAAATAGCCTCATCTTAGCTGATTCTAGTTGATGTGGGGGACACATGGTTTCTACAATGTCATTGAACTCCTTAATGTGAAGGTAGGGCATCTCAGACTCCATTCCATGGAATGCGGGAAGGTGGTTTAGGACATGGGGTTTAAAGATGTAGTTTGCATCTCCTAGGGAATTGTGTCTAATTCATGAGGGGGAATTGGTCCAGGAAGGTGTGAGGTAGTCATTCATGGTTTGATCAATTGCATTCCCCAAGTTTGGGGCTGCCTCATTTGGGTTTCCATTTTGGTTCCCACCCGGGTTTATGAGTTGGTTTCTTTGAAGACCTTCCATTTAAATTGGCTCAATTTTGGACTCTAGAGTATTAGGAATATTAGGATCCAATGGAATGAGTTCCCTTGGTGTACTTGACTCCCCAACCCCAAGACTATCCACCCTAACAAGACGGTTTGATTGATCGCAGGTGTAGGCGGACATGCCCCCCAAAAAAATGAGAAAGGGACAAGATAAGAGAATTTGGATGAGAAAAGAAGAAATGGGGGAGAATAGAATGGGTGTTTAGATGACTTTCTTAGGTCCCCATCAACGGCGCCAAAATTTTATTCTCGCTCAAATTTACCCAAGAGATGAAGGTAAAACAGTCCTTGTAGTTTTTCTTGGGTTATCGAATCCTAAGAGACCTAAGAAGAAACCTATAGACACGTACATTCTATGGACTGTTTTTGGCTATGAAGTGTCCAAATTGGGTTGATTTTATATGGTTTTAAAGTATAACTAACATATTTAAGTAAATTCAATTTAAAAGAATGAGTTGATCCTAGGTTATCGCTCGGGGTGGAATGGACATATTTTCTTTTTAATGATTTCAATTTCTTAAATTTGAGATGGTTCATTTAAGGAGATAAAACAACATCATCACTTACTGGTTTAATGCCTACACCCGTTAATACTAATCACCTATAAACTTTAAGGATCAAAGTTTTGAGCACTTCATGGTAAAGGTTCGTATTAGCACTTGAAGATTGAGGCCTTAAATTCAACAAGGACAATGGAGTTTAAAAATCATCAAATAAAAATCTCAATTAAAGAAGTGATTATACATTGATGAGGTGATAAATAACATCCAATACAGCCCCATGCTACCCCCTTGGATAAACCCATAAGTGGGTTATCCATCCATTGATTCTATGGTTTCAATGGAAGCGGAAAGTAGACTCATGAGGGAGGAAATGGAGAAGTTAAAAACCGCAATAAAACATCAATCACTCCACCGTTGTGTGATAATCTCACAAGGTTCGGTATGAACAAGTTCACAACTTGAACCAACGATATCAAAGTGATATGGATAAGAATATAATAATAAGATAAGAAGAACTTTTATTAAGAAACAAGGATGAATTAAAACAACTTACATGTGAAGGAAGAACATTACAAAGAGAAATTGGAAGCATAACATTAAGATGAAAACAAGCTCAAATATTCTTAAATCCTCCAACAAAACTACCTTAAATAGGAATTTATGAGCCCTTGGGTCGAGCCTCCAACATTACAAGTCATCCCAATTGAGTATGGTAGGTCTAGGGTGGTGGAAAGTTTTTGGAAAGAAGACTTTCCACCCTTGACCCGAAAAGGCATCCAACTTTCATGCACTGAACAGACGCGCTTGAAACACTATCTAGATGGCCGAATCGCAGTGGGCCATAGATGAAGAAAATGAAGCTCCGGTTGTCTTCTAACCTCCAGTAAAATTTGGGCCCATTTGAATTTTTATATTCAGATATATTATTATATTAGTCGGATGTTTTTCTGGGCCGGAGAATCTGGCCCAGACTTTTATCTCTAAATTGGGGCGCCTAAATGACCACTATGGAGCCCGAATTAACATTATCTCTTGAAGAGGGATTTGTTCCTATACATGTCTTATAGAATAAAATGAAATATGGGATTAATTGGGCCTGTATGTTGGGCCCCACAGTCTCATCAGTGGGATATCATCCAATCTGCCTTCTCCATAATTGTTTCCTTTCATTTCCAAATATCTCCATCATCCTCCATGAATTATCCATTGATCCATGAATCAAACATGTTCATATTTAAGTGTAGATCAATTTAAAAAAATATCAAATTAAAATATGTATAATTCAATTCCTTAAAATCAGATGAATCATTGGGTTCGTTAAATGATGTTCAAAAATGTACCACATAATAGTGCATTTTAAGAAGGTATTACAATCATAATGTGAAATGATGTTAAAAGTGTAAAATGAACTAAAATGGTGTTTATGAATAATAAATAAAATGAATATTATATATATTACCAATGAATATTAGCCTCATTTAGTGGCTAATCAGGGGTGATCTGTCCCAAGCACGACTATTAGCCAAGCACCGGAACATTCATAATATCATATCTACCAACCCAAAGTAGTAAGAAAAAAGAAAAGAAACACCTCTGATACCACATTATAATGTTTCGGCCCAGATTAACATCAAATCGGTGGCCGGACCGGTAGGTCACATGGCCTCAATTGCGTCTTCCCATACGCCAGAGGCTGCCGACTAGCAACGATCTTATCTGGAGGTGATAGTGGGGAGACTATACCCTCATATCATAGTAACACATCGATATTATCAAAGTAAATAATATTCCATAGTGGAAGTAGTAACAAATTGAAAGGAAGAATAAAAAGATAGGTAATAACCATTTTATAAAAGGCAGAAGACAGCAGTTTACAATGCATGCATGTAAAGATGACAATATAGTTATGAAAGTAGGAATCAATACAACATGTTTTACAAACAATAGAAAAATAAAGGACAGAAAATCCCGACTGTGATCCCCTAAGCATCCTAAGCTCCCACTTGGTCTTTTCTCCTAACTACTCAGGTACAAACAACACAACACACAACCTAAGTCCTTCAAGCTTGAAGGTCTACTCAGGTACCCTAGTGCATTGGCGGCCCATGTAGGGTGTGAGATATAAATCTCAGTAGGCCGGCACCACCAGTGTCAAATCCAATCCAGACAGTGTATAATAATTTAATAGTGAGCATGTATAGATAAATAATTATGCATAATTACATATGTAAATAACACCCATCCAGGTTCCCAAAGGACACTTGATGGTTATACCAGCTTCAGCTCATTTCCGATTAAGTAACGTGATCATGTCACCATATATATATATATATATAAATGCATTTAGATTATAGATGGTGTGGGGTAAGAATTCCTCCCACACATTAATAAAGAAATAGCGGGCACGAGGTAGGAATGCCTCTCGTCCATAAATCAACTGGAAAGGGGTAAGAATGCGTCCCTCCCATCAATAAAGAAATAGCGGGCATGAGGTAGGATTGCCTCTCATTTCTATAAGTCAACTGGAAAGGGGTAATAATTCCTCCCTTCCATACACGTATAGAGATCACATCTGGCATGGTGTAACATGCCTCCCACCCATACTCAGAATAATCTAGCATGGGTTATGCATGCCTCCCATCCACAAACATACACAGATGATGGCATGGGGTATGAATGCCTCCCATTTATAAGCATACATAGAAGTTGGCATGGGGTATGGATGCCTCTCATTCATTAAAATACACATTATCCATCTGTTTTATATCACAATGCATAAGGAAGTACCTCTTATGCATTTCAAGTAAACATATCAAATTCACAATCATCCGTAATCAATTATAGTACTCACTTACATTCATAATAATAAACACCAGGGTCATGATCTAACCCTCTCTAGTGAGTCATTCAGTTAAACCATCATTTAAAATTATCAAACAACACATAAGGCCTTACATCTCATGCGCTCCAATTAACCATACCAAATTCACAACCCAACCCACTAAACTATGTAATTTAGTTCACATTCCCTATTCAAAGTCACTTGATCCAATTTTCCTGAGCATGGATAATTGGACAAAGATTCCACATCTAAGTCATTCCATCTAGTTTCCCAAACCTGGAAGGACGATTAGTAATACAAGTGTCATAGTCATTTCACTTAGTTTCCACCATCTCATTCGACCCATTATAATAAAAATCATTTTACCCCCTTATCTCAAGGGAAATTACAATTACACATTATGCCAGAACTAGTTTGGTGCTTAGGGAAACAAGCGTCAGATCAGTAAGGGGAAAGCCATTTAGGAACATTTTTGAAGGCCGTACAAGAAAAACTACGCACCAAACATGATTTCAAAGTATGAGCATGGAACCAAGACAAAGAGAGAATGCAACCATGTATGTCTACTTCATAATTTTGTCTTGAAGATAGTTCCCCTCTAATTGAGGGGTTTTATTATTTAATCGTTAGTTTAATTACCAAACAACATCATTTTATCATATTCATGTATTTCCCACGATTTTCACAGAAACATTCAATCTGAACTAAAGTTTCATAAATAAAATGTTAAGGTAGTGTAATATTAAACTCACTATTACTTTACTTAAATTTAAATGACAAGGAGAGGGACCCTACCTCAAGGTGGATCCATCTGTCCACTCTGGCTCTTGGAGCTTTCTAACTATGAGCCGCTGCTGCTGCCCCACGAGGCATATGTGATTTCACATATGTATAAGGACACCTAGCATATATGCACATGCCTTCATGGCCATGATCATGCACAAGAGGATCCTCACACATATGCTTATACACATAATCCTATCTCCGCTCACATGGAAAGGCACTTTTATATATGTACACATGCACACCTCAACCCATACATGTACAGTCGCTACCATGAACGAGTATACACATACTAGGGGAACCCACACACATATAACTACATAATTATTCCTACAAAAGCGATCTGCCTAAGCTCCGGCAAAGAGAAACCAACTTGAACCCGCCAACTCACTCGAACCAAAGCCGGAAACCAAAACCGTCTGTGTCCGCCTCACATTCGGTGGTGGATGCCGAAAACCGAACCCAAGGGTCCAATGTCAATCTTGACACATCACTAACAAGAAAGAAAAACAAGAATCAATAAACCCCTAATACCTAGGGATGGCTGAATCCCACAGATCGATGGATAGGCCAAAATTTGGCTGGAAGAATGGAGGATAAATGAGAGAGAAGCTTACCATGATGATTCGAACCGAAAACCGAGATAAATCTAGTGAAAATCAGCAAATGGGAGGAGGGTGGATAGAGGGTGTCACATGGATCATAGGGGAGAAGAGGGGGGGGGGGGTGCATCATGTGGGTTTTGGATGAGAGGAGTGAAGGAGTGAGTATTTTATTTTTAGGTTTTTATTTTATTTTATTTTTATTTTAAAATTTAATAAATTATTTAAAAAACAAGCACCACACGGTTTGGGCCTCACAGTTAGCCAAACCGTGCACCGACCGTGTGGTAGTCGTCTTCCAAAAAGGGAAACCCTCGCACGGGTTAGGTGCATGGTTTGGGAAATTGTTCACAACTCGTTCCCAAGCCACTACCTCTTTAAAAAATTCCACACGGTTTGGGCCGCATGGTTTGGAAACTGTGTACCAACCATGTGCCCTCCACATCTCTTTAAAAACGTGGGTCCGGTGCTTCCGAAACCTCTTGTTCCACCCAGGAAACATAATGGGCCATCACCCACGTCCAAAAACAATTAAAGGAAGGGTTACAACCATCGGAACTTTGTTCCGAAGCCTAGTCTTCAAAACGACCGGTTCAGCAATCAAAAAAGTTATAATTCCTTTGGGTTTTAAACCGGTTCAAAATAAGGGTCATTACAGCCGAGACCAGCACTGCCAAGAGACATCACTCTGAAGGAAGGAAAATTTATCAAGGAAAGGACATAGATCTGGAATGGTTATATCAGATGAACCTGTGGCTGAAGCAGGCTCTTGAATTTTAAAACCATGAACAGACATTTAATGGAGATTTTAAAGAGTCTATATATGATGTAGAAATTCATTATTTATTTAAATATGTTTAGTTTAGTCTAGGGGAAGATGAGGATACTATGGTAGCTAAGATTGAAGGTAGAGATGTTTCTATATCATCTAGAGAGATTGGTCAGATTATGAAATGCTCTTATGATGGATTATTTCATTTTAATTTGATGAATATAGGAGATTCAGTACATAAGTCTAAAAATATTATGTATTTTTTTTATCTACATATATAAGGAAGATGTTCATAATGGACTTGGAGACATATCAGAGAATCCTAGTGAAGTCTGTGCAAATAGGGATCGCACCGAGGATGTCTGAGATGGAGAAAATCTTGTATACAGACATGTATATAATGTATATTTTGATGAGTGATATAAGACTTAATTTTCCAAGGTACGTGGTATGGTACCTTCATTATTTGTGTCAAACAGAAGCACTCTTGAATTTTTATCCATTTGGACGATTCATATCATAAATTTTGTTCAAAAAATATATGGTGAGGCTGGTGGAAGCCAATGTTAGATTTCATCATAGTTGAACTTTTTCTTCTAGGGCCCTGAGAATTATTGGTTACTTCTGGAGCAGATTGAATGGAAATTTTTTTCCAATAGGAGCTGAAGAAGAGAAAGAGACTACTCAGGCTCAATCTTCTAAGTCCAAGGATGAACATGCTGAATCAAGAGTGAGCACTGCTCAAAGAAGAATATGATTTGAAACTGAAGAAGATCAAGAAGAAAGTAATCAGGAGGGACATAAAATTCAAAGGAAAAGAAATTATAAAGTATAATGAGGAAGTTGGTACCCATGTTTTAACATCATGAGATTTACTCAACTACACTTTTTTTATAGAAGAAGCCTTTGAGAAGCCACAATAAGAGGATACTGCTCAAATTAAAGTGACTCCTCAAATAAAATCTCAAATTCATGAAGAAGATGAAACTAAATCTCAGGAATAAGATGTTGTTTTAACTAAAATTGAACCTCAAATTGTAGTTGAAGCTAAAGTTTAATTGAAAAGGAAAAGGAGGTAGAGCCTGGTAAAGAAGTTTCCAATCCTCAAGATAATCAAGCAGATATCATTTTATAAAATCTAGTGGAAGAAATAATTACTTATGCATGCGATGAGAATTTTTTTGATGTTCATATAGAGGTAATTCAAGTGGATTTTTTGTGTGGAAGAGTTGGAAAAGACTCTGAGGGAATGTATGTGAACCAACCAGCTTAGAAGGAAGCAAAAGGAAAATATGATGTAGACTCTTTTTCATTAGTAATTCTATATCATGTACAAGATGAGGATGGGAATCAAGCATAGGGGGCCTTTGATTTAGTGAATAAAGAAGTAGAAAAGGTATACAGAAAGTTGGCTAATTTGGAATCTGAAAATGTTTCTCTGAGGAGACCCTTAGAGAAAGAACAGTTGAAATTTCAGTTACTTAAAGGAAGTAATGTTTCAAGGAAGGAAGTTGAAACATTTAAAAAAATTATTTTGAGAAATGTATCCAAGAATAAATGAGAAATGGTGCTGAATTCAGGTCTTTCAGAGTTTAAAGACTATATAGAGACACTGTTTGCATCTGTCAGGACTGATGAAGCAAGTGGACCAGGTACTCTACCTGATGTAATTAGAGGATTTTAGGGTATCACGACAGCAATAAGAAATATGATTGAAATATTTCATGATTTTTAATGCAATAGTTCACCTTTATCAGTTTTATTAGATAATCAGATTTTTTTGGTTGACCAGTTGACCTCATGTCAACCAAGTATTAGAACTGTACTGATTCAGTTCACAGAGAAGTTAACTTTGTTTATGGAGAAGGAAGAGAGGCTTCATGAGTTTTTCAGAGTAAATATGATTGAAAATATCCATATGACTCAGGAAAATAGAGATCTTATTATCAATCTGGGAGATGGAATGATGAGAAGGATGAGGGAGTAGTTGATTAAAATCAAGGCCATTTTTTATAGGAGATATACCCTATCTCATACCCTTACCACACCTTGCTTCCTGAGTTTATCATAATTGTACCCATTACATATTATTTTAATGAAATGTTATTTCATTCATTAAGGGTGTGTATTTATTTGTTTTACTCTCTTTGTTCAAATATTCCAGTAATCCACATTCTATTATTGAAAAATGGTAAATAATATCATTTACATCAGTTCACACCTATATTAAAATGTGTTCTATTCTATATTCTATCATTCTTTTTTATATCAAAAAAGGGGGATGAATTTGGATAAAAAAATTTTATTTTAAGTATTTTACATTGTCCTTAAAATGTTTTTATACTCTTTATTTGGGGAGAAATATTAAGTGTTATCTTAGTCTTTTAAGGGGGATAAATTACGTTAAATCTAATGTTGTATTTATTTTTGAAAAATTCAAAACTATTTGTAATTAATTTTTTATGTTAATTTCATTGCTCATTTTATGGGTTTTGTGATCATCAAAAAGGGGAATATTGTTTAGAAAATTTTGTTTTCAAGAATACATAATATTTTTATTTAAAGAGTGGGAGATTGTTGAGAACAATTATATATTTATTTATGATGATTTCTATGCTCAAAAATACCTTTATTTGTTTTCTAATGATACTATTTTAATTATATTCCAAGAATTTCATATTCATTATATTTTTATTTCTGGAAGAAATATGTAAGTTTTTGAACAATGATATTTAATTTCTAAAGTATTCGCATTAGCATGTTTTGGAAACTCTGTTCATTCTTTACATATTTAGTAATTTCTTAAGTGTGTTCGAGAATCACTGTTTATACCCTACATGGAGAAACATAGCGTATGGATGGAATGCAGTGTATACTTTATGAGTTATTAGAATACTATGGTTAATCTACCATACATTATCGAAAAAGTATGGAAGAGGAACCCAATGTTAGGAAGGAACCCAACGTTTTGGATATTGTAAGGTATGGTTCATCAACCTTACTTTTGTAAACAACCTTACGTTTCATCAAATGTATGGATCATGTACCTTACGTTTGGATGCTTGTAAAAGTATGGATCATTTATCATACATTTTAATGTTGAAAAGAAAATTATGGTTCCTCAAACCTAATTTTGTAGTAAACCTTACGTTTGAAGGATGCGACATCAGCCTTACATTTTTATTAAACCTTGCGTTTGAAATATGCATGCTATACAGTTCAACCTTACATTTAGCGTCAGAGAATTAAAGATGATTTTATTATGCAATGGTCTGCCAGTGGATAATTAGGCTGATTTTAAGCTGGATTAAAAGATGATTTTTAAAGTGCATATTTGACTATCTCAAATCCATTTTATCTATGATTCAATGGATCAATTTAAAAGGATATTTTTTATGCCAAATCTTTAGGGACGTTATGACTTCTCTATTATTTTAAATTTTTGAATATCGCGAGTCAAAAGGTGACTTTTTTGGATATAAATTTATAGGAAAAGTGCTCATTGTTATTGTATATATATATATGTGATATTTACATAGAGAATATATATAAGATTTTCTGAAACACAATGTTGAGTATAAAAAATGAAAAAAAAGAGACTATCAAAAACACATTTATGCTGATTACAAAGAGTGACAAAGCTCTGTTTATTGAAGAAGAAGAATCAAGATAGAAGATTCAATCATTCAACATCGAAGATCTACTATGAATATACTGCTGCTGAAGTTGTGAATTATATTTTTATATCTACTGCAATTGGATCGACTCAAAATGACTATTCTTGAATGTTCATTATTTCTGAAGGTGACAATCAATCTACTGTCAATTGTATTCTGCTGAAATTGTGAAGAACAATGGGAAATTATTTTCAAAGTACAAATATCATTCTATTTGTTATTGAGTGACTAGTACTAAGCTGTGAAGGTTCTGTTATTGAACCAGGAGGCTCTGTTTTTCCTTAGATTGTAAAGGTGTCAACTGCCTATACTCACTTAGGGAACGGTCTGTTGAAAAGGGGACCAGATAGTGAAAATAACCAAGCTCATGGAGTAGACTGTTGGTGGAGTGGACTAGGGGCCTTCAATTCCCTGAACCACTAGATATCGTGTGTCCTTGCTATTTAAATTTCCACTTCATTAATCCATCTGATTAGAGTCAAAGGGCAGAACATGATTTCTCAATGAATTTGTAAAATACACAATTCACCCCCCTCTTTTGTATATTTTGTATATACCGATCCAACAATATTGACCATATAGATCTTTTATGTGGGGTATATAAATTCATTTTGATTTAATATATCATTAATATCCTTTTCTAATGATGTTTTATATTTCATATAATTTTAATATATTATCGTGATTATTATTCAAGGTTATCCAAGTGGTAAGGGTTTATGTTATAATCTCATTATTTATGATGATAGTTTTTGATTATGTATCCAATGTTAAAATATCATGATATAAATCAAAATAATTCTCATAAACTTTCTTCTCCTCTAAATATGTCATTATAATATATGTCCTCCCTTCATATTCCTCTTGGTACTCAAGGGTTGAAATGTTTTTTAAGAAAAATAATCTATTTAGTCAAAAACCATTTTCCATCCAAAACAATTACTTTTAAAAATGTGTTAAATTGTGTTTTTTTAATGAAGAAATAATATTTTCCTTATGAAATGTTTTTAAATTAATTATAATGATTCCTTTATATTTTTTTCATTCTTATTTTTAGAGAAAATGTTTTTCAAATTATTTAGGTTTTAAATATTTTTTTTGAAGAAATGTTATTTTCCTTCGGAAATATTCTAAGTAATCTTTCAAAATCATTTTCTATATAAGATTAAATCATTGATGTAACCTATTTTGTCATGGGGATATGAAGATATGATACAATTCTTACACTTTTCCTAAATTTTTTGTTATAAAAAAATGTTTTTTAAATATGTATCTCTTCAATAGGTTTTACAATGATAGAATTATTATGAATCTCGATTATCTTTCATTGGTTGTTCTAAGATAAAATGATGAGATGAATATGAAAACATTATCTTTTCCATAGGTTATGATATGATGAAATATTTATGAAACCCATTTCATTTTATAGATTATGATATGATATATTTTTTATGTTTATATGGCACACATGTGTATTATTTTCAATATGGGATGAGTGAGACCTATATATCCATCCTATGAATTTGGTAAATCTTTTTATCACATGATATAGTGATTGGAAACAACATTATGGAATTTATCTACTATAGAAAATAGGTGTGTCATTATCCACTATGGGAAGTAGGTGTCTGGATTCACTATGGGAAATAGGTGTGTCCTGATCCATAATAAGAAGCATGTGCATCCTGATCCACAATGGGAAACATGTGATAACTCTTCATCCACTATGTTGATGTACTTGGTATTTTACCTTGAAATATGAAATTGTATTCTATATTTATTATGGTTCCAGACTTTTATGACATGATCTTATGATTCATGATTGATTTATGATGATTTCTCACCCTTATAACACATGTTTTCTGAAATGATAATGTTTTTTATAATGACTGTTAGTTATGTTCCATGAAAGGGTAGGAATGATAATTCCATGTTACTTCCATAATCAAATAGGCTTATGATTATCTTGTTGTTTAATATGATCCTAAATTTATATCTCATATATTTACCCTTATTGGGAATATAATCTCACCCTTTCTTATGTTTTCTTCCTTAGGAATATGACAAATGGTTTATGTAGGGTTTGTATAAGAGGTGTACTACGTGAGATGATACTTTTGGGATATGTTGAAAGTATTTCTTGAGATAAGAATATTATGTTCCATGTTTCCAAAGGAACCAATGTATTACAGTTGTTAGAAATGTGTTTATGTAAAATAATTAATATTCATTTACAATTATGTAATATCCATGTATGTGAATCCAAGGTTACTATAATTATATAAAAAATAAACTTTATCCTTCTACCTCTCTTTATTATAATTTTTAAAACATCTTTTCTGAAAATACCTTCCTCCATTATGCATCCACTATGGCCAAATGTTTTGAAACCAATGCTATCAATATCTTATAGGCAATCAATAAATAGTTCAACAACTTATTTAATAATATATCGCTTTGTAATAAAAACTTTTTTCCAACTTAGGATTAATATATAACATTTCAAAATCATCATATATCATTCAATGGGGTACATCCATATGCAATGGAGAGTAAAAAAAACTGAATCAATCAAACTAAGTGATTCATAAGGTGGATAATTATGTCAAAAAAAATTTGGTGGGAAGAGCATATCAAATAAGCTAATATGAATGAAATTTCGTTACTCATAACTGGAATATTCGTCAGGTTTATAACATTACTACAAACTTCATTAAAAAGGAATCAAATATTGGTTCATGTATTTCATATAGTTTCCAGAAAAATGTATTGTAAAGCTACTAGAATCAAACCTGTCATCACAACATGACATTCATGTGATTTTAGACCATATAACTTCTTACTATTCTTTAGAAACACAGTCATGATATTTTATTAATATCCATATAGATCTTTTACACCACTATGGAAGAATAATTTTTTTAAATATTTCATGTTTATATATAGTGTAAGCTACTTGAGGAAGAAAAGTTCATCATTCTCCCTCCAATAGTTATAATTCTTCCCTCATTCCCATTTCAATCGTGTCTAACCTTGACATAATTCTCTCTTTTTTCTAGAATATTTAGTAGTATTCTAAGAACAATACCCCATAAATTTTGTTCTATATACAGTACATGAAGAAAATATCTAATGTAGTAATATTTTAGGTATATTAAATCTAAGATAATTGATCCCTTTTTATAACCTGATCTAGAAAATATTTTTAGAAAAATATTTTAAGAAAATAGTGTCACTACCTTTTCAAAATCATCCCTTAGTAGAGATGATAATGTACCCTGTTCTGTATTTCCATAAAATGATGTCATCTAGGATTTGTATTTATGCCATCAGGGTAAAAAATATAATTCTCTATAAAATTAAATCTTTGAATAATGTTACAACTTAAAAGAGTGTGTACATTATTCACAAATGGGACACCTCAACATTCCACTAATATTTTAACATTATATATTTCAATAACAATGAAATTAATTTGTCCTCTCACACAAAATGGGTCTAAATGTAAACTCTTAACTTCTTTAAGAATCATAAAAATATAACTACTATATCCTAAATCAATTTTAAATCTTTAATAAATGGATCCAAATAAACATCTATTTCATTACTAGGTTATTATGTTTAGTTATATGAAGTGAAAAAATAATGTATTTTCTCTTAATGAATAACCATGGTGAGATGTTTTAATTTACCTACATTACTAACCATAAAATATCTAATTTATACAAGAAAATGATTTATTTCATCTATACATATGGAAAGATAGTGTTTTCTCATCTTGTTTTAAAATTCAGTATACTCATCCTCAACTTTCATCCACTAATGAGAGTTAGTTGGGTGATGCATTTTCCCATTTTTAGTTCTTATATATGCATTCCATGTCAATTGTCTTGTAATACTATACTTCTATATCTTCATATAAACCATGGAATTAAAGTAATGTATCCAACAACTTTTCAAAGGATTGATTCATTTTTATTATGTCTACATTCACCATATTAATGGAATCTTCTGATTGATTCATGGTCATTTCAAAATAATATTCACTCATTGGAGAAGCATGCATTTTTTAAAAGGTTAAAACCACTAAATATAGAATTTTCATAGCATTATATGTTCATTAAGAAAGATAATTTTTATCTGGTATAATATCATTCAAGAGACTTAGTAGTTTTGAAAATTTTGTGTCTATCCATACTCTAAATAATAAAAATTATATAATGTCAATTAAGCTAAAAATATTGTATATTTTGTACAACATTTATACAATGGTGTCTTTGCATAACAATTTATCTTCTCAAACAACATTGGAAAATCACAAATGACGAATTCAATTTCCATTTTCATTTCTTCTATAAGATCTCCATCATTATTTATACATGTATTTATATAAAATGATCCAGAAATAGTTGCATCATCCCAATCAGAATATATATTTACATATTCCCTATGTTTAGTAAAAAAAAATTAGATTTGATCTAGTTTTTTAAAAATCAAATGTTTTTTCCAACTCTTATATATGAAACTTTCATCAATTAAAAAATATAAACACATGAAAAGATTTTAGAAGTGTTTGATACATGATCTAATCAATAAATAATGAACTCTATAACTCCATCCTCATACTCTTATTCATAAAATTAATGTAAAACCATTTTTAATTATTATACATTATATTTGATTTAAAAAAATTAATTTTGTGAATAAATAAATAAATTTACATAATGTATTCATAATAAATTAAAAAAACTATAAATAATTCTATGAAATTTTATTATTTTCCCTAGAAAAAAGGCATACACACTTTGGACACTAAACTAAGAAATAAAAATAAAATATTTAATGATAAGATTGAATTATGTTATTATAATTTTAATTTTAGACTAATTTTCATGAGAAGGGTTCACAATGATAACCTCCACATATAATGATAATTTTGAGTGTCCCAAAAAAGGTGAATTACATCTGTTATCAACAATGTAGGAAATTGATGACTGATGAAAAATTGGAAGTATTGAGATCATGGAAAATATTAATTTCCAATAAGGGGAATTTACATGGGATGATATCTACCATGATGCCGATTTACCCTTTGGTATATTTTACTCATAATTGAATGATAATTATAATATTGGACTACTAATGTGAATGGAATCTGAACATATGAAAGTTATTAATTATGATTCCTAACAATTTATCATTTTTCACTATGGTAACATGTAGATAAACATACCATGGTGGATGAAGGTTATATTCTCCCCAAAAGGGGGAATATGTATTAGAATTAACTTATAGAATCAATTGTTCTATATGAATCTATAATCATTAACTAGTAAGAGTCTAATGTGGAATGTTGAGATTGTTTTTTAGTTATTGAAATCATATAAATATGGGAATAAGTGATATCTATAATATTTCAAAAAATATAATAAAATTCTTATATACTAAAAACAAATAAATAAATAATGTTCACTCACCCAATTTTCAATGTCTATCAATTAGGATTAATTCATGATGGATAATGAGGATTACATTGAGAAAAAATAAAACCTTATATGGGTTAAAATGTTATTTTAATTTTAGATATCCAGTTTCTGAAGATTATAACTATAAAAATCAATTTTTAGTGAGTATAAGGAGTTGTAATTTATACTATCCACTACCTGATGTAATCTTAGTCATGTATAATACACATATAATATTTAGGAAACATTCATGTACTTCATATGAGAAGCATTATAAATTAAAAATTTGATGTTTTATATATTTTTGAAGACCATTATTATTTTCATAAGGATAATCTCATTATAAGTAATGTAGTAAAGTGAATTTATTTGGAGCTATTGAAAACTAACTAACATATTCCTAAGTTATGAATAAGGATACTTGTATAGGTTATCAATTTAATTATTTTTTGGATAACAAAATTTTAATTCAAGGATGTTATTTATAACTTTTCTTGGTGGTAGTATAGAAAGAGGGATGAGTTAATGTTTATTTATTTAATTAATTGGTATATAGAGAACTTGGTGATGTTTGAGTGACCGTGTAACTATGATCTAATGTTGATGATCTTTTTCAGATTATGAAGACATTTATAGGGCCCAATCACTTGGACTTGATAACATATTGTTGTAAGAAACTCTTTAAATTAAATCCAATTTACCTAAAGTATCCATATGGGGTTCTCAAGATAAAAGAAAAATAAATACAAATATAATTAGGGTTTTATGAATGTTTAAAATTTCAATAATTCATTGGTCTAGGATGAAGGTTCAATGAATAGAAGTTAATATTCTTCTTTTGTATACAAGGGATAATAAACTTCATCAAATGATTAAGAATTATGTTAGTGGTATCCTAAAAATCCACATTTCAAACTAATGATTGGATTAGAAGGCCAATTATATGGGATCACCTGAAAAAACTCAGCTTTAGAATAAAAAATTGAGAGAATCAACTCTGTAAAAAAATTTATTGTGGGAACATGGGACAATGTTAAAAAAATATAGAAGATATGGATGTTTTAAATTTTGTCCATAATTATAATTTATGGAGTCAAGGGAGGCATGTGGAGAAATAAAAAGAGTTCTAGGAATCCTCATAATTGGGATAATGTTTAACAAAACTATAGAACTATCTCAATGTAATGAATGAATATATATAATAGAAAAAAGATCAAAATGATGGCTTAAAGAAACTAAATTGTGGTTTGAAAGACTGAAAGTGGGTCCACGAGAAATAATACACTAAAAATATTGACCCACTTAATAATTTTGACTAAGGACAAAATGAAAGTGGAAGGAATCATCAATCAGGTCAAAAAGGGAAGAAACTACTATTATTAGAAATTTATTGAATTGGGAAAATATGAATGAAAAATATTTTTAATTAGATTAACTTTAAAATATTTATTCAATAAGTTCTACAGATTCTAGTGGTAGAAATAAATGACAACCCACATGTAAATGAGGACACCAACCTGGAATACCATTTTGGAAGGGCCATTTAAATGATTCAAGTGGTTGTGTTACATCAAATAATACCTGAAACATAAAAAATTGGCCTCTCCCAATGAGGTCAAAGAATTTAGATGATGATATCCCTATAATTCAAATGATTACTAAAACACAACAAAGTTTGTGCACATTCATTTAAGAGGATCATGAAATTATTTCTAATGTTGAATTGCTAAAGTATTCTTATTGAAGAATAATTAATGATATAATTTATGAAAAAAAAATAAATCTTGACTAAAGAAGAGTATAAAAAATCATATACCTTATGTTTTGATAGGTTTGACTTATCTGAGAAGTTCGGGAGGGAGAGGTCATCATGTTCAACTTCCAAGAGATACTGAAAAATGTGAAGAAGTGGGTTCTATTACAGTTGATTTTATATGATTGGGAAAGGTTTTATCTACACTTTCCCAAAAGAAATGATAAATATGGGTTTTATATGTGATAAAATAATAGCCATTGATAAGAAATATATTTATCAGCAATAGGATAAACAGTAATACAAACCTATATTTCGTAGTAGTATAATTATAGAACACATAAAGTTAGATTTTATTAGTGGTAACTATTTTATCACTAATAAAGCCTATATTCATCAACACATTTTTAAGAGATGATAAAAAAAATATTAAAATAAAATTAATAAATATTAAAGGAATATATATTAAAAATAGATAAATTATATAAAAAAGTAAAAAATACTTAACATTATTAATTAATATGTCATATTAAATTCAAGAATGTTAAAAGGGTAAAATTGAAAAATTAAAAATTAATAAACTTCCAACACAATAAAAAATTGAAAGATTTATTAATTATATAAATTATTTAAAATGAATATATATTTATATGATGATGAATACATATTAATAACATTATATTTTAATGAATAAATATGTAGAATAAATATTAAAAATGAATATATTTCAAAAACTGAAAATATTTATTAGCACTATAGGAGAATAAATAATCTTAAATGAATTAATGTAAAATGAGAGTAATGTTTTATAATTTAAGAAATCAATAGATTGCAGAAAAAATAAAAAATCATTAACTGTTATTAATTAAATATTTTATAAAAAATAAAAAATGAATAAACAATAAAATGAAATTTAATACATATTAATTATATAAATTATAGGTTTCATATTAAAAAAAATTAAATGTTAAAGTAAAAAATATATAAATAAATTTTATAAATTAATAAAATTTAAAAAATTTAAACAATAATATTATTAAAAATGAATAAACAATAAAAAATAGAAAAAATGAATAAAATTTACAGTTTAAAAACATAATATATTATATATATAATGTTACTAAATAAAATTCTAAAAAGAATATTAAAAATTGATTATATTATATAAATATTATGTGTGTTGGATTGTTTCTATATAAATTCCAACCAATTACATATATATGTGTGTGATATTAATGTATAAAAATTAAAATGACATCGTTTTTATATGTGATAAATGAAAAATAAAATGACATTATATAATATGTATTGTCTATTACTCAATACTAATTAGTTGGAACTTTTAATTAATTTTACTTTTTATGTATAGAAAACATTTTTTTTCTAGATTGAACCAATAAGGTATTTACTTGTAATATAAGACTAAAACAATTTTTTTGTTTCTTGACATGAGAGAAACTACATATCCCCATGATATCTCAAAAGAACAATTGAAACAGACCTCTAAACTATTCTTCTTCCAACCAACATCGCTCACCATTGAAAGCATGACATATCTGACATTGAACATGTAGTTGTATTTTGTTCATCAATTTCCATTTCCCATGGAAGTGGCCCTTTGCCAAGTGAAATTAGTTCCAATATTAAAACCTATACATTGATTACAAAATAAAATTTGTAAAAATATTCCAAGACTCAATATTCACAGAACAATTAGAATTTATGAAAAATCAATAAATAAAAATAATTATTGTTATCCTAATGAATTTCTTCCCTATAATTCATGATCATAGTAAATGGATTATTATAGAATTTAATAGAAATAAATTTATCTATCTTTATATTCCAAGGAGAACACATATTGATCAATTTCAGAAATAAACATGGGTTTTTTTCTTGTAGTATGACATACACGTAGGGTATGAAACATGTGGAATTCCACCTACTGTATTATGGTGAAATAATGTGTTCGAAAATTACTGAATAAAAATTATAGATGCTACCATAATTAATTAGTATAGAGAATATGACTACAATCTAAAGGCTATGGTACTCTATTTCTCAATGGGAGTTTTATACAAATGAAATGAAATGATTTCCCATTTATTCAATCTCATTTATCAATTTTTAATAATTTTATGTATTATTACTAAGCTGTTCAATGTGTGTTTCAACTTACAAATCCAAACCATTATGATATATTTAAATTCCAAATATTTTTGAATGTGGTGTTAAAAATTGATAATATAAATAGATCTCACAACATTAAATGTTATATGTCACAACATATATATACTAAATGTCATATTAAAAAACATTCAAAGCTTTATTATTGTTGTTATATCCAATTCTCATAAATACTTCAATACATAGTAATATGTAAAATTTAAAACATGTTTTTTGTGTCAATGAAATTAATGTTTGATACCATATGTAGAGTAAATCTATTAGAAAAAAAATCCAATAATGAATAAAAAGAATTATAGTATTCATTATATTGTTTACATACACTGCGATTGATTATCACTATTAATATCATTACTATAATTTTATTTTCTATAGTTTTACGCAAAAATGAAATATTTTCTGGTCTTCCCCATACACCAGTCATCACATGAACCATCCAAATACATTGGCCTCCTATAATTTATCTAATATCAACTTCCCCCTCACTATATCTCCCTCTCCAACTATCTATCTAATCCAACTCTCCAACTCACCGCCTCAAGGTTAATCTTTAGAAAGACCCGTTTCCGAATGAAGTAACTATCATGTTTAAAAAACATGATAGAGAAAGTATCTATGGGGTTTAATCTTAATCATCACATGTTTCAATTCCTAAAATCATGATCTTTTTGAATATGTTATCAACGTACTCTAATGAAATATTACAATGGTAAATTAATGTTTTTTCATCTTATTCTATAAACAATGTTTTCAATTTCAAATTTGTGTTATATTAATATTTTCTTAAGACCTAGATTTCACTAAAAGTTTTTATATTTTTCATTGAATTTCAAGTTTTTGGTGTATATAATATATCATTATGAAAAATATATGATATTAGGTTCTTGTATCCTAATATCCAAATATTGTTACTTCATATTTTTACTCTTAGATAACATGTTTTTCATGATGTTTTTTGTACTTTTCAACTATATGTTTACTTTTCATAATTTTGTTAAATTAAAACTCAATGTATATATCATATTTGTGTACTTTTAAAAATTATTATATTTTAAATTAATATCTTGTGTTTGAAATTAATTATTCCTTGAAATTCATAGTTATATATAGTTTCATGTACATTTTACTCGATTTGATATTTGAATTATTTGAGATCCATACAACGTCTACATGTTTGTAAATACATATAAAAATATAATTTTATTTTATCAGAGTGGTAATCAATGATTAATTCTAAGTAAGGCCATAAATTCCATATATAATAATGTATGTGTTTGTGTACGAAGGGGAATGATTGTGTTTGGAAAAACCATGAGAATATAATATCTATTTAATAAATTAACTATTGTGAGATGTATCAATGATTGATACCAAGGTAAGATAAACCATTTTTTATCATCAATGGTTTAAATGGTGATCTCTCCTTCTATATGTACCGATTGAGAGTCTGTGATCATGAACCTCCAATAATTTGATTCCAAAGAAGAGATTTATAGTATTACAATGGTAACTACAAGATGAAACTCCTTTCTATGTGATTGGAAGAGTAATGGTCAATCAATTTTTCCTTAAACTCATTATTCTCCTAAAGTATTTATGCCTTATGTAATAAATATAAGGTGGAAAATAGTTGTTGAGAGTGACAATAAATATTTTTTATCACATAGAAGCAATCAATGAACACTTCACAGCTAAATCATTCATGATTTATTATATTCAGAGATATTTAATAGAGAGAGAATTACATTATCAACCAATAAAGTAAACAAATTCACATAATTATTTAAGGAATATTATCTCCGTAAACATTAATGAATCTTAAAAAAATATGTAAACAATAATAGAATAAGAGTGAGAAAAGATATGTGTAGAAATCCAAGAATAACCTACATATCCCCTAAAATATAATTCACTAATAATGGGCATTATACTTTAATATGTGAGATCTAGACCTTGGAAACTAATATCTATGAACAACATGTTTAATAACTAAAACCTCGTAGATCCCAAAGAGATCATGAGATGAAGATATATAACCCCTTCTACTATATTCCTCCCTCCCCCTAGGTAATTCAATGTTTCATTTAGGTACCATCAATTTTATTTTCAAAAAGTAACTCTATGAATTATAAAGCGAATACTGCTATCCCATGATCACAATTTATTAACCTCTTTCATATTTTTTAGGTTTTTTTCTCTTCATTACAATATTATTTAAATTCTTAGATAGTTTGAATACTGATTTATTTTGGTCCCTACATCCATTTTATGATTTCCATGGTTTGTTCTCCATTAATCGATGGATCTCAACAGTTTGAGTATTTTCACTTCAAAATCAATATCTCAGATTGATCTATTATTTTACAATTACTATATTTCATATTGATAGTATGTTGGATTAATGGTGGAAACCGTTTTAGAGAAGGATCCATTGGGCTTCAATTCAGGATTGAAAATATTATGGTTTTATATTCATAATAGGGTGGAACAATTCTTGTCATGTTTTGTAAAATTTTGATGATATGTTAGCTCCTAGTATTCAGTTTTGTCTAATATAGCATTGATAGGTGGTAGTTTTTCAATTACATGTCATTTTATTCTAAATATCAGGACCAAATGTATCATCGATCGTGATGTAGTGGTAGAATGTTTATATATATTATATTGATAGAGGATTTTATGTGTGGTTGGGTCAAGTTGCTAATGATTCCTAACATACTAGAAGATTTGAATTCCTGAATTAAATAGCATATCAACAATCATTACTTGTTACTACAACATAATCTTAAGAATAATTTTTGTGCTATATATGCATGATTTCATTGTCTTGGGCTACATCATAAAATTATATTGAGTAAAATGGATCCACCATTGGAATTATATAATTTAGATGAACAAAGAGTTTGCATTAATGAAACCATGATATATAACACCACATTACATGGGAACTGAAACAGTCCTACGTAGTCAATGCATGTTACATCCCTTCTCATAGAATCTCCCAAGAGGAAACTATAACGTAGTGTTGGATACCAAACTATGATGAGAATAATTCATGATATTACATTGTTAATTTGATGTATCATATTTCCCCAATGTATATTTAATTTTATAACGAATGAATCATGCAATTCATAGCTCACATTATGCCCTATTCTATAGATATGTTTCTCCATATTCTCTTAGTGATCACATTTATTATTTAAATTATTAAATAAAAGTATTTTATAGTCTAATCAATTCATTTTAGTCATAAAAATAAATGGATCAAGATGTTTCAAAATATAAAAATATCTCAAAATATTTTCTAATTTTATTGTAAATAGGAGTTATACTGAAAACATTATATAATTCTCATTCCTACAATGTGTGTGTGGATAAAATGAATGAACTATAAGTGGAATATTATGAAAAATCATTATGAATAAAACCTCCACACCTAAACAATTACATGTACTCAAGTAGTCACCACTAAAAAGCTCTATACAAGTTTGATTTTCTATCAATTCCATGATTTAGGTTTATGAGGATTATGTTAATAGGAATAGATTGAATCATATTCCTAAAAATTATCACATTATAAAATTTTCAACTTTTCAAATCCTCAACCCACTGTATAGGCTGACTCTTCCTTGAAAAATACTAGGTTGTACTCTCATAAATCATCCACTACATCATTAATGGAATTTTTTATTCTCATAATCTATCAATACCTTTTTAAATTCTTCCCATTCTATGATTGTGAATTTATTCTTATTGGATGAGTGTATCTAAATAAATTATGTGATTCCAAACATCTGTCATCCCCTAAAGTCATATGTGATAACTATGTAATGGAAGTATGTTTTTTAAAATTTAATCTCATATTTCTCTAACTAGTTTTTTTTTATTTTCTAAAAAAACAGCATGGAATATTATATTTTGAATTTTTATATTATTTCCTAAAATAAATTTTTACTCTAATTGATATGATGTATAGAAATATCATTTATTAAGTCTTCTTGAGGTGTTATTTTTATTATATCCAAAATTTTCCTAATATTAAGTCCATTTTTCCACTATAGTGTCAAAAATTTTATTATCTAAAAACCTTTTATTTTAATCCATATATTCATAGTTTTATGTGTGAGATTATATTTCTGAATGTCTCACAAACTGTAGCATTAAATTTTCTTCTTAATAATGTTAATAATATTTTAAAAAATACAATGTAGGCAAATAAAAAGAATACAAAATATAAAATGAGAATATAAATAACAAAAGCTATAGAAAAGAATCCCTCTCCCCATAATTTTTTCATGAAATTTAATGAATTCATTTTAATATATTTGAATGTGCTAAAAATAATAAAATAAAGTATATGAATCCAAAATGTAAATGAGATATGGTGTTTTTATTTATAGAATTGTTGAAGGAGTTGAATCTCTTTTATTAGATCCTCTTAAAAATTCTCATTGTAATTTCTTCACTCTCTACAAATACAATCAATGGATTCATTTCCCCCATCATACTATTCTCAACATCATGAAAAGGTGGAACATTAGTAGTTATGAATGGACCCTCCCATATAGAAATAATATTTCCTTGTATGATTTCCATCCATGAATTATATAATAACATTTTCACTCCTAGATGGATATCCCTCTTATGTATCAATATGACATGGGTTACTCTTTTTTTTCCATTGAAAAATAAATCATTTCCTAATTGAAATCTTCTAATATTTTCCATGTTTTGAATTTATAGGTTCCACTTATATATAGATTCCACCAAATCCATGTTCATCTTTTTGACATCCCAAAAGGAATTTTTCTCCATGATGTGTTCCTTATTCATTATATTTTACCACATTACTTTTTTCAGTTTTAATATCTATTTCGGCTCAAATGACTTTAATTTTGTAATAATAAAAAATCATAGTTAAATTTTAGTGGAATTAATAATTAAAATAGGTTTATATTAATCATTCATGTTTTGTTTATTTAATTATTAATTTATACATTCTTTATATTATTGAATGATTTTTTTATTTATCAGTATTGTTTGATTATGAATTTTATTAGTATTATAAATTTTATTGAATTTTATATTCTAGATAAATTATTTTTCATCCCTTTGTGTGAATAGTTTCAAACATTTAGTAATTAATCACTATATAAACATTTTTTAATTTTGTTTAAATAATTATTTCATATTTTGTTATAATGATTTTTAATACATTCATAATATTCGTATTTAATCAATTAATAAATTTTTAACTAATTTGATATTAATGATTTATCATTTTTTGGTTTATTTTAAAATAGTTATAATGGATTTTGTTTGATCCATAATTAATTAATTTTTTTCACTTTTATATGTGGTGTAAGACTAATTATATTTTTAATCTAATAGGCATCAGACAATTTTATTTCTATAAGAGATTTTTTAAGAAGTAATGTTTGATAAATGGTTGAGAGAAAATTTACGTTAATTTCAATATATTATTTGAGGTAGTATTCTAAATAATGTATTGTTCTGTGGAAAAGAATTATAACCTAGATAGATAGTGCATAATATAATTTGATGATGCTTAATGTGCATAAGAAAATTTATCTTTTGCGAGTATCACTATCTAAAAAAGGTCAGAAGAAACTGAGATCTACCAGAACTCTACGATGGAGGATTTTAGTATCCAATAATTGAACCATTTGGTTGAAAATGGTATTGGTGTTTGGTCAAATCATTACAGATATTCAATGATGAGAATCAGTTATTTTCCTGATGTGAATCTAGTTTGAGGATTGTCATTGATCTCTAACGTTTCAATGATGAACCCAAATAAAGAACATTGCCCATCGAGGAAGGAAAATGTTTTTTAATGTTGTGATGACGAAGAACCATATATGATCATGTATTAGGGATATTAATTGGCTCTCAGTTATGGATTTGACTGAAAATTAAGAAAATTACACTATATTTAAATCAATTTGTCGAAGAAAACAAATCTGGCTCACAATCTGAAAAGAAGAATAACTCAAATTATATATTTTTGAGGATATACCTCAAATTAAGAGAATATGAAACATAATAAAATAAAAAAATGTGATGAATATTGGGGGTTTTAGGGTTCATTCCATTTATTGTCGAAAATTATTAAGAACCACTAAACTGATTACAAAACCCTACAGATTATGAAGAAGAATTGTTGTATTTTCAAGAACCCTCTAGTGATTCAAGATGAACCCTGACCAAAGAATGGATGGATCTGTTTTAAAAATTCCGATGAAGCATTGATTTCATCTAATAGTAGACTAAAATGGTCATATATAACAAATAATGAATGAAAACACACCAAATTTTATAATTCTATATGAGATTCCATGATAGAAGAAATTGAGTCATGCATCCCACAATGAACACATGTTTGAAGCTTGGAACATGTTGAAGCTGATAGATCTCTTGAATGAGGTTCAAGATTTTTAATTGAATCAAAAGTTATTTTAAAGATCATTTGAAGACAATTATTTATTAGTATATTAGAATAATTGATTTTCCATCTCACTTTTGATTCCATTTCATAATTTGGAATCAGGTTCACATATGGATTTTAAACAAGACGAAACCATTGACCCTTTGGTGTGTTGATGAAGATGATGTTCAATAATTGGATGGGTGGATGGTAGATCATGAGTATATTACCCATGTTCAAAAATAGAAGATAGTGACTCCATTATGACTATACCCATTTGTGGTGTGGGATTATAGCGTTGGATTTCTTGAGTTGGTTATTTTTTTTAAAATACTAGAGTATGAGGATAAAGAAGATGATGAAATCATTGTATGTCATATGGAGTCATTAACTATTTGAGACCATGTTATAGTTTTATAATTGAATATATTTTATTGATTACTGAGTTAAGGTTTTTATTTAAATAGAGACACCTCTTTTAGGGCAGTAACGCAGACCCATGAGTTTATCAACAAAAAGTTGGTGACATCATGGAAAATATATAGAATAACTCAAAAAAGGCATTCCATCATATTTTTGTGACTACAACATATTATTGGATACATAGATATTTTTGATGAGAGATGATATTGATGATCCAAAGCCAGGAGACATGGTGATTTCTTTAGAATCACTATAAGGAGCTTCATTGAATGGTACAGAAGGTGCTGGAGCGAAGATATATAGATGTTGACTAAACCAATGAGATTTTTTCTCTCCTTAAATTTTTCTTCTACTGAATCGTAATTTTATGTGTTAATATTTTCCTTATTTTTAAAAACATACGCTATGTTTAATTTAGTGGGGATCTTGATTTTCTGATTTCATATATATAATATTCATTTATTAAATATTTTTCAAATTAATTTAATGTACATGATTTCATCAATCAATTGAGTTTTCAAGGGTTGAACTGCCAAATCATTTGGTTTTTGGTCAATCTACATGACCAAAATATAGTTACTATAAAATAAATTTTCCCATTATATTCTTTATTCATTTCTATTCCCATTAATACAGTTTAAATCTTAACAAATTTTAAAATTGTTTTTCCCTTATTCATTTTCGAAACATTGTTCAATCATTCAATCATATTCAAATTTACATATTTTTATTATTTTAGTATATTCAAAAAATCACTTGGTAAATTCACTAGCCTTCTATAGGGATAAACTCATCTTACCACTATATAGTTGCGAGTAGGAGTATATAAATTTCTTTTTTGACCGGAACACAAAAAATCGGGCAACAATCACTATAATTCAACCTGGATGTGATAAATCATCTAGTAAACCAAAATATATAGACTCATTCTAATAGAGATTGTACAAATGTTTTTTAATCCCATAAGGTTCCTTCCAACTATTCTCTATAAACCATTCCATTGGGATTCACATTAATTTATAATATTCCTTTTTACTTTTGTATTAATAGATTCTGTCTGCACAATTTTATATGAGTGGTTTGGAATAGAATTTTTATAGTTTAACCCATATTTTCCTCATCATGTATTTTTTGAATTTTCTATAGATATTAGTTTTACGATGACTTATTATTTCCTTAGGTATTTAAAATATGTTTGTGATGTTATTCTGGATAATACACCACTAATAGATAATTCATTGATTTTGGTGGATTTAGCTTCTCACCAATCAGAAATATAATAACAAATAATAAAAACATATATTTCCCATACCCTATTCATCAATAATTTCATAGATTGTTTTTTAGTTTTTAAGAAATTTTTTATTTTCTCGATATATTTCTAATAAATTTTTCCTTGATGATATTTCTTGAAAAAATAACGTGTATACGTAAGATGTAAAAATAAAATTCTAGCCCTAAAACATTTCATATGGTTCCTCAGGGTTGAATGTGGCCTCTATAGGCTTATGTGTGAAAAATTATAATTTTAGTATCGTGGTTTTTAGGGTAGTCTATATTTGGGCATTGAGTGTGTGTGGTGGGTATGATTGAATAACTTCCTAGGAATGTGTGGGAATTTAATTTATTAGTTTATTGTGGGAATGTTTTAGTTTTTAGGGGATATTAAATATTGTCATCGAAAATAGGTGGGAGATAGGATGTTATTTTGTTTCAATTTAGCTTGGTATCTTGGAGGTACGGTCCTATGGAGGATCCACCTTGACCCTTGGTGATGTGATCTTCGGTAAAGATTATTCTTCTACCAATGTATACCTATACTTTCACATTTTTACTATATTCCCTATGTTCATATATATAAATATAATGTTTATTTTACATATTTATTTAGTTCTTTTCTTTTTAGTCATGATATCTAAAAATTTTATTCTTTCATTATGAGTGGTTAATCATGGTTCGATAAAATTGAGGAGAGAGGAAAATGACTAAGAGATGCGATTCATATGAATGAACACTAATATGAATTCATAACATAAAAATATTCTTTCTTAGCATATCAACAATGTTGAATATTGAGTCGAAACAATGATTACCTTTTGTGACTGTTGTGCTGCACAATAATTGGTAGAGGCATTGATATTATTATTTTAGGACTATCCATATATTTATTCACTCCAGTGTGGTCCTTCCAAAAAATTTATAATAATTTTATTCAGAGTTTTCTAGAGCTTTTTTAGATCACTTAGACCCGAAACAATTATTTTGTGAATACACAGCTGAGATGAAAGAACTACTAATGTTTATAATATCCCTTGTTAGGGTGTATGGGATTATCATAGGTAGTTGAATTCATTATAAGATGAACTGTAGGAACATTACACATTTTCTACATAGAAAATTATTCACATCAAAATTTATAGCTATGTAAGGGAGTAGTCTAAGGGTGCCTCATATTGTAATAGTGTACCATAGTATAGAGATTGTCCCTCCACCTTATGGATTTAATTGAAAGTAAATTCACTAAAATTTTTGTAAAATGATTCATGAAGAACATAGATTATATACTTATAATGTAATAGGACAACAAATATACACAGATTGATTGGAGTTTGGTAATATATATGTGGAATGTGTTGAAGAGGTTGGCGAAAATAATGAAAGATGGGGTAGTGAGATGGAGGTCCCAACCAAGACAGCATTGGACCTATAGTAGTGATCATGCAGTTTAGATATATTTTTTATCCAGAATGGTTTGAAGAAGAAATTTATGGACCAATTTTAGGCATGGATTAGTATGTAGGGTATGGCGAGGAGTGAAAAAAATTTAATGTTCCACATTTTATTTCTCAGGATGTTCGGATTCCAGAAGTTCAAAGAATGGACACTACAATGTGAAACATCCACAATGTTAATAAATGTGGTTTGGAATAAATGTATCACAATTCTTCTGAACGTAAAACAATGTTTGGTAATATAACAATGTGATTTTAATTTTTCCATGTAATAGCAAAACATCATTGATGGGCCAATTGAAAACTGTAAGAGAATAAATTAGAGGATAGTAACAACATGGGAGATATTCAAGGGATAAATTAATTTGATGATACTTAGATTATATGTGTTGGAAAATAGGGTATAAAGGAATGTTAACCACTAAATGTGAAAATGTTTCATCATGAACCATATATAGTTATAATTAAGGGAGTGAAGACTTATGGGACTAAGGCTATGTGAGGACTTAGGTTACGTGGGGAGTTCAGCTACAAGGGGAGTTTGGATATGTGTGGATTTCACCTACATGGGGATTTTTTATAAATGAAATATGGTTAAATAGGGTTTCAACTATTTGGATATTTGGAAAAGTGGAATTCAATAATATTTTTCACTGGAACAGACATTCAAGTCCTTTCATAGAGTGAATCCATTAAATTCAGTCTTTTTATTTAATTCCTTGGAGGCGTGAACCTTTCTATCATGGTTCTAGTTCATTCAAAAGATAGTTTGATCTTGTGGGTGGCCCTAATTTTTGTGGAGTGAGTCGATTGAGGCATATTTTTTTCTAATTGGGGAATTCTTCATCAATTATCTTTATGTGTATCAAACGGGGAGGGTTTTTTTATCTGTATGGAGTTGGTTGAATCCAAAATGATAAAGATAAAATAATTGGATAAATGAATTTTAAAGGGGTATGGAAATACAAATCACATCTTTTAACATGGTTTCATTATCATTGATATGGGATTATAAATGTGTGATGCATTGCTGAAAATTGTGGCCATTAGGGGACTTGTATATGATGGGGGATATGTTTTGGGTATCTTCTATTTGTTTTTATTATTTTATATTACCCAAAATTAAAATTATCTAACTACATAAATTTTGATAATAAAATTGTTTCCCCTGGATATATGGATTATGTGAGAATGTCCCTAAATAATGAAGTGAATGTGATAAATATCCCCTAAGAAAAATCTAAAAAATTCTCTTCTGTGTGTAATATGGAATATGTTTGTAGAAGTGGTTATTTTGTATGAATTACTTTTATAATGTGTTTTGTAGGTAGTTATTTTTTTCTCGTAAATGAGATATAGTGTTGTGATGTGTGGTGTTGATTTCATGTGTGGTTTTTCTGATGTATGGGGAGATGTATGACATGGTTATGTAGTAGGGATGCAATGGTGAATGTATCTTAGTTGTGCAGTGGGGATGTGAAAGTAGTTGTGTTGTGATGACAAGTGTAAGTGGATGTGGTTATTAGGATATTGTTGTGTGATACTTGTTGTGTGTTGGGTTATGCAAATTAAACAGATTGTAATGGAATGTGAAGTGATAATAATGAAATTGGAATTACTGGGGTTTTGGTAGGGTTTATATAATGTTAATTGATAATAATAGAATGATAATGGGGTCGAATTAATTGGTATTTTGGGTCGGGGAATTGCTTAAATGTAGAATAAAAATGGGGAGTGGGTTGTGTCTCATGAGTTTCTCGTGTGGTGTCTTATTTATAGTTTTGGAACTAGAAGTGGAGGACCATTTGAGATGGTTAGTGCTTCTTTTGAACACATGTGATGGGATTTTGTGTTTAATATATATATATATGTGTGTGTGTGTGTGTGTGTGTGTGTCCCTTGTATAATCCTTTCAATTTCTATAAACACCCCACTTATTTGAGTATGTAGTTTCAAAAACCAAATGTTTTGGGGGTGTTTTCCCCAACATCCCATTGTTATGGTTGGATGACTGGCAACCCACTCATCCCTACTCCCCCTTCCATGAGATGATGACATGCATGAGTTGTGATAGATAGAAGTCAAAAGTGCCACATTAGATATGTGATGAGATGAACCAAATGTTTTCTGGAATGGTGTGATATGGATGTGATTTTGGAGTGGTGGGCTAGGATTATTCTTGTGAGGTGACATGTATTGGGAATACATTTTCCTAGCAGGATAATGTGATGATTTATGGTTGGGGATTTTCATGTATGGATGTTGACACAAGGTTTATTTCCTAAAATTTCATGATACTATACATCTCTGGTTATGTGATGGTCAGATGTACATGGGGTTCTTGGTGGCATGTTTTTTTGGTTGAGATGTGAAGTTCAGTTTCAAATAGGGTGCTTTACATGATGTGTAATACATATGAGGTGGGGGTACTAGGATTTACATCATTTCAGTGTGAGATTATTATCCCAGTGGGAAATTAGTGTGTCATACACTTTATCTATATTATTTTTATTATTAGATTATACATTGATGCAATATTTTCTGAATGATCCATGTAGAGTATGATTTTGGTTAGTATTCCTATATAGGTGTGGTTTTGTTATGATACATGTTCATAGGTGTGTTTGTATCCTTATTTAACAAATGAATCAGATACTTTTTTCTTCCTATTGAGTATGATTTGATTCTTTCCATATGCATATATACGAATTTTCAGGTTTCCTAGAGAACATTGTGGACCATGCTAGAAATTAATATCTCTAACCCTGGTATAGTTTCCATGTCTGACCATTTTCATTTCATTTCAGTATTTATTTAGGAGACTTTTATCTATATCAGTCTTATTTATGTTTGAATTGTTGAATAAATTTTAGGCTTTTTTTTAATTTTTTTGGGGAATTTTTTTAGGTTGATAGATCTTATATCCCTTTTTGATTTATATTATAGAGGGCAACACCTCCCATATTGTAAGATTTTTACACCCTTTATGCTAGTCATCAACCTAAGGCCTATTGTAGGTAGGAATAATTGGGTCATTACCACTCATTATCCATTTCCATACTAGGAGGGGTACCATTGGTAGGTAGGGGGTCATAACATAATGGTATTATATTATAATGATTGATAGATAGGATAGAGTATTGAGTTAGTCACTATGAGGGTTTCATTGGTTTGAAACATAATGATGTCAGTTGACCTTGGTATGTGACATAGTTTATGGATACTAGCTAGGACACATCATTTAACCCTCCTCTGTTTGATCTATTTCGTATAATATAAACTTATTGAAAAACCAAAGGAGTTAGACATTCTAGTAGGATAGAGTCTTAGGAGAGGTACATGCATTATGATGACTTGTATTATTTTTTTAATTAGGGGGTTTTCGGGCTTCTGTAATAGAAAAGATTAAAATTAAATAAATAATTCATAAAAATATATCACACAAATATGATTAGAAAATACCTGATTCCATTTTTAGCTATGGATCCAAGTCATTATCAGCATGTGTTTCAGGAAAAAGATATTCTTCAGGCTAACCCAGGTTATTGTTAGAGGTTTTATCCAGTTGGAGAGGATAATCAATGGGAGAGTAAATTACACGATTTTTAATGATAGGTTTTTTGGATGTACAAGGGATGTGTTTCAGATGAGTAGTCATATAGCTAGTTAGAGGATCTTGTGATTGCCTTCCATTTGATCTTGAACCTTATAGGGTACTATCTCCCTGAGCAGTTAGTATAATGTGAGGAGATTGATGTTAGTATTGGACATAGATCTACATGAGTGGAAAGAGGTAGTTTTTTATGGGTATAATTTTAGAAAAATTTCCTAGAAAAATTTCATTCCTTGACAATGAAGTTAGTGAAGTGATATGAGCAACCCCCCCCCCTTCAACAAGGGAGTATGTTAGTATGGGAGATGGGGATCATGATAACCGATCTTCTATATTTTTAGCTAGATATTTTTCATAATGATGAGTCTCAATAAAAAAGTCGTTATAATTCCCTCTATCATTCAATCAAGAATGCTCTTACACCTTTTACATTTCCAATGTATCTAGAGATTCTAAAGAAGAAAGAGGTGATCAAGTGGATTTAATGTAGAAAGTTTTTACAATGAGAGTGGATGTATTCGTATTTCTAGAAGAGTAGAGTTATCATTGGAATGTCCCATGTGTCAGGGACTTCATGGTATCAAGTAGTTGGGAGTCTTCCTCAACAACCTCATATCCGGTATTTAGTTTCCAATGGTTTCTATGCTTTTTAAAGGGCTTGGATCTGGAGATTAATTGATTGTGGAGTTCAAGGTCATCACTATAACCAATTCCCAATGGTTCTTCGACCTCATATTTATAAATGTGGTCATTTTTAAGGTAGTTCTACTAGTATCTTCAAGTGTGTACATTTTTGTGGGTGGGACAATAGGATTATTCTCCACTGATAGAAGATGAAGCAGGTGGATGTAGACCTCAGTATGTTCCTCTTGATCTAGGAACTAAGCCAAAGTGTGTTTGGGGAGGTGGTCATTAGCAAAGAGGTAGAAGATCTGGGTGTGGTCAGTTGTAGATAGTGGGTGTGCTATCACTTGAGGGTCCATATATTGTTCATGGTATGCTATGTTAGTCATGTACCCTTATTTAATGTTTTCCATGATGTGTGGTTATTTGTGTTGTGTTACCTTGTGTGTAGTGTGATTAAAAAAATCATTCCAACGACGAATGGGAATCTTGGCCCTTAATTAGGATGTTTTTAACACTGAAATGATTCAAACCATGTGGTCAAGTTAGTTCCACCCAATTCAGATAATATCATTAGATGGGAGAGGGGATTCCTTGATTTGTTTGCATGGAGATTTTATTCATGATGTTTGATCCCATTTTCTTTATTTGAAAAATTATTTTATTGTTGTGTGATGCGTGGTAAAAATCTGACATAATAAAAGTGGTGGATCTTATTCATAGTTGTGATATGTTATATTCAAATACAATTAAACCCATGCGGGTAAGTCAGTGCTACTCAGAGTTGATAAAATCTTCACATGGATGATGAGATTACAAGATTTGTATCTTCTGGTTGCTCAAATTAGTTGGTTATAATGGATGTTGGTTTGGTTTTTGTGGTAAATTATTTCATTATACAATTTATTTTGATGGATAGGGGAGGATTTTGGTTGATGTTTTTCTTGGTGGTCGGGTTTCAATCATGGTGAGATCCACGAGAGGTATCTCATGGGGAGGTTGTTTTTTACTTTTCTCATCTTTCCCTTCGGTTGGTTTTGATTCCCGAGGAAAATAATTATTTGAGAGGTATCAATATTAATGTCCCAAAAATTCCTACTAGTAACATTATAAGAAATTTAGGTTCATCTTAATTCATGGGAAGTCCATAGAATTTTAGAGAAGGAAGGGAGGAGCTGAGAGGGTGTTTGGGTCCTTTTCCTATTGTTTTCTTAATGTTTATATATTCCATCTAAATCAACTATGTGATCCAATAAACAATTTTGAGGAATCAGATATGCCAAGAAATTGACTAAATGGGGGGGTTCGACTACGTAGTGTGTTCAAATACAAGGGGATTTCAAATACCAAGGGAGTTTGGCTAGGTTGTAAATTCAGCTATGTGGGGAGTTTATCTACGTGGGGAGTGCAACTATGTGTGTAGTTCAGCTAAGTAGAAGATTAGATAAGTGGGGATTTTCTCAACATGAGGATTTCAACAATTTGGGGAGTTCCACTATATGAATAATGGTTAAATTGGGATTTATATTTGTGTGCATTTATCCAAATGGAATTCTTCCACCAATTACATGGAAATGACCTTGCGAGTCCATCCACAACACGGATCAATGTTATTCAATGTTTTTATCATCAATAATAATTATACACTTTATTCTCTATAATAATTAGGGATGTAAATGAGTCCTTTTCATGGATTTTAATCGGATCCTAAAAATGTAGTAAATCAAATATTTTGTGATCATAAAACCCATACTTTTCATATTTGTATACTATAATGACAAATATCATACCCTTAATCCCTTTCGACTTTCATTATCTCGAGACGAAACATTCATGATCCTTTCCATAGCACCGAGAAATCTTTTTTCCATGGTTCATGTTCCTTCTATTTTTAGTTTTATCTTGTTCCCCCTCTTTTGGTGAAGTGAGTAAATTAAGGCTTCTTTCCTCCCAGTAGAGAATTACCCTTCATTTCATTTTATGTGTATCATGCGGGGAGGGTTTACGTTTTTTATCTCTATGTAAAAAGTTGCATCCAAATTAATAAAAAAAAATTAATTTCATAAATTAATTTAAAAATTGGAATGGAAATGTGAATCACATGTTTTTCAAGCTTTTATTTGTATTCATATTATGATTGCTTATAAAAAACTCTATGCTGAAAATTATGGCAGTTCGAGGACTTGTTTGAGATGGATGATATTTTTTGTGTCTACTATCTTTGTTTTTATTTTTGGATATAATACAAAAAGGAAATTAGATAACATCTTACATTGATAAAATGAAATGGTTTCCCCTATATATATTGATTTTGATAGAACACCCTAAAATTATGAAATAAAATTGATAAATATCCATTATTTCAAATTTGAAAATCATCTGTTGTGATTAATGTAAAATTATTTGGTGGAAATGGTTTGTGGTATGGATGGGGTTGTAAATGTGGTGTGTTCGAAGTGATTTGTTTATGGTGGACAATATGGGGTGTTGTGATATGTGGTGTGGTTTTTATATGTTTTTGTGATGTGGTATAGGGTGATGTGTGTTACAGTTATGTAGTGGGGATATGATTGTAGTTGTAGTGTAGTTGTATAGCCGGGTTGTGAAAGTGTTTTCAATATGACAGATGGTGGAAGGTGATGTGGTTATTGGGTATTTCTCTTATTATGTGTTACGTTGTGATAGTTGGTAGGATATTAATGGAATAGGGAATGATAATATTGAATGTGGAATGACTGGGGTTTTTCCTAGGTTATTAGTGTGTGAATAGTTAATTAATGAATGATAATGGAATGAAATTAATTATCAACGTGAATTTAAAAATTAGCTATATGTGGACTAAAAGTGGGGAATGTCTTGTGGATCATGTGTTTCTTGTGTGGTTTCTTGTGTATAGTTTTGGATGTGGAACTTGAGAAACTTGGAAAATGGGTTTCTCTTGTAAGGGACCCAAAGGATAGGCTTGTGTTTCAGATAAATATAAATATATATACACATACCACCTATATATTCCTTGTGTTTTATACATGTACCCCAACCTTGTCGATCACATATTGATGACAACCAAGTGTTTTGGGGGGTGTTTCTTCCATCATCTCAGTAGTGACGATAGATTACTATGTACTCATTATTCCCTGATCCATATTTTAGATGAGGATTACATGCATGGAATATTATTTCTATAAGTCAAAATTATCGATATCAAGATATGTGAGATGAACCATATTTTTTTGGGAGAGGTGTGATATGACTGTGCTTGTGGGTTGGTGTAAATGGTTTTTATGGGAAAGGTGAGATGTGTAAACCCATGTTTTTTTCAATGAGATGATGAGATGGTTTATGGTGGGGGTATTTCGTGGTAGTAGGATTAAATCATGTTGATGAAATTCATTTTCATGATATCCTACCACTCTGGTTATGATATGGTTAGTTGGATACACTCTTTTTCGGGAATAAGTGTCTTCTGGAGATATGTGACATGATATATCCTTCCTATGAGGTTATTTTCATGATGTGACATACTAATGGGGTGGGAGTGCTAGGACGTACATCATTGGGGTGTGAGAGAAGAATCCCAATCGGAAAGCGGTGCAAGTCACCCTTTACCAATATGCTTCTTATTATGATATTATACTTGGATATGATATCTTGCGAGTGATCCATGCTGAGGATAAGTTTGGTTAGTATGTTTATATAGGTGTGTTTTGGTTCTACTATTTTCACATGGGTGAATTTGTATGATTATTTCACATGGGCATGAAAAAAATTTGTTGTTCCTACTGAGTATACTTGTATGCTCACACTGCGGATATAAACTGATTTTTAGGTTTCCTATAAGACTTCATGGATCATATTGGACATTAATAGCTCAGACCATGTGGTAGTTGTTGTGTCACTACTTTATATTTTGTTTTGGGTATATACATTATAGAATTTTATCTATATCAGACTTATTTATTAATGAATTGCGGGGTGGTATTTTGATTTTTATTATATTATGTCATGGAGTTCCTATGGTTGATTCATCTAATATCTCGATCCTATTTATTTTATAGAGGGTAATACCTCACATATTGAGAAATGTTTACACCCTCAGTGTTATTAATTATCCCAGGACTAATTGCAGGTGGGAAACAATGACCATTATCCACTATTCTTCATTTTTGAGCTAGGTGGGTTGCCTTAAGAGTGAAGTGGGCAGTAAATATTTCTGGCTATTATAGGTTATATCATATTTAAGGAGATGGATCTCATGGTATATGTTACATTGACTCTTCAAAATGTTAAAACTTTGGATTCGATGATTCAATGATATGATTCTTCTACAATTTATCATATTTTTAATCTTAAATGGATTAATTCAATATGGGTTAGGAATATTCATTCAAATATGTGGTTTTTGATGATCTAAAAGGTAATACAATATATGTGGATTTGAATATAAAAAATTCTACCTTTATACGCAATTGTATCTCATTTTTATATGTTCTTTATGTCTCAAATCTCTTCAATAATGCCCCATCTAACCCACACACATTTATATGGATATATGATGAGGTAATTTTAGTAGTTGTGGTCCCTGAAGGTCTAAAAAAGAAGATTGATATGTGAGAATATTCCTTACATCGGTAAACTATTTATTCAAAAATAGTCGAACATTGTCCATTACTGATCTTAATAATAAATTTCACTCTTTTGGGGATTTGGAAATGGGAGATTAATCATGATCCTAAAATTATATTTTTCATATCATCCTAAGAGGAATGTATGGATTATGTTTAGATTGGAATTTTGGAAACTAACACCTGAGGACCATAGTATTGGGAATTTTGGATTGGGATGTCAACTTTGACCCATTTTTTTAAAAACTACATCACCAGAGATCTAGATTAGACTCCATACGTTGATATGGGTTTTTTGGCATGAAACGATATTGAATGAAACTACATCCAAGATTGGAATTCCACTAAAATTAGGCCAGCACACCCTAAATAGTGAGGTGGGTATCTATGAAATTATATAGTTTGACCCCATCATTTATTCAAAGCATCTTCACACTATTAAAAAAATTTAAAATGATCACAAAGATGATATCAAGGTTTATTATGAATATAAGACTCCTATTTTTGATGTCTATAAAATTTAAGGAAACTAATTTTATAATTCCATGGTTTTATAGAAATATTTAGATCCAGCCCCAAATTCTACTTCCAAGAAATACATGTGTTTTAGAATAAAAGGAAACAATATTTTCATCTAAAAATCGTATTTATAAAATAATATGGAATATCATTATTTGGTAAAAAACAATTGCCTCATCTCGAAACCAATAAATAATGAGCGACTATTGTAGAAGAAGAAGAAAATGAATTGAAATAAGATAACCTAACACTAGATATTTCACATGATAATATAAATTTTATCACTTCCTCTTAATCCCAAACTAACTAAGAAATTTATGATTGAAGTAAAAAGACTAATCATTAAATTATTCAAACAAATTTATGGCTTTAATATCACGATATAGTGAAGACTGATAATAATACTAGCTAAAATCCAGTATCTACTATTGACATAATAGACTCTACTTCCATGGATCAACTTAATGATACTCCTCTGTCTACCCCAACATCAGATCCCAAGAAGGTTATCTTCACTAATAATGGACCAGTGATCACATCAACTGAGTAGAATCATATGTCCTACACTGATGATCCTTTAATTGCATCTCCAACAGAAGGTATTACGTCTAATTTAGATAACCCCACCCCAAACCAGCAATTTCATTATAAATATTCATCTATTATTGAAATAAATACTTCTATGATACAATCTCAGAACCTATAACTGATATATTTTTTTACAATGAACATGAAACTTGAACTGTTACCTATATTGAAAGAGCAATGTTCATTCCAACTAATAAAAAATTCATAATTGACCCTGCTACTTATCCTTTGAAACACATACTGAATCTAGAAAATATTGAAGTTACTGATAGAACTCCAAAAATCAGCAATGTTGAAGTCAATTCAATACAATCTAAAGATGCAAGTGAAAGAATTATAGATCATCCAATAACATCTATTTATGTAGTTCATTCTGACTCTCCGGGGAAATACACTATAATGATTCCACCAACCATAATATCAACCATAAAACAGAAATTATGAGGAATGAAAAATAGGGGATCCACCCCTAAATATAGATGAAAATGAATCTATTCTTTCGAAACATTCATGTAGTTGAAAACACTAACACTTCTACCTCCATACATTGATTAATTGATGATTATAATAAATTTTTTTTTGGGAATTTAAGAGCCTAGAAAATGATCCTCTAGTAGATTTTCTATGCTGGAAAATATAGAATATATATTAATTGGAAGAAACATTGCTTTGGGTAGTATTGATACCGTATTGGTATTTTCTCACAATTTTATTACTTGTGCCTCTACCTTAAACATTGATGAACTTATGATAACCTATAAAGTCAACATCTTAAAAATACACTTATACTATTCCTTCATTTATTCTAGGATTAAATATAAATAATGGGGAATTATTTTTCGTTATAAGATTTCCTCAACCATGAGATTCAAGGAACAAGGATTATTCTTGGAGATTTCAATGAAATCCAATGCCCCTGAGAGGGAATGAGAGTTACTCATCAATATCTATCCTCAAGGGAGTTCTAGATCATCATTTAGGGGAATCATATGATTGGAATTAATATTGTTGGAGAAATATACACCTTGTATAGAAGCCATAACACCAGAATGGTTTCTAGAAAACGTGATCTAGGATTATCAAATGATCAAGATCTTGAGAAATGGGATATAATGTCATGTATCACTCCTCCATTTATTAACTATTATCATCATCCTATTTTGGTCAACCTCAATACATGGATCATTAATCCTAGATCACCTTTTAGATTCAATAATTCATGGGCTTCAAACCCAGATTTTAGCATGTTGGTGATTAATTTATTGAAGGCTAATCATAGTGGATGTGATGCTTTCTCTTGCAGCATGAATCAAAATCAATTGATGTACAATATAAAGTGTTTGGGAATATTCAATTACAATAAGATGGAGAATAATTTTTTTCTCTTTAAGATCTAATTTACGAAATTAAATCTTAGGCATTTATTATGAATTTGAGGTGCATATTTAGAAATAAATTGAGTCCATCTCTAAGATGAACTTTATAATTTCCCTCAAATACATACTATAAAAAAATAATTTAAAATTTAAATTGTTAAATAATAGTAATAGAACCACCAAATTTTATAATTCCCTAAAAATAACCAAGAAGGATTATTGACCTCTCACTATACTAAATCAACTGGACAGAGTCATTTAAATTGAGGATTCCGTTACTAATCATACTATCAACAATTTTTCAAATTGGTTTAATGTTCTTGATCTAAACAAGGACTATGAGGGTGGGAATATTCCATGCATGGTCAGTGATGAGGATAACAATATATATAATGGTATCCCACTTCACTAAGAGACAGGATAAATTTTTTTTAGCATTAATCCTAATATATTCCTGAGACTGAATGGTTTTACCAATTCTTTCTTCAAAATGTTTTGGGATACCATTCATTAGGATGTCTAAAAACTGGTTATAACATTCTTCCCTATAGGTGTTTTACCATGTGTTTATAATGAAAAATTTCTCAACCATATTTCCATGGTTGAAAATTCTTATGAGGTACATCTTTTTTGACCCATTTCCTTTATCAATACTTGTTAAAAAATTATCCCCAGACTCCATACCAACCAACCCAACATAATTATATTTAAAATTGTATCATTGAACTAGTTTTGTTTTGTGAAAGTAATAACTATCCATGAATAAATTACAATGTACTTAAAAATTCTCATCCTCCAAAAGAAAACTTCTATATGTGGATATTCTAATCTCAGGATGGATATCATAAATGCTTTCAGAACTATGGATTTTAGCTTTATTTTTAAAGTGCTTCACAACTTCGGCTTCATAGAAATTTTTTTGAATTGGTTGAAATAACTTTTTAAGACTTCCCAAATCTCTGTTTTTATTAATGGTTCTCAAAAATGATATTTTAAATATTCTAAGGGATTTTTATAGGGTGTTACTCTTTAGAACATTAATTTATCTATTTACGAAGATTATCATAGTAGGCTTCTCATAGATGTGATAGAGAAAGGAAAGGATTTACCTATTCATTCTTCAAGGAATCTTGATGCTCCTACTAAAATTATTTATGATAATGACATGATCATTTTTTTTCAAGGTGGTTAAATAAAGATCCAAAATATAATGAGGGCCCCATCTCACTTTGATAATGTTTTGTGGTAAGTTATCAATTTAAATAAATATTTCATTTATTTAAGAAAGATCGTTATAATAATAAAAAGATCTCACCTTTTGTAGGAACTTGGAATTGAATAAGTATCAATTCCCATTGAAAATAATATAGTTCCTATTTTTTAGGGATGGCCTATGGCCAGTAATTTTCTAAATATTGTTGATCAGATGAAGTAACATCACTCTTCCAAGAATGGGGAGTCTCTCTCAATTTCTGGTAGGATCTGTCTAGTAAAATACAATTTGGTATCCATATAGGTTAATTATTTTATAATATATAAATTCCCAATTTTACAGCTAAAACACCCCAATGAATACATCATGAAATCTGTTCGGAGTGGAAGCATCATTGAATGAAAATTGGTCACATTCTCTTGGAAATAATGTTGCAAACACATATATAAGGGTTTCATGGGAATAAAATACATAAAGTCATTCAGTGAAGGTATGAAATTATGGTTTACTTAGAATCATCCTAGAAGTTAATCAATGGCTCTTAACTTTCTTAGTGACATATTCATTGAAAACTAAAATCAGGAAAAATGTTATATGCAATCATTGATTGGACATGCCATCAAATCTTCTTTTTTCAAAAATCATGTCTCACACCATATGGATTTCTTACATGGAGTCCTCTATTTATTTTTGGATTTAATACTTAATATTTCACCTCTTATATCAACTATGTATCCTCAACATATACCTTTTTAAACTAGTGTTTCAATTGAAAAATTCTCTGGTACTCAAAATATGGATATGACTAGAAATTTTATCAACATACTCAATAATGATGTCGTTGCTTCTCACAATAAAACCTTAATATGGTAACTTTATTGAAATATAATTCCAAATTCTATGAATTTCTATCATTATAATTTCTAAAAAAAAAGTAATTTTACATGCATAAAACATTTTGACAAGCCTTTGATCAGGCCTTCACGGATATCCATGACTTGGAGTCTTTGTGATAATAGTATTCCTATGGATGAATTATTAAAATTTTGTGGAATTTTACTATGTTACATCTGTAGGTTTTATAACCAAAAAAGGGAGTAGATCAAACATCTATTCTGGTCATGTTCTATGGCCTTTGTAAAACGCAAATCTCTCCAAGACAATTTTGAAATTTCAATGTACTAAACATCGAATGGTGCTGCTATGCTACAACACTATACAACTATATATGATGCAACTCAAAATATAATGTTTTTTTAGAGGTGATCTTCCCTCGAAGTATCTCTTGATCATTTCATAGAAGTATCCAAATAGGCCATTTATGTATAGTCTGAACACTATTATAACACAGGTCTTGATTTCAAGGTTATTCAAAAAATTGGAGTTCCTTTTAATTACAAGTAGCAAGGACATATTGAAGTCTTTTATAAGGTTCCTATAAATATATGGATAAAAAATAATGTTTATGGAGCATCAAAATTTTACCCAGTTCCTCTAGGTTGTGGTGAAAATTTTAAAGACCACTCTAGAAAGGTTATTGGAATTTTTTCCACTTTTATAATTTTCTCTTCATTAGATGATGAATTTCTTAGAATTATTAATTTCTATCATTATGATAGACTTAATAGAGGGGATAATCATTGTATTTATGGTGATTATACCATAGTTTTTCAAGATATACCAAATGGAGTGATCCCCTTGTCTAAGAATATCACAACTAGATGGAAGTAATGTCTCACACTTCACCCAGGTCTCAATTGTCTTATCACACATGTGTATCTGGAATAAAAAATATTTTTAGATGTTCTTGAAAGTAATATAAATAACAAGGTAGATTACTTGGTTAGAAGATTTAACATCTGATTTGTATCGTCTTCTGGAGAAATATTGAATCAAAATGCCTTATGTTCATCTCATGTAATATTGCTTTGTTTTTAATCAGAATTGTATTTTTTCAATTTGGCTAAGAAAAACCTTTTAAAAATTACGAGATTTAAAATACTGTTAAGAATTATAACCATTGATAATACCATCATTGAACATTAGTAGTATGATTTTTATATATTACGGTTTAATATGAAATCCAATTGACAAAGGAAAATGTGGTGATGACATTGAGAAGTTGGACCAGACCATATGAAGCCCATTTATCAATGGTTATTTGGAAGATAACACCCCTGAAAGTTTCCCTAGACCAATAAAAAGCTAATATCTGATAACCAAATCATGTTAAAAACATTTTAAAATAGAATTCCAAGCTCATCGAGATCACTAGCCAAACTATGTTCATCAATCCACTCAATGATAATCTCATAGTCAAACACCTTACTCTATGGGGATTCACTTTTGTAATAAGGGGTTATGTCTCTAGATCATAACAGTGTGAATAGGAAAATCTTATTTTCAATTAAATTATGATAAATTTTATTTTCTATAATTTTCATTTACAAATTATTAAATACATTTTTTTGATAAGAAATATTTTGATATTCTAAAACAAAAATTGTATTTTGGGAAGATATAAAATTTAGATCAAAACACTATTTTTATGAATTTATCAATTTTCTAAACCAATTATATTTTAATAAAATATTTTTATTATATATTATTTTTGGAATATGAAGGATAATATAATTTTACAACATAAAATATAATTTCTATAAGGGTTATAAAACTTTTATTGTCGAAAAACTAAAATTTCATAATAAATCTATATTATTAATTTTAAAGTGTAGATTTAATATTTATAGAATAATTATGATAAAATAAATATTTATTTGTAATAATCATGTAAAAATTCTTAAATAGATATTTTTTCCTAATTTTTTAATCCCATCGATTATTTGGTTATTAAATTAAATATGGTATAAATATATGATGAATATCATGACATGAAAAAATTATAAGAGTAAGGAATTAAGTCCCTAAAATATATCTATGATCAAATTTATATTTATAATTTGAAATAATTCCTTTTTAATCATATTTGAATAATTTTATAAACCCATTATGAACCATAAAAAACATACAAAATATTTTTTTATTTTTAAATCAAATATTTATAAACATGACTCACTTACACATCACCAAGGTTCATATTTTAAAATTTTCGGTTATATTCCTTATAGAAAAATGCTAATAATTTAAATTCTGTTAAAACCATGGGTAACAAACATGGGAAGGTTTGTGGTTTTGAATACATTAGTGTAGAGTCCAAAACCAAAATTTTGGAAATATTAAAAAAAATCCCTCTCTTTTCATATTTAACCCCACCAAAACTCTCATTTAACATCATTCAAAATCCATGGAATATGACTATAATCGTTACTTTATTCACTATATCCCACACAAGATTTCCTCAAGCTCTCAATAATCTCCTTTTAATCATCTAGAAACAGTCTCTCAAGGTAATGTATCCTCTATTTCTAATCTTTATTCGATATCCCCCATGATGTTTTCCTTTCTTTCAATATTTCATATAAGGGTATGTTCCCAAACATACATATTACATCTCTTATGATTTTAATGTTATAAATTAACTTTTTATATATTTAATCCCTCCTATGAACCACTTCATATGCTATATTTTCTATTGAAACTTCACTGCGATTTTCCATGAACAACTTTTTTTATTGAATACCCATTCTCATTTTCCACTGCAATGTATTCGAATAAATTTAGTAATCCTTATTTGATTTAATAATTCAAATTATTTAACCCACAATCCAATATCTTGTGATTATAATGGATTAAATTTATATTTATTTTGTAAGATCAATGTGGAAAAATTCTACTTGTACATTACAAGGAAAACATGGGTGCGCCCACATAGCACTCTAATGCATTAGGTAATTTTTTTATCTCGAGATACATTATGAAAAGGATTAGAATGTAAGAATAATCCATTATTAAACATCTTCCACCATGTTATTATTATTTTGTAGACTTTTTTGGCACATGTTTAGGATGACATGTTAATAGTTTTTGTCACATTCCCCTATGGCCATTATGTTTTCTTGTTACATCATCACTTATTATTCATGATTATGATTGTCTACCCTTATATTTCCCATTGAAGTTCCTATTTAATAAAAAGTAATAATTTTATATGTTTATTATTATTGAAACCCTTATTGGTCTTTATATCCCAACTCGTTCTTATGTACACCCCCAAGATATCCCATGCAATTCTAATAGATTGATTAATTCAATGAAAATGCTATTGAGTTTTTAAAGAATGTTGTTGTATCAAGGTATCCAATTGTTATACTAAGTACCTATTCCATAATAAAATAGGATTCAAGATATTTTATATTTTATTATGTGTAACTTTATATAATGAATAATGAATTAATGTGTTATAAAAGTATAGGTTGTTATTTTTTGTGTCGTGGGAATGTTTAAGAATTTTTGGAATTAAGATAATGATACACTAAATAAATCCTTAAGTATAATACTAAAAGAAGGAATACATCCCTAAATTTTAAAAAAGTATAGTGTATGATGTTTCCAATAAAATGCATCCCCATACAGATAAAAAATGTCGATGTGGCTCTGGTACAGATTTACGTAGTGGTAACACCCCCAAAACACAATATTAAGGTACAATCTATCAAGAACTAGTGCTTGAAAGCATTCCATTTCCTACACTTGGATTTATACTAATGGGTGGTATACATGGATAAATTCAAAATCTCATTACGAACCGTTATTAATGTAAAATTCTTATAATATCTTATGTTTGGAAATTGATTATGTACAACTTTTATTAAAACTTAAATGTTCATAGGATAAAAATTATATGTTGTTTATGACTTATCCCTTTAATGTTCATAGTTTAACCATTATGTGATTAATAATTTAAAAACATTAATCCCTAATTTTTTATTTATTATAGTTAATGGTTGGAAATAGGGGAAACCAAGTAAAAAACCAATGTGAGGGCCAATGTGTTGCCTGAAAGAACATGATGCCAAACCTGATGGGAAAAAATAGTAAACTTTGTAATGATAATTTCTCAACTGACTCATGTTTTTACCCAAAACATGAATAATAAAGAACACACAAACCCCTATAAAGAAAGAAAAATATTCAATTGAGACCCATATGTAGAAAATGCCTCATATTTTTAGTGGTTAGTGGATATGCCAATTCCTTCATCAGGGATCAATAGAGTAGCTCCATTGATAAGATATTATCTATTCATTAATTATCTAAGAAGGATAAGGTCATGTTTTCTATTTATCATACATAATTAGAAGATGATCAATGGTGTACTATGGCCAAGAATATGAATCCTGATGAGGATACCAAGGTGATGGAGTAGAAAGTATTCTTGAAATTGTTTTTCAATAAATATTTTCCCCACACACTCTCAATGAAAATTGAAAGGGACTTCTTTATCCTAAAGAAAATAGATGACCAAGCTATCAGGTCGTATGAGGAAAACATCAAAATACATGAAAGATATAACTCAAGAATTGTCATTACCCCTATAATATACTATTGAATTATTTTTTGGTAGAATAAAGACGATTTAATAAAAATACTTATCAATTCATGATTTCGAGAATTATTGGGAAGTATTTTGATGTCACCTCAAAGATGAAATGGTGATCAAGAAATATCAAGTGTTTCATAGGGAGAGGAAGTGTGAATTGGGGTTTAATATTGGATTTCTAGAAGAGAAATCTGAATGTGGAATGAAATTACAACTTCCCACTTATGAAAGGTGTAGGAGGAATCACACCATAAATTTACTAAAGGGGATGAAGGAATGATCTAGTCAACCCTCATCCAGAAGTGAAGTGTTTCTATTAAACATAAGACGTGGATTACGTGACCTAATTACCTAATCCATGGGTTATCAGAGAAAAGCAATAGTAAAAACCTCCAACATAGATAGGGAAATCATATGACATTATAAAATTGGAGGTGGATCTTAGTAATGTAATGATGAAATGTATTCTATTTATTCATTTGATAATAAAAAGTTTAATATGGTTTTCTACATTCTTTCATATCTCTTAAGTGTAGTTCAACCATTCAAACTCCACCACAAAGCATGGAACTAAAGTTTTAAGTGTAAATGAAAAATGGGTAAATCAATTCGTCCTAAGTACATATATCATTACCAATCCATATTTTCTATTTGATCATCTGAGTGAATAGTTTCATAATCCCTTTAGTGAAAATTGATCAAATTCTTGGTATGGACTGGATTTCCCTATATTGAGAAAACATAAATTTTTGAGAGAAGGAAATTACCCTCCATATCGTGGATCGCCATTCGATTCTATAGAAGTGAATGGATGATGATCAATAATATATGGTAACAAAATCCTAATAATGGATGTTATTTACATGGGAGAAATCTTATATAACTTAAATGATTGAGAGTAAATAAAATATCATCCTTGATGACATGCCTATTGTGAGGGAATTCATTGATGTATTTCCAGAAGAATTATTTGGACTTCCTCCATTCCATGAGGTTAATTTCTCAATTGATATTAAACATTTTGTATTTTATATAACTAATCCCCATACATAATGTTTATTGTTGAACATTATTATCTATATACGAAACTATTGAATAATTTTGATAAAGGATTTATACGCTCATGTTCTTTAATTTGGGATCGACCAGTCCCCTTTATCAAGATGTTGTATTTGTCAATGATCCTCGATATTTATTGTTGCGAGCTTAAAAAGATCTTGATGAAGAACAAGTAACCCATGGAATAGACCGATGAAATGTTCGAGAAGCCATGTAGATCCTAATATTTCAATAAGATAGATATTTGGATGGGAAATTACCTTGTAAAGGTGAAGAAGGCAGATGTCCCTAAGACTGTTATCATACAAGGTATGGTACAAATGAGTTCACAGTGATTCCATTGTAATCACTAATTTTATATAAACATTCAGGAATTAGATGAATATAGTATCTACAAACAACCTCAAGAAATTGATAGTATTATATATAGATGATATTCGTATCTAATAAAAAATAATGGAGGAATATGAGGATCATTTTAATACTATACTAAGGACCTTTATGAAAGAAAATATATATGAAAAGCATAGTAAATGTGTGTTTTTGACCATGAATGTTTTATTCATGTGTAATATCATACAAATTAATGGGATATATGTGGAACCATTAAAACTTAATAGGATTTAAGGTTAGACTATACTATCCATTGGGAAAAAAATCAAGTGTTTCCTTGGATTATATGGGTACTATCGTGGATTTGTGAAAAAAATCATGATTTTAAATCACCATTACCATGATAATATGGATATGATTAATGTTGTTTTGGACTGATGAATATAATGAAAGTATTAACAAGATAAATAAGAGTCTTATCCCAACACCTGAGCACACATTACCCATAGAGAGGGAAAGTTTTATCATTTATAAATTTTTTTCGAAAAAGGTATTTGGTTGTGTAGTCATGAAAAATGAAAAAGTGATAGCCTATGCCTCCCAATAACTAAATATCTATGATAATAAGTACCCCACACATCATCAACTATTGAATGCCATTATCCTCAATTATATGATTTGGGGTCATTATCTCTATGGGGAGATGTTATATATATATATATATGGAACATAAAATGTCAAGTATATATTACCACAAAAAGAACATAATATGTTCCAATGAAGGTGGTTAGATATTATCTCTAATTATGTTTGTTCAATCCATTATGATATCATTAATGTAAGAAAAGTGAAAGATTCTCTTAGTAGAAAAAATCCCACAACTATATCAACGATGAAGATTGAATGGGGACCAATTTTCATAGACATGAAAAGGATGGATATAGAAATTATAAAAGTATCTTCATATTATCATTATAAAATAACTATAGAAATTTTTATTCATGAAAATATCAATGAGGATTTTAAGGATAATGTGTTTCAATAAAATAAAATATAAAAAAACTTGGTGATCAAATTTTTTAAGGACAAAACTATAGGGTTTTGAATCCTGATTTGAATCCCTTTCAACCCACAATTGAATATTTAACCTCTATATGATGTGAATTTATCACCGTTACCTATTATTCTAGGAACCACTAAGATGTATAGGTATTAGGGAAAAAAAATTTGGTGTAATTCCATGAAAAGAGAAATTCTATAATTTGTATCTCGATGCTTGGTATGCCAAAATGTCTTGGTCGGATGACATAAGTATATGGGTATGATGCAACCACATTCTATATCTTTATAGAGATGGGAATACATGACCATTGATTTTTTCATAGGACTCATCAAGAAACCAAATGGAAATAATACCATCTGGGTAGTATTTGACCACCTTAAAATGACAACAATTTAAATTTTATTCATGGAAGGTTTCACTCTCATCCAACTCACTAAGATTTACATTAGGGAATTTTTTAGATTTCATTGAGTTCAAATATATTTTTTTTTCTGATCGATATCCTAGGTTTACCACGAAGTTATGTAGAATAATTTAATAACAATAGAATAGAAAGATCAGCTTCAATACTACTTATCACCAATAGAAAGTTGCTTTTTATGAAATGCCCATAAATCCATAAGAATATATGCTGATATCATGATCAATGGGTGTTGGGATCAAAAACTTTCCCCAATACAGTACTCATATAATAGTTGTTTCCATTCTAGCATTCAAATGGAAATTTATGAGGTTTTGTATAGGAGGAAGTGTTAGACGTTTTCATGTTGGGATGAAGTTGGAGATTGGATACTTATGGTATATGATATTATCCAAGAGATGAAATAGTAGGAACAATCCATTTAACATCATATAAAATCTTCAAAAAGTAGACAGAAAATCTACACAATTGTAGATGATACTTAGAGTATCAGGTTGGTGATAAATTTTATCTTATTATTTCTCTATCATGGTAGATCATGAGGTTTAGGAAGAACGAAATGATTATTAAAATATAAATCATCCCCTTTGAATTCCATTATCACGTTGGATTAGTGGCATATCCACTAGTACTCTCACCTAACCAATATCAAGTACATGTTGTGTTCCATGTATCACTCTTGTGAAAGTACAAACCAGACCTGTCACGTGTACTGATTTTAGAGGTAGAACCATTGGAGAATGATCTTTCCTATGTTGAATAATCGGTTAATATCTAGGATCATAGGGATAAAGTTCTGTCAAACAAGACAAATCACCTCGACAATGTGTTGTGGTGGAACCAGAAGCTTGAAGAAGCATCTTTGAAATAGGAAGGGAAAATGAAATAGAAGTACCCCAATATTTTTTAGTGTATGAATGATAATTTCAAGGGTAAAATTCTTGAAATGGGTAATAATGTAATGAAATAAACTTTTAAAAATGAAATTAATTTTTTGATTAAATTAAATTTCTTATAATGTTATATGGTCATAGAAAACACAAACAATATTTTTTTATTTTGAACCATTATAAGATCTATAGGATTTAAAAACCATTAAAAATAAAAAAATTGATAATATATCTACTGTTTAGTGATTAGAGTATTAGTATATATTAATGGTTGTGATATAGCTATATTGACATTGATAAAAGAATTGATTTCCACAACCAATATGATCTAACCCTATGAATTTTATTTGTCAGATCTTATGAGGGAGATAACATCACTCATATTTTATGTTGACCAATCCAAGTACGATATCCAGAAACTAAATCATGAAAGAGAATTTTTATGAGAGAATCTAAAGATAATTGAGACCATGTCCCACACCTTTTGTATCGAATAACCCCATGAGAATCTCACCATCGTGCACCAAACCTTTAGGGAGTTTGTGGGTGTAATAATGGGTATTGTATTTTTAATGTATCATTATGAATATTAATATTATTATTATATATATTTATTATTTTTTTAAATTTATATATGATTAAATAAATGAAATTGAAAAAAAAAATTGATACAGTGAAACAAAAATTTTATTTTTGAAAGATATAGGTTTTTGATCTAAACACTCTTTTTAAGAACATAATAAATTTCTAAATAAATTTTTTTAATAAAATAATTTTATTAATTATTAATAATTTAATATAAATGATAATATAAATTTACGAATTCATATATAATTTTTGTAAGGGTTAGAAAATAGTTATTGTCAAAAAAATTTATTTATAAATAAATGTGTATTTTTAATTTAAATTCTTAAATTATCAAATATAGAAAAAAAAATTTGATGAAAAAAATATTATTTCAAGAATCAGTACATTGAAAATACCCAATGTTTATTTTTCAATAATTTTCTATGAAAATCAAATTTTTTATGTCAAAATTAAATATAGTATTAATATACAATTTTTATTATGATATGATAAAATCCCAAAAGGGATGTACTAAATTCCATAAAATGTATCCATGAACAAATATATATATTTATTTCTAAATTAATAATTTTAATTTATTTTTTAAAAAATATATACCATTTATGAATACTCAAAAACATATATTATATTTTATAGATTTAAAATAATTTTTTGTAAACATGACTAACTTCCATACCACCAAGGGTATTATTTTAAGAATTTTAATTCATAGCCTTTTAAAATACTAAAAACTACTTCACATTAGTAGAAAACATGGGATGGTTTTTCATTTTGAAAATATTATTTCATATTCTAAAACATATTTTGGGAAATAATAAATAACTCCCATCTCTATTCATATATAAACCCACCACAGATGCAATTTATCATCACTCAATAACTAAAGAGAATAATTATAATCTTATATTTCTTCCTTATAGTTCTCCCAAGGCTCCACCAAGCAGTTGAGAATCTCTTCCAAAGCTTTTGGATATACTCTTCCAATGTAAGGGATCTTCTCTTTCTCCTCTTTATTCAAGATACTGCATTATGATATGTGTAGTTTTCAATTATTTCACGTTGGGGTTTATTTCTCACACATCACTCTTAATAACCTCAAGGTTTAAAAGTGATGAGGAACCCTTTCTTCCCCCTGAAATCCTTCCATTAAACCAGTATAAACTCCAGTTTTGATTTAAAAATTTCACTATGATTTTCCAAGAATAATGTTTGTTTGGTGAATTACCATTCCCATTTCAACTCAAAGGTATTCAATTAAATGTACATATACTAAATTTATTAGGGACATCTATATTTGTAACCCACAATCCATAATTCTGGGATGAAAATTATTGAAATGTATATTTATTTTCTATGATCTATGTGGAACAATTGTGAATGTATATGATAAGGAAATGATAGATATGCTCTAGTAGTGATCGAATGCATTAGGTAATGTTTAAGACTCATGAGATGTCAGGAAAGTGATTATAGAGTAAAAATAAACCCTCACGGGACTTCTTCATCCATGTAATATGTCTTGTTAGTTTTTCATTTTCAATGTTTATGATGTCATGTTTGATGTTGTTACCACATTCCCACATTACCTTTATATATATTTTTTAAATTCCATGTTTCCTTTATGTTATCACGTTTTATCATACCTTATTTTTCAATATTATGAATCTCAACCCTTTTATGTCTCATTGAAATTACTAATAACTGAAATATATTACTTTCATCATGTTATTATTTGATTACTCCCTTATTGTTCCTTATATCTCACCGATATCTTATGTATGTCCCCAGGTTATGTCAAGAAATTTTAGAATATTGATGTATCCAAAGTGAATGTTAAGTCAGTTTTCTATAATTTTTTTGTTGCCATTTGTCTTCTGATTATGTTATGTACCCAATTCCTAAATACACTGGGCATCATGATCTTATATGTTTTATTATGTTTACATTTATATAATAAATAATGAATTTCAGTGTAATAAATGTATGATTATCATATGGAGTGTGCAGTGTGGTCGACGAGGTTGGTGAATATATTATTCAGTCCCTTCTTGTAAGAGTAGTTTTCTATTCTCTTATTGAGCACGATAGGTGAACATTTCCCCATCCTGATGTCCAAACTTAAATGAGTACATATACATAACATATTATTTTATATTCAAATTATTTTTTAGTCCCAACTGACATATTCCATTTGAAGAAGAATTTATGTCTTAAAGTGAACTCATGCAACTGAATGTTGATAATGTGATGGATAACCATTTCAAAATATGCAACACTAAAATACATTCGGATTCTAAAAAAATGGGCACTTGATGGTGACTATCTTATACCATGATCTTTCATTACATGGAGATCTATCTTATCTTCCTGATTTCTAGAAGTATACTAATAATTGTATAGATAAAGGTATGAGTTTTCTTTATCTTGACTGATTGATTAATGGGTTCAATAGTTAATATCCCTAGTCAAAGAGATGATATAAAAAAATGTAGTATACTAGTATAGTCTAATGTAAATGTTGGAAGATAAAATTTATTGAAATTTTATATTTGAATTATGGATTACTTGTTAAACTATGGATTCTTAAAATGTGAGGAGTGGAAAATTCAAATGTAGGTATTCAATTTTTAATCCATTAATATAATGGAACCTTTGATAAATTTTTTATTGTTTTCTCTTTTAAATGGGAAAAAACTCGGTGCTTAGTAATAGACATGGCATAGATTCTTAAAATATAGATATCATCACAATCATATTATCACCATTTTCACATGAGTTGAAATCTTTTAGACCATGATATTTTATTGATGAATGATATTACAAAATTATCATTATATATCTATGTAACTGATTTAGCTCTTTAAAAGAAATATTGAAGGATGATAGTTAAAATATTGGAAAAAATCACATATTATGAAGTAATATGTTTTTCAAGGAGCTTGGGATTATGACCTAATTATTTTCTATTAATTCCAGTAGGTAGATTTTTGACGTATTACTGTAATCATTATGAGAACATGAGCCTCAACCTAGTAGGTGAGGTCTCTCTAAGTGAATCCACGAGACCCAGGTTCAAAACCAGGGGGAGGTATAATTCGGGTATAGTATTAGTGCTGCAGTAGTGTTGTGTGGGTACTGCAATAGTACTGTATCAGGTACTGTTCGGTACTAAAGCAGCAGTAACTATTAACCTGATACAGTACTATTGCAGTAGTAACTATATCAGGTACTGTATCAGGTACTGTTCGGTACTAAAGCAGCAGTAACTATTAACCTTGGGCCACCAGTTTGGCCTTCCTGTCAGTAAGGCTTTCGGGCAACATTTAAGGCCTTTGGGCCACCTCAAGGCCTTCGAGACACCACAAGGCCATCGGGCCACAAGATCAATACAATTTCACGAGATAAACTCTACAAAAATGGAGCATCCTAGAAGAGGATTCAATGCAGGTGCACTCACCAGAGAAGAACCTATTGATTTGGAATAATTCGAGGGTACGACTATACCATCAGGACTAACTTGTGCTTGCATTGGAAGCTTATCCAGACGACCATGTGATGGTGGAGAGCTACTTTCACAATGTAGATGATCGGGAGGTTTAGTTCCTTGTATTTATAGTCTTGTTGAATTCCCTAAGACCATCAGGTCATGTAATGTCTCTTAATACTATGATCCATGTGATATCTAAGCCTACGGGTCTTGTAAGGGTTCCCCTTCCTCCCTTGAAAGGGGGGTTATCAAAAATCCATAAAATTGAAGGCCTTCTGGCCATTTAGGATGAAATCATTATGGGATTAGAAAACATGACTATAATTATTATTATTAGTGTTGTTTATTCTATAACTGATGCGCTGTTTCAATTTATAATATCATTTCTTAATGGTATAGTTTTACTTTTTTTTGTTCAAGGATCTATAAAGAATGAAATGTAATGAAAGTATATTTCACCAAAATATAATGGTGTAACAAATAAATTTATACATGGAATCACTGATCTTCCTGTATCTCTATTTTTGGGAGTAGGAAAGGAAAAACTCCTAAAAGGCTTCTCAGGACTAGTGCCTAATGTCACTGAGCTCATGGAAATTCCATATTATAGACTTTGTGAAATTTCTTAGAAGAACTGAACAAAATGCCAAAAACTGTTGACTGTTGTATCAAGTAAGACCATAATGCTTCAAGGCCCATTTTCCTCATTCCCCCAGTTAGAAAATTCCCCCAAGGACATATTACATAGAAGATGTGATTTATACATCAGTAATTTAAGGAATTAAATAAGACATTTTTTTCAAAAAAAAGTTGTTAGTGACATAAAAAATTCACAACTAGAGTGTTCAAGAATAAGTGTTCTACCATATTCAATGTGGTGGGAATCTTATAGAGACCCTACATTTTTTATATTACATTGACATCATTATAATGGTAAAAAAAATAAAAAAATTACACAGTAGAGATATTAGGTTTAGTGTCATTGGAAATCATGGACCATACATAACATTTACAACACATATAATACACATTTGTTGAATTCCTTCTTCCCTAGCTTCTTATTAGTCATTGAATTCTCCTTAGTACAAGTCGTCACCTGAGGATAGAAATAAAAAAGTGGCGAGCTAAATTCATAGTAAAAGGATATACAATAACATGAAACAATATAAAATGGGGTAATAATTAACATTATCATCATAACATAGGTATATGGTCATAATCATGAGAGGAAGCATTATGAAAAAGCAATGAATATGAAAGTGCATAAAAAGGAAACATCATGTCTTGGTGGTCAAATACCACACAGAGTTTTGACCAAATTTATAATCATTTTCATGCATATTTTAAAATACTCATGAGGTTCTTCAAATTTTCCAATGCATTGGAGCGCTATAACATTTTGAGCACACCTGTCACGTCATGAAATTTACATTACACATTATAATTCCATGCTCACCTGTCACATCATAAAATTCACATTATCATGCATACCACACATAACATATGTAAATAATTAAAATAGATAACCCTTGTAATGGAATGGGTTTCATCTCATAATAAAGCATTCGTAATCTTTGGGTTCCCAAATTAGAGGGTGAATGGCATACTTGATGTAAGAATCACCTACCTTGAGTTAGAAGTCAAATGTGTTTTTTGAAAGAATATTTCATTTGGAAGACATTCTTTTCATCGTAAACACTAGTATAAAACATTCATATCCCAAACAGATAATATAATTATAGATAAATTATTTTTATATAATAACCATACCAAAAATGGGTTGAAAGAGGGAAATCCCATGGAAAGAGATTTAGGTTTGGGAATTCCCCTTAACTTGTATAAAAATGATTTCTTTACTTTAATGACCTATATAATGAAATTAGACACTATAAAAAAAATTAAAAACCTTTCAAAAGTTAATATGGTTCATTTTAGTTTCATTATTTACTTTTAAGGGCCTTTGTACGTGTTATAAATTATAAATTCTTTGTTCAGGTGTCTTCATTTTCTTACTATTCATGAATGGTTCCCTTGTACACTTGAATGGAAGTTAGTGTAGAAAATAGATAAAAATAAATAATTTCTATTAATTTTTATTAATGATATTATAATATTTTAAAACATATTATAATGAATTTGGTTATATACCATATGGATGAATCATTAGATAAAATTTAATGATGATTGTTTTAGATTAATTTTGGTGGTTTTTGGATCACAATGAACATGTTTGGTTTTATTATTTAAAATTATGTATATTTTTTTATAGAACATAAAACACGTTCAAAAATACATATTAAAATATTTTATCAACCATTTAATGGTTTAATTGACATTCTTTAAGGCATTGATGCAAAATGGAAGTGCATCACCCAAGATGTAGGTAAATAAACATATCACAGGTGATGATTTTATTTTTATATACAATGAGACAGAAGATGGAGTATAATGAATAATATTATATTAACATGATATAATAATATTATTTCAATCAAAATTGAGTTAACATGATACTTGGATAATAGTATATGAGTGTGAAATAAGAAAAGAAATGAAATTTGAATGGAAATTGAAGGAAAAGGGAGAGAGTAATTACCTATCGAATATATCTTCCTTGAGACCCTCTTTAGGGGAAAGGTTTTTCACTATTTATGAGACCAAGGGATAATAGATGAGGGGTATGATATTGGGATGAGCTTTGGGAATAATTTGGACAAGAAATGAATCTTTAAAGGATTGAGTAAATGATGTTGTGATGGGTGGTACTTGTAGTGGAGTGGAGAGGGGTTTTTTCAATAATATAATAATTAATTTCTTATTTATTCACAAGATAAGAAATATTTATGATTATATGACTAAATAAACTTACATGAGAATTATATTTCTAACCAATGGTGCTTAAATTAGTATAACATCATCTACGACTCCTTAATTCATACATTTAGCATTTATCGTAAACTATCATATTTTACAATTTACCAAAAATTCAAGTATTTCAGAAAAATATAAAAACATAACCCTAACCATTTATTGGAGTGTAGGATCCAAAAATTATCTCTGTCTTATAAAAATAGCTTTTAAAATAACAGTAATTTAATTTTTAATTGAAATTAAAATTTATTTGAAAAATAAAATTTTTATAATTTAAACTTCTTTTCTAACACTTTGAGAAATTAATTAAGGTATCATAAAATTATCATATAATAATAGGACATAAAAATACTAGTTTTTGAATAACTGTAATGAAAATAATGTTTCTATTAAATTATTAAATATTAATGATTTATAAAAATACCCACACTATAATATAATTATATCATATTGTCACTTATAAGATGGAAATATTTTATTTATATTATCATTATTAAGGATCCAAATCACTTTGAAAATTATCTATTAATATAGGTAATACAAATAATCTTAATGTTATAATTTCAATTCATAAGGGTATGTTACTATTAACCCAAATTATATTTGTCTTATTGGACTCAAAACATTTTACTGACCACAACCATGTATGTTAGCTTTCTGAAATTAAAACCATAGAAGTGGAAAAATAATGATAATGGGAACATAGAATTTAGTATTTAATTTATTCATTATGTGGCCTTGTGTTTCCTAATGTGATTTTATAAAGAAGGTATTTCTATAGAAAAAACATCTGGTCTTTACAGGTCCCCCCTTCTACTGGAATAGTTTGATACTTTTTTTATTTTCATATTTGGAGAAATATTTCCTTTCAAGAGAGAGTTATGTATGTTTACTGGGTTCTTGGCATTCTGTACTGTGGATCAGTATGTGTGGAAGGAAGTAATGAATAACTATTCAATGGTATTGTAGTAATTATTTTATTGTTTGGATGAGGGAATGTTTTTGAGGGTTAGAGATATTAAATAGGGTTTCTTGTCAGTGGGTGTAGGATATGATGTTTTTTTGGATTAAATTATGCTTGAATATAAGAGACATGATACTTAGGAAGATCATCCTTAGTACTATTGGAAGTGTACTTCTATGAAGCTTCTTCATCGGCCTCTCTCTCCTTCTAATCTTCTACTACAACCTAATAATGCTAGTTCTAATAAAATGAATATTATTTTTTTAAAAATTTTATTATGTTCAACTGTTATTATCCTAAATACCAAACTATTGAGAATATAATGTACATTACAGTTGAATAATCATCTACCACTTACTTTTTCACTATCCATTATCTTAAGTTATGGATCATCCCGCACAATGAATTTATATTTAGTGTAATGTCTTGATATATTTAATCGGGTTATGTGTGAAGGTACATTATAATTTATATGAAATTATACAATGTAAAAAAATCATGGAAAAAATCCTTTAATCAGATAGGGATTCACACCTCGTATTTAGTCATGAAGTTGATTTTGGTTTAGAATTCCTACATTTTTTTATCTTCATATAAAACTCTTTTAAAAATAAGTTCTATCTCTTAAATATCATATTTTATTCAAACTTCTTCATAGAGTTCCTATGTATTACATGATTAGAGCAAACATTTATATTTTTTATAGAGAAAAAGGTCTAAATTTTTTCAAAGGAGATAAAATTTCATAAAATTCTTTAAGATTTTTATATAATTAATATAGGTAAAATTTAGTGTTTTAAATGGGAACTATATAACATTATTTATAACTAAAATTCATTGGGGAAAAATAAACCCTATATCACCATTGATGAAATCATAGAACAATTCAAAAGTGAGGTCTAATATGGTTATCAAATTACTAGATAGTGAATACATTTTTCTCATTAATTCATAAAATTAATTCCTTCAAGAATCATAAAATACGAACTCATTATATTTTTGAAATTGTATAGTGGTAAGAAAATTTTATTAAACTTATTAATGAATCGTCAATAAAAACCAACACGTACCAATAATGATATAACAGATTTATAATATTATAGGGTAATGTATTGTATTGATGAATTCAATCATTGATTAGTCACATTTAATTAAATTTTATAAAATTACTTTCCTAGATACAATTAATTATTCTTATATAAAATGGAAAATTTTAAATTTTAGATGTTAATTTTAAATGATTTTTTTTTAAACCTTATAAATATTTAAAAAATTAAAAAATGAATTTCCCAAAACTGTGGAATTATCTAAATACATTTCTAGGAATGTCTCAATCGAAATTGAGAATACACTTACTATGCATCTTTAAAAAATATCATTGTCATTCTATAATCTGATTGGAATCCTTTTACAGGAAAAGGTGTAATTAGGACAGGTAAATATTTTCTTCTCCTAATCATCATGATAAATAATCACTTTTATGTACATTGATAATCCATCAATAAAATTGTAATGGATCTTTTCAAATCTTCTTCTTGGAATTTGTTTAATGAATTATATTGCAATGTTTTATTCCCTAAACACTTTATGCAATCACATATATTCAATATAGACTTAAAATGTTTGACACACTCTTTGAAATAGGTTCTTTTTTTCACTGTAATTAATTTTTAGGGATGACATGTGGGGCATAATGTGATTGGGTAACCCACTATATGTACAAAATGGGATATATGTTTGATTATTACATATTTTTCTCAATTTTTTTTATATACCCATATAATGGTAAGGTCTTGTATCATTTTGGATTATCTAAGAGGATTGGAACTATATTCTTGTAGGATAATCTGCATTGATCCATGTATATGATGAGGAATGTAACCTAGAATCCATTATACGTATTTAACAATATCACACAAATGTATTATGAGATTAATTTTATTATTAGGGTTTAAGATGCTATCGATTATCATAGGAATATTTAATTTACCCTTTATAAATACATACTTAAATTTTGGTTGTATTTGGATCAATTCATGCTTGGATGTATGATTTCATGATAGTTATAATTTCAGTTAAAATACCTTATTATCATTTTCACCATCAATTGAAAACAAAAAATCAAAATCATCTAGAAATCATGATCTACATCCTGACTATGTTATTATATTTTAATTTTATTTTACCAACGGTCATATCCCATAGAATTATTAAATCTTAATATGTTACCCTGATTCAAAATATCATTTGTAAAAAATGCAGTCTATTTGTGAAGTAGATTCCATGGTGTGTGAAAAGTGAATTTTCTTATGGAATGTTTATTGACTATAAAATATTGATATGTTTTATGTTTTCATTATATTGAAACTCTAATATTAAATTATTGAAATTGATGATTATTAATTTTTTCATAAAAAATAGTTATCAATAACATTTGATATTTAATCGGTATTTAATATTATTATATTTTGAGGACATATAAATATGCTTTAAGGATCATGTTATGCATCCTCCACAAACCATGTTCAGGAACTATATCCAGGAATGTAGTACCTTAGTTTTATAACTAACCTACCACTCATGTTTTTATAAGCTCTTAATTATATAAATATATGAATAAATAATGGGGAATTACATTAATTAATTCTTATAAATCACATAAAGAAACTATGAATCAAATAAAACCAATATTCAAGGATTTGATATTATACAATGTTTATAAATCATTATAGGAAATTGAGGTGTTATTATAGTTGAAACAATTCTTCTTAATAATACATTCATATTACTACAAGACTCATTTTCATAGTGAACAATTCCTTTGGGAATGTTGAATATTTGGTATCCTTTTTAAGGGGTTCAATTAGAGGTATTTTGAATTCCACATTCATGAATGTGTCAAAAATTTCATTTTGAATCTATCTTCATTAGTTTTCTAACAATGAACAATTTATGTGGGAAAGGAAAACATAGTGTTTCCCTTATTTTAATTATTTCTCTTAACCAATTTCTCATTTTCCTTATTCTATAAAAAATTATTTCTCCTCTATTTTTGTTTGGTTTTTTTCTTAATTGGGTATTTAGAAAACATTTAATTTAATTTAAATTGTAGTTATTACTAGACTCACATTACCTATGGTATTTGGTGTTGGTTGATTAGGATGTTTATTAAGATTTCTAGTCAACATTTACACTAGATTCCTTAATAAGATTTTCAATTAATTACTTTTATTTTTAGCTTCTATATGGTTAGATTTATTGGGTTATGGAAATTTTGTTGAGAACATGAGGAAATATGGTCATGAAATTTAGTTTATAAAAATAACAAAGTTTAAAAAATATGTTGGTATCCAAACATGACATTCTTATGAAATGGTGAAGGTTAGTGGAATGGTTATTTAAATGTAATCTATGCTTATTTTTTTTGATTTAAAAATTCATATATGAAATATGAGTTATCTATCCCCCCTTTTTTGTTTTTTTGAAATGTTATTTATTTATTGATGACACAACTATCAATATCTTATTATTGATCATAACTGACTATGAAATCACATAATGAAGAACAATTTCCATAAAACATAAGGGATATTGGTAGGTCATAATACTGATTAAGATCCATTTTTTTTCAAAAAAAATGATAGTTATTCATGATTATATTTAAGCAAAAGTGGTTCAATAGACTTTACCTTATGGACTTCTTTGGGATCGGTACCTACAATACTAAATTATTGGTAATTTAAAGAAATATTTTATATGATTCCTTTAGGATCCCTGGTGAGTTTCCATTAATATTTCATCTGATATATGTATTTCACTATTGAGTAGCCCTTGTTTGGATAACACTAAAATGTTATATTACTCAGTGTCTTAGTGTGGAGATCTCAAACAATGTTCCCTAAATATCTCTCAATACTCATTGTGTACATGTTCTAATATTTTATTGATTGAATATATATCTTTCCTCAAATAATTACTACTTCATTTTGAAATAATCAATGATGTAAGTTCCTTTTATGTTCAACCTACCTACTGATGTCATCTAGTTACATGTTATACAACCACACTGTAGAAACACCTTCGTAATAGAATGCTAATTCCTTCTATTTGAAATTTTCATATAAGACTCTTAAAATCAATGTAACACAGGCCACGATGAAGTGGATACTATATTTATTTGGATCCTCTCAAATAAGAACATGAAATTTAGGAAATATTTGGACTATCCCAATTTTAATCTATAATTTATCATGTAATACATGTTAGATAATTTGGTTAATTTGATTTATAAAATTGGGTGCATATAGAACTCACACAGTCTTGGTATGGTTCTCTGCTATGACATCAATGTCGGATTCAATGTCAACAATTTATCATTTGATTATGTTAATTAAATAGTTTCAAATTTTGTCTAAATATTATAAATATCACTGAATTCTATTATTCTTGATATGAGGGTTCTGCAAGTTTTGGTTGGTGATGATAAAGAAAAATTCACAACAAGGGGTGAATTGTGTTCATCAGAAACATTTATTGATTCTAAATATCTATTTTTTTATATAGTGAAGCTTTCCATATCTCTTAAATATGATAGAGCAGTGGAAATAAATAAAGTAATGGAAGACAACAAATTATAGTTTCTCAGGAAACAAAGATCCCTTAGTCCACTCAACCAACACTCTCTTAGTAAGTATAATGATTTCACTAGATACATCCTCTTATCACAAGACCATAAGAAAAGATTATACGATGTTCACACATTTATATGGATTTTATAGGTCCTTCTAGATCTTTTACAATGATAAAAAAATCCAAATCTTAGTAAAATAATTTGACACATTACCTTGTATGAGTTATAGAATTTGAAACTCCAATCAATCTATAAATATTTATTTGATTGTGAAAACAATTTAAACATCATAGATTAATTAATAACATACATATAAAATTCATCTTAAATAAAACATAGAAGAAAATTGATCTTCAATGTTTCATAATATTTCATCAAACAATAAGAAATAAAACATCAAACATGTGTTTGAACATTTTTATCTTCAAGGTGTATATCTAAAAATGATTCTTCAATCTATCGAAAGATGATGTAACAATAAGATCTAGTAGCATCAAAAGATACAAAATTGAGTAAATCAGATCGATCAAAATGTGTATGACTCCATATTTTAGATCTGAAAGAAACACCAATTTTGTTTAAAAAAAACACTCCCCCCCACACACATATATATGTTTTATATTCCCACCTTTTCTAATTTGATACAGAACCTGTGGGAATTTATACTATAGATCAAAAAACTCCAGTTCTAACTAGCTATAGAAATATCTCACTATAAATCATGAATATTTTAATTTAAAATCATTTAATAGATTTGTAACTTCCTATAAAAATAAAAAAGATTTAATCTGTTGAATATGAGTCTTTAAATTAATCAAAATGAGCCTTGAAGTAGATCTTTACCCCATCAAGATTGTTCTATAAATCATGTATAGTATCATATATTAAAAATGATATCATTGAATTGTAAAATTTAGGATTACTTGATCTAATGAAAAAAACTCAAAATGTAGGGTTTACAACATAGGGTTGTTTACAAACATAGTGTTGACGACCCACGATTGTTCAGAAATGTAGGGTTGATGAAACTAACTTTTTTCTCCTCAAACATAGGGTTCTTACCAAATTTAAGGTATATGATCTATATGACTTCTACCAAATATATTTTTTTTAATCTGTATATTATGCTTGGAAATTTAGTGTATGAACAGTGATTATAGAATAATTTAAAAAATGCATCCAAAATACATTATGAAATATTTCCTCATAAATGAATGGATATAATATATTTCCATAATAACTATTCTGAGGAATAATATTTTATTAAAACTCACTAAAAAGAAACTTCACAACTAACATAAGTTTATGCGTTTGAGAGCACAAAAACCAAAAATTATTTCATGAAATTATTAAATCAACAATTTCTCAACAATCTTCCCCTTTTTGATGATCAAAAGACCCATAACTAAATAAATAAAAATAATATTAAAATTTTAAATGAATAATTTTAAATAAACATAAAAAAAAATTATTCTGTTAACAAAAATTATCTTAAGAACATAAATTTCTCTATTTTTATCTCTTTATAAAATTTATCTTAAAAAACCCAAAACAAAGGTCTCAACCATGACAATAAAAAATGATGCTAAAAAACCATCACATGAAGGTATGTGATTTTCTTACAAATAAAACATCTCCCCATTTTCTTGAAATAAAAAATATAAGAATATAATGTAGTAAATAAACTCCCAAATGAATAAAGATGATCATTTTATAATAAATCCCCTTATGTCATAGCATATAGGATATTCAAGGAATTAAAATACCTCCTAAGAATGAAATACTTTTATCTTTTTTTGAAAAAAATAATATTTAAATAGAAATTATTTATTTCTTATAGTAATATGTAATGAGATAATAAAATATTTCATTCATTCTTAGATACACTAAAGGGGACCATGATAATGGTTATTTGTGGGAATTCCTACCAACAGACATCAACAATAATCATTGCGCCGAAGAACAATATGGTCTTATGTATTGCTCTATAATATAGAAATTAGACACTGAACAAGAATATGGGTAGATCTCTAATTATACATCCGCTCGGGGGGGGGGAGGGGGGATCTTTGGAGACCAAATAATAACACCTTACACCTCACACATGGAAAAGTCAGCATCAGTCTGCGAGATATGGAATAGATTTGTGGAGTGCCTATTCTTGGTACCATTTATGATGAGCTTTCCTCCCTAATATTCTATGTATGTTGAGACCAAAACTCATCCTCTAAATATATATTTAATTAAGTTAGCTGAGAAGACCCACCAAATCGGGGTGCTTCATGGGGAGGACATTCTCTTAAAAACAAGGTATGAGTATTTTATTAATCTGGAGTGTCTTGAACAAGATGTTAGGATACTGAAGGCCTGGATTACAAGGGATTCCTTTAGTGTTATTGGTGATTATTATCCCAGGGTTAAAGGATATATGTTCATATTTTTGGGATGAGATGTTGTATCTAGTGTTGAATGGTTAGTCCAACTGACTGGCTTCCTTTTCATGTACTTGAGTGGGTATTTACTCTCAACGAAAGAGAAGGGAGGGAGTCTGATTCTCCACTTTGGGGGTTGTGACTATGATGAATGGGGAAGAGTGCATTGAACTTGTGGTCACCATGTTGTAAAATCATTTCCACATTCTATATCATGTTTATACCGGATAATCCCCTTACATAATTGTGGGCCCCTTTCACATATTATGTTGATCGATGGGGGCTCATCTGGGAAGCTATAAATATAGAAACTTTTGGTAAATCCCTAAACGTATCTTTGAACTATATCTATAGTGTAATAAATGGGTAAGAACTATTGTATTTAAATATTTAGATATCATGGATTTTGTGGAATGTTATGAATGTTACTCCTTTAGTGCATATTTTTCATTGTTGATAGGAATTTTTGAATGTTGAAGGTAAGGATAACCTTAGGGAATGTGCTTATATGATATCCCTTCATTAGGGGTCCTTTATAACCACATTGATTGGAATATTATTTGATAATTGAATGCACCATGTTGGTTTAGCTGGTAGTGTTGTTCATGTTAGAGCTGAGAAGCACCTGATAGTAGTTAGCCAATTATAGATGATGTTCACCAGGGATCATATTGTTGTGGAAATACATCGTTACCCATATAAGGTTACCATATTTGTATCTAAAGGCAATAAAAATGTTTGTATTTTCTCATTCCCAATCGGAAAGTATTAAATTTGGTGGGAATGGATTGACATCCAACGATATTTGAATACAATCCCAAACCTATAAAACGGTTAGCTTCCAAATGGTCGAAAGCTTCTGTAGTACCATTTATGTTAGTCAAATGTTTAACATTATCAGTGGTGGCTTCTACTATCATGGATTAGTAGTATGTGTGTGACTTGATGTTTCCATCGTGTCTATACAATGGTCAATCTGGAAGGAGATGTATTCTTGGGACTCCCATTGGGGAATACTATTCCTTTTGGAGGTGATTTTGGATTATTTTTATTATATCACTGTACATTAAGGTAATACCTTCATAAAACACCCTGATAATTTGAGGGACCTCATTGGGATTAAGGAAATTAGTTTGGAAAGTCCCCAAGGTCAGATATTCTATTCTTTACAAGTCCACTAAATGGTCTTTCTGAGAATGCTTTAGATTTCTATGGACAAGCAATGTTACCCTATCACTGAAGAGGCAGTGAGTCAAGATATATTTTGGCTCTTATGGTTCTATAGTTTCCCAAACTATATTATCACATCCATTATATGTAAGTACACTAGAGGAGGTTTCTGAAGATCATCCGGACCAATAATCCCCAAATTATACTCCCTATGGTATAGTTTCCATGGAGGAATTTAGCGGTGATTGGGGAGCTAGTGATGATGGATCCCTAGGTCGATAGGCTCAGTTGAGGTAGTTGATCTCCACTTTTGAGGTAACATCTCCAAATTCAATTCCTTCTTGATGGATTTATTCTGAAAATAAAAAGATTAAGAAGAAAAGTAAGTGATCAACATTGTAGTATCCTTCCCCATGTAAGTAAGGAATTTGATTCACTACTTTATCTTTGATTATTCTTGTAGTGAATTCCTAATTTTCTAAAATTGTGTAAGTCCAAACTAAGATATTTTAGAGGAAATTTTTTATGTTGTTGAGGATGAAAGTGAGAATTTTGTGGCTCCATTTGATCCGCCACTATTAAACCGAGAAAATTAAGAAACAAATATGGACAAGGGTCCCATTAAACCGACTTCATTATGTACCACAGACTATTCGACAAGTGTGCCTTCACATCTAATGAAATGGAGTAATTTTTATGGGTGTTGATATGTTCATCTATTCTTCTACTTTGTTAGCTTGTGGGGGGGAGAGGTCAGAAGAATGTAAATTGTTTTTCATGGAAGGGACCTTTTATTTTCTTGGGTGATACCCAATAATATGACCATTTACTCTCGCATTCTATAAATGTGGAAAGAAAGGATCTTCTATTGTAAAAGTTCCATAGATAGTAAAAAATAATTAATAGTAAGAGGGAGTATCATCTTCTCTTTAGGATAGTATTGATGAGGAGAAAAATGTCGATGATTCTATCGGAAAAGGTTTGTTTCTAATTGTAGTCAGTTATTTATACATTTGACAAACCCACACGATTCAAACTATACCTAAAAAACTCCTAAAACTCTTATCTTACCAACCTCACATTGATATTTAGGGGCTTTAGTACCTTCCCTAGTGGGTGTTCATATGATAGAATCTACCAAGGCAAAGTCTGGTTCTCTCCCCTTAGTGACTAAGACTATGGGGAGAACCTTATCTATGATTGATCTTATTCTAAAATATGTTTTGTTCCCAATATAAACCAAGACCATGTCCCTAGGTATGTAAGACTCTATCAATCAATGCAGCGATAGATGTTGAGGTAGATATATATTTTGGTGTTAGAAACCCCAATTTATGAGTCGAAAGACTGATTCCATCATCTACAATTAATGTTTACTACCCTTGGTTATAAAGGATTTGATTATTTTTCTCTTCGTTGTCATGCGAATAATGTAATATCTGTACAAGAAAAAAGGGGCCTTGAGAAGAGGGTCCCATCCACTGGGGCTTCCACATCAGTGAAGCAGTACTAGATTGAAGCTGCGAATGAATCTACCCAATGAGTGATGAAGGATTATTCTCATCAGGATGAAATTAATGTTTAGAAGGATCATAATTGTCGTCTGTAGTCTAAAATTGAAAATCTTTTTTCAAAAATCAGCTAACATCACACGAAGATTTTGTAGTTTCAATATGTGTTCTAGATATCAGGGAAGACCAAATTAGTGAAAAAAAGCTTCCTGTACATAGAAGCTAAATCCATGACTGATGTTGTGGCCAAATCAAATTAGTTTCAACATGCTTTAGAGGCAGATACTGAATATATTTTCCAATTATTGCAATCAATGGCTTTCCTAGAGCAATGGATTCTTGTTCTTAAAGACTCATCTGAGAAGGTGTTGTAAGGATAAAATAATTTTCCAACCATACTTTGGCTTGTACATTCATAGGAGAGGCTCCATTATGTTGAGATCCCTTCTATTTATGGAATCGATGAAATTTATATGATGTCATCCATCTTCCCTTAATTCATGTTGTGCATAATTTTTCATTTCATTGATATTTTACAAATCACTAATGACACACTTCTATTTAATTATGATGAATGAGTGTGAATTCATGATATTATGGGGGATGAGTGCTTTTCATATATGTTGAAAGTATATCATACTTTAAAATTCCATGTAGTGGGCCTAAAAATAATTTCTATACACTTTAGATTAGGGGCTGTTATCTCAGACCATCTATTGGTTTCGGTTAAGGTCTTGTAGGTCAGTCTGTTGGTCACATTAGTTTAGGGTCTTTAAGCTCATACCATCTACCTCTTTAGATTAATGTCTTTTAGTTTGGACTTTCTGTTACTTCGGTTAAAGGTCTTTTAGCTTAGACCGTCAATCTCTTTACTTTATGGTCTTTTATCTCAGAACATATGTTCATTGGATATGCTACAGACATTCCAGTAATGACACAAAACACAATTAGGTGTTGGATCATACCATGCTGGTGAATAGGCTCACGAGGTTGAAGATGATTTTTTTCATAGTGATTCATTTTAATGACAGCCATATGCGCATATGTAGGATCAATGATCAAGTATGTATATCCAAAAAAAGTTCCTTGATGTTGGGTATCATTACCAAGGGATACAATAAATTTATGATGGAAACATTGATGAGGCTCGAATATAAGGGATACTAATCCATTATATATAGTTGGAGTATGGATGATGTAAATCATTTCCTACATGGTTTATTCAATGAAAATGGGATGATTTAGATGTGCAAGGTAGGTCCCGTGACATTCTGATATTCCAGGTTCCACAATAGTGGTTCAAGGTCTCATGATGATTGAAACTCCTTTAATAAAATGAGGAGACAATATTATATTGAAGTTCTATGACCTTATGATATTTTATAAATCCAAGACAAAGATGATATCCACTTCCATCTGAGAGATGTGAAAGATTTGTGAAGACTCAAATCCTCAATTGAAGAAGTTTTTTACGAAACCAAGGAGAACCAATAATGGTTCTAGCACCTTAATATAACTAGATCATAAATTTAAGCTCGATCTATATATCCGATGGTTTTGAATTATGAGGCATATTCCATCAATGGTTAGTAACTGAATTATCATAGTCTGTCCTTAAGGAAGGGTATGAAATATAATGACGCAATGTTGAGGATAAGAAATCTGATTAGATAGCATGGTACAAGGATTTTAAGTCATAAACTAGAGTGCTTGAGTTAGGATAATGATATAGGACAGTCTTACAAGGAGTGTTTTAGACATACTGGGATTTTGAGTGCTTCTGTGATGATTTCAATGATCCTGAGGATCAGAATTTCATTTTTCAAATTGACGCATTTTTTTAATGGCCATATGCCCATATGCATGGGCCTTGATAATGTAATAATTGTAATTAAAAGGTACATTAAAGATATATATCCTTTCCAAGGGATATAGAAGGTTATGAAGATTCAAGACACCCAAAATCATAATGTTTGGTTGATGATGGATGTAAATTCAAAGGAGAGTTCATGTACCCTATAAGATCTTTCACTACCTAGAAAACATGTTCTCATGGCAGGGAGATGTGCGAAACATTTCCCATTATTTTTCCTAGTCTAGTAGGTCTAGAGAGAATATCCTCAATTTTACTAGTCTTATGGGACCTATGAGATTTATTTTATTTATGTTTTTTCCATAATTGTTTCCTAAACTCTAAGGATGAGGACTTTAGCGGGCGTAGACATGAATTTTTTTGAGATATACCTTTTCATTTTTTTAATATGATGAGTTTTGTGTCTCATTTTTTTTTTCATATTATGGTTTTGGGATCTGCAACATCACATGATAGTGTGTAAGATCATATAGGTTTGGCCAAAGTGCAGACTATAACACCCTGATATATTATGAGATAGATTCTTCTTTGTTTCTTTGATGTCTTGTATCATATTCTACACCATGATTACCATGAAATATTCTCCACACATTATTATCTTGTGGTAGGTGAAACGCTATGATTGGCTTGTGTTACAAACAGTTTAAATTACCATTGATAGAATTCATTTCACCCATGACTTAGTTTAATTTAACAACTAAATATTTTAACCTAGTGATTATAATTCCCGGTATGAATAATATTAACTTCATTATAAAACAAATATTTAAAAAATAAGTGAGTCTATAAAATAATAAAATCAAAATTTATTGATGCAATATAATGTTTTAAATTCATATTATATGTTTTATAGACATGATATACGAACACATTCATTTTTTTCAGATAAAAGAAGTATTTCTAAAAAAACATAGTATTGCCACCTTTTGTTGGCACACCCATTTCAAAACATGTTTTTGATAATTTTTTATATTCAATTTGACAAAATAAACATATTGTTTTATGGTGGAATATAAAATATTACTTTGGTGGATTTTTTTATATTTTTCTGATAAGTTTCCTTTTTTGATGAATAGTAAATGTATAGATTTTTATTGGAAACCCTATTTTCATTTAAAGTAATTACATAGTAAAATTATGTTTTGGTTTTGATTTAAAATTTATTTATTTAATATCCATTTTTTTTGGGAAAATAATTTTATTCATGAATTTATTATAACAAAATTTATCATTTAAAAAGGTATATTTTTTCAAAAACTATTTTTTGTGACATTTTACAGGATTTATTTTAAATTTAAATCTGAAACTTATGTGTTTTGAATTTTGAAAAATGGAAGTCAAAGATGTATTCTGGAGGCCCCGGATTTTTAAGTAGGTCCCTTTTATTTTCTACCTATTTGAATATTAACAACGGTAATTTTGTTACCACAGTAAAGGGTAAATTAGGTAATTTAGGTATGAAATAAAATTATAATGACTTTAAAATGACTAAAATAAATGAAACATTTAATTGGATGAATTTAATTTGATCCATAACACATATGGATCGAACTTATATTATATAATGCACCCTTTACCATTAAAATGACATAAATAATATTTAAATCAAAGAAAGACACAAGTGTCATTTTCTTTGAATTTAATATCTATTATGTGTCCACATATGAAAAAATGGGTAGTATCAACAAATCAAAGAGGTAATTTTTTAAATAATAAACATATCTCCCCAATAAAAATTTATTTTTGGCATTTTGAGGCTATTTTGGTGATATTATGGTATTTATAATATTTTATTTATTGAAAATTTAATGATTTCACTTTCATGTTTTCTATAATATATAATTTTTAAAATAAGGATATACAGAATCTATATTCAACTATAAATACTCATTTTAAATATAATTTTTTTAATTTATCCTAATAATTTATTTTTGAATTTTAGGAAAGAAATAACTACCTCAAGAGATTATAAATTTGTGATACAAAAATTATTTAATAGATAAAAAATCAATAAACTAATTTTATTGAAATGATTTCGAATATAATAAGAAAAAAAATATTCTTCAAACTTATTGATCGAGTATATATAGATAATAATAATTCAAGGGGTCATTCATTTAGAACCTAGAGCATTATAGAAAAAATTATGACACATATATTATTTTATTAAATGTGATGTTAAAGTTTTCACCTTCATAATTTAATATTAACAATATATTAAATTATGAATTTCTCAGAGAATAAATTAGTCTAAAAATACTCTTATAAAATCAAGTATATTTATCTTCATCATTATATTTATTTTAATTTTTACCCATAAAATATATATATTAAATAATTAAACAAAACTGATGTAGTAATTTTTTTAAGGGAAATTTTAAATTATTGACATGAAAAATATCAAAATAAATATAATTATTGATAATTACGATATTTGATGACTTTTTTGATTTATTTGACCCCATGGGAATATAATGAAATATTTTTTTTGAGGATAACATCTTATCTTGATATTTATAAAAGTCTATTAGTTGCGTAGTGTCAAAATTGACACTGTTGTTTGTTTATCTAAATAATGTTTTACTAAATTATTTTAAAATCAAAAAAATTTAAAATATTAATAATCAATATTATAAGGTATAAAATTTTCTAAATTATTTATTTATGATTTAATTAACATGATTTAAGTAAATAATTCACCATTTTAATATTGAAATAATTGTTACCCTAGTTAAAATAAAATAGAATAACTAGTGGTAATTTAAAATGATAATGTTTAAATGGACGGAAAAAATTGTATAAAATTTATTGGTTGATGATATTACAACCTTATCTCATCCAATATTATAAAATATTATATTTTTAATGATTTTGAGTCGTATTTTATTTTATTATAAATTTATATTTTTGAACCCTCCAAAAGTGCAACTCACCTCAATTATAAAAGAGTGCATCCTAACACAAAATTTTAATTAACATAGAGACATAAAGAATGAACATAACCGAAACATTTATTTTATAAACATCCATAGTAAAATTCTATAGGATCATGTACTCTAAAAAGAACAACTCTTATCCACTAATAGAAGATCTAGAGGGAGCTCATCGAAGAAGAGGTAATGTCCTCAATTTATTATTTCAAATTAATTCTTATCGTACATCCTATTAATTAGTTGTTTCAATTATAAATTAATTAATCCAGTATAAATTATATAATTAGATGTTATTAATATTATGTAAAAACCATATTCCACCTTCTATCCATCCTACAAAAAAGGATATCACCATGTGTTCGTACATACAGCTTACTGTCTCCACGCTATGGTGTAATCTGTTTTTCACCATCAGCTTACATGGATGGGTATAATGATGGAAGTAATAACTATATGTTTTTATTAAAACATGATATTAATTCCGAAATATTATAAATTATACAATTCAATACCATTCAACAAATTTAGGAATGATATTGTCACTCGTGTGTACGTACAACCTACCATCTCCATAATGTGATGTGATTCATTCTACATGATATTCATTAAACCATGATTATATTTATAAATGGAATGAAATAGTATGATATAAATTATACTAATATCATTCTGTAAATTATATAACTATAACCTATGAAGTGTAAAATGAACTTATTTGATAAAATTTGCATAAGAACATAAAGCAATTAATATCAGAATAATGAGTGACAATGAAATGTTACTAAGAAATGGATGATCATACAATCATATATGATATCATAAAAATGACTATGATTCTGGAATAAGTAAATAACATTATTTAAATCATTATACAATATTTTTAGATATATGTGAAGGATATCATACATAAGGTAAGAGATAATTTTGCAATCTCATTTTAACTGAGATTATTTATACGTAAATATGTAATGTGGTTATATTTATCATCCATATCCATGATTTTTATAAATGTTTTCGTAAAATGTTTAATATTATTATATGTATGTTTAACGTAATTTTTACCCATTTTTTTACTCTTACTACAAGTTTGGGATAGAATCTTTCTTTTGTTTATCATACGAGGTACTTTTTGACTTTTTTGGAAAATGTACAAGAAGAGTGTTTTTTAAGCTATAAAACATCAACAGATTCTTATGATTTCATAATGACTTATTAAAATGAAGAATACTTTACAAATTAAAATTTTTGTTTCAATTAAATTTTTTTCCTTTAAAATTTTGTGGCATTTTGATACAAGAAAATGCTTTATAAGAAGAAAAGATATTTTCCTCAAGAATTAATTTTAAGTGTTTATCAAAATTATTTTCCATCTAAGATGATGCTCTTTAAATATGGTTATGTTTAAATCCCTACTATTAGTATTATTTTATTATTTTAATGATGAAATTAAATATTGTATGTATTATTTTATGATGTAATTATATTTAAGAAAAAAAATTTATTTCTTGGGTTATGCGATGAAAATGATTTATGTTTTTGTGGAACATGTAAGAATAATTTCATTATGAGATGGGTGCGACCTATATCTCCCTCCAATTATTTGGGTAAATATTTAAATATCATTATATATACATTACTAGAACATCAATTAAATATATTCCCACAATACAGGGCAGAAATGACAAGTATATCTAGTTCAGTTATACAGGGCTGGATTGAGGAGTGGGCTTAGTCTAGTAATAGAATCCATCCTCTATGATAGTCTTGGCAATGCTACTTATATGATATGGAAATGATTTTATATGATTATGTGTCTGCTACAATTCCATGTTATTTCTAATGATATTTTATCATGTTCAATGTTTGTTTATGATTTATTCGGTATGTACTACAATGATTTATTTTATGACTCAAAATTTTGATATTCAAATTATATGTTCACGTTTTTACATTATTTTGTTCATTTTTGTTTGATTTTCTCTATATTTACTCTTACTAAGAACTTAATCTCACTCTTTATTATGTTTCCATTCCTTTCTTTATAAAGAAAGATTTAATGTGGGAGTACTAAAGGGGATGCTATTTATAGGAGATGTTGAGGATCTTTCACTAAATTTAAGGATTGTGTTCCATGTTTAAATGGCACTAAACTATTATGGTCATCAGAAGTACATTTTTAAAATATAACAAATATTCATATAATGTTTTAGTATTCATTTATATCATGCTTGGATCGTTATAGTTGGTATTAGTGGAAAGGTTTAGTAAACCTTTGGAAACTAGTATGTGAAAGTATTAGTGATATATCTACAGATATTTTTAAGGACATGTCTAGGGATTTCCCTAAGGATATGTCTAAATATAGGTCACTATCATAGAATTATATAAATGGTCATAAATAACCTATTACTAAACCTAAGAAGTTATAGATTGAAAGGACACCCGTTGATTATGTTGTTTTCCTAATATGATTTTTCCTCTCACACTAATCTTTTTTGGTTTTAGAAAATTGATGGAAATAATAGGATTAATAGAGAATATGATTGGAAATAGAATGTTATTACCCATAATAAACTAAATTAAATTGGTGTTGTAAGTTGAAACATAATTTTTATGCCTAATCAGAAATCTCATAATATGATCAATAATATCAACATTGGTGAGTTTCTTTACCCACCTAATAAGAGAAAGATGGAGTTTTATGGTGATCATATATGAAATAATGTTCAAGTTTCTTCATGTAAATAATGTGGAATGAGGTATCAAGGATAATGTATCAAATGAATAGAAATACTCATTTGGTGTGTAAAATAAAGACATAATGACAGTATTTGTAAAGGAAAATGTTCAGTTAACACAATAGACAATGATAATGGTATTGCTAAGAAATAAACGAAAGTTAAATGAATTAAATTTTGAATGTATGGGAATTATATATATTGGTGTACTAAGGTAAAATCTCATGAATAGAATAATAATGGTTGTTTGGGTAGTATTTATGTCGCTGATGATGAAGAGACAACAAATGATATATAAAATGAAATAATAATTAAGGAATAAAACGATGATGCTCTGTCAATGGTATAAGATGATCGTTAAATGATTCCATGTTTATTCATAATAATTTTTTTCATGTATATTTATAGTTCTATTTAATAAATAAACATATAAGGACTTTTACACTACTATTTTTTCTTAAGTATTTGAAAATATTTGTTGAATGTTATCAGTAACCATGAAAATCTATGAAAATGTTTTTGTAAAACACATGATATGTGAATAATGATGTGTTAAGGATATAATAAGATTATAGATAGTATTAATGACCTCAATAATGATATAACAGAAATGTGATATCATGGTTTGAGTATATAGAATTTTTGGGATTTGTGGTAAGAGTTAATTTTTTTTCATTATGAACGTTTTCACTAAAATTATACAGAATTTCATGTTATTCGTATGTTTCAAAAAATATATATGATTAAGGTATTAACATATTTGGATTATGATATCCAAGAACTTACTTATGATATATGGTAGTAAAATGAAAAGTTTATTTAGTTCCACACTCTCTAAATTATTTGATATTTAGTTTTTGGAAGGATTATAATGTTATCTATTTATTGTTTTTGTAAGTTATACTCTAGTTGTAGTTTTCTAGATTAATGTATAATCTTCATATAGGTGGACTTATGAATATTCTATAACATTTTATATCCATCTTGTTGAGATTAATGGAATAAACTATCCTTCTATTTATGGACCGCATCATTGGCTAACAGATTAGGAATAAAAAATGTGAATTTCATTTCGTTGAATAAGAGATTATGAAAACATTGTTCATGGAATGACCAATAATGATATTGTACTGAAATAAACTATGCATTTATTCTCATGAAAAATTATTCTAATTTAGTAAAATGATATTAAAACAAAATTATTTATCCTAGTACCTTCTTATCGGATGAATCGGATAGTCCCATAAATCATCACAGATTTATTGCTATATAGTTGTTAACTTTCTATAAACCTTGTTCTATATCACTTTCCATCAGAACTTTATGGTTATATTTTTCTTCCATATATATATTTTCACTTCCCACCTATGTTCTTCTATGTATAAAACCAGTGATGCGTTAATTTGGGTAATTTTTAAGTTTATAACTTTCCATTTTTAAAATGATTTTTTATTATTCCATTTTATGATATGGTTTTCTATAAATGAAACTTTCAATTAGTAAACCATTCATAAGACCTAAAAATTTTGGGAGGGAAATTCATTTTAAGGTTGTAGAATGTGACACCCAAAGATATTATGAGATAGATTCTTTTTAATTTCATCGATGTCTTGTGTTGTACGCTACATTGAAATTAGTTTTCATTATACGCACCACCGTATTAGCTTGTGGTATATGCAACAGTATGCTTGGATTTTTTTACACACAATTTCAATTCCTTTTTATAGAATTCATTTCACACCAAACCATGTATGACTATACAATAAAATATAATAACCAAGTCATTTTAATTGCAGATATGAATAATATTAACTTCCTCACACAAACTATTTAAATAAAAAAAGGTTACTCTATAGAATAATAAAATCACTCTTCAAAGATTTAATCTACTATTTAAAATTTATATTATATGTTTTCTATACATGATTTAAGAACAAAGACATTTTTTGGGATATAAGATGCGTTTTTATTAAAGAAATATAGTATTGCCGCCTTTTTATAGCGCACAAATTTTGAATAAAGTTTCTAACAATTTTTTTATATTCAGTTTGACAAAATAAACTTATTCTTTTAATTAGGAATATAAAAGTTTACTTTGATTGATTTTTGATATTTTTCGAATAAGTTTCATTTTTTGATGAATAGTTAAAATAATGATTTTTATAAAAAAACCTATTTTCTTTTTATGCCATTACATAGTAAAATTATGTTTTCATGTGGCTGTAAAATTTATTTATTTAATATCTAATTATATTTTTTGAAAATAAATTTATACATGAATTTTATATGAAAACATTTTCTATTTTAAAAGGGGTATTTTTTCAAAAAATTGTTTTGTGTAACCTATTATAGGTTATATTTTAAATTTAATTCTAAAACTTCTGGGTTTTGAATTTTGATGAAAAAAGTATAATTTGGATTTAACAGGTTCCTAATTATTAAGTAGGTCCCCTTTATTTTTGACCAATTTGAATAGTAACAACGATAAATTTTGTTACCACTGTAAAGGGTAAATTCTGTAATTTATGTTCAAAATGAAATTATAATGAGTATAAAATGACAAAAAAATAAAAAAATTTATTTTATAAATTTAATTTTACCGTTAACACATAAGGAATGAAATTATATAATTTAATCATTACTTTTCAATGAAAATGACTTAAAAATGTTTAAATAAAAATAAGACATAATTGACATTTTCTTTGTCTTTAATATATATTATGTGTCTACATATAGAAAAATGGGTGGTATTAATGAACATAAGTGTTATTTATTAATTTAATAAACATATTTCCTAAATATAAGAACTTAGGGTTTAGCTTAGTGGTAAGAACCCCGTAATGCAAGTTGATAAATAGGGGTTCACAACCCATGGGGTGCATGTATTGTAGCAGTACTATAGTGAACTGTAGAAGCGACAATCACTATAGTAGCGGCGGGAACTATAGCTGCGGAAGGTAATTGTAGAGGCTGAAGGGAACTGTAGCAGTGGATGGTACTGTGTGGTACTATAGAAGTCATACGCTGTAGCAGTACTATTCATAGAATGGGCCTTGGGCCAAAATTTGGGCTTATGGTCCATGTAATGGGCTAAATGTACACATGGCCTTCGAGCTATGTAATGTGTCTCCCTATTCAATGTTAAAAGAGTCATTTGCTTTGCATTAATAATAAATGATCCTTCGGCCCCAAACATTTAAAAAAATATTTCCTAAATATAAATTTATTTATATTTTTTTGGGATATTTGGGAGAAATTTTGGTATTTAAAGTATATTAATTATTGAACATTTAAAGATATCGCAATCATGTTTTAAATAATTAAAAAATTTTAAAATAAGGTTATATAGAATCTATATTTTATTAAAAATACTCATTTTAAATCTAAAATGTTTTTACTTATCATGGAAATATATTTTCAATTTTTATGAAATAACTAATTAACTTAAAGGATTATAAATTATTTAAATTAAAATTATTTAATTGATGAAAAATAAATAAATAAATTTTATTAAATTAATATTAAATATAAATAGTATAAAATAAATTTCTAAATTGTATTAGCCAATTATATATCAACTATAATAATCCAATTCTTGAGTTACTGCGAGTTTAGAACCTTATAGAAATATTATGACACATATATTATTTTATTTAATGTGATGTGGATGTTGTCCCCATCATATTTTAATAAGTATAACATATTAAATTCTGGATTTTTTACAAGATAAATTTGACTAAAAATATTCTTAAAAGAACTAGTATATTTATATTCATCATAATATTTTTCTAAATTTTAACCCAAAAAATGAGTATATTAAACAATTACAAAGAACTAATGAAGTAATTATATTATTTAGGGAAATATCCAATTAATGTTATTAAAAAGATAAAGTTAAATATTTTTTTATAATATTAATCTATCCAATGATTTTTGTTACCTTGGCACCAATTGGGATATAATAAAATATTTGTTTGAGGATAACATCTTATATTCATATTTTTAAAAATCAATGAATTGAATAGTGTCAAAATTGACACTATTGTTTTTTTGACAAAATAATTTCTTATTAAATTATATAAAAATCATAAAACATTTTTTATAATTTATATAATAATTATTATATTGTATAAAATTATTTAAATTATTTATTTATGATTTAATTTACCACAAATAAGTTAATATTTCACCATTTTAATATTGATATATTTGTTACCCTAGTTAAAATGAAATAGAATAAGTCAGTGATAAATTAAAGTGATAAGGTTTAAATGGAAATACAAAATTTCCTAAACATTAATTTTTTTTTGAGATTATAGTCATATAGCATCCAATATTATGAAATATTACATTTTGTATGATTTTGAGGGGATTTTGATATTATTATAAATTAATATTTTTGTGGTTTCCAAAACTGTCCCTCGCCTCAATTATAAAAGAGAACCTCCTCCCTCACAATTTTAGTTCCCTTTGAGCCTTTAATATTGACCATCCCCGACCAATTTATTTTCTCATCTTCCATATTCAAATTATAGATTTTCCGGTCATCTCAAAGAGAAACTCTAGTGCCTTTAAGAGATGATGTAGACAAAACTCATTGAAGAAGAGATAATCACCTCTTCCATTTCATTCAATTTATTTCTTCTTATACATACTCTCCATGAGTTGTTTCCATTATAAATTAATGAATCATGTATAAATTTTATACTAAGATTTTAATAATAATATGGAACAACCATATTCCACCTCTTATCTATCATACAAAAAATGAAATCACCACACATGCATACGTACGACTTATCGTATCCACGTTGTGGTGTAATCTATTTTTCATCGCCACCCTACATGGTTGGGTATAATGATGTAATTAACAAATATATAAGATTATTTAAAAATGATATAAATTCTAAAATATTATACACTATCCAATTCTATACCATTCAACAAATTTTGGAATGATATCATCGCTCGTGCGTACGTACGACCTCCCTTATCCATGACACGATGTGATTCATTCTACATGATCTTCATTAAAACAGAAATATATAAATGAATTTCATGAATAAATATGATATATATTATACTAATATCATTATTTAAATGATATAACTATAACCTAAGAAGTGTTACAAGATCTTATCAGACATAACTTGCGTAATAACATAAAGGAGTTAATATCTGAATAACGAGTGACAATAATGTGTTACTAAAAAACAAATGATAATATAATCATATATGATATCATATAAAAGAAAATTATTATTGAATAAGTTAATAATATTATTTTAATCATTATACAAGAGTCTCAGATACATATGAGGGATATCAGACCGAAGGTAATGGATAATTGTGTAATCTCATTTTCATATGAGATTGTTTATATATAAGTATTTACTTGAGTTATATTTATCAACCATGTCTATGGTTTATAAAATTGTTATAATAAAACGTTTAATACTATTATATGTAATTTTAACATCATTTTTATCAATTTCATTACTTTTATTACATGGTTTGGAAGGAATCTTTATTTCGTTTACCATAAAAGGTTAATTTTCTGAAAAAAGTAAGAGAAGAATGTTTTTTTAACTTATACAACATGAACATATTCTTAATATTGCACAAATTTTTATTTCACTGAATATTCCTTTACATGATTTTAATTTTAGTTTCAATTAATTTATTTTATTTTAAAATTTCATTGAATTTTGAGAAAAGAAAATGTTTTAGATGAATAAAGGATATTTACCTCATGAATTATTTTCAAGCGTTTTATTAATATTATTTTCCATCTATGATTATGATATTTGAATAGGTTGATGTTTATAATCCTATTTTCACTATTTTTTATTGTGTTAATGTTTTAATTCAAGTTTATATAAATTATGTTATGATATAATTATTTTTTAAGAAACCCATTTTATTTCAGGGGTTATGGTATGATAAATGATTTTTGTTTTTTGAAACTTATTAGAATGATTTCATTACGATATGGGTGAGACATATATATCTCTAAAATGAATTGGGTATGGATTTATATCTCATGATATTGACATGACTGGAACAAAAAGTAAAACCTTTCAGTAATACATGGCTGAAATGTAATGTCTATTTAGTTCAGTAATACCAGGACAAAAAGAGGAGTGAACTCAGTTAAGTAATGGAATCTGTCCACATTTATTGTCTTAGAAATGATCCTTCGCTAATATGGAAATGATATTATATTCTTAGGTGTTTTCCACAATTCCATGTTTTATTCCAATGTTATTTTATCACCGTTAATGTTCCATTATGTTTTATGCCTTATGTATTTCAAAGATTTATTTTATTACTCATGATTTTGATATCCAAAATATAAGTTCATATTTTTACATTATTTTGTTCATGTTTTGTTTTATGTTCTCCACTTTTACCCTTACTGAGTTTATAATCTTACCCTTTTTAGGTTTCTACTCTCCAGGTTATAATTAAAGTATTTCAGTTGGAGTACTAATGGGGATGATATTTATATGAGATGTTGAAGATATTTCACCAAATTTAATGATTGTGTTCCACATTTCCAAAGGCACTAAAATATTATGGTCCTTCGGTGCGAATTTGTAAAATGTAATGAATATTCATCTAAAATATCTAATATACATGTATATCATGTTTGGGTCGTTTTAAAGACTGTTTAGGGTCATGGATTTCATGAACCTAGTATAAAATATGTTACACATGAGATTAATTAGGATACCATGGGTAAAGAGAACTCTAACATCTTTCCATGAGAGGGAAATAGATGTTATAAATAATGGATTGAGTTTATCAAACGATGGGTAATGATATGTGGTAGTCAAATAGGTAACAGTTCAGAAAGACTAAGCCGTTGTGTGTTTTCCTGATGATGTTAGGGCTCACGAGAATCAGAGTGTCATTTTTAGAATGGAAAAATTATCTTGACAGCTATAGGCATGTATTCCGGTGAAATGACCATGTGTTCATATTCATGAAAAGGGCCCTTGAAGTCGGATATCCTTTACAAGGGATTTAGAAGTTTGAATGTGACCTGAGACTCTCAATATTAAGTGTGGTATTTATATTTGTGGTGATCTTAAAGGATGGTAGAAGCACACCGTAATCTGGTTTATTGGAGTTAGGATATGGTGATCCCTTGATAGGGAATGAAAAATAGAATATGGTCAGCACATTTTATCATCATGTAGCAGGGATGTATGTATTTAGGTATATTTACTTCACGCGGTAAGGTAGTATTTCCATAGAGTTTAACATCATGTGGTAAGGATGTACTTACATTTAGTTTCACGTTATGCTTTAAAGTCGTAAGATCAAATGTGAATGTACCATAATCTTGCGGTTAGGACCAAAGATGGAGACTCTGGTGTCACTATGTATATCATGAAAATGATAATAAAACCAGATATAGTTTTGGAAAACTATGCAGTTTAAAGTCTTGCAGTGAGAATGATACAACATCGTTTAATGTCATGTTTCAGGGAAATAGGTAGAAAATTTATAGTCATGTGGTTCAGACTACAAAATGATGTTACCAAAATTTTGATGCATAGTGTGATACCACGATAAAACCCAACATGAATGAGTATCAAAGAGGTCTCAACCACACCACTAACTCTTCCAGGAAGACTTAAGCCGAGGGAATAAAACAGTTATACCTATGGAAGGTCCTGATGAAGAAATTTATGGGTGTCACTACAAATATCATGAGGATGAGAGTTAAGGGACACATAGTTATAGGGGTTCGATGGAATTTAACATCTTGATGTGAGGATGAAAGTGAACCATTATGAATTGACATGGAAATTATAGTTGGGACCGAGAGTGGGGTTCTAGGTATCACTATGTAACACTCTAAGATTTCATTGTATGTTATCTCATTAATGTAATTAAATAGCTTGCGCAACATGCAACACCAATTTCGAGCGCACCACAACATTACCAAACTAGCCATTCAAAAAGTGATTATAAAAATTATTAAAATAATATTGAATATTATATACTCTCTATAATTTTAACATCCATATTATGTGTTTCTTAGACATAATATAAGGACAAATTCATTTTTCAGATAAAAGATGTATTTTTCAAAAAAAATGAAATTTTACAACCTTTTAATGGAGAACCTATTTTTAAAAAATATTTTACACTTTTATATATTCAATTTAATGAAATGAAATAATTTTTTATAAGTGGGACATAAAAATTTAGTTTGGAAATTTTTTTGGTACTTTTCTGATAACTTTCATATTTTGATGAATAGTGAAAAATACTATGTTTTAATTGAAAACAGCTTTTTTAATTGAAATAATTTATAGTGTTAAATTATGAATTTGAATGGTTTTAAAGTATAATTAGATAATATTTTTATCATTTAATACATTGTAGGTCATTATAATTAATTTCAAATTTATATTTGACATAAACACATGTCAATCTTTTGATAGTTTTAACTTTTTAGAAAATCCGGCTTTTGGTTTTGAAAATGGGAATTAATTTTAAATTAATAAATGAAACTTCTATTTTTTCAATTCAGAAAAATTGATATCATTTTTGAATTCATAATATCAAATTTATCTTCGGGTAAATTTTTTGTATTTTTATGATAACTTTCAATTTTTCATGAATAGTGAAAAACACTGAGTTATTATTTAAAACAGACTTTTTAATTAAATAATTATTTATTTTATTTCAATCTATTTTAATTCAAAATATATATCTAATACCTATATATGTTTAATGTAATTCATTGGATTCATTTTTATAATAAAATTAGATGTATTAAATTTTATTGATCTTTTTACCGTCTTTTACCCATCTCCTTGGAGCATTTGCAAATTTGTATAAAAATTAATTTTACCACTTCTCTGAGTTGAATTTAAAATATCCAAGAGAAAAAATTAATTTCAGTATGTAAAATTTGGTTAAATAAGATGAAAATAATTCTTGGTGAATAGTAACTTTGTACATTTATTTACCACGGTTAAAAGTAAATAGGGTAATTAAGGGTAAAAATGATAATATAATTACCCTAAAACATGTACTAATTCTATTGGATAAGTATAATTCATCCAAAAACAACCATAGGAATAAAATATGATCCTTCAGGTACACTTTGATTATATTAGGACATTCATTATTATTTTATTTAAAGAAGAGTTAAAAGTGTTAAATTCAAAGTTTATTAACTAAACCATTTTTAATATAAGGTTATAAATAAGATAAATTAAACTATAAATATTAATTATAAATATAAAAATATTTATTTCATAATGGTATTTTATATATAATTTTTAGAAATTAAAAAATTAAATTTATTTATGACACAATGATGATGCATCAATTTCCTTCTTAAAAAATATTAGAATAATTGATATTATAAATATCCAAATAAATATAATTTGAGTCTTTTGATGAATTAAACTAATTTTATAGGTGAATATGACCGGTTATAGATGATTAAAATTTTTTTTTTGAAGTGATAAGGTAGTTATGACTTTCACAAAAACAAAATACTAAAAATTATCAAAATTGAAAAAAAAATAGTTTTTAAAACAACTAATATATTATTGATTGATATAATCTTCCTAAAAATATAAGGTTCATTCAATGGTATTAAATAATATTATATATGTCATTAATGAACTACTTGAAGTTCTCTTGAATGTTAATCGTATTTTTATTAACAATATATTGTAATAATACAAGAAGACACGATAAATGTTAAACTATTTAACAAAGAGTTAAATCAAAGAGATAATGTTTAAATGGTAACCTACATATGTATAAAACCTATTGGTGGAGAGAATTTTGACACATAACCTCCTAGGTCTCAAAATAAATTCATTTTGGTCCATTATAAACCAAATATGATTGTATTATAAATTAATATTTTAATCTTTTCCTAAAGTGACCCTCACCCCTCTTATAAAAGGGAACTTCCCCGCCTCTCAAAATCAAACCTCCAAAGACATCTGGATCGGCCAAACCCTGCCCAAATATAAACCCGAAATTCATCCCTTTATCCTTGAGGCATTAATTTTCTCATAAAGCCAACCTATGGTTCCCTTTTGTTTAAATCAAAAAGAAGATCCTAAAAAAGAGGTAAATATTTCATCACCTCTTCCATGTTCTTTTCTTCTTCCACTTCCTATTACTTTGTTTTTCCAATTCTAAAATAATAAATATAGTATATTATATATACTGTGATGTTATTATAAATATTTTAGAACCATATTTTATATTCTATCCGTCCTATAAATGACAAAGTCACCATACGTTCATATGTACAACTTACCGTCTCCATGTCATGGTGTAGTTTGTTATTCAAAAACATAATTATTTGGATGAGTATAATAATGAGATTAACTGATTTAAATAATAAATATAACATGTGAATTATTCTATATATATGATATAAAATACAATTTCATATGATTTAAACATTAATATATTGATATTGTCTCTCGTACGTACGTACAGATTACCGTCTCCATGACGCGATGAGATTCATTTCCTTGTTCACCATTCAACGATGATTATAAATATATATATATCATTAATAACTGTGTAATATATATAATTATAATTCTACTGGTGATATATATATATATATGTATATATGTACTTACATATATCTTATCCACTTAGTTCAGTTCAATACGATATGAAAACGAAAACAACGTTTATGAGTACGTACGACATACCTTCTCCATAAACAATGTTTTCTATTTCATATATATTTAAATTATACATATTTATATTCTAAATATATATGATATATTAATAATTTTTTATATTCTGGAAGTATTTAAATCATGATCTATGTGATACAATCAAGAGTACAAGTTAAAACATGTACGATAAAGAAAGAGATTATTACCCGAAATGTTAATTTAACATGGAAATTATTATTAAATGGTAGTATAAAGTCATAAATTAATCATTTTTGATATCATAAATATTAATATGGTTCTGTTATAATTTAATAACATACTACGGTCTTTATACAGGAGGTTAAACATACCATCGACTAAAGGAAGTACAAGGTAAGAGGCCATTTCACAATCTCTTTATTATCCGAGGTTGTTTTTATGTGAGTATCTACTAGGAACTCTTTATCATCCACATTTGTGTTTTAAAAAAATATTTTCAAAATGAATATTTAATGTTTTAATTAAAGGGAATCTTTAACTAGATCATCATTTTAAATTGTTTAAATATTTATTCTTCTAAATCATTCTCATTAATGTCCATGTTTTCAAATTGGTTTTTAAAGATTTATTTATATGGACATTAATTTTTTTAAATGTTAATTCCATTCAAAATATTCAAATTGGTATGGGACACTTTGATTAAAAAATTTCTTTAAATGTCTTCATTTCAAAATTCTGTGACTTTTCAATGTTTTCATGAAAAAGGGATATTTCTCTCAAAGAGTTTTACAAATAATTTTCATCTAAGTCAACATCCTTTGATGGATTTTACAGTGGTTCGAAGTTGATTTATTATGATACAAATAGTCCATATTGTATATAAGGTTTTGTGATATGTTTGATTGTGGATGTGTTATTTTTATACCACTGATGGTTTATGGTTCAAGTATTGAAATTTCGTATTCTATTTTTTATATGAATGTTTATGTTATGTTTCATCCTATTCATATGAGGAATGTAGAAGACTTAGAAAGTGACAGGTGGAGCCCGTTATAGCTCATCGATGCATCGATAGGTCACATGGGACAATTAGACGTGGAATTGCCTGAGGCCTTACACAATATTGATATATGGTTTTGGCTGAGACCGAAATCATTTTTAGACAACATGGCCGAGGCCTTGAAAAAATGTTTCAGAATGTATGACATTATACATTCCCTCATTGTGAAAATATTATTGATGGCTCATGTGGTTATTCAACTAGTATAATACACATGAATTATTTTTATGGATTTATTTACTCATCTCATATTCCTACTATAAAGTGTTAATGATTATTATTTGTAAAGGCATGTGTTTTCAATTATTCATCATGCCTAATATTTATGCTATCTTCCACTGTATTGCTTACCCTTACTGAGTGTTTGATCTCACCCATTTCTTATTTTTCATTTGTCTAGGATGTGAAAAATTATATTATGAATGACCTAGAGAGATAGTATAAGGGATATAAATATGGTAAATGTATACAATGTTGTTGTAGTTTTTCATTTTATAATGCAATGTAATGTTCATGTATGTAATCTATCTTCCAAAACTGCTAAACTGATCGGTCCTTCGTGACTTGATTCCTTGTAATGATGCCAATGTATTAAAATAATGCACCGACTCTAGGTAACTGGGGTCGGGGAATTATAGTTGGTATCAGAGAAAGTTTATCAATAACCTTGGAAACTATATTTAGATAAACTTTGATTAGAGAACAATACCATAAGATAAACATCAAGGATTAGTATAGATGAACTTCCTAGAATTTTGTTAATGTAGAGATTTTGTTAGTTTTCTAAGAAATACATCCTGGTCTAGATATGAGTAGGTAGAGGTGGATCTGGAACAGATGTACCTAGGGGTAAAACCCAAAAATACTGCTTTGAGCTAGACTCGAACGGGAACACAAGCATGACAATGGGCCTTTCTACACTCTTGTTTACGACACTCCCGATGGATATGGTTATGATAATTCTCATTTTCTTTACAAATCATTATGAATGGTTTATGAGTTTGTAATTCCTCAAAGAAAACATTTTATAAATATAGATTATTTGTATAATCTGTTCAATTTACATTAGATATTTTACAAGTTTGGACTTACGCATTGTGATTCATAAACTAACCACGTGTATGCCTTTGTTTAGAAATGGGTCCCAGTAGATGGAATATGAAGTCCAAAAATACGCATGATCCAAATAGAAGATGGATCATATCTTTCATAAAATTAATCCAAAATTTAGAAAGGAAATTGTCTCACACTTATTATCATCATATGAAGAAAAAATATCATGTGTTAATAAGATAAGTAAAGAATTATCTGAGTCCTGTGGATTTGAAGGGATGAAAGAGAAGAAAGGGATAGTATAAAGAAATATGGATAAATAGAATAAGGGAAAGAAGGATTTTTCCCATTTGTGATAACTATAGAAAGAATCACCTTGGTAAATGCATGAAGGGAATGAGAGTTTTTTATAACTATGGAGAAAAAGGACATCGAGTGCGTGATTGGAAGGGAAAGAAAATGGTTTCAAATGTACAATGTTTCATCTGCAAGGATTACAGACACTATGCGAATCAATGTACAAATCATCATAGTATACCACAAATGATGTCGTTGGATAATAATCATGTTATGATATTATGACGGATGAAGAGTAATGACTAGTGTTCTTATGTTGATATTAAATTATTATTTCATTTGAGTGTTATATCAATGATTTACATGTTATAATTATTATGGAGTATATAAGGATTGTATTGCAGTACCATTTCATTAAGAATTTGAGATTGTGTGGTACCAAGAAAACTGATTCAATAGAAAGTTAAACTTTATTGAAAATACATGGTTGAAAGAAAGATAAAAAATTAATATGGTCCTGATACTGAGGTAGTGATTCTGGAATAAGATAGGATTGATTTGGATAAATTATATTGGATATTCTTTACCACCTTGAAACTAATTAATGATTTTTATATTCCATCATTATTGGAGATTAAAACATTTTTGGATATAAGGAGTATATCAAGAATTATATAATGAATAAGGGAGCATGAATGAAATCAATATGGTTAAATGATGATTTATGGTGCTATCATGTTTTAAAGGAATTCAAGATGAAGGTATTCACATGTTATTACGTAAAAAAAAGGATCTTCATTGTGTTTACCTTCCATATAAATTTTGGACTTTGATTTTGGATATTATTATTTTGGATAAGTCTAAATGTTGGAATCAAATAATTTTGACAGTGGATAATATTTTTAAGATTAAATAATTTCTTGAGATTACTTTTCAATTTCCATAAAAGGACAACCCAAAGGTCAGGTAACAACCTATCACGTCCAGCAAGGCAGTGAGACTTGAACTTGCAACCGAAGGGTGAAAAGGGTGCATTACCTACCAGTGGACTATGTGATGTCCTAGTTTGTATAATGTATTTTTTAAAATAGTCTGAAAATTGAATATAAATTAATTTTTTTAACCCTATGGGATTATGATAAGTAGAATATTTTTTAATTCCATTATCTTTTGGAGTGAAATATGAGTTTTTGGTAGATTTTAGTTGAAGGATGAAACTCTACATGTCATGTATATATATATAATTTTTTTCCTCTACTTCTATGAATAAATTAATTATTAAACTTTAGGTAAGGGATCTTAAAACAAAAAATGTTTTATCCTAATACCACATGTTTTTTTGACCTGATGATATTTTACATCATCTTAGATTGATGGCTTTGAGGCCCTCAATTTTACACTTTTTTGTGAATGATGACCTCAGTCACTCCATATAAATATTTAAGTTTTCCTTCAATTATGTTTCTCTGATTTCCACCAATGTTCTCTTAATCGATATCATAATTTGGTGGTGACTTTTTCATTTCCCTTTCCCTCTTATTAAGACTAAATTTTATTAACCCAATTTATACTTTGGGTTTTCTACAAAGGTATTTTTTGATTTTTAACATTTTATTTTTGAAGAACAATTTTAAATTGAGAAGACCCAATTAATTTTATGAGGGTATAATGTAACACCCCATGATTTCATAGTATATTTTTTCATTAAAGTAATTTAATAGCTTGCGCTACATGCAAGACTGAGTTAGAGCGCCCCACAATATTACCAAAATAGCCGTTCAAAAAGAGATTATAAAAATTATTAACTACATTATGAATATTATATACTATATATAAATTTAACATCCCTAATATGTGTTTCATAGACATAATATAATGACAAATTCATTTTTTCAGATAAAAGAAGTATTTTTCAAAAAAAATGTAATTTCACCGCCTTTTACTGGAGAACCTTTTTGAAAACCAATATTTTACACTTTTAAATATTAAATTTAAGGAAAAATATACTTCATTATTATATGGGAATAAAAATGTAGTTTGGATAATTTTTTGGTACTTTTCTGATAACTTTCTTATTTTGATGAATAGTGAAAAATAATATGTTTTAATTGAAAACAATATTTTTAATAGAAATAATTTATAGTGTTTAATTATTAATTTGAATGGTTTTGAAGTATAATTAGATTTTATTTTTTCATTTAATACAATTTAGGTCAATATAAGTAATTTTACATTTAAATTTGACTTAAACACATGTCAATCTTTTGATAGTTTTTACTTTTAAAAAAACCCGCTTTTTGGTTTTGACAGCAGGAAATAATTTTAAATTAATAAATGAAAATTATATGTTTTTAATTTGGTAAAATAGACATCATTTTTGAATTCATAATATCAAAATTATCTTACGGTAAATGTTTTTCTATATTTTGGTAGACTTTCAATTTTTGATGAATAGTGAAAACATTGCGTTATTATTGAAAACCATATTTTTATATAAATAATTAGTTATTTTATTTTAACTTATTTCAAGTCAAAATATATATAAAATACTTATATATGTTAAATTTAATTCATTAGAGTCATTTTTATAATAAAATTAGATGTATGTATTTTATTGATCTTTTTATCGTCTTTTACCCATCTCCTAGGAGCATTTACAAATTTGTATAACACACAATCTTACCGATTCTATGAGTTGAATTTCAAAAATCTGAGAGACATGGTTAATATAATTATGTAAAATGTTGTTCAATAAGATGGAAATAATTTTTGGTGAATAGTAACTTTTTTACTTTCCTTTACCACGATTAAAAGTAAATAGGGTAATTAAGGATAAAAATGATATTTTAATTGTCCTAACACATTTTCTCATTCTATTGGATAAGTATAATTTGACTAAAAACAACCATCGGAATAAAATCTGATCATTTAGGTCCTCATAGATTAGATTAGGACATTTATTATTATTTTATTTAAAGAATAGTTAAAAGTGTTAAATTCAATGTTTATTAACTAAACCATTTTTAATATAGGTTTATAAATAAGACAAATTAGACTATAAATATTAATTAGAATGATAGGAATATTTACTACATAATGGTATTGTATTTATAATTTTTATACATTAAATAATTAAATTTATTTATGACACAATGATGATGTAGTAATTACCTTCTTAATGAAATATTAATATTATTGATATTATAAATATACAAATAAATATAATTTTTGACTTTTAATAAATTCCACTAATTTTTTGGGTTAATATGAAATTTTAGGCTTGATTTGATAAATTTTTGTTGATGTGATAAAGTTTTTATGACTTTCACAAAAACAAAATACCAAATATCGTCAAAATTGACATAATTTAGTTTTTAAAACAGATACTATATTATTGATTGATAGAATATTACTAAAAATATAAGGATCAACCAAAGGTCTTAAATAATATTATATATGTCATTAAAGAACCAATTTAGGTTATCTTGAAATATTAGATTATGTTTATTAACCATATAGTGTCAGAATACAAGAAGAAACGGTAAAAGTTAAACTATTTAACTAAGAGTTAAATCTATAAGATAATGTAACAATGGTAACCATTATTTATATAAAACCTATTGATGGAATGGATTTAGACCCATAACCACCTAAGGATATAAATAAATTCATTTTTAGCCATTATAAACTGAATATTATTGTATAATAAATTAATATTTTAATCATTTCCTAAAGTGATCCTCACCCCTCTTATAAAAGGGCACTTACCCTTCTCTCAATATCAACCCTCCAAAGTCATTTCTATTGACCAAAACCTACCCAAATATCCTCAAAAAATTCATCCCTTCATTATATAGGCCTTACTTTGGTCATAAATCCATTCTATAGAGCCCTTTTTATCAAATTAAAAGGAAGCACCCATTAAAGAGGTAAATATTTCATCACCTCTTTCAAGTTATTTTATTCTTCCACTTCCTATTTCTTTGTTGATTCCATTCTAAAATAATAAATAAAATATCTTTTATATAAATTGATGTTATTATAAATATGTTACAACCATATTTTTTATTCTATCCATTCTATAAATGTCAAATTGACCATACGTGCGTACGTACGACTTACCGTCTCCATGTCATGGAGTAGTTTGTTATTCAAACACTTTATTATTTGGATGGATATAATAACGAGTATAACAGATTTAAATAATAAATATAACATGTTAATGATTTTATATATATGATATAACATCAAATTACATACAATTTAACCATCAATATAATGATATTTTCGCTCGTGCGTACGCACAGATTACCGTCTCAATGACACGATGAGATTCATTTCCACGTTCACCATTCAACGATGATTATAAAAATATAAATATCATTAATAATTATGTAATATATGACATAATAATTATAATATATATATATATATATATTTATGTAATTACATATATTTTATTCAATTAGTTACGTTCAATACGATATGAAAATAGAAACATCGTTTATGCGTACGTACGACATGCCATCTAACAAACTTTGTTTTCCATTTCATATATATGTGTATTATACATATTAATATTTTAAATATATATGATATATAAATCATGTTTTATATTCTAGAATTATCTAAATCATAATCTACATGATACAATCAAGAGTAACAAGTTAAAACACGTACGATAAAGAAAACGATTATTACACAAAATGTTAATTTATAATGGAAATTATTATAAAATGGAAGAATAATGTTATAAATGAATCATGTATGATATCATAAATATTAATATGGTTATGGTATAATTTAATAACATACTACAGTCTTTATACGTAAGTTAAACGTACCCTCGACTAAAGGAAGCACTAGGTTAGAGTTAATTTCACAATCTCTTTATTATCCAAGGTTGTTTTTTCGTTAGTATCTACCGGGACCTCTTTATCATCCACATCTGTGTTTCATAAAAATATTTTCAGAAGAAATATTTTAACATTTTATGGAAGGGAATCCTTAACTAGATCATAGTTTTAAATGGTTTAAATATTTAATCTTTTAAATCATTCCCATTATTGTCCGGGTTTTCAAAACAGGTTTTAAGGATTTATTTATATGGGAATGAATTTTTTTTAAAATGATAATTCCATTAAAAAGTTTCAATTTATAATGAGACTCTTTGATTAAAAAATTTCTTTAAATGTATTCTTTTCTTAATAGTGGGAGTTTTAAATGTTTTCATGAAAAAGGGATATTTCCCTCGAAGATTTTTACAAAATATTATCATCCATGTCAACATAATTTGATGTATTTTAAACTTGTATGATGTTGATTTATTATGATACAAATTTTCCATATTATATTTAAGGTTTTGTGATATTTTTGATTGTGGTTGTGTTACTTTTATACCGTTCATTGTTTATGGTTCAAGTATTGACATTTCGTATTCTAGTTTTAATATGAATGATTATGTTATGTTTCAACCTATTCATATGAGGAATGTATTGGAATTAGTAAGTGATGGGTGGAGCTCTCTATAGCTCCTCGATGCATCGGTAGGTCTCATGAGACAATTAGACATGTAATTAGCCAAGGCCTTTACCAATTTTGATATATTGTTTTGGTCGAGGCCTAAATCATTTTTAGACATCTTGGCTGAGGCCTTGACAAAATGTTTTAGAATGTATGACATTATATATTACAACATTTTGAAAATATTTTTGATGGTTCATGTGGTTATTCAACTAGTAAAATACCCATGACTATTTTTTTCTGGCATTATTTACTCAGCTCATATTCCTGCCATAAAGTGTTAATGATTATTATTTGTAAAGGCATGTGTTTTAAATTATTCACCATGCCTAATGATTATTTTATCTTTCACTCAATTTCTTAACCTTACTAAGCATTTGAGATCACCCCTTTCTAATGTTTCATTTTCCTAGGATGCGAAGAAGTATATTTTGAATGGCCTACAGGGATAGTCTAAGGGATATGAAATTGGTTTGTGGACATAATGTTGTTGTTGTTTTTCATTTTATAATGTAATGTAATGTTCATGTATGTAATATATTTTCCATGATTGGTAAAAAGATTAGTACTTTGGGACTTGATTCATTGTAATCATGCCAATATATTAAAATAATGCACTGACTCTGGGTAACTAGGGTCGGGGCGTTAATCACTATGTATCTCATGTGGATGGGAATCAAACAATACGTTGTTCCTAGAAGTCCATGCAATTGTACATAATGCGGTAAGAACTCTTAAAGGGCCATTTATGATCTTACATTCATGACCGTATTGGAAATGTGGTGTTCCTTCATACCCTTTCTTGTGAGGGTAAGTTATGGATGCAATTCCTAATCCAACATGATCTATGATCAATGTAAGAAACAAGGAAGGACATGGGTCATCCTACACTGCATAGATAGGAAAAGTGTACAATATATGAATTTGTTCCATGTAGTGGATAGAACAATACATAGAATCAAGGCCTCCATACATATCGTATTTGAAATGAGAATCAGGTCATACATAGTTCTAAAAGGTCATTGAAGTTTAGCGTGATGGAATAAGGACAATGGATTCCCTGGTTTGAATTGGAAGTGGAGTTGTGGATCTGTGATGTTTTATTTCATGCAGTAAAGACATTGGTTGTTCACTTTAATGACTTGATATAAGGAAGTTGGTCTTGCAGTTTAATGTCTTATAGTGAGGACAAGAGGTGTTGTGTAGTTTAATGTATTACTGCTAGGATCATCTCTATACAGTTTAACATCATGTGGTTATGACAAGATATTCCATGCAATTTAACACTATGTAGAAAGTATGATTAATGGGACTTAAACCAATGTGGGTACTATACTACTAGTAGCTATGAAAAGTATTTATAAAAAAATCGTTCATTAATGGGTGGTGTGACATTGTCCCCATCCATAGAGGCTATTGAATAGGATCTATTATGATAGACCTCATCTTTGATGTAAGGTCATTCCCACTTGGGTTCCATCATCAGGGGATACATTCCCAATATTATTGGGTTTCTGAGGGCCAACACCAGTACTCCTTGGGGGAATTAATAATTGTGAATCATTTTATTGAAGGCTCGTGAAACCTTGATCTTATTGACCTCTATGTTGTTCAATGTGTGAAACCCTTTTTCATCAAGATGTTCTAACTCTTCCATCATCCTTTGTGATTGTTCTTCAATTGGAAGTTGCCACAAATGGATATTTGGATTGAAGGTAGCTAGACCTCTATGGGTAGTACTTCCTTGGCCCCGTACAATAGTGAGTATTTTTTTCTTGTGTAGTAGTATGTGTGGTTGTATGATAATACCATAAATCATTAATAAATTAATCCGACCATGCATTCTTATCATTTTTCATAATCTTCTAGAGTATTTTTCATAGAGTCTTATGTAAGGCCTCTATTTGTCCATTTTCCATGACCTGATATGAAGATAAGTGATTCAGCATGATGTTTTACTCTATGTAAAACATCTTCAACTCCAAGAAATAAAATTTTGTGTCATTTTACATCAACATTAGGAGATTGACACCAAACCAGGTGATGATATGAGACATAAAAAAGTTAATGATATTCTTTATCCGTATTTCCATGAGGGGTACTGTGTCATCCCATTTGGGAAAGAATTTAGCAGGAGTAAAGATATACTTGAACTTCATAGTAATGACTGGGGGTATGGACCTGTGATATCCATTCCCCAATAGAAAAATGAACAAGAATATTTATCAGTATGTAGAAATTCTGGGGGATGATAGAAGATTATTTGATGAATCTGTCATGGATATCATTTTTTTGGTGAATTCCACAAAGTATTGTTTCATTGTTTGGTAGTAATATCCCATCCTCTTGATTTGGTTTGAGATCATGGTTCCATATTGATGGGTACCACAAGATCCTGTGTGGGTTTCTTCCATAAGAGTGGGAGCTTCATCTTCTAGTATGCAGAGGAGGAGAACTCCATAAAATCAACAACTTTTGATTATTTTCGTATCATTTTTTCCACCCTTGATAGTGAAGTTTGTTTCATGGTGCCAAATCTATTCCCTCCCAACATGATCAGTTAGTAGAGTCTTGTATTGAATGTAGGTGACTATAAGCTTGATCCATCAAGGGGTGGTCCCTGGGTCATCATGCTCTAGGGAGTTTTCGACCTGATTGATCTATTCTATGTCAGATACGATGATTGATGAGACCCTTATTCAATGTGTAAAATAGAAGGTTCCTTCCTCCTGATCAGGCTCAGAAAGGATGACAACTATGTTAGAAAGTGCATTGGAGTAGGCATTCTATGATCTGGTAATATAATGTTATGTGGAATAAAAGGGGAATTCTTCCATCAATACCCTGACATAAATAGTGATAGAGGAAAGATCTTACTTCATGATGACATATTCTCTATTGATGAACTTTATCACTAATTACATGTACACTATGATTTTTAGGTTTGATATATTAATCATTATGGAGAGTTATAATCTAGCAATTAAAGCATGCTACTCGGTCTTATTTTTTGTACAACCATTATACCATGAGAATGATTAGGTGGAAACATATTTTGGAGAGAAAAAAACAATACCTAGACCAACCTGATTGAGATTTGGGTTTTTTATTTTTTTGTTTATGGGACACCAAGAGGCACCATAAAAATAAATAACCAATTTTTGGGGAGCGTCATGTGCATAAAATACCTCTTCATAGAAATCACAGTGTCCTCTGATATATTTTTTATTGTAGGATGTGATGCAAAGAGATTAGTTAGGGTTTTTCCTTTCACTAACTTTGATGATATGAACTGGATTTCTTATTTCTTACAGACGATTTCCATTAGGACAAGATCTTAGTCAACATTGGGAGGACAAGGTTGTACATGAGTAGATCAATACAGGTGGTTCTGCAAGGAATGCCTCAACTTTTCACCACAAATATGAATGCAAGTTAGTTCTTTTCGATATCGAAATATCATGTCTTAGTACCTATCATGGTCTTGACGAGGTAGTAGAGAATATTTTCACATCCCCATCATTCATCTTCATGAGGAGGGCACCCAATGAATGATCCATGGTGTCCACATATAGGATGAGCGGACTTACTTCCATTGAGAGAATCAGAACAAATGGGTTCAACAAATATCACTTGAGACTTTTGAAGGATTTCTAGAAATCATTGTCCCATTGGTAGTTCACTCCCTTATTTTGTATCCTCATCAAATGTAGAGAATTTTCGGCCATGTTGGATATTAATCACCAAATATAGTTGAGGATTCCATGGATCCTCATTATTTCGTTCCAGTTTTGGGGTAGGGTGACATTGCTTGAATATAACTAGTCTTATCTAGGTCAACCTCAATTCCATGGTGGCATACCATGAAGATGAGGAACATTCTAAAAGTTAAATTGAATGCACACATTAGTAGATTCATATTTAGACTATGCTATCGTATCTTGTCAAAGATTATTCAATGGTAAATGAAGTGGTCAGATCACTGTTGATACTTAACAACCAGGTCGTTAATATCACACATGGATATCCCTCCCAATAATGGATTAAAGAGGCAATGCATGGAACACTTGTATGGGGATCCAACAATTTTTATTCTAAAGGGAATGACATGGTAGAATAATATCCCCTGAGGTGCCCTAAATGAAGTGCCTTCTTCATCCATGGGTGCCAGTTTGATCGGATTGTACCCCAAGTAGCCATCCATGAAGGAAATGGCTTGGAAGTCAACAGCTTCATCGATCAAGAGTTCTGTGATCAGCAGTGTGAGGTTTTCCTTCATGAAATGTTGATTAAGGTATTTGAAATCAATGTAGAACCTAATCTATCTATTCTTTTTTTAATGAGTAAGATGTTGGAAATCCATCTAGGGTATTTTTCTCCTCAAAAAATACATCTTTGATCAATTTTTCCACTTCTGCCTCTACGTTGTTTCACGAGAGGGGTCAGTTGTCCTAACTGCCTATTTGAAGCTTCGATGCTTGTCTCATTGTCCGTGATGGTTTCTTGACACACCTAGATTTAGTATGGGCAATTCTGTATAATTCTATAAAAATACTTGTAAGTGATTCTTTAGAAATGAAACGTACTTCTTTTGCTCTTCGGGGTGCCTGGAGTCACTAATTATTGTAGTTTTTGGTTCTTTATCCCAATGATTATCTGCATGAGCTTAGATATGGTGTTGGAAACACCGTACTTTAATGGTGGAGGGACATTCCTAAGATCCTCCTCATATTCATCCATTACTGAGTCTATAAAGACTTATTTTTGTTGGTATTCGAAATTCAGGGCCTCCCTATCACTATCAGGGTGAGGGAGGCCATGAGAAGAAACAACATCATCCCTTTCTCTCTTAATCACTGTAGAGAGTTGAATGGGTTGATTTCCTCTATGGATAGAAGAGGATTTGAACTATGGATTTGGATATGCTCATTCAAACAAGATTACAGGGGAGCACATAATCCTTATTGATAATTATAAATGGATTCATATGGGAATTCCCAAATAAATTAGGATCTACCACCCTTATATCATCATCTAGCATCAGTTTCTTACATCCCTTTTTTAAAGATATCTACTTCGAAATATATGGCTCTGAATGTATCGCAGGTGGAGCTATCACCAGGTAGAATATTGGCCTTTCCATTGATGGGGTACTCTAGACTTTGATTAAATTATGATAGTACTTCCAAATGGATATGAGGACAATGTCAACCAAGTAGAACATTATATGGGGTGTCTTTATGGATAACCATGATCTTGAAATCATATGTGAGCTCCCCAAATTGGGTCACAAGCATGATCATCCTACGTGGATATTTCTCATGCTTATAATACGCCTAGAAGTGTATTTTTGTAGGGGATAATTCCCCTTCTCCATACCACAACATAAGAGAGTCCAAATGGGATAATATTGATCCTCTATCCATTATCGATCAGAATCCTTTGAGAATTGACATTATTGTTTCTATTGAAAACATATAGGGAACTGATGATCCATTGGATGTACTTCTTTTTATCTTTATCAGTGAATGAGATGACAACATGGAATCCTATGGACATGGTATTCATTCTATAAACCTTGGAGGTGGAGACTTCTATCTCGAATTCTTGTGGTCTCTATAGGGATTAATCAAGTTCCTCATAGGATTTCATTCGTGAAACAAAGTGCATCCAGGATTGAGAGCTTGTCTAGGATTGTAGATAGAAATTTTATAATGTCATTTTATTTTTTAAGAGGTCAGTGCTTCTCATTGTGGGGATACTCTTGGGCATTCTGCTCGAGATCTGGTGTATGGAGTTCTAGAGCAATAGAAACTAAGGTAGATGAACCAAGATATTGTACGGAGGTGAAGGGAGATTCCTCTACCAGTGGAGTAGGCCCCCTAGCCTTTACTGTTTCCTGGGGTGATCAGATTGATCCCCCGCTATGTGATCATGCAAGACAATCATATGTGGGAAAATGTTGTTGGATTCTGTGGTACATATTGCCTTCTTTGTTCTTTAAAGAGTTCTTTCCCATGAGTCTCAAATGTATATATATCCTATGTGGTGAGGTGATTGAGATATTGAGTCTTACCATGTCTATGTTTCACCCTTTATTTTTGGATCTGGTGCATGCGACCTCCCATTCCCCTGTTATATATTGGAAAACCATATTCAATGGAATAATTGTCATTGAAAAAGGGTTTATTCAAGGGTATTTTGTTTATAGAACAAAATATAAGATCTTTTTTCTAATGATGATTCAATTTTTTGGGGAATTAATAATACTTCAGATGTTGTAGGGATGAAATCTACAAGATTTATGGAATTATTTGGAGAATAATTTGAATCTTACTCCTCTATTTGTTTTTATTTTTGGTGGTCATGCCCATCCCTGGGAGGAACAACGTACATCTCCTTTTTAGGTGGTTGAACTATTGTGGGTTTTCACAACTATGCATTTATAGTGCCACGAGCCCAATAGACATTTTTCTGGGATATCCAGCCATCAAAATTTTGTGCTCACCTAGATAGATCTTTCTTTCAACCATCCTCTTCCTCATGGTAGGCCTTGGTTATGAAACCACCTACTCTGAAGAATTTTCAAGTGTCCCCTGACCAAAGTCAACCATGCTTTGAAGGATGTCCTTGAAGGTGAAGAAATTTTTCATATTATTACTCATCCTACTATAGAATGGTATGTAATTGGGACAGTCAGTGAGGTTGACTTTATTAGTCCTCCTAAGCTGCAGAAACCTAATAATGTTATTATCCCTGGATTCTATGAAATAACCTAGGTTTTGTTCTCTTTGGAAGGAGTATAAATTTCTAATTTTTTCCTCAAAAGTAGGGTGATCCTTATTTCTCTGTTCCTCCAGCTGAGGGTGATTCTATTGTTGTTGTCTCTCAGAAAGAGGTTCTAGGTGGTTTGAGGATTGCATGGGTTTTTGTAATGGTACAAGTACGGGATTGAGAGAGACAACTGTTTCTTATTCTCTACCCACTTTCTTCCTCCGTTCTATGGGAATGAGCCAAGACTTGGATCAGGTTCTCTAAATAGTATCTTAAAGTCATTATAACGTCTCAGTGAACTCTAAAAATCCTCCTGGATACTTCATATCGATAGGGTGTGTCTGCAACTTGTCCATGATATTTGCATCACATATTTCTATTAGTTTCACATATGAGAGAAGAATTAAGAGTGAATAACTCAAACCCTTCCATATTTCTATGACATCATACACCCTCTGGTTCTCGTGTTTCTTGTAGTTTCTAAGGTTTATGATCATTGTTTTACTCAGTGTCGAAATTAGCTAATAAAGGAACTGACGATGAAGGTCTTCCCATCTAATAATAGATCATGATATAAAATTTCATTAAAGAAGAAGGATTTTCCTGATAGGGATTGATGAAACACCCCATCATTGTTTCCTCCTATTAATATCGATAGGCCATTATCATCCCACATCATGACATGATGTCTGCGAGATGCTACTCAAGGTCACCTGCACTGTCAATGATTGAAAAAGAATGGGTTCTGACATTGGTTGGAGGTTGTTTATCATCTACCATTGAGGTTATGGCCTCCTTTCAGGCTCTACTGGTGTGGGTCACCCCTCTAAAGCTTGCATTAAATTATTAAGGGATTCAATGGTTTTATATAGCTCTGGGGGATCTATTGTTTGAGATACCTCCAATCCAGGAGGAGTTAGTGGGGGCTGGTGAGGTGATCCGATATTCATTTCCCAGTGATCTTCGATTCCCATGATGAATGAAGGGTTACCATAGAGAAGAAGAGGTTGTTTCCAGAGTAGAGGAATGTCTTGATCATTTTTGGCTTCCTCTTCTTGAAGGAATTGTTTTCTATACCCTGAGTTATCCTGATATTCGGATATCACTCATCCTGGAAGATCTACCATGGTTGGGATAATATTAACCTCTAGATGGTGATGATAACAAATGGAAATATATCCCTTGAGTAACTCCTCATTAAGTGTAAAGAAATATTGTATTTAACTCGCATACTATGTCAAATATTCCTCTGCAGATGGAAAAAATGATGTGGTTGTGACCTTCTTGATATCATTTATAGTATTCCACCATGGAGGTGGATACTCATTAATCAGTGGTGCTATCTTTTGGATCCTTCATTGATTTCGGGTGTGCACAACCTCAATTGGTACATCCATATAAACCTCCCCATGGGTTATATCCTCCAAGTTATGGCCCAATACTAAATCAAATTGGCCAGTTTCCTCTAGGTTGATAGTGACAACAGTCACATTAGAATATCCTAAAATGGTGGTTGTGACATTTCTTTTCATATAGCTATCTTATCCTAGATGGCTTTCATGAGGGTTGTTATTTGAACCCTTTTCCATATTGAGCCATTTCGAATTGCGACCCTAGTGGTGTCTGATCTCCCTTATTGTATGTTCCTATCCCCTAGAATTAAGAAAAATAACCTTGAGAGAGTTTCTAGTCATGATATCTGAGTGAGCCATAACCAATGAAGGTATGTATTACGGTGGGAGGAACTGGCAGGAGGCAAACCACTTATTTTGTCATTCCAACCTAGAGAATATCAATTCCCTATGTGGTGTTGATCATGACAAAAATCCCCCTTACCTTCGGGGGGTCATTCAGAACCACAATTGGTATCAATTGGTCCTGCTATAAAGTATTCAACGACATCAGTCAGGAAGTTGAAGATTCCCACGACGAACATGAAGATATAAATTCCTTCACCCCAATGGAGTGGGGATGATCTAAAATCACTTCTAATGTCTCTAGGGTCCTTTCAGGAAAAAATGAACCTGAATACGGTGATTGGGATATAAATTCCCCCATCCCAACAGGCTAGGGTTCACCCGTGACTTCTAAGGGAATTTCCAAAACCCTCCCATGAACTACTAACCTGAGGGGTCAAGGTGGCAGTAGAAGTTCTCCTAGTCCAAGTTGTTGAGTCAGATCATGGATGACTACTGTGGAAGCTTATACTGTGGTCTCTGTTATGTGGTGTAGTAGTTCTCTTGGTGGAGCTACTTGTGAAGGAAACCCATGATGCAGATAATTTATTATGGGAAGTTTTTATGGTGATCAAAACTTCGATATCCATGTTTTGAATGTTTTCATATTCTCTTTAGTGGATTAGTTTGGTATCATGTTGGCTATCTTCCCTCCCCTTCCATGGTGTCTTGAAATCATTGGTGTGGGAAATTGTTGTTTTGGTGATAGACTAACCTATTCATTACCTAGTCTCCTGATTTTGTTAGAGGTTATAACCTTGCAGGAAACAGTATCTGAAGGGATCTATAGTTCCATGGAAGTATCAAAGTGTAATGCTCTATACTATCCCCATCCTCAAATGTGAATGTCTAACATGGTATTAGAGATCAGATACCGAAGTCTCCTAGCACAATGGAGAGAAGTGTGTTACAGATTTTCACTGTGATCTTCTAGTTTCTGATGCTGTGCCATAGAGATAACATCTTGATAAAGCTATCAACATAGCATCTGAATTTTTTGATGTCGAAACTCATATCCAGGAGAGGGGAGATATTTATCAATTAATTTCTAATTGGTAGACCAAATATTTGGTCATAGATAAGGAATTCAAACCTTTTCTATCTCATTGAGGGATCTCACAGCTATAAGTGGAGAGAGTTCAGAACATGATGAGGAGGTATTTTATAGCTTACTCTTTCTATATATCATTTTTGTCATCCTTTTCATCACATATTGGTACCTCCATCTAGTAAAACAATAGAAGATGGATTTAATGGCCACCTTGGGACAATAATGGAGTGTTACTGGAAGTTTATTGGGGTTCTATCACTACTACAAAAATGGCCCATAACAACGTAAGGAAATGCCTTTATCCATGATAAAATGCACAGATAATCAGAGCATTGTTAAAAACCCAAAATGATTATCAAATATTAAAAAATGGATGTTAAATTCAACCTTTTACAACAATAAATATATCATTGTTAAGAGGTCCCTTTATTAGCACCTTTTTCATGCTGTTAAAGGGTACTTTTAACAACTCTTTTTTAGCGTTGTCAAAGGTTTCCTTTAGCTACGCTTTTTTAGTACTGCTAAATAAATCACTATTTTAGAGGGTTATAAAAATTATAGACACATATGCACCCATCCCCTTTATTAGCACATCCACAACCCCATTAATGGTACTCCACACCCCCTTTCTATGTTCTTTTTACCATAAAAAACCCTTTTATCGGTGCTTTGAAAATTTTCCAGATCTTGCACGCCCACCTAGATTCAAACCCTGCTCCTCTCTTTCTATGGTGGAACGCATTTAACATAACACAATGCTATTTTCATGTCTATTTAGTGATATTTATATTTATTTATATATAAATTTACATATATACATACATACATATATTTATATAATTATTTTTATATAACTTTATACAATATATGTGTGTGTGATACATCTTATATTCATTTACATATAATAGAATAATATATATATATCTATATCATTTTATTAATTCAAACACATATGTATATAAAAAAATTATAAATATAATTATATAATGTAAAAAATGGTAAGATATTGTTTTAAAAATATTTTTTGAATATTTATTTTTTAGATATATTAGAATATATATTTTTACATTAATATGTTGATATATAAATTTATATTTATGATTTATAATATGTAAATATATGAAAAATGGAATATATTTAATATTAAATAAAATTACCCTATGAAAAATGGTAAAATTTAAACCATAATTTCAATATTATTGAAAGATGAGGGAATAAATTCCGACCGCATTGAAAATTTGAAATAAGGACCCTTTAAATGAGGCTGAAATTCTATCAAATATTAATAAATCAAGGTTCTGCAACTAAAAAATCTTTTTATAGGACTTTTGGGCCATTTTTCTCCTTAAAAAATGTTCAAAAGTGTTATCCTTGTATCCATGGTGATAGAGTTCATCTCAAGCTTCCATTTGATATGTAGTGGAGCCCAAACAGACACCTGGATCAAAAGATATAGTCGTTACATGTTTGAGTTATGTTTTCAAAATATTTTTGGTCTTTTTTGAAGGTTTTGATTTTTGTTATAATCAAATAGATATTAAATGACAACTACTTTGTAATGATAAGAAAATCATTAATTAAAAATAATTTTCATTGTTATTTTATAAACTAATTTTTACTAAATGCCTTATATGTTAAGGTAAAAAGCTTATGTACTTTGTCTAAATTAGATTTAATAAAATATTTATTATATTAATATAAATATAAATATATTATATATATATATATATATTAATGAAATTTAATTTATAAAAGTATACTTTTACTAGTTCTTGTAAAAAAGAACTGATAAAGGTGGGTCTTTATCAACTCTTCTTAAAAATAGATGAAAAAGACGACCCGTTATAAGAGGTTTTTTACAAGCATTGAAAAAAGCACCCATTTATCATTGATTTTTTGAAAAGAACCTTTATAGGGTGGGAAATTATTATAACTTGTAAAAAAGTTCCAATAATAGTGGGTCTTTATCATCACTTTTTGTTAACACTTTTAAATAACCTTTTTAATAGTGCTAAAAAAGAAATGTTAAATACCTAGAACTGGATAAATCTACTTCACTAGTAGTGCATATATAGTTGGCCCTAGTGTTTCGAGCACCTATATGTATGATGGTTTTGGTGTTTGGTTCCCCTTTCTATATGTATTTGTCTAGGAAATGGTAGGATTTCCATGCCCATGAGGGATAATTATGTGGGGAGGTTGACCACAGTGGATGTCAGGAGTAGAGTCTCTACGTTCAATCGCCACACTACCATGAGGAGGAATATCATGGAAATGAATTCCTTCTACAAACTCTTCAATAGAATATATTAATAATCCTTTTGGTGTTTCTAATGAGTATCAAACCACGTCAAGGACACTAGCGTTGAAAAGATTTAGAATATGAACCTTGTTTTTCATCATGGAAAGAATATGTCGACCTTCATTTTGTGATTGTGTAGGGATATGACCCTACTATGAGATGGTTGCTATAACATGTATATAACCATCTGCTATAGTATAATATTATCCCACTATTGTGAAGTGGTTAGGATATACCAATAAGCCATCTCATTGTTGAAAGGAATATAATTCTATCATGAGGAACCTTTTATTCTTAAATGGTGAGCCCCAGTCAACATGTCAATATGAGCTTGATCATTAGCCTTTGGGATATGTCGTTGGTCTTTCATGGAAGGAGTACAAACCTAAACCGATGATTGTTCCACTCTAACCTAGTGAATCCCTGTTGGAATAGGAATACGTACCTTGTCCTATATGCATTCCCTACTAGAATATGCCGTCAGACCTCTGAAATGGGAGAAGGAATATGAGCCTCCTCATACATTGCCTTAAAATGATGCCAGTGATGTTGTTAATCAGATCAAGTATGAATATGGACTGTTATTATGTGATATAATAGAATATTCCTGATTGATCCATTGACAAGATTATGAACCTATACTGAGGTTTGTTCCACTCTCACCTAGTTAACCTCAAGGAGGACTATGATATATTCTCGATCATGGGCCTTTGTATTATACATCCTGACTTTATCGATAGGCATGTGCCCATATCATGAGGCATGTGAATCTCACACCAGGTGATCCCCAATTGGAATAAGAATATGATCCTGGTCCAATTACTTTCCCTTCGTCATAATATCTATATAATCTTCCTAGGCGGGAGAAATATTGTGCACTTCATTTGGTACAACGAATTGATCATAATGATCGGAGTGTTTATGTAACACCCGTAGAATTAAAAAATAGATTTAATATAGAATGCATGAAACACTAAGTCTCTATAAAACACAAATTTTTAATAACATATCCATTATACATAATTTCTCTCCTCTGTGATTTTAAATTAAAAAAACTGACATACACAGTTGCGTTTAGTAAGATATTTAGAGTCTGACAAGACAAACACAATTTTTGGTTAATGCTAACTTAACTTTATGAATAGTATCATACCCTTATGAATAGTAAGGTTACTATATTAAATATGAATGAATAGTAAATTATCCAAAAAAATAGAAACATCACCCATGAATGTATAAATACAATTTAGACATCTTATATGTAAAAAACGATAATAGTATAAGTATTGGTATTTTTTTATGTCATAGATATTTTAATTACAATTTTATTATTAATTTAATAATTAAAAATGTAAATTTGTTTTCATAAAATGTAATCATAAATTTTTACTTTATTGTATTATGATTATAAGATAATTTTATGGGACCTTGATTGAGTTATCACTATGTTATAAAACGAGTTATAGTTTTAAAGATTTTTTTAAATGAACTATTATTTTATTTATAAATATTATTAATAATAAGTTGTACCTTAATTTAGAAAAATAGATAAATTTCTTTAATTATACACATTGAAAAATGGTTGGGTAATTTTTTGATGTTTTTCTAAAATACATGAATTTTTCATGAATAGTAAAAATACAGTTTTGAGTTTTCAGTATGTTTAATGACATCATAATTATGTAATAATTAATATAAAATTCTGTCTTACTTTTTTACATTAAAATATGAAATGAGGTGTCCCAAGTGACAAATACCATGGGAAAAACAGTGGGAAAGCCTATGGTTTTTCAGAAACCCCAAATGTTGTGTCCTTAGAAATTAATAAAAAACTCCCTCTCTTTTACAACAAATACCCAGTCATTCATTCATTTTATATAACTCAAAACCCCTATCCTTCAAATATATAGTATTTTTATCTCCCTACGAGTCCTCCTTGGGTGTATTGTATCCATAAAGGTCCCAACAATCATGATTTAGGAGTTACTCTACAACGTATGGGAATATACCACCCTTCTCTTTTTCATGCTTTCATTTTATGTTATTTATTTCAATTTAAATTGTACTATTTTTGGATATGTCATTACATATCCCCCATACTATCCATAATTTTTAAAATTTATGAGATTCCACTTTTTACTCATCAAAATTATTTAAAAAATTATAAGCGGTGTTTTTAGGTTGCCGAATTTTTATAAGGGATCGCCCAACGTTTCTTTTATTTTCAAGTTCGTTGTATTTCTTTTTGTTTCCTCGCCTAATTTAAAACAAATGTTATGATAAATATATTACCATACATTTAATATAAATTTATTGTGATAATATAATAATTCATCATCATATCTCCTTTCCCATTATTCTATATTAAAAATGAAATCACCATCCGAGATGTGTTATTTATCACATTCAAGGACGACAGGTTTTCCATTTCTGTTACCATATTTAATTTAGGTCATGAAACAATTTTTATGGCTAAACCAGACTAAAATAACTATTATATAACTTATATAATTTTATTTAATCTTTTTGTACATATGATATTATTTTATAAATAAAAATGAGTTTGTTGTGATCAAAAACCCCAAATTATCCCAAACAATTATCATTAATGTTTTTTATAATGATTCATCTTCACTCCCAATAATCAAATTAATTTTATAGTTATGTAATATTTTGGATGGTCAATAATAAAACATTTCCTCAATTATGGACAACCATTCTCATATTACATGGTTATACTTACATGAATACAAGTAAACTAGTAATGAATACCAAGGAAGAAAATGCTCCCAAACAATAAAATTGAACATCTTAAACCCTTCAAAAAGGCCAAAAATGAACTTAATAAAGCTATAATAAATATATTACATAATGAAAAGTTTATGAAAATAATAATTAATGGATTTTATTTGTTTATACAGTACACTAATATCACGTGAAGAACACAATTGGGCTTAAGTTAAGGGGTTTCTTCATCTCACATCCATTTTTGTGAGATATTGTGTATTCACTACTATTAAATTTTTATGGTGTATGTATACTGACCATTGATGTTTAAAATCATTAAACTATTTATTTTAATGATATTAAATGTATAATTTAATTATTAATAATTTTGGGGCATACGATTCAATTGATTACAATGTTTTATGTATTTTTTACCCGGACCTCCATTTTCATTCTAGTTTCTCTTAATCTTTAATATTTTCAATAAAATTATTATTCATTAATATGTACTTATCATAAATTCTGTGTGAATGTTATATATATTTTTACCGATCAGAATCATTCTTTATTCTATTTTTATTTACACATTTTTAATGAATCATTCACAAATTCTTTCGAAATGCAAGCTCGGTTCAAGGAACTTCTCGAATTATTACCTATTTTGAGGTTCCCTATATAATATATTTTAAGTAAGATTTATCTTTATAAAATAAAAAATCTTACCATGATAAATATAATTTGGTTGATTTCTAGTTTTCTGAAGGAAATCATGCCTTTTTTCTTTAAAATATCTTCAATGAATTTCTTAAACCACACTAAAATATCTTAATTTTAATGCTTCTTTAAAAACACTTTTTACATGATTTTACTTTTGTGGGACATATTTTAAGCCTAAAATTTAATCTAAATGTCCTTAACTTTTATTTAATATGGTATAAATGTTTAAAACCTTATTTATGACAAATAAAAATGATTTTCCAAAAGAACTCTTTTTTTTCATTTTAAAATATATTTTTCTCACCTCACATTATCTTTTTGGAGATATATGCCATGTTCACTACATAGTATTTTAATGTGGTGTATAAACTTAGCCTTGGTTTATAATATCAAGACTCTCGTTATTATATTTATATTATAATTGATTATGATTTTAATTTATCAAGGTGGTATGGGAAACTTTTGAATGTTTGAGGATTACTTCTACAAGAATTTCTCAATGTTCTCATATGAAAGTATATTTGTTTATGTAAAAATAAATTGATGAATCTTGTATTTCATAGAGTTTTATATATTATGATATAATGTACAATATGCTGTTGAAATTTTTCTGATTATTTTGAATGTGGATGTTATATCTTTATACCATTAACCAGTTTACTTTGAATGGATAGTGTTTACATTTAATGTACAGGGAATGTTATTTACATTTCATTTGTTATTTTCAATATTAATTTATATGTTGTTTATGATTATCCCCAATCAAAATAGAAATACATTGGACTTATTATGTGTTGGTTGGGGCCTTCTATAGCCCCTCGATCCATCAATAGGTCTCATGAGAAAAAATATGGTCTTGGAAAAATTCCATGACAAAATTGATAATTATGGTCTTAGCACGAGGCCTTGATGATTTGGTTAAGATGTTACAAATTATGAATTTATGCATTATAAAACTGTTATTGGTATTTCATGTGTTTATTTTAATACTAAAATACCTATGATAGTTCTTTTTCATGTAATATTTACTTAAATCATATTTTTACCAAATTATGTTCAAGTTTATTATTTATGGGATGTGTTTTTAGTTATTCACCATGCATATTGTTTATGATTTTCATATTTTACACTATATTTAATACCATAACTGATAATTTCAGATAACCCCTTTCATATGTTTTATTTTCTCAGGACATGAAGAAGTTTATTATGAATGACCTGCATGGCTAAACATATAGTTGTGGATGTTCCCAATAAAACATATATGTATTATATCATTTTATGTTGTAATGTAGAAGTTGTGTATGTTTCTAGGTTTCCAAAACTACTAAAATATACCATCCATGAGGATTTGATTCTATAAAATCATGTCAATGTATTAAAATAATACACCGGCACCAGGATTCTAGGGTTGGGGTGTTACGATTGGTATGAGATGAATTTTAATAGAAAACATGGATGCTATATATAGAAAACATATATTAGGGAACAAAACCCTAATATACACATGATATAACAAATACAAGAACATCCTAGAATTTTGATAAAGAATAGATTAATAGGATTTTCGTAGAAAATAAATCCATATCTAGGTACTACAAGTGGATGTGGTTCTGGAAAAAATGTATCTAAGAGTAACAACTCTGAAAAGGTGTTTCAGGCTTGACCTAGGGTAAGCTAGTATACGACAACAAGCCTTACTACCCACCTGGTTTGACACTCCTGGGGGAAATTCTTATTATAATTCAGTTTTTTCATTCATAACATTATGAAGAATTTATTTTTCCAAAGTAACCAATGTAATTGGTTCTAGGATTTATGATGCATAAATTAATGATATGTCTTAAACAATGTTTAGAGTTTTAGAATGTTCAATGTTTTATGAGCTAATATAGAACATGGAATTTATTAGAAACGGATGCTATATGAAGGAATGGGAACATCACTAATTCACATTATACAAATAGTAAGAAGAATCATCTATCTCATGGTCTTAAGCCATATTTTCCAAGGAGGATAGACTCCCATGTGTCCTTATAATATATGGAAATAGCATCATGTGTTAACAAGGTATGTAAAGAATTTTTCGAGTCCTAAAGATTTTAAGGGTAGAAAAAGAGGAAGAGGATAGTACTGAAAATTATAGATAACATGAAGAAGGAAAAGAAGGGTTTTCCCCCCAATGATAATTGTGGAAAGAATCACCCTGGTTAATGCTTGAAGGGAATGGGTGTCTGTTATAAGTGTAGAGAAAAAGGAACCCAATTTCATAATTGGAAGGGTATGAAATAGTTTTCCAATGTAAAATTCTTTGAATGCAAGGAGATAGGATACTGTGTTAATCAACATCCCAATAATTAAAGGAATTTACCCCAAATGATGATTCTGGACAATGATCATGTTATGATAGTGCCACAGATGAGGTAGAATGATTAATATTCTTAATAAATAATCACATAATTTGAATATTTTGTGAGTAATGTACTAGTTATATGAATTATATAATATATGAGGATTGAACTGTAATATATTTTAATTAAGGATTTGAAATCATAATTTCAATGGTACAATGAAAAGATATTAAGTGGAAGGTTAGACTTTTTGGAAAATTCATGATTAAAGTAATGAAAACCCCTAATATATTTCTAGTGATGATGATAATGATGAAAAAATGATTCATTTAGACAATTATAGACTACCTCACAACTGATTTTTAGCTTGTCAAAAAGTGGTGTTTGCTATCATTGATGGAGTTTTCAACATTTTTGGATATATGGAAAATATAAAATATCATGTGTAATTATGAATGAATGTTTCCAATAAGTTTTTATGGTAATTTAAGTTATTACCATTTTTTAAGAGGATACGTGATGAGGATATTTAGTTGTTTGGAATGTGAATCTTTAGGAATGCTTAATATTGATTAATGGAAAAAGATTTTTGTTGTTTCATTGATAATGATAGAACATTGAGTTAAAAAAATGATGATTCCCAAGGACCCCATGAACATGGATCATGTTAGTATGGATATGCAAATGATTATAATGTATTGGATCATGATATTTTGGAAAGTTATGCTATTTTTAAAATGGTTTAATTTGATTATTGAATGAGGTTTTAGAGTTTAACATCACTACATGATGGATTTATTATTTTTACGTGACCATGTTGTCCATTTAAAATGCATTTTTTAGTAATAACTGATGAATTTACCTTTCCTCTTATTAAGAATAAAATTAAACCATATTCGTGATGTGGGTTTCCCACAAGGGAATATTCAAGTATCAAACATTAACTGTCAATGTTCAATTTCACATTTTGACGAAAAAATTTGTGCAAGGAGGGGATATTGTAACACCCCATGAATTTACAAATAGATTTAATATAGAATGAGTTAAACACTAAGTCTCTACATAACACTATTTGTTATAACCAAGATAGTAAACATTATTTTTCCACCACTATGATTTGAATTTAAAAAAATTGACATACACGGTTGCATTAAGTAAGATATTTAGAGTCTGGTAAGACAAACATAATTTCTGGTGAATATTAACTTACCAATATGAATAGTAACATGCCCTTATGAATAGAAATTTTACACTTATGAATATTAATGAATAGTAAATTGGCCAAAAAAATAGAAACTTCACCCATGAATGTATAAGTACTATTTTGACATCTTTTGTGTGAAAAATAGATCATAGTATATGTATTGTTATTTTTTCATGTAAAAAATATTTTAATTACAATTTTATTTTTAAAATACTAATTAAAAATAGAAATTAGTTTTCATAAAATGTAATCCCATATTTGTTCATTGTTTTATATGGTTGTATGAAAATTTCATTGGACCTTGATTAATTTCTCAAGATGTTATCAAACAAGTTATAGTTTTAAAGTTGTATATTTGGAATAAATTTTGATTATATTTAAAAATTAAATAAAAAATATTTAGAAAATTATTTCCAAACAAATGAATTCATTTTTTATTTCTACATGCTGAAAATGGCTGTGGTGAATGTTTGGGATGCTTTAAAATACTTAAATGTTTTGTGAATAGTAAAAATACAGTTTTGAGTTTTCGATATTTTTAATGAAATCATAAAGATGTAATAATTAATATAAAATTATGGTAGAATTTTTCACATTAAAATTGTAAATTAGGTTTCCCATGTGGAAAATACCATGAGAAAATACCGTGGGAAATCCCATGGTTTTTCAAAAGCCACTATTGTGGTGTCCTTTGAAATTAATAAAAAACTCTTTCTCTTTTACTATAAATACCAACATGTTCATTCGTTTTCTGTCATGCAAAAATCATAAAATTTTAGAGTCAGGTATTTCTACCACCATATGATTCCTCATAAGGGGTCCCCAATATCTCAAGCTCCCAACCAAAAACTCTTAAGACATACTATACAAGGTAAGGGAATCAACCACTCTTCTCTGTTTCTCGATTTCATTTTAGGTTATTCTTTTTAATTTAAATTGGATTTTGTTGGGATATGTCATTACATATCCACCATATTGTCCATATTTTATATGAATTATGAGAGACAACATTTTCTCCCTGGAAAATATTTTATGAAATTTTAAACAACACCATAAGGCTGCTGAATTTTCTTTAGGGATCTCATATCTTTTCTTTTATTTTCAAGTTACTTTTTTTTTCTTTTTCTTTACTCCCCTAAATTCACCCAAATGTTATGATAACTACATTAACATAAATTTTCTATAATTTTTTGTGATATTGGAATAATTCATCAACATCTCTCATTTCCCATTCTTTTATACTAAAAATGAAAACACCATCGGCGATGTGTTATTTATCACATTTAAGGATGAAGAGTTTTAAATTTGTGTTACCATCTTCATTTTTGGTCATAAAACCATTTATATGGTTGTAAAAGAAAATAAAAAATATCATATAACTTATATAAGGTTATTTAATATTTTTTACATATTATATTATCTTATAAATCAAAATGATTTCAATGTGATAAAAAACAACAATTAACCCAAACAATTATCATTAATGTTTTATATAATGATCCATTTTCACTCCCAATAACCAAATGAATTTTAAAATTATGTTATCTTATGGATTTTCAGTAATAACAAATATCCTCAATTCTGGACAAACATTATCATATTACATGTTAATCCTTACATGAATATAAGTAAACCACTCAAGAATACCTAGGAAGAAAACATTCCCAAACTATAAAATTGAACATCTAAAACCCATCAAAAAGTCCATGAATGAAATTAATATGGATATAATAAATAAATTATATAAATAATAGGTTCTTGAAATATTAATTAATGAATTAAATTTTGTTATCCAGGACACAACGATCAATTGAAGAGCACCATCGAACTTAAGGTGAGGGGTTCCTTCATGTCACTTTAATTATTCTGAGATAATTTGTATCAACTACTATTACTTGTGTATGGTGTATGTATACTGACCATTGAATTATCATATCATGAATATTTTTATTTTTATGATATTCAATGTATCATTTGATGATTATTAATTTTGGGTCATACGATTCAATTGATTGCAAATTTGTAAGTATTTTTTTCACGAAACTCCATTTTAATTTTTGTTTCTCTTATTCTATACTCACATAAATGATATTCTTATTAATTCTTATGTCCTCATCATAAATTATATGTGAATTTTATATATATTTTTACCAACCATTATACTTATTTATTTCATGGGGAGTTACATTTTTTAAAATAATCCTTTACAAATTCTTCCAAAATTCACTCCCGATTGAAGGAACTTCTCAAATTGTTGCCTATTTAGAAGTTCACTCTATAATCTGTTTTAAGTCAAGTTTCGTCTTTTTAAAATAAAAAAATATAACATGAAAAAATTATTTTGGTTCATATGTAGTTTTATTAAATAAAACATGCATTTTCACTTTATTATCTCTTTAATGAATCCTTTAAACTCTACCAAAATTATTTAATTCCAAAGCTTCTTTAAAAATAAACTTTTTACCTGATTTCACATCAGTGGGAAATCACTTATTCATCAAAAGTAATGTCAATGACCTTATCTTTTCTTTTATAGGATATAAATTTTTAAAACTAGATTTATGACAAATACAAATGATTTCCCAAAAGAACTCTTCCTTCCAAAGTAAAATACAATTTTCTAACCACAATTTAACTTTTTTGAGATATATGCCTTGTTCAACACTTATTCCTTGAATGTGGTGTATATAATAGACCTTGGTATATCATATTAGGAGTATCCTTATTCATTTTATATTCTAAGTGACAATGATTGGAATGTTTAAAGGTGGTATGTCACACTTTGGAATGTTTAAGGATTACTCCCTCAAGAATATTTCAATGGTATCATTTAAAAGTATCTTTGTTTATGTGAAATTCCATAGATGAATATTTTATTTCATAGAAGTTTGTATATTATTATATAATTTATGACATTTTTTTGAATTTTCATTGAATTGTTTGTGTGTGGGTGTTTCATCTTGATACCATTCACAAATTTACTTCGAATAGTTAGTGTTTATTTTTGATGTACATGGAAATTTATTTACATTTCAAATGTTCTTTTCAATATGAATGTATATATTGTTTATGTTTATCCCCATTCATAATAGGAATTATTTGGACTTAGTAAGTAATTGGTGGGGCCCTCTACAGTCCCTTAGTGCATCGGTAGGTCTCATGAGAAAAAATATGGTCGTTGAAGGAGGCCTTGACAAAATGTATATTTATAGTCTTGGCATGAGACATATATGGTATGGTTATGTTGTCCCACATTATGCGTTCCCACATTATGAAACTAGTATTCATAGTTCATTTTTTATTCGACTACTATTATTTCCATGATAGTGCTTTATTAGGGAATATTTACTATGCCCATATTCTTACCAAATTTTGTTCACATTTATATTTAATGGCATGTGTTTTTAGTAATTCACCATGCCTAGTGTTTTTGTCTACTATATCTTCTACTGTATTTCTCACCCTCACTAACCATTTGATATCACCCCTTTTTTATGTTTCATTTTCTCAAGAAATTAATAATATTATTACGAATGAACTACCAGGATAAACACATAGTTGTGGATGTTCCCAATAAAATTTTATTTTTTATTTAATTTCCCGTTGTAATGTTGAACCAATGTGTGTATCTAGTTTTAAAAAACTACTACACTACTATGTCCTTTCAAATTTTATTTCATGTAATAATTCCAATGTATTAAAATAATGCACCGGCTCTGGTTTTCTAGGGTTGGGGCATTACAGTTGATTTTTCATAGTAGTTGGAATAGAAGTATGAGCCTATACCATCATCTGTAATAGTTCTAGAATATATTGGTGGAGGTCTTCAGTTTTTGCTAAAATGTATTGTAATTTTATAAATGTTTTGGTAGGGATATAATCCTACATGTTTTCTATCACCATTATTTATTGAAATAAATATTCTATTGAAGTAGGGATATGATTCAACATCAATCCACCATGCACCAGCAGAGTATGCTAATTGGATTCGTGCACGGTGGTGGAAGTATGAACATTACCCATCCTAGTTGTGGAATTATACCCACATACCTATTCTTAGTGAGAAGAGATATGATAATTCTTTCTCATTCCTTCATGGTATGCTGAATGGTATCATTTTTAGGAGTAGGGATACGAACCCTCTTCTAGATGTATATGGGAATATGTCTGCATACTTGTTCCATGAGAGCAGGGATATGCACCTTCTTACTAGCTCCATCGGAAATATTCCAATAGGAATAATTGATAAGAGAAGTAATATATGTTTCCTACTAAATTTACAACTCACTCCTCCGATTATGATAATTCCTTGGAGCTCATGCATGGTCATCAGATTGGAAGTGTGTCGGATGATACCATCAACATGTGACTGATGGGTACCAACGAGATGATGATGGCAATGAAAATTAGTAGGTACACTCCTTGGTGGCACCTAAACTGTAAGGGGTCCATATTGGTATTCCAAGTCGGCCATTATTAAATATTGAAGGTGGAATTCTTAGAACTCTAGGGATATTCTACCTAAGCAGTTGATCATATCATTGGAGGCTACTGGCTTAGCAGTAACCTTCACCAAGCAATGCAGACTCACCAGCTACTATGCTTGTAGGATCTCATGGGTATCTTCCACAGTCGGGATTGTACCATGTTAGCGTTACTCCTACATCATCATATTTTCTACCAACTATTAGAGTTTTCTGGAAAGAAAGGTCTATTTTTGACCATTGGGGGTCTCAATTGTGGATGAGTTACTAGAAAGAGTGCAGGAAGATGAAGACATTCTCTCGGTTTAGAATTATATCAATGAAAGTAGTGTCTATGGTCACATAGACATCAAGTAACAAGGCCACTTATCAGTGCTTTATCGTAGGCATGAAAATTCTTAATCAGATATTCAATGTTAACACAATATTCTCGTATTCCAATTTTTGATATTCTACTCATGTGGACCTATCGGTGCAAGGATGGAATTAAAGGAATCCTAGCTTATGATTTTCATACTGAATTGTTTTTACATATTGTTTTAAAAAAATTGGGTAAATAGATTCATGTTGAGCACATCAGTGATTACTTCATATATAGGGAAAGCAACATGGCTCAATGGATTATAACACAATTGTCTTTTTTGGGAAATTTATGACGGGTTCACCATTTTGGATTTATAAAAAAATAAGGAAAAATGGGTTTCATCTATCGGGATACCATAATAAATTTTTTCATGAAACTCCCAATTATTCCCCCATATATAGCTAGGTATAGACCTACTTTCTAAAGGCCAACAATTGTCTATGTTTTTACGCCCAACTACTATTGGGGGATCTGATTAGCCACTAAATTAGGCTAATATTCATTGTTAATATATATAATATTCATATGATTTATTATTCATAAACACCATTTTAGTGCATTTTACACCTTGAACATCATTTTACATTAAGATTGTAAGTCCTTCTTAAACTTCACTATTATGTGGTACATTTTTTAACATCATTTAAAGTACCCAATGATGTTGATTTTATTTTCATATTTAATTTCCAGGTTTATAATTATATTGGGAACAATTCATACTTGTTGAGGTTTGTAAGATTCACATTGGAAGACCACAAAAATGTGATTTTATGCAAACAATTTTGCAGAAGGTATATTGGACACCATCCCACTGATTAAAATGTGGTGCCAACATGCAATCCAAATGAAGCAAAAATTTCATGGGATTCTAGAAGAGATATATAGGAATAGTGCATTCTTCAGGATCCAGTAGTAATTCTCCCTTTGGGTGGCCCAATTTGAAGATAAAATTCTAGGCCAGATTCTACGGCTCAGAAAACATCCTACCAATCTAATCATATCATTGAATGAACAACTTTAAATGGGACCACCGTTTATAGTCGATTAGGAGACATTCAAGGATCCATTTTATTCTTCAATGTCCCACTCTAATTCAGCCAACTAGATTGTCTTCCAAGCACGTCTGTTCGATGGCTGCAATCTGGATGCACCTTAGGTTAATAGTGGAAATGTCCTAGTTCCACAAGTTTTCCACCACCCTAGGCCTACCATAATCAAGTGGGATGCTTTTTAATGTTGGAGGATTGACCCAAGGATCCCAAAATGCCTATTTATGTTAGTGGTGATTAAAGAGTTTTTCATCATTGATGCTTGGTTTCATTTTAGTGTTATGCTGCCGCTTTGTGTTTGTAATCACATTTCTTTCTCATGTAAGATGTTTAATTCACCTTCGTTTCTTAATAAAAGTTCTTCTTTTACACTTATTCTATTCTTTTACATATCACGTTGATACCGTTGGATCAAGGTGTGAATTTTTTGACACCATACTTTGGGATATTTCTCACACAATGGGGGAGTGATCGATTTTTGTTGTTGTTTTTACTTATTCAATTCCACCCTAGTAAGTCTACATACCACTTCCATTTAAGACATGTCATCAATAGAGGTCTAAATATTTTATGGGATGATCTAAGGGAGTATCAAGGGGATGTATTAGATGTTATTTCTCACTCCATTAATGGCTAATCACTCCTTTTAAATATGATTTTTATTTGATGATTTTAAAACCTCTTCATCCTTATTCAGTTTATGGTAACATATTTCAAGTGATAATACAAACCATTACCTTGGAGTTCTCAAAACGTTGATCCTTCAAGTGTACAGGTGATTAGTATTAGGGTGTGTAGGCATTAAACTAGTAAGTTATGATTTTGTTTGATCTTATTAAATGAACCCATCTAAAATATAAGAATTTGAAATCATTAAAAAAGGAATTCATCCAATCCACCCCGAGCGATAATATATGATCAACTCATTACCTTAATTTGAATTAACTTAAATCTATTAGTGATCCTTTAAAACCAAATTAAATCAAACCACGTTGGACACTTCATAGCCAAAAAAAATCCATAGAATGTACATGTCTTTAGGTACTTATTAGGTCTCTGAGGATTTGACAACCCAACTAGACTACAAGGACCATCCTACCTTCTTCTTTTGGGTAAATTTGAGCGTGAATAAGATTTTGGCATAGTTACCAAGGACCCAAGTAATTAATCTCCACACCCATTCTATTCTCCCCCATTTCTTCTATTCTCACCCAATATCTTTTATCTTGTCCCTTTATTGTTTTTTTCTTTTGGCGCATGTTCGCCTACACCCACGATCAATCAGACCATCTAGTAAGGGTGGAAAATCCTAGGGATGGGGATTCAAGTGAACATAGGAGATTGATTCTATTAGATCCTAATCTTCTTGATATTCCAGAGTAAAAAATTTAGCCCATTTCAATGGAATTTCTTCAAAGAAACCAACTCATAAACTCGGGTGGAAACCAAAATGGAAACCCAAATGAGACAGCCCCAAACTCAGGGAATGCATTCAATCAAACCATGAATGACTACCTCAAACCTGCCTAGACCAATGCCCCCTATTGCATTATACACAACTCGATAGGATATTATAATTACATCTTTAAACCCCATGTCCTAAACCATCTTCCCACATTCCATGGAATGGAGTCCGTGATTCCCTACCTTCACATTAAGAAGTTCAATGACATTGTGGAAACCATGTGTCCCCCACATCAACTAGAATCAGCTAAGATGAGGCTATTTCTATTTTCCTTAATGGATCAAGATAAAAATAGGTTAAACAATTTGACACCATCATCAATCAACTCTTCGTAACAATTGAAAAGAAAATTCTACAAAAAATACTTCCCCCCCACAAAACAATTGCACTTAAAAAGAGCATCCAAAACATTTTTTAAAAAGAGGAAGAGCCATTCTATAAAACAAGGGAGAGGTTCAACGACATTCTAAACATGGCTCCACAACATGGTTTTTCTATTTCTGAACAAGTAAGAATATTCTATGAAGTGTTGGGTCTTGGGAACAAACATTTCATTGACATGATGTGTAAGGGAACCTTTAAAAACAAAGCCCCAAATGATGCTTAAGAGTATCTAGAATGCATTGCTGAACAAAACCAATCATGGGGAACTTCACCTTATTCTGAAAAGACATAAAGAACTACTGGAATTCATACACATAGGGAAGAGGAAATACTTAGGGCTAAACTCGCAGCACTCTCTAGGATGGTTGAAGAGATAGAACTTAGGAAAGTCCATGAAATCCAAACTATAGACCCTGTTTGCACAATTTGTGACAAACATGATGATAGGATAGACAACTGCACAACGATTCCATCTATCAAGGATGCTCTTTTAGGAGGTCCCCCAGTGGAAGTAAATGCCTTGAACTTTCAAAAGCATCAATACCCAAACACCTTCAACCCAAGTTATACTGACCACCCAGGCTTCCGCTGGAATGATAACCAACAACCTAGACAACCATAGGGAAAATTCCTTAACCCCATAAAAACTACAAAAACAATAACCAGTTCCAAACCCAACTTATCCAATACCAATATCCACTGGTCCAATTTCAACAAACAATTCCACCTCCAAATTACCCCATGGGATAAACCAATATTCTCAAGCACCAACCGATACGGTTCCTCAAAACCTACTACAATAAATGTGAAAACAAATGGAAAGGATGAACTCAGAAGTCTCTTCCCTAAAACAAGAACTTCAAACCATCAAAACTGGAAAGGAACCCATCCCTAGTCAGGTGGTACCATCCTCAACATCATGGGGAGAGTCAAGTTGCACTCAAACAAATCATGAAAAACTAAAGTTTGTTACTGTTTTAAGAAGTGGGAAATTAATTGAGAAACCTAAAGACCTAATTCAGAACCCATCTGAAGACTCATACTTGGATGAAAATTCAAATGAACCAAATGATCAAACTAAAAAACATGATAACATTGTCAAAGAAACAACTCTTCAACAAAAAACACCACAACATGCCACATTTCGTAAATTCATGAGGGGGAAAACAAGCCTGAATTGAGTGAAAGACTGAGGGAAATCTTCACACAAGTCAAGTTGAAAATTCTCCTTCTTAAGGAAATCAAAACCATAACTTCCTACTCAATGTACCTTAAGGACTAGTGCACTTTTAAAAGAAAATTTTCACATTAAAACCAAGTCCTTTTGGCTGAAACTATGAGTACCACCATTCATGGGGCCATTCCTCCTATGTTGAAAGACCCAGGTTTTTCTTACATAAATGTTGAACTAGGAGAGGGCAAAGTTGATAAGGCCTTCTGTGACCTACGTTCTAGTGTCAATATCATCTCCTATGTTGTGTACTGCTAGTTAGGCCTTGAAAAGCTCCAACCCACATCTGTCACACTAAAAATTGTTGATTGTAGCATTAGGGTTCCAAAGGGGATTTTAAAGGATGTTCTGGTAAAGGTTGAAAACTTTAACTACCCTACTGACTTCATTGTCCTTGACAACCATCCAAACTTAGAAGATATGGACAAAACTCCAATCATCCTTAGTCGTCCATTCCTTGCAACAATCAACTCTATTATATGAGTCTAAAATGGGAACCTGACCATCACCATTGTAAACATGAGTCTAGATTTGAACATCAATAATCCAAGCTCACAAATAGAGGATGATGAGGATATTCATGAAGTAAACATGATAGGAAGCATTGATAATGAATCCATAGAACATCAAGGAATATTTGATGGTTGTTTAATTCAAGATGAGATTTATTTCCTTTTTTCACATTTAGGAGGATTACATCCTTTGCATGAATCATTTTCAAATTGATCTTATGATGAATTCTTAGGTACAACAATTAGTGAAACCTTTTAGGAAACCACTTTCATGGAGACCACTCCAACATCCTTCCCTAAATCTGATCAAGCCAATCTATTAGCTGAACCTTCTACATGTTGGGAATCAATCCTATCTATAAATCTATGAATCAAAATTGATATTGATCCGATGTCCCAATATTCTGATAAAATTCTGAACCAACATGATCTTGAATCGAAGGAACTTCCCTCTACACTCATGTATGCCTTCCCAGGGGACAATCAATCACATCCTATTATTATTTCTTCTTCTTTGAAATCCAATCATGAGAGGATGATTCTAGATGTCCTTATGAAACATAATAAAGCCATTGGTTGGACCCTATCTGATATTCTTGGGAATAACCCACTTATTGGGACTCATAGGATTGTTCTGGAATATCATTCAAATCCATACCGTCAACCTCAGTGGAGACTCAATCCTAATCTCTTGAAAGTAGTGTGAAAATAACTTCTGAAATTGTTAAAAGTTGGTATCATATATCCCATAGCTGAGAGTGAGTGGGTCAGCCCAATACAAGTGGTTCCCAAGAAGGCAGGAATCAGAGTGATAACCAATAAGGATGTAGAGATTCTTCCAACTAGGGTGAGTAGTGGTTTGAGAGTCTGCATCGACTATAGGAAGATAAACTCATTTACCAAGAAAGACTATTTCCACTTACCATTCATTGACCAAGTCCTTGAGAGAGTGGAATTTCATGCATTCTACTATTTCTTAGATGGGTACTCAAGATATATTCAAATTGAAATCTCCATAGAGGATAAAGGGAAGAATTATTTCACATGTCCATTCAGTACCTTTTTTTTTCAAAAGCATGCGCTTCGGGTTATGAAATTCCCCTGGAACCTTCCAGCGGTACATGATGGGAATATTCGCAAACATGGTAGGGGATTTTATTGAGGCCTTCATGGATGACTTATCTGTTTTTTAGGATAAATTTGTGGGATGTCTGAGGAATGTTGAGAGAATCTTGTAAAGATGTGAAGAAAATAATCTGGTCCTAAACTGAAAAAAATTCCATTTCATGGTTAAAGAGGGACTAGTTCTAGGCCATCTAGTCTCAAGTAGGGGAATTGATGTTGATAAACCCAAGGTTTACGTCATTAGTAACCTTTCATCGCCCAAAAATATCTTGGAAGTGAGGTATTTCTTAGGACATGATGGTTTTAATATAATAATCATCAAGGACATTAGTTCAATCTCTCATCCCCTTTGTGCACTTCTAGTAAATGATGCTCCATTTGTTTGGACAGAATGTTGTGAGGGTTCATTCTCAACCCTCAAATCCTGTCTAACCTCTCCCCCCATTATGAAATCTCCAAATCAGAACCTTCCATTCGAACTTATGTGTGATGCCAGTGACTTTGTTGTAGTAGCTGTGTTAGGAAAACATTGTGATAAATCTCCTAATGTCATTGTGTATGCATGAAAATCCTTAAATGATGCTCAAATCAGCTACACCACTACCAAAAAAGTAGTTACTTTCTATTGTGTTAATTGAGACAACCTATGAAGTAGGAAAAAATTGATTAATTTAGGATCCATGTCGGGAAAATTACATTAAACAAAAGCGTTGCACGGGTGGAAACCCGTGGTTTTCATGTCATCATTATTTTTCAAATAGGATTAATAAATCATTTTGATATTTAAAAAAAAATAAAATTTTTTTTTGACATGTTCTTCTATTATGAGTATGGATGGGTATTAAAGGGGAGCACCATATTAATCTGTGTCACGTGGTGTGATCCTTGTGTGATACCTTACCATGAAATTTTTAAATATGACAATGTATCATCAGTTCATTTTATTTTTATGTGTTTGTAAGTTAAATATATATATATATATATATATATATATATATGTAAAATTAAAAAAGTGACACGTCCTAGGTCTCGGTTCAAACCCCATCACAACCGGAGAAGCCACGGGGAATCGAACTCGGGACCGAAGGGAGACAAGGGTGTGCGTTTACCATTGACCTACAACGTTTTGTGCTTCTTATTTTATAATTTATATAAAAATACTTGTAATTTACTTTACTTATTATAGATAAATCTATATATATATATATATTTTTATTGTTTTTTTACCACTAGGGAATTCTCAGAGTGACATTGAGATCAAGGGATTAAAAGGGACCAGCAAGAATTTCAACTTCATCCACCAGGTGACTTTATTCCATGATCCTCCTTTTCAATTTTCTTTTTTAACTCTAATTCTCTACCTCTACCCCCATCTAAATTTTCTTGTCTTTAAACTCTGGGGACAGTGTTATTTTATGTTAGGGGGGAGATAAAATAAAAAATTCTTTTGTGTAAAAAAAATGAATGATTTGAAAAAACATGTGTGTAAATGGAAGGAAAAATTCCTTTAACTTTGAACTTGGTAATAAAAATTACACACTTTTAAACTGAATATCAAATAATTTAGCATTCCCCAATTAAAATTTTAATCCTTTTATAATTTCATGTGCATTGATTTTTGAAAGTGTGGTTGTACAATGTGATATTTCATTGTTTATATTTTCATCCAAAAAAAAGATCACAATGAACGTCCTTTGGAGAGTGGGGTATTAAATTGAGTTCATGGGGTCAGAAAAATAAATATCATAGGTTTTGTGATCATTTTAGTTTTAATAGGAACATTCAATAAAAAAATTTAAAAAAACAATAATCTAGTCTGTAGAGCAATGAAATGGCCTAATGCGTGGCTTTCGACACTTAGGATCATGACTCCATAGTAGTCTGGCACAGAGTTATTAATTGTATCACTATTTTTGGTAATTTTATTTTGTTTTTGATTGGGTTAACACAAGATGATGCATGAGTATGTGGGCGTTACTTGGTTCCCTACGGTCTTTGATCATGGGAGTCGTCAGCAAAGTCTCGCTACAAGGGTTGACTATTTTGAGTGCAATTTCAATTACCATGGAAAAATTGAAAAAAATAAATAAATAAATAAACATACAATAAAAATTTTTGAATACTCATCTTAATATTGAAATGTGATTCCACCTAGAGCTTCCATCATTTCTCTCTTGAATAAAGATGAACCCCAATGCCTAATTTGATGCACCACATAGCATCACTCTTAATTGATATTGGATAAAATATGGAGATGAATTTGAATAAAGTAATAGGATTGTAATTGTGATCTTATTATGAAACTATCTTTCATTAAAATATTTTTATGGGTTTCATGATTGTTTGATATAAGGGTTTTTGGTGATCATTGTGTATTAATATGTTTTTGGAAAAGGGAAATCGAATTTCATATTGTTGAGATATATTTTTCTTGGGACAAGCAAAACTCAAGTTGGGGGGGGGGTGTGATTAGCCACTAAATTAGTCTAATATTCATTGTTAATATATATAATATTCATGTTGTTTATTATTTATAAACACCATATTTAGTGGATTATACACATTGAACATCATTTCACATTATGATTGTAATTCCTTCTTAAAATGCAATATTATGTGATACATTTTTAACATCATTTAAAGTACCCAATGATCTTGATTTTATTTTCATATTTAATTTTCAGGTTTATAATTATATTTGGATCAATTCATACTTGTTTAGTGTAGGATAATTTACATTTCAAGACCACCAAAATGATATTTCATACAAACAATTATGGAGAAGGTAGATTGGACATCATCCCAAATATGAGAATGCAGGGCCCCAAATCCAGGCCCAATGAATCCCAAATTTCGTGGGATGATAAGATACATATAGAGGAACAAACCATTTTCCAGGATCCAGTGCTAATTCAGCCTCCATTGTGGTTATTCAGGCATCCCAAGATGAAGATAAAATTCTAGTCCAGATTTGGCAGCCTAGAAAACATCCTACCAGTCTAATCATTTCACAGAATCCACAACTCCAAAAGGGCCCAAATTGTACAGGATATTAGGAGACTTCCAGTGCTCCAATTTCTTCCTCTATATCCCACTCTAATTATGTCATCTTAAAGGTATTCCATATGCGTCTGTTCGGTGGTTCGAAGCTGGATGGCACCTCGGGTCAAGAGGGGGAAATTCCAAGTTCCACAAGTTTTCCACCACCATAGGCCTACCATAATCAAGTGGGATAATTTTTACTATTGTAGGATCTTCCCAAGGATATCAAAATTCCTATTTATGTAAGTATTGATGGTGGAGTTTTTCATCATTGGTGTTTGGTTTCTTTGTAGTGTTATGTTTCCACTTTGTGTTTGTAATCGCATTTCTTTATCATGTAAGTTGTTTAATTCACCTTTGTTTCTTAATAAAAGTTCTTCTTTTACTCTTATTTTGTTCTTATACATATCAAATTTTTACCATTGGTTCAAGGTGTGAATTTAATCACATCATACGTTGTGATATTTATCACACAACGGTGGAGTGATCAATTTTTGTTGTTGTTTTTACTTCTTCAATTCCACCCTCGAAAGTCTAATTCCTGCTTACGTTGAATAAATGTCATCAATAGAGGGATAACTCTTTTATGGGATTATCCAAGGGAGTATAACGGGGCTATATTGGTTGTTATTTCTCACTCTATTAATGGATAATCACTTCTTTTAAATGATATTTTTGTTTTATGATTTTAAAACCTCTTAATCCTTATTGAATTTAAGATCACACATTTCAAGTGCTAATACGAACCTTTACCTTGGAGTGCTCGAAACATTGATCCTTCAAGTGTATAAGTGATTACTATTAGGATGTGTAGGAATTAAAATAATTAGTGATGATTTTTTTTTTCTTGTTAAATGAACCCATCTCAAATATAAGAAATTGAAATCATTAAAAAAGCAATTCATCCAATCCACCCCGAATGATAACCTAGGATAAACTCATTACCGTAATTTGAATTAACATAAATCTATTATTGATCCTTTAAAACCATCTTAAATCAACCCAAGTTGGCCAATTCATAGCCAAAAACAATCCATAGAATATATGTGTTTGTAGGTACTTCTTAGGTCTCTGAGGATTTGAACAACCCAAGCTAGACTACAAGGACCGTCCATCCTTCTTCTTTTGGGAAAATGTGAGGATGATTCATACCCTGATTGGTTAAGGGGATGGAAGGTTGGTCTCATCAAACCATTTTTTGTGGAATGGTTGCATATTCTTGGACACTCTGATAAATATATATGATATGTTAATTAATATATTCTTAATTTCAATATTGGATAGGTTACCCTAACAAAACAACTATAGGATAATTATCTTTTATAATAACAAGACTATGATATCTCAAGTGATTAAATATATATATCTAAGGTTCTTAAACATTATTTGGAGAGTATAAGTGGTTTGTATGCTATATCCTTATAACCAGGTGCTTTAGAATATACTCCCATATTGGGGGGTGATTAATATTCTGATGGGGGGATTGATCCCTTATGAGGAATCCTATATATCTTGTTTAACAAAGGAATCAAAACCCATTTATCTTATTTGATGTTGGGGATGACATATTGAAGTTTTCCATTGAACATTTGGGTATATAGTGTAGATTACATGATTTGTTCAATTCGTTAATCCCATGTGAGTCATGCTCGTAGTGACAAACAAGGGGTTGAAAGTGATCAATGCCATTTCTCTGGGTAAAAGGGCTTAGATATCAGGATTTTCTTATTTAACCAATATGGATCACAAACCACATGGAGATGTATCATACATATCCAAAATATCATAGGAATCTGATTTTTAACAGTTCCTTATATTTCAGGGCTTAAGAACCGAGGCTTCCCCAGATAGTGGAGATTTATGAGGCCTAATGAGTCATTCATATAAACCCTCTATCATCACATGATCTTTGCTCGATGTGAGAAATGAGGGGTAGAATATGATCTTCCTCATTGAATATGGACATGGGACTTGTATACTAGGATTTTAATTGGTGTATTTGGAATATAACTTAGTCCATAGGAAGGAATACAATGCATCTTGATTATAGAAGGAATGTATGTTCTCGTATTTCATACATGTAGAGGATTACACACTAAGGATACCCAATTGTCTAAGGATTACACACCAAGGATGGGAAATATCATCTTGTCTTGGGGTGCCCTTTTGACATGGCCTTATTGTTTGGAAGGTATCACATCACCCAGTTGGCATTTCCTGGGAGCGATCACATGACCAGGCATGACATGCATGGAGGGTGTCACAAGGTCCAATGTGATTTATTTCAAAGGGTTTTGTGAATCATGGATGATCCACTAGGATTCATCTCAAGACCTAACTAATATAATTGGAGGGAACCATGAGTCATTGCTGACTCTCATAGAGGGCATTGTCAGATCTTGGTTATCACTTCCAAGTTCTTTCAAAAGACTCACCAGACATGTGCGGGCGTTGTTATATGAGTCATGTAGTGTTTCATATGGACGTCTTAAGTACTAGGTGATGGTACTAGGGGATTCAAAATATCAAAGTGGTGTCTTTGGGTGGAACAATGTGTCTTGTCTTAACATACATAGAATATAATGTGTGTCCCATGAGACATGTTAAAGGGGTTTCACGAGATCTGGGTGACACAACCTGGTGTTGTCGTGTGTCAATGGGTGATACACGCGGAGTAATAGAGGGTTATAAAACATGTCCTTCACATTATCATTTAACATTTTATCTTGGTTCTAGCCAATACATCATCAATACCTCAGTTTTTTTATTTTTCAGTTTCTATTGAATCTCGCATGATCTTGTGGGCTTGTGGTTTGTCCTTTGCATGACCTACAAAATGTACTTCACGTGATCTACAAATGACAATGATAAGTAATTATTCCTAGAGAATGACTACTCCAGCTTCTGTTGTTATATTACAATTTTTTTTTCAATCGTTTTTTTGCTCCTAGATGTCTGTAGAAGTCAATAGTTGATTCATGAAGAATCTAGTAGTCATATGTATGTAGTAGTAGTAAAAAAATCCAACACTTTCATCATGTCATGGTACGGAATTTAAAGGCATCACCACATTGGAAACTGGCCGATTTGTGCAGCGTATCTGGAGCGAGTCCGGGATGGATTTAGAGAACGGGGTATGGCACCAATATTCTTTGTGAGTCTCTTACAAGGACTTCTTCGGGCATTTCAAATGATTTTTAGTGAGTTCGTTCTATCAACAAGACATTTTTCAGATTAATTTGGATTGATGAGGGCTTTATTAATGATGTGGTAAAGTTAAAAGTCATAAATGTTGTTATGTTGAAATTTCCATGGATCCTCACGAGATCATTGTGATTTTTTGTAGATAATCATGATACCTTGGTGACATATCATGGGGTCTCACTAGACTGCTTTGTGGGTGCGTTGGGCACATCACATGCATTTCAACAACCGAAAATATCCCTCACCTATTCCTTTTTTGATACCATTTGTTTTATGGGATAAATAGTAGGAGTCATTTGAGATTTTATGTTTTCTATCAAATATATTTCTTCTATTTTTCATAGATGGGCCATGTGATCAATTTGTGTTTCATTGGGATACACAATCATTCCATGGGAAAATTTAACTGTTTTTCCATATAGTGCTGCATAGTTTCCTAGACATGCATGCCAATATCTTTGCGGCAAGGATGACAATAAAAAGGGTCAATGAGAGATGTGGTAGTGTGAATACAGTGAATCATGATGTGTATCAGGGCATGAGGCATGTCCTTCAACAACTGTGATAAAAAATTACACCATTATTTTTAATCCTCATTGTTTCATGGGACAAAGTTCAGGATTTAGTCGTGTTTGCATGAGTAATATACATTATTTATACCCAATTATTCTATGGTGTCTCACATGGACTATATGGGCCATATGGCAGTGTGAATTTATTTCACGAAAAAAACCATTTGTTTGTCCCTTGGGCATCATGGAGTTTAACGGACACACCCGGTGACTTTCATACGTTGAGGCTAACAAGACATAGGGATCTTGCGAGATGATTCAGTCGCAATTCCCTTGTCTAATGGTGTCTCGATCATATCTATGCTTGTGATTCATATCATTAAATGACTTTTAATGCCTCTTTCATACTCCTCTTTATTTCTATCAATTTATGTAACGAAGGCTCGGAGTTCATACAACTTGGCTTGAATATCATCAAGGGATTTTATTCCGCCCAATGATGATATGGAACCTGGGCTTCATGAACACTATGGGTAATAGAATTTGAATATAATTATTTAATATATTTTATGGATTTGGATTGTTTTTAAGGCACTTTTAAATGAAAAACCATGAGTCCCGAGGGATGCTCATTCGGTTTTCTAAGGAGCCTTTGTGGGAGGAGGAAGGCCTATTGAAGGGGGCTCTATGGGACTTGCCACATGCTATGAACCACTATTGGAGACTTCACATGACCTTAAAAGTGGTACGTGGGTGATGTGTCTTACTAATGTGTCCAGTATGAAACTAGAGGGTGTGAACCTAATAAGGGGTGATTCCCTTGGGCTCTATTATTTTCGGGCCCCATAATACAGGTTGTTAGTTTGTTTGGTCCTCCAAGGGCCCCCTCTTTCCCCTTTTCAGGAATAAAAATTATAACTTTGGATGGTTATTTTTTCGGTGCTTATTTGGTATGAATCAAAAAAACAAAATCCTAAAACAACCCTATGAGGGATAAAATCCATGTATCCTTGTATCCATAATCACAAAAAACCATAGAAATTTGATATCAACATGTTTCACTAAACCATATTGTTCCCTTTACCTTACCATTCTAATGAAAAAAAGTCTACATATGCTCGAAGAAATATATAGGTTGTAAGTCATAAAGCCTAGTAGAAAACCATCAGGAATTTATGTAAGGCCTTTAATCATTAAAACCATTATGTTTATTTTGAAAATGAATTTTCAAAACCAATATCACTTTGTGAAAGCATGGTAACTTGAAAAAAATGATTTAGAAGACCCTTTAGTTTTCCCAAAACAAACCATAGTTTAAAAAACGGAACACATTCCCAAATAACGAAATAAATCCACCAAACATAACATTCTCAATAAACTCAAAAATAGAATAAACATGGGAATAAACATAATCACCATAACAAAAAAAATAAAGGATAATGTGCTGGAACATAATATATCCTAACCAAATACGACACTAGTATTAATCATAATGCATAAAAAAACCAAATGAGCCCTATAAAAGATTCATCATGAGCTCTAACAATGGGATCCAGTATGAAAATGAATGACCATAGGTTCACTATTTAATAATGGAATGAATTGTTTTTTGGAATCCCACAAATTCTTCCTTGGGACCAACCTTCCAGAAGGTCACTCAGTCTAGTAGGAAACATCCTTTACCTAGTCTACCTCAATCCACATGGATAATACTCCTCCTATGGGATCTGTTAGATCCATGAAAATCATTCAATAAATGGGATATCTTGGTCCACATGGACAGTTTTCTTTATCTAGTTGATAGCATAGGCTTGATATCTATCCACCTAAGCCAATGAACCAAACACCCACAATCTCCCATGTTCTACTCAAAGACAAACATATAAACAACATCATTTTATAAAAACATAAGTCATTTAAAATCCAATTTCATAGACCTTCAATTCCCATAAAAATTTAATCATTTTGTATAATGTACAAACCATTTAAAAAACCATTTAAAAATATTATAAGAAAGCATAAAACATCTTTGATTCATTTTAAAAAACACATGCACTGCATTAAAGTCAAATCTCTTAAACATCCACATTAATACATCCTATTGTCAACCCACTCTAAGAATGAAAAAATAATTGGATAAAAATCAACAATATCACAACTTATGGGAAATATAATAAACAAAACCCATGTAAACTAGAGAATAAATAAAAATAAAATTTAAAATTCCCTTAAATAGAGACACCATCATCGATACTAAACAAAAACTCGTCTCCTTTCATAGAATCCACAATATTCAAGTATGAGAGGTCCTCATATACAAAACCACAAGGGAAACAAATATCAAAACACCATCATCAAACCTTGGGTTGGCCAAATCAAAATCTTGGTCTTCCATACTTTATGGAAATGGAAGAACAAGGATGAACAATGGGAGAGAAATATGAAATAAATTTAAATAGAAGAATTCATTGAAGAAAATCATGAAATGTAGAATGAAACCCCCATAATACAAGGGAGAGGAGAACTATGGAATGGTGAATAGGTTGAATATGAGTGGGAGAATAAATTCAGGAGACATTTATAAAAGATCATGTATGAAAAAAATGGTAAAATAATAACATTTTAATGACATTAAAACACTACATTGTTTGGCCGTAGGGTCTAAAAAACCATGCGCCAAGCATTCCGAAACCACTTTCTCAAAAAAAAAATAGTTTCTAGAAACCACCAAACAATTATAAATTCCATTCTCAAGCCATAAAAATCCAATTATCCCAAAATACGCCAACTCACATGGTTAGTTGCACAATTTATTATAATAGTTTGCCACCCAGGAAACATGATCTATTTCTCCAGAAATTGAGTTCCTCAAACTCCAACATATGGAAACTCCAATAATATTTATATAAATAAATAAAGTGCAAAATAAGATATTATTATGAAATTAAAAGTGTCAAATTTGTTCTAGAAAAAGGTTTTATAAAAATTTTATGTCGTTCTAATATCCCTGTGATGTCATAAATTTCATGATATTTATAAAAACAAAATTTTGTACTATTAAAATATGGATCAAGATTTTCTGAAAAATAATAAAAAATTTATCCCAATGAAATGTTGTTATACTGAATCAAAAACTGAAGTTCATTTTTTTCAAATTCAATTTCTAAAATTGGGGAATTTAACATATAATTAGATTCATAAAATATAGTGAAAACGTGTTTTTATAAGAAAATGAGGTTAAAATATTGAATGTTATTATTATTATTTCTCATTAGTCACTAGATAAATTACTATTATTGTAGTTTCTAAAAAAACAATATAATTATCCTTCATTAATCATAATATAATTTTTCTAAAATAAATCATACAAATACCAAATCTTAGAAAAATATATTTTTAAGCCCAAAAGAATCATAAAAGTTATTTATCGACTCTAATTGAATTTCATTAGTGAATTGGTATAAAAAGTGAACATTGTTTTTAAAAAAAAATTATTTCTTAATTAATTTAAATATTCTTATACCCTCCAATTGAATGACTACTTTACAACAACTATATTTTTCTTAATAAAATTTGATGTGGTTTGTTTTTGTTTAGTGTTTTATATGAAGAAATATATTTATCACATTTTTATTTTGAAGAGAAAATGATCCAAAAAGATATTTTATTAATAATAAAATTAAATTTTTTTATATTAATAAATTGATGATATTCCCAAAACATTATTTATGAATAATGTTTACCATTTGGTCGAATTAAGAAAATTTTACATATTCCAATAAAATGATATGTTACACTAAAATATCATATAATGATCATGGATAATCTATATGAGTGACTAAAGTGGATATATAATACTATACTCTTTGGTCTACTTAGATGATCAACTAGATTGATATAATCTTATAATCATTCACCATCATCCACCCATTGATTCTTCCAGGGATTTAAATTAATTTTCATTCATTTGAAATTATCCTTGGTAATGAAATTGCCTCTACAATCCACTAAGTTTTCGTCACATTTGTCAACTAGAACTATGCCTTCTGGAATTTACAAAATTGAAAAAGGATATATTAAACAATTTGATATTGATGATGTCTTACACATCTCCATCATGTGAATCATTAGATATCTACACATGTTGATACTATTTTTATATTTCATATGAATGAAAAGATAAACATCTCTATAACTCATTGTAAAAAATTAATATTTCATTAGACATAGAATATGATGGATAAATATTAAAATAAACCTGAATCCAACATCAAGTTTAGTGGAAAATGTACTCCTAAGGATATTATCACCATTTAACTCAGCCAATGAATCTTCATAAACAAAAGTTTCACTGTCTTCTAGAATAGTTTATTTATAGTCGTTTTCTACTCCAGGATGAAGATATATCAAACATTTAGCCAATTGTATTAAAGAGAAAACAAATTTTCATCCATTTACTTGACTTCATACAATGACTTCATTTTCATCAAAATTTAAATCAATGATAAAACCTAGGTATTGACCTAGAGTATAAGGTCCTCTCATTAGATAATAACCATTATACCCATACCAAGTTATATAGATCTTTTAACATTAATGACTTCCATGAATGTAACCACTTGACCAGAAATTATTTTTTGGGAATAATGATATACTTATAATGCCATGGGTTCACTGTCTGAACCACAACTAATGGGATAGATTCATTATTCTACTTCTTAGAGGGGCATAACTCATCTTATGACGATTCAACATCCCTCTTCATTATAACCATGGATATCGTCTTGGTCAGTTTGGGAAAAAAAGGGAAGGTCAATGGTCCATAGATAAAAGGATGAAAAATGGTTGAGAGATTGGTGAGAAGAAAATATTGAGTTGAAATTTATATGGATGTCTAATTTTATATCAATTGTTGATTTTAGGGATTTTAATAATTAAAAACAATTAATAAAATTATATTTTAGTTGATTTAAAAATTAAATAGATAAATAAATTGTATAAATAAATTTAAAATGGAGTGTTTAAAAAAATAGGTGGAAGTTGATAATTGAATATTATTTCCAATGGTATGTAATTCCAACAGTGATTAATTCTAACCATGATAGATTCCAACGTTGCGTAATTCCAATGGAGAGTAATTTCAATGGTGGGTAAAACTCAAATATGGGTAAAACTCAATGGTAGGTAAAACTCAACGACGACTAAAAATAAATAGTGTGTCCCAAAAAATTAAGCTTATGAAAAATTAATCATTCCTAATTAATATCTGATGGATATTTTTATCCCATGATTCTAAGGCTTTGTAAATATTTCAGCAAGATAATGTTCTAAACCAATGTATTGAAGTGTTATATCAAACTTCTGATAATAGTCTAAAAAAATGTGACATCCTACATCAATATGTTTTCTTAGAGAGTTGGATAATAGGTTTATAGAAATGACTATATCTCTCAAGTTGTCAAAATTTATAGGGACATGTCAAAATTGATATCCAGAGTCTAGTAATGTGTGTCTCCTCCACACAATTTGTCATAATATCTACCTGTAGATATGTATTTACATTTAACAGTAAATGGTGACACAAATTTTTTTCTTACTGCACAATTATAATAGAAACATGTCCAAAAGATTAAATTTTATAGAGGTACTTTTTCTGTCTAACCTTCAACCACTAAAAATAGTATCTGAATAAGAAACTAAATCAAATTATTTTTCTGTAGGATAAAACAATCGTATATTGGTTTTATATATAAGGTATTTAAAAATTATTTTTACAATAACCATGTTTTAATTATTTAGGTTTTCATGAAAATGATCACACATACACAAAATAAACATAGTATCAAATTGGGGAAAAAATATGTAGAAAAGATTTCATATCATGACCTGACCCAAATCGTGGCTCAAGCCGCAACTACCCCAATATCGCCTCTGTAGGATAGGGGTGGAAACATACACAGAAGGATAAAATGACATAGGGTGGCCTTACATATGTATTTATACATAGAAACATATATATCAATGAAAAGGTTCATGAGGAGTAAAAGATCCACATGACAAGATAGTAAATTAAAATGCATAACCTCTAGGGTGTATATGATAAGATAGTGTAAAATAGAAAGTAATGGAGAATAATACACTCTCAACTAGAAATATTCCCTAACCTGACTAAGTGGAAAAGTATTACTCTTGAATGATCCCATCACTTGAATCCACAAATACGACCACAATACATGTTCCAAATAACCAAGTATCCCTAATCTCGTCTGATGTCATGGTTGACATGTCCATCATCTACATAAAAAATATCAAATGTAGTCTCGGACCATGCAAGGTTGATTGTATACATACCAAAAAAGATTTATCAAAATATAATGGGGGATAGTAAGAGATACAATAGGATATAAAGATGGTAGAATAAAGATACAATCAAAGAGAATTGCTCAACCCAAATGAAGAGTGATATTAACCACATACATACACAAGGTGCTCAACACGGTGGGTAGAAGAATTTAATGTTGAGTATTCACGACCTATAGTATGATAGTATAATCATCCAACCATGAGAAGCTAAACACTAAAAACACATAGAATAACCCACGTGTATTCACCTATCTTAGAGGGAGAGTAAGAAAATCCATAGTGCGTGTATAGAAGAAGTATATATATATTTATATATATTATCATTAAAAGAATACCAAACATGTTGTTAAGGGGATATCAATGTAAATACTTATCCAAACAATTAGAGAATCCAATCCAAATAATTAGAGAATCCAATAGTTCCAAAATTCTATAAGTGATGCCGAACATCTCAAGAATTTTCCCAAAATAATTGTCAATGTCAATCCATGCCTCTTCACTATGCCACACAGTAAAGGAGGCACAAACATGATGTTCATTACTCACACCCTAGTATGTCAGGGTGGTTCCACTCTAATAGTCACTGAGGAACTCCACTACCCAGTCCCACTAGGGGGTACAAATAGAGAATGTTCATCAAAGAACTCCAATGCAAAACCATGTTGGTGGGTACCACCCAGAACATTGAGGAACTCCACTACCTAGATGTACTGGAGGGAAAATCAGAAATATCATCAGGGAACACAACATCCCATCCCTGTTGGAGGATAATACATATAATGGTCATTGGGGAGTTACACTATCCAGCCCTACTAGAGGTTACCACCCTAAATATTAAGGAACTCTACTCTCCAGCCCTACTAGAGGAAAACTATGAAAGATCATCCGAAAACACCATGACACATCCCTACTTGAGGGTATATCCTTTATCATTGAAGATATACATTACCCCACCCTGCTAAAGGGTAACTAAAAAAATGTATTTGGTGATAATTCATGATCGTTATCATCATCGGCCACCCCCTAGTTAGTTTCCACAACCAGAACATTAAAAATAATTTCTATAAAGGCACAAAAGAGGGAACCATTACATTATACATTGAAAACACTCCAGAGAGGATACATGAAATCCATATTCTGTGTCCATATTAAAGAGACACAAATATTTATAGAATCACAAAGTAGTAGATAGAGTTTGGGTGACTCATATTATGTGTGGTCCCACTCTGTTGTTAGGACAAGTCCTTGAAAGCACACAGATTACTGGCAATGTAGTACTACACAATAAGGGTACTCTATGGCATGTCTTGACCAAAACTCCAATGAATGCATGATGATCATCATTATTTCAAGGTAAAAACATAATTTCACTAATATTTATCTTAAAATGGACCATGATGACTAACCATATCACAAAATTGTTGTCCTCATGAAGAAACAATTGAGATAGGCTATTCACATGCCTCAATTGGACACCAAGTTACAATGTTGTACTTCACCACAACACACACTAATAATTTTTCATATTTCTGAGTTATGAGTTGAAATTAAATATCTTATATCATTCTTGAAATTTCACTATAAATTTTAGAGTTTTAATATCAAATATACTACATAATTATGACATCATATTTAGAAGATCCCGAAGATACAAGATTTCATAATAATAATAATAATAATTTTATTATTATATTTTGTTTCATTAACCCAATGAATGAGTCCAAAAAAGGTATATAACATAGATCATAAAATGACTGTCTTAATTCTAGGATCATTTTTTGGATGAAGGTTCACCAATAAGATTTGATATGATGTAGTTACATCCAAATTAATGCATGAAAACATGAAATAATAAAATATTTATTATTATATTATTATTTTTTATTATCCCCTAAAATATAATGATAAATACACTAGATTACTCCCCTTTCTCTCGATGCACTGCACACTACACGAAATGCGCCTTCTCCATAATATAATAATAAAATTATTTATTGAATAAATAATCATCCAAACCCACTAAAACTATTAATGCTAGAAATTTTCTATGCACAAGCCTTACACCTGATTTTATTTATCAGAATAATAATAATATTAAAATTTTATTTTTATTATAACATTTCTTATATCAAAATCCAAAATTAATCACCCCGACCATCCAATTTAATTCGAATAAGAAAAACTAAATTTACATTAATAAATAAAAACCATTAATTTTGATTAACCCACACATTTTTATCCACCATTATTATTAATATTTAGCATAATAACAATAAGAATACATAATTTAAATTCAATAAACTTTTTATCATCATCATCATTATTATAATTAAATTCTCACCATGTTGATCATGTCAGACCATCGTCACGTCAATGCTGAACAACCTCCACCATGAGACCCCACAAATAGGCTCAAACCGAAACTAATACTTTCACCCCACACATCATCTCCATGAATCAACTAGGAATATTTGGATTATAGATATAATATTGAACCCCCTTTAATCACAAACTGAAACCCATTGAACCAAATTAGTCTTTTCACCAAACTCTATGTTGATCTTTTATCAATATACTATGAATCCGTCAATCTATGGGTCATTTGTGCTATAAAAATGAGGTTGGGTGTTTGAAAAAGCTCGATCCTCCCTTGAAAAAGTTGAATCATGAACTCATGGTCTAACGATAAATAATGCGATGAAAAATAGAGAAAACAAACAAATTAAAATTTTTTAAACATCATTTGAACAATTATTTTGGCCAACAATTTCATAGCAGAGAAACCAGGGTGAGAATCATGGAATGGAAAAAAATTAAGTTGAAATTATAATTTATTTTAATTATACTGCCACATGAAATGGAAAAAATTTACACAGATCAAAGAGGGGGAATTGATCAAGATCAATATTTTAAATAAATGTGTGGAAAACAACATATAATGAGTCCTACCAATATTATGGAATGTTGTTTTTTTAATAATGAACCTGTTAGTGATAGAGAATGATCCACTGTATCCGTCTTCTGTCGATTCACCTCGATATGATCACTAGTCGTCATTGTGTCTCCATCCACCAATGAATGATGCTCTCTTTCTCATAGATATATAAATGGTTATGTGGGAAACCCTTGAAATTTTTTTATAATATGGTTATTATAGATGATTTAATTAAGTCATTTAATATAAAAAATAAATAAATTTTTCATGTATTGTAAATAAACATAGCTTCCAATGGCTGACTCATTCAAATGTCCCACTTTGACCAACATTCAGTCATGAATAGGGTGAAAACCTTATTATTTACTCAATGGTGTTTCCATATTTTTGAGCTGAGTCTTCTTATTTGATGTATTTTTTGTTAGGGTTATTAAATAAATAAATAAATTTATTTTATTTACCCAATGAACCCACCATGTTTGACCTATCGGAAGATCATGTGCAGACCAACATTACGCCGTGCCTAGGGTAAAATCTGTTTAGTCAATAAGGTATTTCTTATGACTTTTTCCATTCCTTTATTCATGTAGGGGATTGGTAAGTTATCAAGGTTTCCTTATGACTTTACCATTCCTCTTGTTTTTAAAATCACTAACACCTCTTCATAAGGAAAATTTCACTTTACCCATATTTTACTTTTATAAAGAAATATTCCTTCCCAAAAAAAAATTTACACATACGTTGTTTTCATTGTTCATATCAATATTTTTCTTAAGTGTAAAAATCAGATTCATATCTAAAACCTTAGAATCGTATAATACATTGACATGAAGAATTCTTTTTTAGGATCTGAATTCTGGATACAAACTTTAATGAAGTTCCTCTCCAAATTCTGGATATGAACTCTCATGATGTTCCTCTCTGAATTCTGGATACAAACTCTCTTGATGTTCCAATCTGAATTCTGGATACGAACTCTTATGAAGTTCCACTCCAAATTCTAGATATGAACTCTCATGAAGTTCCACTCTGAATTTTGGATACAAACTCTAATGAAGTCCCACCCCTAATTCTGGATACGAACTCTCATAAAGTTCCACTCTGAATTTATTTTTTACTTCCATTCTAAACATTAAACCTTTTCCATTTTGAACTCTATTTTTCTACTCCATTCGGAAAATTAGTTTAGTTATTCTTACACTTGTATATTATAAAACAATGTTGTGCTTTTAGTTATTGACTAACCATTGGTTGAGTGACACATGTACATGTCCCTCCAAAATTCAAGGAGAAATATGACCATTGAAGGAGGGAGCTGATCCTTGGAGCATCGCCTATAAATAAGAGTTCATTTGAAAAGAAGCTATAACTTTTACAACTGTGCTTACATGCTGTTGAAGTGATTTCTAGAGAGAGAGGCTCTTATCAACTCTCATGCTTCGTGCTTAATGTTTGAACAAATTGTTCAAAAATTACCTTGTGTAGATTTTCTTCGTGTGAATCCAATTATTTTTGTGTACAATGGAGGGATTCCAGGGATAGGAAGATAAAGGATCCAACACCTTGAAGTTGAGGGATTCCATACTGAGGAAGATAGAGGTGCTGACTACCTGATATTTGAGGGCTTTCGGGGATAGCAAGACATACTCCGATCTTTGTATCGAGAAATTACCCTGGTGTGGGTAAGACAACATTTCATGAAAGTATAAATCAAGGGACCTTTATCCAAGGTTGTTGGACACCCTTCTCTTTGGGTTATGAGACTTATTACTTGTTACTTGTTTTGTTACAAGTTTTTTTCCCCTGCATTTTGTATTGTTGAGGAAAGTATACTTTCTTATACATCCTCATCCATGTACTCTAATATAGGTATATTCTATATGCTTTAATGTAGAATCTTAATATTTGTAACTTTATTTAAGTTCCATTTTCGGAATAACTTTTCTGGAATTTAGAAAGTGATTAGAACTTATAGAGGTCATGTGAATTATCTTGTTTAACATTATTAAACATAAGCATCCTAAAAATTTCCTAAGGGAATTTTTAAAAGGTACAATTCACCCCCCCCCCCTCTTGTATCTGAGAATCTCATTCTTATTTCGATCCAACCTTTGATATTATAGAGTACATCATACTCAGTCACATACCATCCTAAAAATTGGTATCAAAGGATATAGTTCCATCTGAATTAATCTCACGTTTACATTCAGATGTTTTATCTTCTCCCTTATATTTCTAGAAATTGAACATTCAGATTCATATTTCTGGATTCATATTTTTCAGATTCATAATTTTCAGAATCATATTTCGGATTCACATTTTGCATAGAGATACAATTTTTCTTTCTTACAATATTATCTTTTGTTCACAGACTTGTACTTCTAACAAGTTTATGTGCCAATGTATTTATTAAGGATTTCAGGCTTAAATATTGGTTCTATAGACAAACTAAATCCTACTAGACCACCAATATTTGATGGTAATGATTACGAATATTGGAGAGATAGTATTAAGACTTTCATTATGAACATTGGGGTTGAATTTTTTTTATTTGTACTTGTGGATACGAAATTCTTGATAAAGAAGTAAGTACCTTTACTAATCAAGAAAATCATGATTACCAACTGAACTATAAGGTACTCAATACATTACTTTGTTCAATGACTAGAAATATATATAGCCAAATTTCTTCTTGTGAAACATCAAATTCTATATGGAATAAACAAGAAGTTACTCACTTTGGAACATACAAAGTAATTTAGACTAGAAGAGCCATTCATAGAGCCGAATATCATGGTTTTTGTTTTCCGTATGGTGAACCCATATGCAATGTACAAAAGAGATTCATGAATATTGTGAATAGATTAAAATCAATGGGGGATAAAGTTCTAGATGATGAATCCCTTGTTGACAAGATCATAGACATCATGCCAAATGAGTGGGAATCTAAAAGGACTGCAATTGATGAGAATAGAAAGGTTACTCAGATTACCCTTGATTTTCTATTTGGAACTCATCTTCAACATGAGACTAGAATGAAGAGAGATGCTCATATTGTGAAGAAGAAGAATGGAAATGGTAGTGTTTCTTTTACTACTACATCAAATCATATGAAGGCCAAGACTCCTAAGAGTGTTACTAGATCCAGATCTAAGAAAGTTGTTATCCATTTTTAATCTAGTGGAACTGAGTCCTTAGAAAATGAATTAGAAAATATTTCTTGAAGGATGAAAAAGATAGTTGGACATAGGAACTTTCAGTCTAGATACAGGAAGAAGGAAAGGAAAGACAAGAAATATTTTGAAGTTACATGATATGAATGTAAGAAAGATAGACACATTAGACCTGATTTCCCTAAGCTCAATTGAAAAGAAAGAAATGAAAGGCATTCTAAGAAAAACCGAAAAATGTATTACAAGTCCAAATCTAAGAATGTGTTAAAAGCTAATGACACATAGAGTGATAGTGGTGGAGACTCCTTAGATGAATCATCAGATTATGAATCTTCTGGATAGAAGAATCTTGGTCTTATAGCCAGCTACCTATTGATAATCATTGCTTGATAGATAAGGTACACATTGATGAATCTATGACCAATGTTTCTCTGAATCCTAATGATAGTAAATATTATAACTATTTGGATGAAGAATCCTCTTATGATAAAGATAATTCTATACCTACCTATGAAGATTTTTCTAGGTTTTCCAAACTTCTTGAAAATGAGAATTCAAAACTCATGAAAAACTCGATAAGGAAAATTCTAGGAATATTATTCTTAATAAGAAAATATCAGATCGTTCTAAAGATCTTGATAAGAAAAATACTGATTTTGAATGTATTTAAAACAGTCTTGAGGAAGTAAATTCTGAGAAGAATAAAATTTCTAAATATCTAGAAAACGTAATTTCTAAGAAAGATGTTTTCGAGTCTAACTCTAGTTCAAAATAAGATGTTTTTGAAAACAAGAACATAGTTTTAAAACTCAAATCCAACATATTTTCCTTGAGTAATTGTTTTTCAAAATTTTCCATAGGCAAAGAAAATTTTGATAAAATGTATTCACAAATTCGAGCTCAAATGAATACTTCTGGTTTTGGTTACAGAAGTTCTAAACCGATTTTTAGTAACAAATACTTTGTTCTTCAATGTGCCCCATTATACAAAAAGTGTAAATATGGTGGTCATGGGAAAAGAATTTTTCCTTAAAAAACCCAATACTTTGGATTTCATAAGGCTTATTTTTCTAAGAAGATGCAGGTAACCAAAATTTTACTTTCTGAGATTTCTGGATCCAAGCAAGTCTGGATTCTGAAAACGTAAATTTTATCTTATTTTCAGGAAAATAGGGAAAGTACCAACAATAATACATTGTACATGGATAGTGGATGTTCATGACATATGACCTGCAACAAAATCTATTTTGAAAATATTATCAATATGAAAGGAGGAAAAGTAACTTTCAGTGATAATTCTTAGGGAGAAATTATTGGAATATTTAACATTGTTCTTCTTTGAAAAACATTCATTTCAAATGTTTTATTTGTTAAGGGTCTTAAGCACAACCTCATTAGCATAAGTCATTTATGTGATGAGGTATACCTTGAGAATCTTAAGAATGATAAATGCCCAGTACACAATTCCAAGGAAGAATTTATTCTTTCTACCTATATGCAAGAGAATATTTATACACTATACTTAGAGGACATTTAGATCCAATAATTACCTTGCCTTAGTGCAATGGAAGATAATTCTTGGTTATGGCATAAAAGTTTAGGAAACTGTAAACTTAGGAACTTATGTAAAATTTCTATGAAAGGTTTAGTTATGGATCTACCAGATCTTAGATTTGATTTTTCAAAGTCTGTGAACCTTATCAATATGTGATTCAACACAAATCATGTTTTAAATCTGTCAGTGAAGACTCAACAATTGACTCACTACAGTTAGTGGATATAGATCATTTTGGTCGAACACAAACAGGAAGCATTGGGGGAAAGTATTATGTATTTTTCGGTTTACGATTACACTAGATTTACGTGGGTCTATTTTCTAGAAAAGTAGTCTGAAGCTTTTTTTTATTTCAAATGTTTTAGAGCCCATGTCAAAAATGAAAAAACCTTCCATTGGAAACTATTCATAGTGATCATAGAGGAGAATTTCAAAATTCAGATTTTGAGACTATTTATAGTAGAAAAGGTGTTAACCACAACTTCTCATCACCCAGAACACCTCATCAAAATGGTGTTGTTGAAAGAAGAAATAGAATTATTCATGAGATAACTAGAACCATGTTGAGTGAGTATTATGTGGCTAAACATTTTTTGGATGAAGCTGTATGTACTGATTGTTATACTATAAATCTATTTTGATTATACCTTTTCTTAATAAAACTCTTTATGAGTTATTGAATTGTAGAAATCCTAGAATTTCGTATAATATGGTTTTTGGATGCAAGGTATTCATTTTGAATACTACAGATATCTTACAAAAATTCACACCAAAACCTGATGAAGGAATTTTCTTAGGCTACTCCACAACTTCTAATGTTTATAGAGTTTTTAACAAAAACACTTGTACTGTTGAAGAGACAGTACATGTGAAATTTGATGAAACCGGTCCTTTTGTTTTAAAACAACCCAAAACTACATCCATAGATGTGTTTACAAAAACTGATTATCAACCTATGATAGAGGATCCTTCTGATAAGAAAAATGTACAAGAAGGTACTTCTGAAACATTTACCCCTGAAGACTTTCTACCCTATGTAGATGAACAAGTTTTATAATACTCAAACAAGTCGTTTCATAAGAATCATCACAGTGATAATATCATTGGTGATGTGAATCAACCTGTAAGGACCAGAAGTTCCTTATGAAATAAAGTAGAGCATCTATCATTCCATTCCAAAATAAAACCAAAAAGTACTAATGAAGCTTTAGGTGAAGATTATTGGATTAAATCCATGCATGATGAACTAAATGAATTCGAAAGGAATAAAGTCTGGCCCTTGGTTGAAATACCTAAGGAAACTTTTGTAATTGGAGTAAAATGGGTCTTCAAAAATATGTGTGATGAAAGCGGAATCATCGTAAGAAATCATTCTAGATTGGTTGCTAAAGGCTATAATCAACAAGAAGGAATATAATATGATGAAACATATGCTCTAGTATCTAGACTTAAATCTATTTGTATTTTACTTGCCTTTGCACCATTATTCAATTTCAAGATTTTTCAAATGGATGTAAAATGTGCTTTCTTTAATGGTTATGTTCAAGAGGAATATTTTTTATTGAACAACCTCCTGGATTTGAAGATACAAAACATCCTAATAATTTTTTTAGTCTTACCAAAGTTTGTTTGGCCTTAAAAAAGCCCCTTGAGCTTGGTATGCTAGACTCACATGAGTTTTTCTTCAAAATAACTATGTTTAGGGAAATGAAGATCCAACCCTTTTTATAAATATTAATAAGAAAAATGTTTTTATAGTTCAAATTTATGTTGATGACATTATTTTTTGTTTAACTCAGCAATATTTAACTGATTCCTTGGTGGATCTACTAAAATATGTGTTTGAAATGAGTATGATGGGTGAGTTAAAATTTTTCAATGGTTTTTAAATTTCTCAAAAACTAGAAGGAATCTACATATCTCTACATAAGTATATTAAAGATCTTATTAAAAAGTATGGATATGAAAATACTAAGAGTATAAGTACACCTATTGGTACCTCAAACACACTTGATCTTGATGAAGCTGGGAAACTAATAGATCAAACATATTTTATAGGTATGATATGAAGTATACGTTACGTGATAGCTAGTCAACCAGACATGATGTTTTTAGTGTGATTATGTGGAAGATATCAATCCAATCCTAAGGAATCTCGTTTAAAGGAAGTGAAAATAATTTTTCTCTACTTAAAGGGATCCATGGATTTAGGACTCTTTTATACTTCTGGAAATGATTTTGTTTTAAAAAATTATCTGGATGCTGACTATGGTGGATGTAGAATGGATAGAATGTGTACATTTGGAACTTTTCATTTCATAGGAGATTGATTAGTTTCTTGGTCTGGAATGAAAAAAGACTTTGTGGCACTCTCCACTGCTGAAGCTGAATATGTAGCACCTGGAAGTTCATGTGCTCAAGTGTTGTGGATGCAACACACACTCATAGACTATGGCTGGAGTTTTACTAAGACTCAAATTTTCTATGATAACACAAGTACCATTTCCCTTAGTAGAAACCCTGCAAATCACTCTCGTGCAAAGCACATAGATATTAGGCATCACTTTCTTAGTGATCACACACAAAAAGGAGATATAATTCTTGAGTTTATCAAAAAACAAGATCAACATTCTGACATTTTCACAAAATCATTACCCTATGATAGAATTGAATAAATTAAACAAAAGTTAGGAATGATAACTGTAAGGTAATCATCCTTGATTAACTTTTTGTTAAACCATTATTTTTACAGTAATAAACTCCTTTTCATAGGGGGAGTACATCTCTTTTTGATGTTTTTCAAATATTGGTAATTAAAATTTTCATAATGGAAATTTTCGTAATGGAAATTTTCGTAACTGAAATTGTCATTATGAAAATTTTTGTAATGGAAATTTTCTTAATGGAAATTTTCATAATGGAAATTTTCATACTGGATATTTTCGTAATGGCAATTTTAGTAATGAGAATTTTCGTAATGGGAATTTTTGTACTCATACTTTTTATAATTGGGTTTTGGAACTCAAAGATTACACAAAAAAAAATCATACTGAGTTTTTCTTAGTAAAATTTTCTTCAAGAAGAATATCACCTATTAAGAAGAATCTTCCTAGCCAATCTGAAAGGTATGATTTCCTTACATAGGTTTTCGTAGTCACTTTTACTTATTGGTAGTTTCCTTTGTTTTCAAAATTTTCGGATTCATTTCTTCTTAAATACGAATGTTTTTAAAACCTCAAAATATCTGAATCATGTTTTCCTTTCGGGTATGTTTTAAATCGTCAGATCAGATCATAGAGTTTTTCAATGATTAGATTAGTTTTGGAAGGTGAAAAGTCACCACCATCACCTATATAAAGGGGACCCCTAATGTTGTCCCGCATCATTTTCCATGCTCTCGCATCTCGAAGCTCTACCTCAGTTCTTATATCACATTCCTAATCTCTCATAATTCCTCGAATCTGAATGTCTGTAGAATCCACTTCTCAAGAAATGTCCACATCGAAGCCAATCTCAAAATTCCATGTATACAGGGAAAGGTTGGTCCATCCGATCTTTTTCAAGTATGATTCTATCATCTCTAATAATATCAAGTTAAATAGTTGGGAAGATGTATGAATATTTAAGACAGGCGATCAAGACATGGTATATCCGGAATTTCTTATAGTGTTCTTTGAATCAGTTTATTTTCATGAGGAAGAGGGAAGTGAAAAATTTTCTTTTAAGAGTTATGGGAAGACCTACAAACTTACATACACCAAGGATGCAAGCTTGGTGGGGCTGGTGTATGAAGGGGAAGCTGAGTTTTTCTCACATAAAATCCCGGATTTTCTATGTAGTTTTATTAAGGTAAATGTCTTACAATGTCTTGGACTTGATGATGTCAAGACAGCCAAAATTTCTCACCTATCTTCTAACAACTGAATCCTTCAACTATGGGTACAAGGTTTCTTAGTACCGAGAAAGGGCGACAATGATACTTTCAAGAAAAGTGACATATATTTCTTAGACTTCCTGGTAAATATAAAGAAATCAATTTGACGAGGCATGTACTTGTTACAACCAAGAACATCAAGGAGGGTAATATTAGAGCTCAAATTATCATGTTTCCTGCCTTACTTTCAAAGATGTTAGTTTAGTGTCTTGAGTCATTAAAGATTTCATGAAAATCCAAGTATCAGAATTGAAAAATTATTCTTTTCAGTGATGACACTTTGAAAATAATGAATTTGGCTTATTCAAAGGAGAAAAAAGTGTGTTATGATCTGCTAGAGGAAGAGGCAGAAGCCAATCCGGAAAATATTGAAAAAGGTGAGCCATCGAAGAAGGGAAGAAAGAAAATAACGCTGAAGGAAGTGGTGGAGAAATACAAAACTCCTAAAGCTAAGGAAGATCAATCCGCACCTCCCAAATTGAATATACAGAAAGCATATCCAGATGAAGTAGTTTCAAAATGGATGGAAGATAGGGAAATAAGGAAAGAAGGGGAACCTTAGTTCGGATTGGACAATGCTGAAGCCAATTATTTAAGAGAGACGATTTCTAAATACCTTGAGAAGGTTGAAAGAGAGAATAAGATGAAGAAGAAATTCCTTGAGGCTGATGTTGTACAATATCTTTTGAGAGCCACATAAGTATCTTCCGAGAATATTCCAGCTCCATAAACATTCCTTGTAGAGACATTACTTGAGGCTCCAGGGAAGAATTTTATCACTTCGGAAAAATCTAAAGAGAAAGAAGTTGTTGAAGATGTACAAGAAGATGTTTTTGAAGAAGTACAAGAAGAAGTGGAAGTAAAAGAAGGAGAAGAAAGAGATAGTGGTGACTTAGATGATCTGATTAAACAAGTTGAAGATTATCAAGAAAAGGAAAATCCATCAAAAAAATTACCTCTCTGAACATCTGAGGCCGAGTCCACAAAGCTTGTCACTCCGGGAAAGGGATATGATAAAGATGGTAATAAAGATGAAGACAAGGAAGAAGGGAAAGTGAATAAATTATCTGAGGAAGAAAGCTATGAAATGCACTTTTTTGAGGAAGGAGCAGAGAACGAAAAACCTGATGAAGAAAAGATATTTCAATTATCTGAAAGTGAGGAAGAATATATTGACGATGAAGCCATTCTGAAAGTTTATAAGGGTAAGAAAGTGCTTATGGACACCCCAATGAAAGATATCATAAGTAAAAAAGCAAGTTGGAGGCTCTTCTAAAAGAAAGACTATAGAAATTGAAGAAGAACATTAACCAAGAAAGTTGTCGGATTCGGAGTCTTCTACACTAGGACATGATTTTTTGTTGACTCTATATTGAAATTGGTGGATAAAATTCTGATCTTTATTACAATAGACTCTAGGTGCCAGATGCTTCAGCACATCTTAAATCATAAGTCAGAATTCGTATCCATGGTGATGGATAAAACTGTGATGATTGGGGCTGATCATAAAAATTTTATTATCAATTTTGAAGTCCACAGAAAATCTTGCAACAAAATGAATTTATGGTCAAATAAAATCGATGAGGATTTGACAGAGCATGATATCTTTTAGAATGATGTGAAAGAAGCTTTTGATACCAAGGATTCAAAGATGAAGATTCTTCAGGAAAAGCTGAACCTTGAGAAAAATACGCAGAATCAAAAAGTGAAGGATCTAAATGGAAAGCTTAACTCTGTTGCTCAAAGCTGTAAATGGGAAAGAGATCTCCGGATTAAGGTCAAAGAGAAGATTTCAAAGCAGGATGAAGTTTCTAAGGCTCAGACTGAGGGTCTGAAATCTCAAGAATAAAGGATCACAACTATGGAGAAACTAGATAAGGAGGACCAGAAAGACCTCAAGAAGATAAAAATCCTTCTGAAGAAGCTAATCCCCAAGAAAAAAGAAGACAAATAGACCAATCTGATCTTTTGTTGTATTTTTACTTATACTAATATTCTAAATCATAATGAAAACTTTGGTTGCTTGCATTGTTTTTATGTCTTACTAATGTCTCAGGTACTTTATTGTTTTTCCATTCCCTGAAATTCTTATTGAAAATCACAAAGGGGGAGATGGAAAAAAACTACTCAAAGCGGGAGAAGGAAAAATCTAAAAGGGAGAAGAAAAATTTCTATGTTAAGAACTATCCTTAAGTAAGGCGGTGTTCTCATTACAAATTCTACATTCAAATGAAATATCCCATTATAGAAATATTGAATACAATTCTTAGAGTTTCAAAGCCTAAGGGGGAGTTATTCATATTCACCATTGATCATAAACAATGGGAGATAAGCTTTAATTTCAAGTCTTGAATTTTTTTAAGTCATTACATTCATTTTCTTAATGATGTTTTTTCTTTCCAAAAAACAGGAGATTGTTGAGTCAATATGGTTTTCCTTATGAATTTTTTCATTCCTTCATTCATGGGGGGGACTGATAAGTCATCAAGGTTTCTTTATGAATTTACCATTCCTCTTGTTTTGAAAATCACAAACACCTTTTCTTAAGGAAAATTTTATTTTACCCCCGTTTTAGTTTCATAAAGAAAAATTTCCTTCCCAATGGAAATTTTCCCCTACCTTGTTTTCATTGTTCATATCAATATTTTTCTTGAGTGTAAAAATCAGATTCATATCTAAAACCTTGAAATCATATAATACTTAGACATGAAGCATTCTGTTTTAGGATCCGAATTATGGATACTAACTCTAATAGAGTTTCACTCCAAATTCTGTATAGGAAATCTCATGAAGTTCCACAAAAAATTCTGGATACGAACTCTCATGAAGTTCCACTCCGAATTCTGGATAGGAACTCTCATGAAATTCCATTCTAAATTCTGGATATGAACTCTCATGGTGTTCCACTCCGAATTCTGGAAACAAACTCTAATGAAGTACCACTCAGAATTCTGGATATGAACTCTCATAAAGTTCCACTCCGAATTTATTTATTTTACTTCCATTCTGAACTTTAAACCTTTTCCATTTCAAACTTTATTTTTATACTCCATTCCAAGTATCAGTTTAGTTTTTATTACACTTATTTATTATAAAACGATGTTTTGCTTTCAGTTATTGACTAACGATTGGTTCAGTGACACATGTACAAGTCCCTCAAAAATTCAAGGAGAAATATGGCTGTTAGAGGAGGGAGGAAACTGTTAGAGCTTCACCTATAAATAAAAGATCATTTGAAAAGAATTTATAACGTTGAACAGTGTGCTTACATGCTGTTGAAGTGATTTTCAGAGATAGAGATGCTCTTATCAAATCTCATGATTCGTGCAGAAAGTTTGAACAACTTGTTCAAAAATATCCTTGTGCAGATTTGCTTCGTGCGAATCAGATTATTATTGTGTACAATCAAGGGCTTCCTAGGATAGGAATACAGAGGTTCCGACACCTTAAAGTTGAGGGATTCCATGCTGAGGAAAACTGAGGTGCCGACTACCTGATAGTTGTTGGCTTGCATGGATAGCAAGACAGACTCTGATCTTCATATCGAGGGCTTACCCTGGTGTGGGTAAGACAGACTTTCATGAAATTATAAATCAAGGGAACTTTATCAATAGTTGTTGGATACCCTTCTATTTGGGTTAAAAGACTTATTACTTGTTACATGTTTTGTTACAAGTTTTTTTCAACTGCATTTTGTATTATTGAGGAAAGTATACTTTCTTATACATCCTCATCCCTGTACTCTGATATAGTAAAATTCTATACTCTTTATGGTAGAATCTTAATCTTTGTAACTTTTGTTAAGTTCCATTTTTGGAATCATATTTCTGGAATTTTTCAAGTGATTAGAACTTATAGTGGTCTTGTGAATTATCTTGTTTAACCTTATTAAACATAACCATCCTAAAAATTTCCTAAGGGAATTTTTAAAAGGTACGATTCACCACCCCTACTGTATCTGAGAATCTCATTCTTATTTTGATCCTACGTTTGGTATTATAGAGTATATCATACTCAGTCACATACCATCCTAACAAAATCTACATTCTTGCTCAAACTGTGGTCCCATACATCTTATATGAGACACTTTTTATGAGGTATTCTACTTTTTCAGTAAACATTTCCCATTAAATTAGAATATATTTAATATTTTTATATAATTAATTCTGGTCTCCATGAGATTTAGAAAAGCATGTCGTCTCAACTCATGGTTCAAAAAATATCACTATAAATATTTGAAAGTCATTCACGAAAAAAATAGAGTCTCCAAACTTCCAATAATACCTCTGTAAACGGTTTGATCCACTGATTTCCCAGCTTCAAAAAGATCCATTTTAAATGTGGTACTCATAGGAGTGTCTCTAAACTTATTTTAATCAATATTAAAACATTTTCAAATATCCTAAGTTTATTTACTTCTATTTAAATTATTTCTTTCTCTATTTTTGAAGATCATAATACCAAGAAATAATTTCAGATCACCCATTAAATTCATTTCAATTTAATTTTCCATTATTTTTGAAATGTCAGTAGATAATTATTTTTTAGATGATTCAAAAATAATTTAATCTATATAAATTTCAACAACTAAAAAAACTTTTAAAATACTTTTTATAAATTGGGTATAATTATTTATTCCTTTTGATATTCCTTTTGATATAATAAATGAGATAAACATGTCATATCAAGCTCTAGGAACTATTTTTAAACCATATAAATCTTTTTTTTATTTAAAAAAAATATTTAGAAAATAAGTATTTTGAATTCCATGGGGTTGTTCAAAAAACAACCTCAATTATATACACATTCAAGAATAAACATTTTATATGAATTTGGTGTAGTTTGAAATCAATATGTGATTCATAGAAAAGCATTATTATATTGTCTTCATGTCTCTCTACAGGTGAAAATGCCTCTTAATATTTTATAACTTATTCTTGACTAAACCCTTGTGAAACTAGTCTAGCCTTATTCTGTTCTATTATGCCTAGTTAATAAAACTTGTTTCTAAATACCAATTTAGTTCCACTAGTCAAGGTGTATTAGGGTTTCTCAATATGGTCCCAAACATAATTTCATTAATATTGATATAGTTATTCTTTCGTATCCATCAATCATAATTCATCATTAATTACATTACTAATTATTTTATGTTGATGTTGAGACAATAATGGTTGATTTTATACCTATTTCCTTAGGTAAACACTGGTTTTTGTACCTCTAACTATGTATCCCACAACTACATCTAAAGGATGGTATTTAAGAGTTCCAATAGATCAAGAAAAAGTTTGTGTGGTAACCAAAGAGTCCTTTATAGGTAAGGGTTCTTTATTTTCTAGAAGTTCCATAGAACATGATGATTTTTTAGAATTCTTTGCCACAAAATTAAAAGTTTGTTAATTTATGATTAATGTATATAAGTCACCATCAATTTTCTGTAAAGGTGTCTAAGTTTCATGTGGATCTGTATCATGAAATTTTAAATGAATATACTCTTCCACATTATTGGTTATTTTGTTAAAAACTCTATAAGATTTATTTTATGTAGAATAACCCAAGAAAATTTATTTTATAACATTTATAGGAAAACATGTCAGTATTATCATTACTGTTAATAATAAATACTTTTCAGCAAAAAAATAAAGTAATTATCCTTATAGTTCTTATTATTTCAATGTTTAGAAGGGTTTTTCTTCATAATAGGTTTAATTAAAAATATTTTAATTATATAGAATTTTATATTCACAACCTCTTCCCAGAAGTAGATTAGTAAGTCATATTTATTAATCATACTCTAGACTATATCTTGACGTTTTTAGTTTCATTGTTCAACAATTCTATTATGATATGGAGTCATAAAAGTAGAGAATTAATGGTTGTATCCATACTATGAGAAAAAATATTCAATATCTTTGTTTTCAAACTCACACCCATGGTCACTTCTTAATGTATTAATTCAAATTTCAAATTTATTTTCTAAAAATGTAGAAAACAATGTAAAATAAAAACGATTTTTACTTTTTTTATCTAAAAATAATAACTTGGTATACCTAAAAATTACATCTATAAGTACATATACATGGTGATTCCTTTTAAACGAGAAACAATGGATGTTATACATAAATCCATGTGACCCAAATAAAGAGGATGAGAATTTGATGGCTTTATATTTAATTTAAAATAAAGTTCATTTTTTCTCTTTTTAATAGGGGTAACAAACCTTTTCATTTGGGAATTAAAGTTTTGGTATAACCCTGACAAATTATTTCCTAGTCAGAATTCTAAGAGAGTTAATGTTATAGAGGCCTAGTCTCCAATGACAAAGACATGAATCTCTATTAATGGCACCCACGGAAGAAATTTTGTGAAAAAATAAATTATCTAAATCAATAGAATACACATTATCATTTATGAATTCAATAAATAAAAAAGTATATTTTGTTTCAAAAACATTACATGCGTTGTTTTCAAACATCACATGAAAAACATCATAATTTTTTTTGATATTCTATGAATATTATATTTTAATCCATCAAAAAAAAATTAATTTAGAAATTAATATTTAGTTATTATTTCCAATTTGGCCAAGGTTGATGATCATTCCATTAGAAATGTCCTAAAAAGTGACATGTCAACCTACCTTAATGAGTTTCTTGAAACATTTGTAGTTTCCAGTCATATTTATGGAATAACCACTATCAATGTACAAAAAATTCTTATAGGATAAGTTTAATCTGATTTCCTAAAAAACTAAAATTTTACCAAAAATTATTTTAGTACCTAGAGTTTCATAGGTCTAGCAATGTTAGTTATTAAATATTTTTAAACCAAAATTTTAATTATAGTATTCCTATATTGATATTGTAGAATTTTTGAAATAAAAAATATATTTGACACTCTTAAATAAAATTTTAAATTAATTTTTTTAGAATTAATATTAGGAAAAAATGTGTTCATTAAAACTCTTCTTTTTCTAGGTTGGTAACCTAGACTAGTAACGTATTTTGTTTAAATTAATTTTTATATAATTTTGGTAACTGTTTCACTTTAATTTTTAAATATTTTTAAATATTTATTTATTTAATCATTAAAAAAATTAATTTAGTGTTATCCTATAATAATTGATCATTCTTATCTCTTTCTACATTGAGATCATATTTAACATCGATAGAAAATGAATGTGATTCTTAAGTAATTTTTATTGGACTTTGAGTTCATTGAATATGTCCTCATGAATATTATAGTATTAAACACATTTATTATTTAGAAATATCACCCTCACTTTCATTCTTATAGTGATTAGAATTATGTATGTCAACATAATAGGTACCTCAGATACACTTGTTTTGAATCACATGTCTGAAATGTCAGTCTTCACTTCATAAGTTAAGTCTCAGTCCTGAGAATTATACTCTTAGTAACTCCTTTTGTATTTAATATCTTTCATATATGTTTGGTCATAATTTTCAAACATCTTGTATTATAACTTTGTACAGTCATACTTAACATTTCTTTCCCATTTAAAACCATTACAGGTAATCTCATTTGTCCGTTATTCTATTTTCCATCCCTTTTCAAGGTTCCTCTATTATTATATTTTCCCTTGTAACTTGGATTTTTAATTAATTATATCTTCTTTTAAAACATCTTAATCCTTCTAAGAAAATGGGTCATTTATTCATCATTATCATCTTGTGTTTTCTCATCACTAGAACTCTAAACTTGTACCATTTCTTTTTCTTTTCTTAAGGATGTAGAATATTTTAAAAAATAAAATTTTATCTTAGTTTCATGGTCATATTCACAATAAACCATAAGTTATTCTTCAGACATCATCAACTTCCCAATCAATGCCTTGACAAGCAGTTTACTAATGTCATTGGATTCCCTTATAAAAATAGATTTCCACTCCATATCTATTGAAGGCATCTTAGCAGTCACACAATTTGGTATTTATATAAAACTAGATCTCATAAAGAGATCATAATATTTTCTTTCCCATTTATCTTGATACACATATCGAAAATCAGTTCATCGTGTTTCATCTTAAAAGTGACATATTAAACTGCATATGTCTTTAGCCTCATTTCATTGACATTAGTATTTCTATCACATGAAATAGATAAAGTATCCATAATTTCATAATCAGTTTTACTATTAGATATTCTGTTAGACTTTTCACCTCCTAAAGAAGTGTAATTGGAATTCATAACTTTATCATTATTGTTATAGTCAATATTTGTAGCATCACTCCATTCATTTCATAGAGTCTTAGGTATTGTGCACTTATCCTCCATAGCAGAACAAATTTCAGAAATAATACTCTCTAAATTCATTTCCATCCTTTTATTCCATTGTACGTAGTTTTTTTATTTAAAGGAGGTATGCTGGTAGCATAACCTTGTTTTCTATAATCCATTTAATATACTAAATTTTTAATTGAAAATAATTAAAAATCAATGTTGAAAATATTTTTAAAATCCTATAATACTAAATGTTTATTTGGAAATGTGTATCTTTAGGGGGATAATTTCCTATCCCATAAAAATTTATATCTATAACAAGTTTAAATAAAGTCACCAAATTTAATTAATATGGGTATTTCAATCAAAATAGAAGATCAATATAATTTCTTATTTTTTAAATTATTTCACAAAATATTGATTAAGTCTCAGTTAAACCAATTATAAAATATAATGTCTCTTTGAAATAAATTTACACATTCATAACCTTATAGAATGGATAACTATCATATTATTGGTTCTGTTTATAATTTGAAACATATTCAATTTTAAATCATAGAAATAAGACAAACACAAAAAACAATGTAATGAATTGAAGAGGTTTTTTATCAAGTATAGACGTTGTCCTCTCCACTTGGAAACCACCTAATGCCAAGTAGATTATATAAATAAAATATTTTTTCTCAACTTTGATCGGGTAAAATATATATATACATTCTATATAGGAACCACTTCCCCAAAACCATTAGAATATAGTAAACACAAGACGTATATGGACATAATCATCAACACCATGGAAAATAGGGGTAAAGAGACTTTAATATGATATCAAGTATCATCCTGAAAAATTTAACTAGAAAAGTGTGTGTTAAACAAAAAGTAAACAAAAATTGATCATAATTTAATGAAAGTAGTGAAAAATATCAAATAAAGATATGTAAAATGATTATGTTTTTTTAATGATAGACATTATAGATTGTGACTCCTTAAGTGTAGTTTCAAATAATGCTAAATTTGTGTTACAAAAAATCAATGTAGACTAGTGTGTCTTGAAATATTTTGTTTTATTTATGGGAAGGAACTAAATCTTCAATGTGCTCTATTTTCTCATAGTCATGTGTAGTCAATGGTGATGTGTGTAAGCTCTTAGTAGGTGGAACTCATCATGTTTTTATAATGCGATTCTACTCACATCATGTGTGTGTGTATTTTTATTTCTACTCTCTCATATATTCATGAGGGAGTTTGCTACTAATTTTAATAGAATCATGCAGGTTTATCCATTTGATGAAAAATCATCAAGATCTATTCCTCACACTAAGCTCTGACACTCTCTTTAATGTTCTATATACATGGTTACAAACCCACAATTAATGTAACCAATCAAATTAAATTTGATAAAAATACATATAGAAAGAATTAATTCAAAATAATGACACATAGTAATGGTGACTCCTTTTAATAGTGAGACAATATATGGTACTGTTTCATCTTTACAGTGAAATAAGTTGGCGGTGATATATTCCTATGGCAATTCAGGCTGATAGTAGGTCTTCCTCAATAGTGACTCATCTCAACATTAGAACATTTCTATAATTTTTTAAAATTTCACTGTGATGGTAGGTTATATCACTACATATCAAATTTTGGAGGTTCAAAGGTAAAATAGTGAGTCATCCTATGGTGGTATGATATTTGAACATATAACAAATTATGCATCTTGGTGGTGACTCATTTCTGATGGTTTGTGTTTTCCATAATTTGTCAAATTTAAATGGGTCATCTCTGATGGTAGTTGTTTTCAACACAAACCCAAATTTCTCCCCCTCATCAGCATATCACATCTAGAATTTATCATTTTCAAAAGATTATCAAATATTATCCATTCAGTATAACATTACAAAATTATTCCATAAAACATAAAACTTGTTAATGACATATAAAACAAGATTTTGTGATTATTAAAACAAGGGTTCCAAAAGTATCTTTTCTAATTTGTTAACTCAAATATATAGATTCATATTTTAATTATCTGTTCATATTTTTTGACTTTTTGAACATTATGCCTTTATAATATAAATGTTTCTAAATAAAATTATTTGAGTCATTTATTTAACTTATTTGATTATGCAACAAAAGTTTGATAATAATAATTTCTTGACACATCCTTCTATGAAATTTATTATTGAAACATTAATTCAGTTACATACAATTTGAATAAAGAATAAAATTTATTTTTTACATTTCATTTCATAAAACTAGATTTATTCAATGATAAAATTTAAATACCAAAAAATACATTATTAAAAAAATACAATTACTTTTTCCTCCAATTGTTATTTTATATAAAATAACACTTTTACTAACTCCCCTATATTTCTCTCAATTCATTCATGGACCAAATTTTTTTTGGTTCATGGTACCATTGATTTACTATTAACTACAATAAAATATCTATCAAATATTTTCAGTATATTGGACTTCAATTCAAGATGCATTTTTTAAATCATATAAAAAATTAGTTCGCAACATATTTATCAAATTATGATTAAACTAGTAGATTATGAAAAATACTAAGCCTATCCACGCTTCTAGAAACAAGAATTCCCCCTCCCATTTGTTATATGTTGATGATATAATCCTTTTTTAGAGGGGGACAAATAAATCTTTTGTAACCTTAATGTCATCATCTTTCACTATGAATAAGTGTCTGGAAAACATATCAACTCTTTGAAATCATTTATTTATTTGGAAAAAAATATCCCCTGGTAGGCAAACTAGAATTATGAATATATTTGGTATTAAGGAGGGCCCTCTCCCATTTAATTATGTTTATTTTCCCATTTTTTGGGGAATACCCAAAGCTGTTCATTTCTCTGCCATCGTTGATCAAACTCTTTGACATCTCTCCTCTTGGAAAGAAAAAAATCTATCAATGGCAGGGAGAATTTGTCTTGTTAAATCCACAATTGTTTCTAAACTGGTCTATTCCGTGATGATCTATAAATGGACGACTATTGACTTAAAAAACATCAATGTTGCAATTAAAAACGTTTTCTAGATGGGAAGAACTTTGGAAAAAAATTAGTTACTATACCATGGTCCACTTTCTGTAATTCTATTGAAAAAGGAGGTATTGGAATAAAACACCTCACTACCATTAACCAAGCACTTTAGGATAAGATTATATGGAATCTCATTTGTAACAAATCGCCTTACACAGACTCCCTTCAGGCTCATTTTCTAGAAAAACTCTAATGAAATACCCATAATTATTTCACGTCCTCCATATGGCCATCCATTAAATGTTCCTTTAATCCCATTATGGATAATGCTAGATGGATGGCCAACAGAGACTCAAATTTGAATTATTAGCTTCATAAATGGACTGGAACGACCTTGATCTCCTTGAATCCTTCCTCTCAACTCCTAATGCATACAAGTTACACCATCAAAAACATCATGAACATGAAAAATACTCATTTTTTTGAAGAGATTAGAAGTATTGTTGAAAATTACCATTTCTCGATTAATGATGATTTTCTGATCTGGGAACCTTCACCTAATGGGATGCTTGACTCGAAGAGCTTCTACAAGAATTTGTACATCAATGATATGAACAAATTTAGCTAAGCTTGGATTAATCCTTCAAGATTTACTGTATTTGGTATATTTCTCATGGTAGGATTCCCACTGACTCTTGTTTACAAACTTTTGGAATCAACCTTTTCTCTAAATGTCATATGTGTAACCAAAATTGTGAAGATATTAACCATATTGTACTTCATGGTGGTACAAATACTACTATTTGGCCTTATGTCTTTGTCATATTTGAATGCAATTGGTTGTTTTGTAGTTCTCTAATCTCTCGGGTTCAAAGATTTTGGGAGAATTCTGACTTTCAACGAATCAAGAACCTCTTTGTGGCAGTGATTACAGAGCTTATTCATGTGATCTAGTATGGTAGGAATGAATTTAAATTTTGAAATAGTTATTTCAATATTAACGCAGGTAAAATGAGAATTCATATCGCTACCCAGGAGGCGGCCTCATTACAGAAATATCACTCTAACAAGTCAGTCAGAGATTTGGTGATTCTACAACATCTTGGGATTGTAGGTAAGTATCCTTGCCCTAAATTAATTCTTGATGTTTTTTTGCAGACCCCCTACAGGATGGATCAAAATCAATGTGGATGGCGCCTCTAAGGGTAACCCAGGCCCAGCTGGTTGTGGAGCCATCTACAGAAATCATCTGGAACAGGTTCTCGATTACTTCTACAGATCATGTGGAATTTCTACCTCCCTGGAATCCAAGATTCCCAACATCATTCATGTGATCTCATTTGCCAAGATTCACAACTGGAATTACATATGGATTGAAAGTGACTCATCTACTATCATTCATGCAATATGGAAGGGTACTATCCACATGGCTTGGAAGTTCACTTCTCACTGGATTGACTATCTCCACTCACTCTCCTCCCTCAAATTCATTTCTACGCACGCTTATCGCCAAGCGAACAGAATTTTTGATGCCCTTTCCAACATGGTTGATCATAAGGACACTACCTAGAGAGATGATCTTCAACCTGAGCATCTTTTACTTTATGTTTGAAATGTAAACAGAATTCCTTCCTTTCGACTCGTGTAACCCCTTTATTTTATATAATAAATTTTGTGTTTTGGTCTTTGACCAGAACACTACCTTTTGAAAAATATATAAATAACCATGTTCATTGGATTTAATCTTTATAAAGTGATTGTTATAGTTGAATTAAAATATTATTTTCTTTAATTTTGAGATAATATGATTGAATGTTATTTCAAAAGGAATTATATTTCCTTTAAAATAAAATTCCATATTCTATATGATCTTGAATTTCTATTTAATTTCTTTTTAGTTGAAGTCGGTTGATTTTGTAAGGAACCAGATTTCTTCAGATTTGAATTTGAGCTGAAATTTTATTTTTTACATTTGGATTCTTGTAAAGGGTAAATTGATAATATTCCCCTTGATGAAAATATCACATAAATTTTTCTGATCACTCTATTTGTCCCCGAATAGGGTGTCTACCTATCTACAAGAGTTCGATGGAATTTTTCGGTGTTCGAATTTTAACAGGATAATTAATTTTTTATATTTAATTAATTAAATATTAATTTAATCATGTAGGTTCATTTTTCCATATCGTTTGAACATATAATTATATTGAAATTCTATCTCCATTATCTATTCTGAAATGGGGAGTTTTTCCTATGCAAGGAATAAATCCAGGAGGCCGTTAGGTCTGGCTCGAACCCTTTTTCTTTTTTATTCTCATTTTCTTCCTTCACTTTTCATTTTTTATTTTCTTATCGTCTCCCAAGGATTCTCAAATAATCCCCATATTATTTTCCTTCACCATGAACGATATAGTACATGTATAGAGATAGATATAATGAGGGAGAGGGGAAGAGAGGTAATATCATAGAGCTGGGGAGGAGCCCGACTGTAATGTTGTAGCCGTGCAATGTGGAAACAGGTGAAGCATTGGATGATTCTACCCAAAGGTAGTGTATATTTTATTAGTTCAATAAATCTCTTTATATTTATCATTTTAAATCCTAATCACATTGTTATGACTGCATAAGAAAAATAGTGGGCTGCTAATTTTTTTTTTTTGAGAAGATAGGTGTTTCAGAGTGTTTTCTGGGTTTTATATTTCGCAAAACCCATTTACATGGTTTGTTGTTCAAAGATCACATGTCATGTGTTCTTCATGATTCAGGTCTATGATCTTTTAGATGTACAGAATATGTATAGTGTAATACCCTGACCCCAGTTACCTAGAGTCGGTGCATTATTATGTAACATTGGCATGATACAAGGAAATCGTATCCTAAAATACCGATCAATTTAGTAGCCTTGAAAATACTAGATACATTCATAATGTTTACATTACATCTTAACATTGAAAACTACAACAACATTGTTTCCAAAGACAACACTGAGATCCCATATACGATCCCTACAGGTCAATCATAATTCACTTCTTCTCATCATGGGAAAAATAAAACATAGAATGGGGTGATCTCAGAAGCTCAGTAAGGATAACAATATAGCCGAAACATTCAGAAATAAGCATAAACATTTAAGGAAATGTATAAGACAAAAACAAAAGACTTTTAAACATAAACGTTAGTATAATATATAAAAGATAAAATCAAATAATTCCAATTAATTTTTCCCATGGATATTCTACTAGTCGAATACTCACATGCAATATCAATATCCACATTCATAATGATGGAATTCATAATTCCATACTTTCATAACCACATATTCAAGGCCTTTTTCCAAGACTACAAATAAGATTTTGTCAAGGCCTTGTTCCAGGACACCAGTTTGTCTCATTAGACATACCGATGCATCGAGGAGCTATATCAAGCTCCACCCATCACATAATATGTCCAATGCACTCCTCATATGAAAATTTTGAAACTAACATAAACATTCATATTAAAATTGGAATAATAAATGTCAATACTTTATCCACAAACCATGAATTGTATAAAAATAGCACATCAAAATTCAAACATAACTCATTCAATACAATATATAAGGTTGAATTGTAAAAGATTACCCTTAATAAAGAATAATTAATGATATTGACATGGATGAAAATAATCATCAAAACTATTTGAGATAAATATCCCCCTTATTCTTGAAAACATTTAAAAGTCACACTATTTGTCAAGATGCCATTTAAAAATAGATTTTTGAACCAAAGTGTCCCATACCACTTTCAAACATTTAAAAGGAATATTATTTTTAAAACATTTATGTCCACCTAAATAAATCTTTAAAATCATTTTTAAAACACGGACATTATTGAGAAATATTTAGAAGAATAAAATTTTAAAACATTTAAAATTATATTTCAATTAGATTTCCTAAACAAAACAAATACACTTGAATATAAATAATTGAGGTAATAAAAACATTATAATATCATAGAAATAATTTTATTCATGATATACTATGTCAAATTACATTATATACAACATATAAAATTGAATTGTTGTATAACAACAAATAAGTCTCAATGGAATGTAAATTGAGATGAAATCTCTTATAAAGACCCTATCCTTAGGTTAAAGAAAAATAAACGACATAATTATGTGTAAAAAATATAAATACACTCAATATTATTGGATATTCAGTTTAAATCTATCAATGTACATTCATACATATTCTTGTAAAAACAACACCAATGAATTGTATGTTCAACTCAATAAGTGGATATTAAATTAAAATTACTTTTATCAAGTTCATATCAATGACATGAAAATTTATCAATGGAGTGATTAAGTGTATAAAAACTATATACACAGAAAGGGGAGTGTAAATTACTACATAAATAATAATCATTGATTCCACACATAATCATGGAGTACGATAATCAATGAAGTATGCATAAAGCCCAATGAGTGGAAATTGAAATTTGAAATTTTCTTACCGATTTGGTAACTTATGAAACATACAACCCACAAAAGAAGGATCATAAAATGAAGATGTAAATACCCATAAATTAAAGTATATTACGCCATGTATACAATCATGGATAGTACATACTCTACACAAATCGAAATAGTGTCCAATATAACATGAATCACACAGGAATAAAAAGTAAGATGAAAAACCCTTACTTCATTTTAATCAATCGAGTCATATGAAAAAAGTTAATAAACACAAATTAAATCACAAAATACAATTAATATAAATAGAATCAAGATAATATATATAAAATGGTAGTACACAATACCCCACATGCATTAAATAAGTGGCGAACAATGTAAATCTCATGGAATTAAAAGTGAGATAAGGAACCCCTTACTTGGTACTTTTTCCTTGGTAGTGGGTAGGTTAACATACTGTATAATGGTAAATTATTTGATATTAAATTATAAAAAAATCATATACATTAATATGATATCATATATTATCTTTTAAAATTTCATTGTTAATAATATCTTAGTATTAACGTCATTTCGGGTGTTAAAGGATTAGTTTTACTTTATATTATTTGTCATGTGAGTCATATTTATTAAGGATGTGATGTATCTTATTAATATCCAGAATGATATCAAGTCTCTAAAAATTATTTTTAATCATCAAATGAAAATTATTCTTCAATGGATATGATGGGGAATGAATCTCATCGCGTTCGTGGAAACGGTAATCCGTACGTACGCACGAGCGACAATATCATAATTTTGATATTATAATAATATATAAATGGATGGTATATAACATTTAAATAATACTTATCATGTTATATTTATTATTTTAATCTATTAAACATCATTATTAGACCCATCCCAATAATAATGTATTGAATAACAATTACACCATGACGTGGAGACGGTAAGCCGTATGTACGCACGTATGGTGACATGTCATTAAAAGGATGTATAGAATATTGAATATGGTTGTACCATATTTATAATAACATAAAATTATATGGAACATACTACATTTATTATTTTATAATGGAAATAACAAATAAAGAGGAAGTTGAAGAAGACAATAACTTGAAAGAGGTGGTGAAATATTTACATCTTCTTCGGGTTCGTCCTTTTAATTTGATCAAAAGGGCTACATAGGTTGGCTTTATGACTAAAGTAAGGCCTCTAGGCTTAATGGAGGATATATTAGAGGTTATCTGGGTAGGTTTTGGCCGATATAAATGGAATTAAAGGTGTTAATTAGAGATAAGGGGTAGTGCCCTTTTATTAGAGGGGTGAGGGGCACTTTTGGAAAAGCTATGAATATTATTTTATAATAAAATAATTTATGGTTTTTAATGGCTCAAAAATGGATTATTTAAAGGATAAGGTAGGAATGGGTCGCAACCACACAACCAATAGGTTTTAGACAGGTTTGGGTCACTACATTAACCTTATCCTTTATATTTAACTCTTAGTTAAATAGTTAGACATTTACCGTGTCTCTTTGTATTTTTATATTATATGGTTAATAAACATACTATATACTTCCAAAAGAACCCTAAGTGGTCCAAGAATGATACAAATATCATTATATAAGTCTTTTGGTTGATCCTTAGTTTTTTAAAAATAGAATATCAATTAATAATATAATATTTGTTTTAAAAACTCTTTTATGTCAATTTTGACGCTATTTGGTATTTTGTTTTTTCTGAATTTATAATAGCATTATTACTTCTAAAAAAATTCATCTAACTAACCCTAATATGTCATGTTAACTTATCAAATTAGTGGAATTCATAAAAATTCTCAAATTCATTTATTTGTAAATTTATAATATTAAATATTTTAATATTTCATTAATTAGGTAATTACTGCATCATCATTGTTCCATAAATAAATTAAATTAATTAATGTCTAAAAAATATAAATAAAATACCATTATGTAGGGAATATTTTTATCTATCTAATTAATAATTTTAATTGAATTTATATTATGTATAACTCTATATTAAAAATGGATTAGTATTAATATTTAAATTTAACACTTTTAAGTCTTCATTGAATTAATAATAATAAATGTCCTAATATAATAAAAGTTGACATAAAGGATCATATTGTATTCCTTGGGTTGATTCTGGTCGACTTAGTATTATCCAATTGAATTAAGACATGTGTTAGGGTAATAATAATATCATTTTTACCATTAATTACCGTATTTTATTTTAACCGTGGCACATAAATGTCAAAAGTTACTATTAACCAAAAATTATTTTTATCTTATCGAAGCACATTTTACATAATGATAACAATTGTGTCTCCCAGATTTTTTAAATTCAATTCACATAAGCGGTAAAATTAAGTTTTATTCAAATTTACAAATGCTCCTAGGAGGTGGGTAAAAGACGGTTAAAAAGTCAGTAAAATTTTAATATATCTAAAATTATTATAAACTGACTCCAATGAATTACATAGAACTTATATATGTATTATGTATCTATTTTGATCTAAAATAAATTTAAATAGAATAAATAATTATTTAAATAAAAATTCGGTTTTAAACTATAACTTAGTGTTTTTCACTATTCATCAAAAATTGGATGTTTTTAGAAAAATACCAGGAATTCACCCTAAGATAATTTTGATATTAAAAATCCAAAAATAATGTCTATTTTAAAAGATAAAATTTATAAAATTTCAAAAAGTGGGTATTACTATTCATAACGACAAGTTTTATTGGTCACAGTTTGTTAGAATCTCAAAGTTGCGTACAATGAAAGCTATTAGATTATTTAATGGGAAGAATACTTTGGAATCTTGGGGTGTTACATTATTCCCAACATTTGGAAATTGTGTCGTCACAATTTTTTTAAAATTGGGCTTGGGAATATAATTGAAAGTCCCACATCGGAAAAAGAGTCTATTAAACAATCACTTTAAAAGAAAGAATGAAAAGTACAAAGGTCAACCGAGATAACCCATACTAGGATTCCATGTAAGAAAACCTGGATATGGAAGATGAACTAAGTGTCATGTTCTGATAGAGAGAGATAGAAAACATGATTAGGAGAATGTTAACAACAAGAAAACAACAAACTTATGTTAGGACAAACGGTCATTTGTTTCCCTGTTGAAAAAGTAAACGAACAATGTTCTTTTTGTTTTAAGTTACATTTAATAAAGATGAGGAATTTATTTATGATATTTACTATGAAAATAATGAGATATACTTACATTTTAAGTATAGTTTAATTCCTTAATAAATTTCTACCACTAACTCATTTTTTTCCAAATGATGTGTATTCAAGATGACTTGGTCACACCGGATGTTCTAGAATCAACTTCTAGAGAATCACATGACCCACAAAGGAGAAAATATATATTTACCTTGTATTTAGAGATTAATGAAAACCAAAACCATTAGTACAATATCAGATGGTCCCCCAAAAGGATATTCCATTAGAGAAAGAAACACTAATCTTAATTTATAACATTAAACAAACAGTACCCCAAAGTTAAATAAATACCATTCAATAAACAATTGTCCTTAAAATCATTCAATATAATCCAAACTGATATTGAAACCCATAACTGAGAAGAATTTGGTTATGTAGTCTTCCATGTTAAATTGTATCTTCAACTGACATCGACAACTTTAAAGTCACATACTTAAAATTAATTAACCTAATAACATATTTTCCATTATACATTAATCATTTCCATAAATAACCCAAATAAATATAAATACATAGTAAACACATATATAAATATCCATCATTACTCCTCAAATGAAATCTCATTGTATTCTATTTTCCTTAGGTATATAGTGTTCCCAACAGAGCGAACGTCTTCCAAAATAACATTTATCACTTAATCACCGAATCATTTTTCTATACTAATGGTATTTATTTGATAAAACATAAGATACCAAATCACTTTATTATTGGTCAATAATTTTTTAACTAAATGTAATTAGTCACACTAACCAAGGACTTCACGTAGTCTAGTGGTAGGCGATAAATCCCAATCACACTCTGGTTGTCGGTTCGATTCCCACAGCTTTTTCCGATGCAACGGGTTGTCATATGGTCTGCATGCTGTCCTTTTTTCAAATACTATATTTTATAACATTACCAAAACGAGATAAATTCCTCAAAATAATCATAATATAACTTAACCACAAATGTTAATCTCATACCTTGCATTTTCATTCTAATATATAATAACTTGTATTTTCCTCAAACACAATGATCATATAAAACCAAATGGTTTTTTTATATCTATATCCACAAGAGAAAAGATAATTCTTCCTCAAATATCATTTTCACATGGAAAACTGTAGGGCTACAAATACAAGAGAAAATTATTCAAAAGTAATCCCATAAACAAATAACACTAATACTTTTAAAAATTTCTCCAACCATATATTTCCACATAGCTTTTTCTTTGACCAAGAAAATATCCTATAGAATAGGGAAATCACTCGTGTAATGTCTAGGTCCCCTATATTTATGGAAAATGACTGCAAATGGATTCTTGGGACCATTTTTATTTTATTCTATATAACTCTTAATTTTCCCTTGGAAATTCTTTACTTTATGTCCTTCTTTCCCACACGTAAATCATTGCTTTGTTCTATTGAGACTCTTTCCTGGGTGTCTCCTTCCACAATTCATGCAATATGGAAATTCAGGATTCTTTTCTTCATGGTCTCCACTATTGGAGCTCTTATCAGTCATCACCGTTCTCTTCTCTTGTTGAGTCCGAGAGTTGGTTAATATATATGTTGTTGATCATACTTTTGGAAAACTGATTTGGCATGAACATGATATCTTTTAAACCTATCAACATTATATTTTTTTTGCTCATTTACACCACCGTTCCCAACTTGTACATCATGCTCAAAGTTACTATGACTTCCTTGGAATCTAGCCATTGACTAAAACTAGAAAGCATTGTGTGAGTAACCGTAGTCATAAAATCATTTAGAGAATATCATGAAACCATATTTTCAATTTGAAACACCTTAAGATTAACCAAGGTCATATATTCTCATATTATATTAAAATACTTCAAATACGTTTTTAAAGAAAATGTATATTATCTTGAGCATAGCCCCCACGAGTTTCATAACCAATAGTAAAACAAGGCATGTTGTTGTGCACCAGTTCTCGTTTAAGTCTAGCTCAAAGCAGCGTCTTGAGTTTTACTCCTAGGTACATCTATGCCAGAGCCGCCTCTACCTTCTAATATCTAAATAGGGATATATTGCTCGAAAAACTCACAAAATTTATAAAATACCAATTTTTTTGGAAGTTCTTCTATACTAATCCTCAAAGTCCATATTAGGGATATGTGCTATAATTAGAGTTTATCTAAATCTTGTTTCTAAGGATTGTAATGTACTTCCTCTGATATCAACTGTAACGCCCTGACCCCAGTTACCCAGAGTCGGTGCATTATTAAATAAAATTGGCATGATACAAGGAAATCATGTTCCAAAAAACTGATCAGTTTAGTAGCCTTGGAAATACTAGATACATTAATAAGGTTTACATTATATCTTAAAATGGAAAACTAAAAAACATTGCTTCCATAGACTACACTGAGATCCCATATACTATCCATGCAGGTCAGTCATAATACACATCTTCACATCCTAGGTAAAATAAAACATAGAATGGGGTGAGATAAGATTCTCAGTAAGGATAATAATATAGCAGAAACATTTATAAATAATCATAAACATTTAATGAAATGTATAAGACCTAAAAAATAATTTTAAACTTGAACATCAAAATAATATGACAAAGATAAAATCTAATAATTCCATTCACTTTTTCAAATGGATATTCTATAAGTCAAATAATCACATGCAATATCAATAGCCACATTCATAATGATGGAATTCATAATGCCAGACTTTCATAACCACATAGTCAAAGGCTTGTGCCAATACTACAAATAATATTTTGTCAAGGAATTGTGCCAAGACACTAGTTTGTCTCATGAGACCTAATGATTAATCGAGGAGCTATAGCGGGCTCCACCCATCAAATAATAAGTCCAATACATTCCTCATGTGAAAAGTTTTAAACATAACATAAACATTCGTATTAAAACTAGCATAAGAAATGTAAATAATTTATCCACAAACCATGAATGGTATAAAAATTTCACATCCACATTCAAACATAACTCATTCTATACAATATGGAAGATTATATTGTAACATATTAACCTCAATAAAAAATAATGAAGGGTATTGGAATAGATGAAAATATTCATCAAAACTATTTGAGAGAAATATCCCCCTTATTATTGAAAACATTTACATGTCAGACCATTGGTCAAGATGCCATTTAAAAATATATTTTTGAATCAAAATGTCCCATACCACTTTGAAACATTTTAAAAAAATAATTTTAAAAATTTCCACATAAATAAATCCTTAAAACATTTTTAAATCATGGAAATTAATGAGAATGATTTAGAAGAATAAATTTATAAAACATTTAAAATGATATTTTAGTTAGAGTTCCTAACCAAAAGAGAGACACATGAATAAAAATAATTGAGGTAGTAAAAACTTAATAATATCATGAGAGTAAAGGGATTCATGATATACTATGTTAAATTACATTATATACAACATATAAAATTTAATTGGTGTACGACAACAGATAAGTCTCAATGGAATTTAAATTGAGATGAAATATCTTATAAATACCATATCCGTAGTTTAAGGACAAATAAATGACATAATTTTGAGTGATAAATATAAATAAAATCAATATGATTGGATATTTAGTGTAAATCAATCATAGTACATTCACACATATTCTTGTAAAAACAACACCAAATAAGTGGATGTTTAACACAATAAATTGAGATTGTGTTAAAATTACTCTTATCAAGTTCATATCGATGACTTGTGAATTTATCAATGGAGTGATTATGTGTATCAAAAGTATATCCATATAATGGGGAGTGTAAATTACTACACAAATAATTATTAGTGATTCCACACATAATCATGGAGTTAAATAATCAATAAAGTATGCGTAATGCCCAATGAGAGGAAATTGAAATTTTAAATTCCCTTACCGATTTGGTAACTAATGAAACATACAACCCATGAAAGAAGAATCATACAATGAAGATGTAAATACTCATAAATTAATGTATATTACACCAAGAATACAATCATGGATAGTACATATGCCACACCAATAGAAATAGTGGCCAATATAGCATGAATCTCATGGGAATAAAAAGTGGGATGAAAACCCCTTAATTCACTGTAATCAATCAAGTTGTATGAAAAAAATTTAATAACCACAAAATGAATCATAGAATACCATTAATATAAAGAGAATCATGATAAGATATATCAAATATCAGTACACAATACACCACATGCAATAAATAACTGGCGAACAATGGGAATCTCACGGAATTAAAAGTGAGATAAGAAACCCCTTACTTTTTACTTTTTACCTTATAGAGGGTAGGTTAACCACCTTTATAATGGGGAAATAATTGTTATTAAATTATACAAGAATCATATACATTGATATGATATCATATATGATCTTTTAACATTTTTTTGTTAATAATAACTTAGTATTATCATTGTTTCAGTTGTTAATGGATTCATTTTCCTTTATATTCATTCTTATATGAGACATATTTGTTATATATGGGATGTATCTTTTTCAGATCGAGAATGAAATCATATCTCAAAAAATTATTTTTAATCATCAAGTGAAAATTAGTTTTGAATAGATACGATGGGGAAGGAATCTAATCGTGTTAGTGGAGACGGTAATCCCTACATACGCACAAGCGACAATATCATTCTTTTGATATTTAAATAATATATAATTGGATGGTATATCATATATATAGAATAATTATCATTTTATATTTATTATTTAAATCAATTATACATCATTATTTTACCCATCTATATAATAATGTATTGAATAATAATTACACCACGACATGGAGACGGGAAGTCGTACGTACGCACGTATGGTGAAATGTCATTCAAAGGATGGATAGAATAATGAATATGGTTGTACCATATTTATAATAACAATAAATTATATAGAAGATACTGGATTTATTATTTTATAACTGAAATAACAAAGAAAGAGGAAGTGGAAGATGAAATGAACTTGAAAGATGTGATGAAATATTTTCCTCTTCTTGGGGTTCTTTCTTTTTATTTGATCAAAAGAGCTCAGTAGGTTGGTTTTCTGACTAATGAAAGGCCTCTAAGATTAAATAAATATAGTTTATATGGTATTTGGGTAGGGTTTGGGTGATCCAAATGGCTTCGAAGGTATGAATTAGAGATAAGGGTGAGTTCCCTTTTATACGAGGGCGAGTGGAAACTAAAGAAAAACTAGAAATATTATTTTCTAATAAAATAATTTTCACTTTATAATGGATAAAAATGTATAATTTAAAGTATAAGGTGGGTATGGGTCGAAAACCACTCAATCAATAGCTTTTAGATAGGTTTTCATCACTGTATTAACATTATCATTTAGATTTAACTCTTAATTAAATTGTTTGACATTTACCACGTCTCTTTGTATTTTTATATTATATGGACAATAAACTTATTATATACTTTGAAGAATACCCTAAGTGGTTAATAAATTATACACTTATAATTATATAAGTCTTTTTTCTGAACCTTATATTTTAGGAATATAATATCAATTAATAATATATTATTTGTTTTAAAAACACTTTTATGTCAATTTTGACACTATTTGGTATTTTGTTTTTGATAAATTTATAACAGCATTATTACTTTGAAAACAATTTATATAACCAACAATAATATGTCAAATTAACCTATAAAATTATTGTAATTCATAAAAAGTCTCAAATTACATTCATTTTGATATTTATAATATCAATTATTTTATTATTTCATTAATTTGGTAATTACTGCATCATCATTGTGTCATAAATAAATTAAATAATTTAATGTCTAAAAAATATAAATAAACTACCATTATGTGTGAAATCTTTTTAGATTTCTAATTCATATTTATAATTGAATTTATCTTATGTATAACCATATATTAAAAATGATTTAGTTATGAAGCTTTGAATTTAACACTTTTAACTCCAATTTAAATTAAATAATAATAAATGTCCTAATCTAATCCAAGTGGGCCTAAAGGATCATATTTTATTCCTAATGTTTTTTGGTTTAATTAAACTTATCCAATTGAATTTTGACATGTGTTACGGTAATAAAAATATCAATTTTACCCTTAATTACCCTGTTTACTTTTAACCGTGGTAAATAAATGTCAAAATTTATTATTCAGCAAAATTATTTTTATCTTATTGAACAGAATTTTATGTACTAATATCAACTATGTCTCTTGGATTTTTGAAATTCAATTTACAGAAGTTTTAAAATTAAGTTTTATTCAAATTTTCAAATGCTCCTAGGAGGTGGGTAAAAGACGGTTAAAAAGTTCAATAAAATTTTTATATATCTAAAATTATTATAAACTAAGTATAATGAATTATGTTGAAATTATTAGGTATCATGTTTTTATTTTGATCTAAAATAAATTTAAATCAAATAAATAATTATTTAAATAAAAATTTGGTTTTAAACTATAAATCAGTGTTTTTAATATTCATCAATAATTGAACGTTTTCAGAAAAATACCAGAAATCCACCCTAAGATAATTTCGATATTCCAAATCCAAAAATGAAGTCCATTGTGAAAGATAAATTTATAAAATTTCAAAAAGTTGGTATTACTATTCATAACGGCAACTTTGGTTGGTTGCGGTGTGTTAGAATCTCGAAGTTGCGTACAATGCAAGCTATTATATTATTCAAATGGAAATGTATCATGGAAGCTTGTGGTGTTACAAATATTATATTCATGATGTTTACATGGACTTGGATGTGTAGCTCCATACCTAGACGGACTGCCTGTATAGGGGAACATGGCCGTGTGGAGTACACGATGAGAAACCATGTGGGTTGCACACCTAGTAGAGGTACATGGTCATTATATATGCATGGCCAGTACTTGTGAAGAACTTGATCAAGTACCAAATATAGGTTACACACTGTGTGAAAGATCAATATGCAAGTACCAATGTTTTCACATTCCATGTTTGGACGGTGTACAGACCCAGGTTGAGTTTTGAGTGTACATGTAATGAATCTTGGTACAAAGACCATTTAATCCTCCCATTATACACTTGGAGGGTTTTTCCATACTATTATTCCCATGATTCATAATTTTACACTTGAAGATTGCATTCTATGTAGCATTCCATGTATATCGTGATTAGGAAACCCTTAGGGTGATTAAGGACTTCAAGGAGGTGTTTTTGTCTTATTCTTAAATAGAGAGTTTCTTCATCCAGTAATTGAGTATAATGTCTCTTAATAGTGATCCTTGATTTGATATGGTCCATGAGTCATCTCTCACAACTAGTTCTTATGCGTATTTTCACTTGAGGGTGTCAACCTTGAGATACATTCGCATATTCCCCAGGAAAACATGCAATTATTTGTTTCTGAGGATCCCAATTAGGATGCCTCTACTCATGTTTCATCTTAGAGGTTCCCAAGTATTATTCCTTATATTATGTGTAGACCAGGTGGGTTTCATGTAGGATTCCTCTATATTGTTTCTTCTTTTGAGGTAACCATTTTGGATTCATTTTTTAAATTCACCGTTCTGAGGATTCCATGTAGGATTCCTCCTATGTGTTTGACTAGAGGGACCCATTAGGTGCCATGATTATTGAATAACCCTAATCAAGTAAGTTTGGCTTGGATAGAGATGGTAGAGGGTTTCACATTAGAAATATTTCTAAATGTGTAAGTTGATGAGGCTATGGTATTTTTGGTCAGTTTTGGCATTTGGACACCATCACTCTTTATTTATGAATTCACATTGTTATTGATTATATGACTATGTTAGTAAGAGGTTCTACCTGGTTTGTGGATGATTATCCTTATGAAATGTAATATTTTTCAGGATGTCCAAAAATTGTTAATGGTAGCTGATATTTTATCCTTACATGATATGATTCCTTATAAACTTCAACTCTGTGGATCAATCCCATAAGGGTATGACACATAATAACTCTGCATAGGCCTAAGGGGGTGTCTTGGGAATTTCTACTCTTTGGATTTTACATAAACAGTAATCATTGAGTGATACATGGATTACCATTATAGTAATTCTATAAATGGAATTATGGGAGAGATTGTTTATTGTAAACCTAATGTGATACTTGGATTCATATTGTAGGAAATACTTGGATGGACTCATAGGCCATATGGTTTTTTAGGCCTTGAGTGATACTTGGATTCCTATAATAGGATTTACCTGGATGGACTCATAGTCCAAATGGTTTATTATAAACCATGAGTGATACATGTATTAACATTATAGTAATTCTTTGTATGGAAATGTAGGATAGATATTTTAATATACTTGAAGAATGATTAAACTCTCCTTGAGCGATTCCTTGGATGCTCTCTAGGGTCGGGTGGATGCACCATGACTACTATATATCTCAGTGGTACTTCCTAGGGTTAGGGATGTTGATACACTTATATTAATGGATGTATAGAATGTAATTCTATTTTGAGTGCATTAATTTTATATATTTCCTAAGTACCATCCCCAAAGGAATCATCCGAGTCACAATATCATGAATGCTTATGGACCAGGACTAAAGGTTCATGCATTGGTTGGATTTACATGGAATGAGTGGCATGATGTTAATCTCTTTGATAATTTATAGGACCATTATTCAGTATATTGAATCCTTAATTGTAGTTATTGGAGGTGATTATGGTTGAACCCATGGCTAGGATGAGTATCCCCATGTGGTCATAAGGATTGGTCAGTGAAATTTCTGGAACATACCGAAGTAATTATTATAAATTGGGATTATTGGCCTATAGATAGATGTATTAATGTGAGGATTAAGTGGTATGGTATCCAGGTCAATTCCATGTTTTAAGATATATAGTTTATCAGAACATCGGTCCAAATATTTAACGTTATTCAATATGTTCATTTTTTCACATTGATATTATAAGTATTTGTATGTGGAAATGGGTATATGTATGTACATATCCATTTATAAATATACTCTTATAAATATTGATATGAATAGATGATTGTGAATATTAAACTTAGGATCAATTGTGGACTTGCATTTAATGTTGGTATATATTAATCTTCTAGTTGGGTCTAGACATGTCTTAGTATATTGGATTTGCATTCACTTATGAAAGGATATTATAGGTTCATCAATGGGGTTACCTACAAAGAGTATTTATCACCCCTGTACATTCACCATAATTTTCATCAAGACCATATGTCGTCTTTTTAGGTTGATAATAGATTTCATTAGAGATAGGGTTGACTCATAGGGATGCATGATCATGTGAAGCCACATGTGTGGATTCTTAGGATTGGGTTGTCGTATCTTAGTAGTGTCTTGAAGAAATGGTTTGTGTCCTGACTCAGAGTTAATAGTAAAGATATGTATTTATATTGTAGTTTATTTTATATTCCATTAAATTTAGGGTAATCCTAGTGGGTGACTAGTGTTGTGGGTATGAAAATATTGTTTGGTCTTTTACCCAATTTTATTCATTATTACTATACATTTCTATTTCAGTTATTTATTACTTTTGAAATATATTTATTTACATCTTGGGATGATATCTAGTGATTTTTAGACTATAATACTCTAATATGTGGGTATAGATTCCCAATTGTACTACCTTTAAAAAATTTCTTCTAGTCTCTATACACTTGGATATGAGCATGCATGCTTGAGGCCTTGTGGAAAACCGGCTCCAGGAACCAGATTATTGGAATCAGGATTGAGATGTTACAAATTGGCATCAAAGGTGTTAATTTTATTTTGATTTACTATTTGAAATACGGTAAAAAGGAGTATTAGTAATGAATTTGATCTTGTGATGTATATCAGACAACTTCATCCAAAACACTTGTTCTAGTAAGAAGTCTTGGTTAGCAGGGTTATGGGATTATTGTTCCAAACCACGATGTTACATTTGTTTATGATTTTTTCTTTTAACGGAAAACATGATTTGAGAATGTTATGATTTATTATTCATTTATGGAACATGGCCATTGGTAAGAGTACTGAGATGGATTTTTACCCTTGGTCGTGAAATGCAAGAGGCATTTCAGGTATAATATTTGCAACATGTGATTCACATGATATAGGACTACTAGTGTTTGATTTTACTAAAGATAAAGGCCAACTATTTAATATTTCAAAGATAACCCAAATGGTGGTTTCAAATAATGTTTTTTAGGAAATTCATCAAAATTACTATGACTTAATTATGTTTCATTATGATAGAAGTATGTGTGGATCTATGTTGAGATGTTTGGCAGTGAGGATGATGACTTAGTCCTCATGAAATGGTGGATTATTGACCCCAGTAGGTCGATATGGAATGTTATTCCCATTTCATAGACCCCATGTGTGGTTTTTTTAAAGTTTTTGTTATTTAATAGGTTAGTAACTATCTATACAATGTATCCCTTTATATTTTGTAACAACATTTTACTTAACTGACATTTTCATAAGTTTATCTAGTCTGAAATCACAATACAAATCCAATATGTACTAGGATGTTTCTAGTGGACTAGACCTCGATGGGGTATTACCATATGTAGATTATAGATGAGATTAATTTTAGTAACTCTTCTACATTGGTATTGTGACATCCAAGGAGCTATTCCTAATTAGGATTCTCATAGAAGATCTAGTTCCTCATAGGTCATATTAATAGTTTTGAGCCTTATAGATTAGATTTATCTTAACCTCCCTAGGAAGGGTAAGATTTGTTTTACTAGTGGTTGGACCCTATGACTTAGTTATGAAGCCTGATCTTTAGGGAATGTTGAGTGGCCTATGGGCCCATAGTTTTAATTCAGAACCTTATAGGTAAAAATATTATTTTGATCAAGGGAAACCTATGTGATAGGTTAGGCATGGGTTTTTTCATTCCATTTTAGGTAGTGATCTTGGATGCATGCTATTTTTAGACTGATTCATGATTACTATTCGGGTTTTATGATATTGTCATGTTGATGCCTTTATATTTTGATAAATCATGCAGGGTTATTGTTTTATTATACTAGATTTGTTTAGAAGGACTATTTTTGTCCCTAACACTTTTAACTAATGTTTATGAATTTTTTATCTAATAATAACATAGGTAGAAACTCGGGAATAGAATGATATTGTGTGGTCAGCGATCGAGAAATATGTCATGATGCTTGGGAGGTGACTGATTTTGAAGAGGATTTTGAAGGTGGCTTTTTCTTGGTCTCGACTGATATACTGTGTCACATGGTTAGTATTATTTTAGTTGCAGAAGACTCGCTGGATTATTAGTCTGGTGATTTAGGTATATAATGGTTGCACATGGTTCTATTTATATAGTAAAATATTGATTATATGAGTGTGATCCAAGGGCCGATGTTTTCAAAGGCTTGTCATGGGCATGGTTTCCTGGGAGTTTTGGTTAAGAGAATAATGTACCTACATGGTAGGATACATATAAAATGGATCAGGTGTCGTGAGATGGTTGACCTGTGTTTGAACCTAGAAATGAATTATTAGGAAACAAGGTGTCAGGTGTAGGTTAAAGCCAAGTATCACATGTTTTATGTGAGGATAGCTCAGAGGGACATATACACACCATTTTATGGACTATCAGTTGACTCTTGGTCTAGAATGATCATTATTTGTTTTGATATTATATTGTGTTTTCTGTGAGAGTATTGTCTTTACACTGAGCTTCTTTTCTTCTAAAATATTCTTCCTATTTGGATAAAGAATCCTTTTTTGGTTGTTGTAGGGGGGGCGTTATTTGGTATGTCCTATGGTGGAGTTTGCACCATTGGCTAATTAAGGGTGGTGACCCTATTTTTTAGTAGAAATTTAGAATTTTCCATGATCCCCTAATCATTATATTTGGGTTTTAGATGACGATTAGGGTATTCCTATGGTGGAGAGTACCAAATTTGTCAATGTTAAATGTCTTCCATGTAAGAGTAAATTGTCGATATTATGAGACTATTCATTGGAATTTCATGATAGAATAGTTCTAAAAATTCTTTGGATGAGAGCATGGATTTATGTTTCTACCAAGGATTCATAGGGATGGGAAGGTTTATAGAGGGGAGACTATAAGGACCGATATTTTTTTATACTAGAATTTTGAGAAAAAATTTGAATTCTTGCATTATGATTATTATAAGGGAGAAAATTTTAATTCTTCCCAACACAATGATTTTAGATAATTTATCTAAACAATGTATTGGTGTCAGAATATGGTTTTTAGGCTTGAATTAGAGATTTGTGGAAATTTTTTCCATTATATTTTTGGAAAAATAATTTAAAACTAATGTTTTATTAATTGAATATTAATTTAGTCACCCATGTCCATGAAGAAAAATATTTTAAATAGAACATCAGATCAAGATTTCATCTCATTCAATGAGTATAGAATGGGTAGTTTTTTCTATGAATGGCCTAAACTGTGGTCTGGCATCAGGACCTACCAGGGTGCCTTTTTTCTATTATTTTTCTTCCCTTTTTGTTTACTCTTTATTTATTCTTTTCTCCCATGTATTATCACATACACACCTATGTGGGATCCTTTACAATGATATAGGAAGGATAATGAGAAGGTTATGGTGATATAAAAAGAGGTAAATGGGATGAGAGGTACTACTACATATCTTGGAAGTAGATGAATCATCATGTGACAACTATGGATCATGGGAAGAAGTAATTCATCCACAGATTCCACCCAAATATATTTCATTTTTTATTTTTTTCCATAAATCACTATAGATTTATCATTGATTTGTTGTTAAAATTTTTATAACTTAATAATACAGCTACAAAATTGATCTGTTGATTTTTTTGAGAAAACAGTGGTTTCACAAGATTGTTGGGATTTTCCATTTGGGAAAACCCATGTAGAAGATGTGTATTTCAGAGTAGACATGCGGTGTTTTCTTCTTATTCGAGGAAGATAACTTTTTTGAATTTTATTTTGTGTATGGGGTCTATACACTATGTATAGGGACTCATCCATGTGGGTGAGTAGCCATCTAGATTACCCATATTGGGTCACTTTTCTATGTATAATACAAGATCACATTTCATGTGGGTTTCACACCATGTTGTTGTACATGACTTGGTAATATAAATGGTTTGGGAATTTTAGGTACATGGGTAAGTACCCCATGAAGGGTACATGTTGTGTACATGATCATCATGTCATACACATGGGTGTTTACCTGCCAGGTACAGCTAGAGTACATTCCCAAATATATTATTGAGGTAACACACCATATACCAAGGAACAGTTGATGTGTACTCTTCCATTTATACTGTTATGATGGTTTCTTCATATCATTAGACATTGAAGTCTTAATTGGACAATATGGACTAAATTCTATGTATTTGTTCACATTGATTTTGATGGTGATACCCTCAAGGTGATTTTAGGGCTCATAGGAGCTGTTTTAGGCTTATACTAGAATAGAGAGGTTCTTACTCCCATAATCAAATATAATGTATGGAGATAGAGATACCGTGTACTAAGATGGTCGATTATTCATATCTTATGACTAGTGACTTTGAAAATATTTCATTGATTATTTCTCCTTTGTGATATGTGCCCTTCTGGCTTAGTAGGTCAAGAAAATTGTTGTTTCCATGGATCTCAAGTAAGGATACTATGATTGAGTATTGACATAGAGGATCCTTGGTAGGATTACTTATCTTTTCTATAGTCATATAATATCCCTTGTAGGATGAATATTTCTATGTACCATTTCAAGGATTCTGAGTACGATTCCACACCAGTGTTTGACTTGAGAAACCCAGTTGGTGATCTGTTGCTTATCAGACCATATGATAGTATATTGAGTTTGGGTAGAGATTGTAGAGAGTGAATAAAATAACTCATGGCCAATGTGGAAGCATAGGGATCTGAAAAATAGTCATCGGATTAAGAATCAATCCGCCCTCGCTCTTTATATATACATTCATATGGTTACTGATGGTATATCAATGTTATCCAGAGGTAATTCCTAGATTATGGTTAATGAGCATGATGCAAGGAAATATTTTTTTTGGATTCCATGACATGATTCATAGGATCCAAATTTCGAGTCTTACATGATAGGAGTCCACAGATATTTGTACTAAATTGATCCATCCCACAAGGGTTTGAGACATGATTACTCTACACAGACTGAAAGGGATGCCTTGGACATTTCTACTCAATGGATCTGACGTAAATTGTATTACTTAAGTGATACTTGTATTATTTTTTTATTAATTACATCGATGGAATCATTAGAAAGAAGATTTATTATACAACTTGAGAGATAATCGCATTCCCATTATCAGAATTCCACTGATGGAATCATAGGCTTGATGGTTTAATGCATTCCTTGAGTGATACTTGGATTCCCATTGGTGGAATTCCTTGTGTGAAATAATAGGATTGATGGTTTATTCTACACAATGAGGTATTTTTGGATTCCCGTTGTTGGAATTATGTGGATGGAATCACAGGATAGATATTTTTATATACTCTATAGAGATTAAACTCTCCTTGGGTGATGCCTAGGATTCTCCCTAGGATCAGGTTGATGCACAGTTAGTACTATATATCCCAAAGGGACATCCCATAGTTTTGATAGTTGAGATGTTTATATGAGTGGATTTCGATCATGTACATGGATCGAGAGGCAATTACTTATAGAGATTTATTATGTTCTATCCCCTTAGGAACCATTCGAGTGAAAATGTTGTAAATGCCTATGGACTGATAGTTATGATTCAGTCATAAAACTAGATTTACATTGCATGAGTGGAATGAATTCCATCTTAGTGACCATTCATATGATCATTTTTTAGTATATGATATCCTTTATTATACTGATTAGACCGGAGTACAGGTGATACATGTTCTGGGATGGGTATCCTCATATGGTGACATTTCTTTCTTAGATACATTTATTTCATTGGCCAATGTAGGTATTTTATATTAGGATTATAGTCTCGTATACTAACTTTTTGATGTGAGGATTGATTGGTATTACATCTTGATCAATTACATTTTTACATGTTGTCCAATTGATCAGATCATGGGTCTAAATATCTTTTGTGGTTTGAGGTGTTTTAGTTTTTATGACCTAATGATATAAGTATATATATGAGAACACACACACACACACACAGATATATATATATATATATATATATCCATGAAAACATATACACATAAAAGATATCATTGAATCCTAAAAAATGTGATTAGGGATTTAAAGATTGGTTCTGGACTTGCTTATAATATTTTTATCCATTCATATTCTAATTGTGTCTTAGTTGGGATAATAATATTTCATGATCTTTCACTCATAGAATAAATTTATTTTTTCATCATTGGGGTGGCCTACTGAGATTATTTCTCACCCATATACATGCACCATAGTTTGTATGTAGCCCTTACATCAGATTTACAGGTTGAGCACAAAATGTTTCTAGACATGTATGAGGCTTGGGGTTTCATGACCGAGTAGAGCCTCTCATTTGGATTCTAATGATCTTATTAGAGTACCTTAGTAGTGTCTTGGATACTGGGTATGTGTTCTGGATTAGAGTTAGTGGTATAGCCATGAACATTAATTTTAGTTTATTTTTTGTACTTCTGTATGAATGGTCGGCCAAGAGAGTTACCAATTTTGTCTTTATGAAATGGATATTCAAGATTTCATAAAATTTCATTGATTATTATAGAATCTTTCCATTTCAGTGATTTAATTCCTTCATAATCTTTTTATTTAAAACATTGGATGATAGATAGTTATATTTATGTTTTGTTAATTTGATATTAGGTATAGTATACCAATTGTACAACCTTTAGAACATCACTACAAGTTATTAGCCCTTGGCGTATGGGGAGGCACACTCGAGGCAATGTAGAAAACCTAATCTTTCCACCGGATTACTGGAATCCGGGACGAAACGTAAAAATTTTATTTGCATGTTTTGTACTGTGTTATTTATCAAAATGTCAACATGTATTCCCAAATTTACCATGATAAGGAAATATAAACTTTTTTCAAGTTCCAAATCCAATTATTACATAATTATAAAATGAATCTTATGTATTTTAATTCAAAATTGTTTTGTTATAAAAACAAACACTATAAATGAAATGGTTATATTTTCCATTCACTAAATTATGTTTTTTGAGATAATAAACTTTCAATTTTATTCATTTATGCATATATATTAGCAGTGTTTCAAATCTTATTAACTAATATTAGTAAAAAAATTCAGTATTCATTGTTTAACTCATTTATGAAACATTATTACATTACTTTGAATTTAATTTTCTCATTACAAAATATACCATTATCTTTCAAACCATTCCCTAAATTAATTCCTTCCCCACAAATATTAGTAGGTTCATGCTATCGTTTATCTCCTATTCAGTAAACACAAATTCATTCAAACCAGAGTTGTTAAAGGTGAACTTTGGCGCACACCTTGGTGAGAGGAGTTATGAGTCACACCTGGAGTTCCTCAGCACTGGTAAGACACTAAGATATCTATAAGGTGCACCAAAGGCGTGAGTATTATTCCCCGTAATTGGAGGTGATAAGGAGCCATGCATCATAAATGGGCACACCTTAATCAATTAGGGAAACTTTCTATAGAAGTATTGTACATAGGGGTGGAAAATGATTCTACAATGGGGTAGAAACCGGGGAAATATGGAATAAGTGGTGGAAATCAGGTCTTTGAGGATACATGAGTGGAAATCAAGGGATGAAAATTTGGGGCCAGTGGATATGGTGTAGAAATTGGGTCTATAAGGGACATTGGTGTATATCAGGGTGGAAATCTAGGACTACTGTCAATATCATTAAATATTTGTGGGGTACTGACATTCATAGAAGTATATATAATGAAGTATTATGAAAATTTTCACTCTCAAAAAATATATAGTACCGAAAAATACACAATAAAACATCAAAATATCACTATGTACATTAATTTGTATTATTTTGATTGAAATTTTTTTAATATTTAAAATATTGTTGATAATAATGAATATTTAATTATTTCTTGGTATGTGACATAGTTTCATGAGGCACATGACTCATGTCACATCCCCAATTTTCCTTTGTACCTTATTTTTCTACTTACCTTTTACAACATTGTTGTTATCTATTTCACGAAGATAAGAGTTCTTGAGAAATATATTCTTATAATTTTTTTTAATATTTTACAATGTATTTATTAAAATTAGATTGAACTAATGGGTAAAAAATATATTATTTATTATAATTAAAATAAAATACAGTAAATATAAATATTAAATGCCAATATATTTTTTATTATATTGCTCATAATATTCAAAGTTTTCTTTTTTTCCTTCGCTCCCATCATTTATGGACCCCTTTTTCAACACTAAAAATAAAATATATAAACTCAAAATCTATGGGTTTATTTTTTAAACAATAACTCCTAGAGCCTACATAATATTTTATATTGTTTAATTTATTAATTAGTTTATTGATGTTTATTGCAATGGAAATTCACTTACCTAAAAAGAAACAGTTCATAATCTATATCAATAGGTATGTAATTTAATTTTTTTGTGGAGTTGGTTAATTATTATAGTTTTATTTGTACCATATTGGTTATATCAATCCCAATCTTTCCTCAGGAATCTCCCGCTTTAAATCATGAATTTTTCAGGAAAAAACTCAAATTATTACATAATTTTGAAATGAATCATATGAATTTTCATTTCTACTCGAATGTCATACAAAATTTACACTTTATGTGATACAATTATATCTTCCATACACTACATTATTTTCTATGAGATGAAAAATATTTACAATTAATCAATTATTCATATTTAAAAATAGAGTTTCATTTATTCTTACATTTTTTGTCATTATAAATTTTCAATAGACATCATTTAACTCATTTATTCATCTTCATTAAATATTTATGAATTCGAATTTCTCATTAGAAAATATATCATTGAAATATAGACCTTTACATTTATCCATTCGAAATCCCAAAATGTTTGTAGGTTCACACTAGCTTCAATTCCCAATTTAGTTCACCCAATTAATTTCAAATACTACAAGTATAATAGATTTCAAGAGAATATTTTTATTCTATATATTATAACATATTTTTCAATGATATATATTAATTACAAATAGTTAAAATTAATTGTTTATAAAAAATATATTTATTTATTATAATTTAGTTAAATGTGGATGAAATATATATATCAAAAATACAAAAATATTTGTTATTATATGGATCATAATTATTTAATTGTTCTTGATTTATTCACTTCTATAATTTTGGGACATGTATATCAATATATGAAATGTAATATATAAGCTTGGGAACTATGTAATTTTACTTCAATGAGCGACTGTTATAGCTTAAATAAAATATTATGTTCTTCAATTGAAATCAGAGTTGATTGAATATTATTTGATCGTTAATTGAATTACTTTTAATGTAGAATTCCATATTCTATATGATATAGTACCTCCTATACATTCTTTTTCTAGTGTTGGTTGATTTTAGCCGAAGTATTAGTACTTAATTTTCAATCTAAAATACTACATTTCTTTACATTTTTCCCCTTTAATGGTATTATAGAATTTTTATGAACCAACTCTAATTATTTATTACTTATTTGTAATGTTTTTCACAGAACTAGATACTTTAAATCCTATTATATAACGATCCCTTCTTTTCAACCATAAATATTTCATATTTTTAGATGAATATTCATTACATTATAGAATATAGGCTCGGGGACCATCTATGTTTATTATCATCAGATACTAGAAAAACAATATCCTTTGTGGGTAGGGATAAAGACCGAAAAAATTAAAAATTTCCATTAGAAGTTTGTATTCATCCTATCATAAATAAATGAATATGGGTTTATTTTAAATATAAAATGTGACTATCCTAACTTGGAAATTGATAAGGGCCCTATATAAATACATCCAATTCATACCCATAATCACATCAAATTCAACTATAGTGAGAATCCCATGATTTTCTAGAAGTTTTATCCCATAAAAATCCACCAAAGAATAACTATAGACTTATGATGTGACCATCATACCATTAGGTGTTCTCACCACTAACTATATGTCTATCCATGGACATTGTAATTAAATAACCAATGAATGTTATTTATATAAAAAATAGTTGGTAGATCTAGAATCAAAAAAGACATTAACTATTATAGAGTAGATGATGATATTAACATTAAACACATCATTCATGTAACCCACTCTTGTAGCCATGATCACATGATATATCCCTTTTTCATTAGTAGTAGGAGGTTGTTGAAATTGGATATCAAAGAACTTTAGATTCAACCACTGATTTGAATAATGACCACACTTCTTAAATTTAAATCATTGGAGCGTGGGTGGTGCATTAGATAGTGTCATATTCTCCTCCTTGGTAGTAGTCAGTCAATTAATAATATTAAAAATTCACAGGCATTGTGACCAACCCATCACATTTAAAGAACCTCCCCTTTTCATTCAATTAACTAACTTGATGTTTCTTCCCACAATTCTATAATTTTTATGGATAGAGTTTCTTTCCACCATGTAATTTATTTGAGTATTCATGATAATATATCTTCATTTTCTTATAAAATACATTATAATAGTAGAAATATCCAATTTACATTTAAACCATTAGTACAAAATTAATGATATATTCACAGCTAATAATGTCTCTTATTGAAAATTATTTTTTGGACGATTTATTTTAATATAGTAAAAAATCAATCAATTTTTCATTCTGGACTAATGTTTAAACCAAAATCATATCTTGAAATCCTTTTATAGTTAGATTCATAGGTATCAATAGATTTATCATCCTTTTTATGAGCTCAGAAAGTATCTATCCATAAACTTATGCGGTATATGTAGGAATTACATATAGAAAAATATTTTCCTAAACCCATCCAATTCAATAGAGACGATTTCTTCCTCATGAATCATATTCTCTATAGGGTTCCACCATTGATCTGTATCACCTTCCAAATAATAAATAGGTAAAAAAATATTCTCATGTTCGAAGCAGTGGAGAATTGAAAATATATTCTCAATTTTGTAAACCCATTGTTCAACCACTAGTTGATTAGAAGACCCACTAATAGATCGGGATGTTGTCTCATAAAGTATTAAACCAAATATTGTTCCCTCCTTTGATCAATTTGAATCTTAGCATGATTTATTTTTGAGAATGATTTGTGATCATTTTAATTAGGTTCTACCTCCCAAAACCTATATAATTGGGGTTCTCATGTGATAAATCATCGCATTTTCCATCACATTTAGAATTATCAGGATTCCTTCAGGTTCCATCCAATAATTGAAACCAAAAAACATATTTTGAGAAACTCTAATCATAGTGGAAAAACAAATAATCATGGAAATTTATTTATTAGATATCTAAATAATAACACCCTTTTTCAATCCCTAACACTATAGGTTTACCCTAGGTTATTAGTGCCCATCATATATTCAAATCCATCATAATGGATTGTGACGAAAATATGGGTTAACCAAAGAATATCCCCCAGGAGAGTCAAAAAAGTTACATAGTATGTCATGTTGTATTACACCAAGTAATGTTCAAGGAAATCCTGGTGATCCTTTCTCATTGTTATTACCCCTATGTACATCTATACTAGAACTACATCCACTGGTAGTATCCAGATATGAATGTATTTCTTGTTAAACCACATAATCTCTTCTTTTCCAAAACAATTAGATTTTATTCTATACTTATGACTATCCAATGGGTCCTCGCTGAATATATCTAAACTTATTGTCCATTTAATTAATAAACCCTTTTCTACGATACTAAAAATAATGAACCAGGATTTTCACACACAAATATCAAATATTTTTTGAAAAAATATTCATTATATTACATAATACATAGGAAAGGACCATATAGTTTTACTATCATTGAAGACTGGAAAATAATTCTTCTTATTTCAGAAAACAACTAAATAATCGACAATAAACTATCTCTCTATTTAGTACTCTTATTAGACATATAATACTTAGAAATCTTCATATTAAAGTAAGAATAAGAAATATTAGAAAGGGTGAAATCAGATGCTCAGTAAGGGTAAATAAATGAGATATCAATCCATGATCATATGAATAGGAAAATATATATTTTAAATATCTATATATAATTAATTATTTTGAGACTAATTAAATTAACATGAAAAATAAATCCTTTTGAAAATAAAGGAAATCATTTTATGAAATGAAATTCTTATGCACATAAACTCTTTTTTACAAAAATAAATTAAAAGAATCACCTTTGTTGAATTATTTTAATAAAATTTATATATCATATATTCAACAAAATAATTAACATTAATATTAGGTGTTTTCTAGATAATAGAATATAATAAATATAATTTGATGTTTAAAAATTGTATTTTTCTAGAAGTCATTTTGTTATATTTTTATGGTATATTTATGTCAAAACAAAATTTTTACACATTTTTAAAATTTATTCATAAAAATAAACATCATTTTTTAAATTTTATTATCAAAATTGTCTTAATGTGAATTTTTTATATTAATAAAAATATTTAATATTTTGATGAATAGTTAAAAATATGAAATTTTAATTATTAATTCCATTTTAATTTAATTTATTTAAAAAGAGACATTATAAATTAAATTTGTATTAATGTATAATTTGCCCAATTTTGCATCCAATAATTCAAATTATTTATTTTGAATAAATTTAAAATTTAATTTTTATATTAATATTTTTAAACTTTTGCACATTTTGTATTGAAAATCGTATTTCCTCATCCATCAACTTGATTAATTTTAAGTAAAATCTTGACACATATAGGAAGGGAATTTGTAAAAATATATTAAATATTTGGATGAATCATAATTTATATTATCTAATAACCTAAAATTAATTTTGGATGAAAATGAATAGTGAATGTAGTAAAAATTAATTTAAGTTTGTAAAGAAAAAATGGGTTCATTGTGTGAAAACTGAAAATATAGGGGTTGATATTATTTATTAAAATGATTAAAAACTATTGGTTGGACATATTTTTACCATTACACATATAATGTTCTATAATAAAAAATGATTAACCATGGTGACATATGAAAAAGGTGAGAGCACTCAATTATTTTCAAAAATTACATGTTTTTCCACTCCCCCTCTTATAAAAGTCCACCCCTTTCCTCTATTTAAACAACATCAAAATATTTTTTTTTGGCCAACCCCTTATCAAATCACATTCCAACGTCCTTCCCTAAATCCAAATACCCTTATTTTGGGTTGAAATTCATACTATAAAATATTTTATTAAAAACCTAATGAGGATACCGAAAAAAAGAGGATTTATGAATGAGTATGACCAAAGTTAAGATTTTAGGTAAGGTATTTCCTCTCACTTTTTACTAATGTGACACACAATCCATATTAATCATATATTTCTCTTTTGTGGTTTATGTACTACCCATGAATTTATTTTATAAATATTTTAAAAATAATTGGTTGGATTCATATATATCTTTGATGATCTCTTTTTAATAGTTTTATAGTTAAAACGTTAATAAAGAGGTTAGGGATTTCCATCTCACCTTTATTTTTTGTGAGAAAAATGAAATATTCACTAAAGTTTTCGTTTATGTGGTGAATATAAAACACTTGAATTTATTTTCTAATAAATATACATTAAATTATTGGAATTTATATACACAATTGAGTATCTCTCATTCATGGGTTTTACTAGTTAATCTATACCAAATCATTAAGGTATTTTCTTCTCACTTTTACTCTATGTGAGAAAAATGCCATATTCACCACATGTTTAATTTATATAGGGAATATACTACTCAATAATTTATATTATTATTATACTATATAATATTGATTGAATTTAAAAATCTATTTTAGGATCCCTCAGTCATGGAGTTTATTGTTAAAATGATTCCAAATCGGTAATGGATTTCGGCCTCACTTTTTAGTCATGTGAGACACATGCCATATTCACCCCCTATTTCTTTTATTTGTTAAATATACAGATAATATGAAATTTTGTATCATTAATTTCATTTTTTTCATGATGTTTCTGGTTTCTTTTAATGTTATTCTTTAATAAGGCTTATAATTTAAGGTCACGCAAATGGTAATGGGTTTATGTTACGATTTCATTTCTTATCATGGTTTTTATGATCATGTATCCATTTTTGAAATATATCGATCAAAATATCATGTATTATCATAAATTTTATTATCCTCTAGTTATTATATCAGTCTACATGTTTTCCATTAATTTTCCTCTATTTATATATTAAATGTTTCAAAATAAATTTTAAAGTGAAATATTGTTTTAGGTCGAAAACCCTTTCCCTTCCGAAAACATATTTTCAAAACATAATTTATAATTGTTATAATTTTTCAATGTGGAAATGATATTTTCCAATGAAATATTTAAAATTATATTTAAATATTCTTTGATATTTCTTATGGTTATTTTCAAATAAATGTATTTTCAAAATTATTTATGATTTAAAAATTGATTTTCAATGAAAAGATATTTTCCTAATTATATGTCCCATGTAATCTATCAAATTGTTTTATCAAATTTGACATAATTGATGTTACTTTTTCATTACTATGGATATGAACAGGGGATAACATTCTTACTATTTATTTAAATTATTTATTATATGGATAAATATTTATTTAACCTATCTCTGTTACACAACTTATAAAATTATTGAAATATTATGAAGCCCAATTATTTTACATGGGTTATGATATGATAAATTGATTAAATCATTTTTTAAACAAGATCACTTCCCTTGTTTATGTTATGATGAGATGATTATGAAATCCATTTAATTTTATGGGTTAGGATATAATGAATGTTTTATGATCTTATGGTACATATGTGTTTGATTTTCATTATATTATGGGTGGGACCTATATATCTATAAAATTCATTGGGAAATTATTTATATCTAATTATATAATAATGTGAAACACATTGGAGGACTTTATCTAAAATGGGAAATTGATGTGTCTTTATGCAATATGGGAAATAGGTGTGACCTGATCAATAATTGGAGAAGGTGTGTCCTTATCCATAATAGGGAATAAGTGATAATTAATGATCAAGCATGTTGATGGTATTGGTGGTTTAATATGAAATATGAAAATTATTTCAATACTTATGATCATTCAACACTTTTAGGACATGATCTTATGGTTTAAGAATGGATTTTAATGATTTCTCGCTCTTATATAACATTTTTTTGAATTGATACTATTTTGTTTCATGACTCTTATTTATGATACATGATAGGTTTGGTATGATATTTTCATGTTACCAACATAATCACATACCCTCATGCATATCTTATGTATTTATATGATATTAGATTGATATCTTCTATGTTTACCTTTTAATGAGAAAATGATCTCACCCTTTCTTGTGTTTTATTTTATAGGAGTATGAAGAAAGGATTATGTAGATTATTTCAATGAGGGGTACTATGTTAAAAGATACTTGTGGGATATGTTGGAGATCCATCACAAGATTTTAATATTATGTTCCATGTTTGCAAAGACACTAAATTATTATGGATCTCTGGAATGTGTTCATAGAATGTAATGAATATTCATAAAAAAATATTTAATATCCATGCACCAGAAGCCTATGTAACAATAACAATTTAAAATTTAAAGGTGATATTTCTCCATATAATTATGGAAATTGTAAAAACATCTCCTCTAAAAATCCCATCACCCATTATGCTTTCACTGTTACTAGATTTTGGGAAACCAATGCTACCAAAATCTGATAGGTAACTGTAAATAATTTAACATCTTATTCAAAAATGTATCTCCATTCAAAAAAACCTTCCATGTGACTTAAATTATAGATGTATCCTTTCATAATATTTATATATCTTTAAATGCGGTGAATCCATATATAATAGAGAATACCACATTACTGAATCACTCAATCCAAGTGAATCGTAAGGTGGACAATTATATCAAAAAATGTTTGTAGTTAAAAAATATCAAATTGTCATAATACATCTCAAAATATTTTATTATAATTGGAAACTTCACCGAGTTTATAATAGTATATCAATTTTTTTTTAAAATAATCAATTTCATGTTAATTTATTCCATACAGTTTTTGTAAAAATTCAATATAAACTATTGGAATCAAACCTTCCATCAAAACATTACATTAGTTAGATTTTTTCCCTTATTACTTCTTAATAGTCATTAATATAAAAATATTTATATTTTATTAATATCACCCTTGTAATTTAATACCATTAATGAAGTTGATAATGTTAAAAAATTTCTTTTCTGGATAGACTGTAAGCTGATGGAGAAAGAGAAGATCATCTTTCTCCTGTCACTAGTATCAATTCTTTACTTATCTCGATGTAAATATTGTACAAACTATCCTTAATACCATTTTATTTTTGGTATATTAAATAATATTTCAATAGCACAACCATAATCAATTTTTTTCAATGTGCATTCCATAAAGAAAATATTTGGCATTAAAATATTTTATATACATTAATTCAAAAAAAATTCCTTTTCCAACCCATTTTTTTTATATTTTTAGGAAAATGGTTTACAAAATACATTGTCAATATAATTTATGTTCTTGAATTTTTTATCACCCCTAATTATATATGGGGATGTACCTTGTTCTGTATTTCCATACAATGATGTCATCAAACGATAGTATTTACATCCTCGAGGTAAAAAAATCTATTACTCTAAAAATAGTCTTCAAAGATTTTTCCATACTAAATGAGTGCAAAAATTATTCATAAATGGGACACCCCAACATTCTATTAATTTGGTAGAATTATAAATTTACATAAGCATGATATTAATTTATAATTACATACAATATGTCTCTAAAGCTAAATTCTACACTTTTTAAATCATCACACAATACAAAAACTATATTCCCCAAAAATTTTAGATCATTAATCAATGGATCCAAACAAACATCAATATCATAACTAGGTTTATCTTGTCAAAATATAAGAAAAGGTATCATAATGTATTTTTTATTCATGAATAAGCTTGGTGGAAAGTTATAATTTACCAATATAACTGAAAATATACTTTAAGCAATACATTATACATCTAAATTATCTATTCCATCTATAGATAATTCATGATAAAGGTTTATGGGATTATTTCTAAATTTAGAATACTCATAATCAATTTTATTCCACCATGTAGTTTCAACTGGGTTATATACTTTCCCAACTTCTATTCTTGTATCTATGTTCCATGTCAATTTTCTCGGGCTTCCAACCATCCATTCCATCATCAAAATTATGGAATTATTGGAAAATATCATACACCTTTTTAAATACTCAATTCCTCTTTATTATGTCTATATTCACCAGAAAAATAGATATTTTTTAGTTATTCAAGGTTATTTCGATAAAATATTCAATAATTTGGATAGGCTTGTACTTTTTGAAATATTACAACCTATAAATGAAGAATTGTTTTAGCATCATATGTTTGAATGGTAAGATCATTTCCTTGTAATAGCATATATTTAATGAGCCTAAGTAGTTATGTAAATTTTTTATCTCTCCATGTACTGACAACATTACAATTTTATCATTTTTATAAAGATGGAAATTTTGTATATTTAGTAAAATATTTGTACAATGGTCTCTTTTCACTACGATTTTATTTCTTAAAAAATTTATGACAATCCCAAAGGTAATATTCAATTTTAAATTTAATTTCTTAAATATGATCTATATCATAATTTACTCCAGTATTCATATCAAACAATCTAAATGGTGTTGTATCATCCCAGTCAGTATGCACATTTTGTTTTTCCATTTGTATAGTCTAAAATTTAGAGATATGATATATTTTGTGACAAATAAAATGTTCTTCCAACTACTCTCAATATATTTTCATGAATTACAACAATATAAACAAATTAAAAATGATTTTAAAAAAGGGTTGTATATATGATCTAGTGTAAACTTGATAAACTATATAACTCAATCCTTATACACTTTTTTCATATTATTATCATATAACCATTTTTTATCCATATCCATTATATAAGGTTTGAAAACTATTTTGTAAAAAATAATAATAATTAACTATAATTTATTAATAATCAATGGAAAAAATTATAGATAATTATATGAAATTTGATTATTTTTCTTATAAGAAAGGTAAACTCAGTTTTTAAATTCAAAGAAGAAATAAAAAAAATTTATAATGATAAAAATGATAGAAGCTATTAAAATTGTAATTTTAGACTCATTCTTATAAGAAGATTTAAAATTGAGAACCTCCTCATGGAATGAGAACCATGAGTATCTGAAATAATGTTGGATGAATCTGGTATCATTAAAGTACTTAATTGATGATTGATAAAATATTTAAAGTTAAGAGATCAAGAAAAATGATAAATTCCAATAAGGGGAACACACATGTGATGATATCCACCATGGTGATGATTTACCTTTTGGAAGATTGAGATCTTAATTTAATCATAATTATCATATTAGAGTACTAAAGATAATGTAATCTCAACATATGAATGTTATTAATGATGATTTCTAATAATTTATTATTTTTTACAAGGGTAACATGAAAATAAACAACCTATGGTGGATAAAGGTTTATACTCTATCCCAAAAAGGTAATATGTATTTGAACATTTTTAATGAATAAATTAATATGTATAAAGCTATTTTTCTATGATAATTAGAGTATAATGATGAATATTGTGATTGTTTTCTAGTGGTAGAAATTATTGAAGAAAGAGAATCTGTGATATCTATAATGTTACAAATAATATATTTAAATTTTCAAAAATTGAAAAACCCAAATATAAATAATGTTAACTCATTAAATTATCAATAGTTATCAATTGAGAATAAATTTTGAATGATAATGATAATATAAATTAGAATCCCCAAAACATTATAATTTTTAAAATGTTATTTTATTTTTAGATATTCAATTTATTATATTTATAACAATAAAATAAATTTTTGATGAGTAGCATGAATTAAAACATACACTAGGTGTTACATGTTGTAATATTAGCAAAGTATGAAATACAAATTAGATTTAAAAAACATTAATGAATATTATTTGAGAAGCATTATACATTTAAAATTTACTGGTTTCAACATTTTTGAAGACCATCATCATTTTTAGATGGGTCATTGAATTATATGTAATAAAGAAAAGTGAAAATTATATAGAGCTATTGAAAACTAAATAATACTTCCCTTAGGGTAAACATGTGGTTGTTGGTACAAGTTCTCAATTTGATTCTGTTTGGATAAATATGAGATAATTCAAGGATGGTTTATTTAAATTTTCATGGTGGGAGTGAAATAAGAGAACTGATTTGATTTTTATTTATTTCATTACATGCTATGTGGCGATCTAAGTCGTGTTTGACTGACCAAGTTTCTAAGATCAAAATTTGATTATATTTTTTTATATTATGAATGGATTGATAGCTCTCAATCACCTGTTCTTGATAAACTATTTTCTAATGAATCTCTTGAAATTAAATCTAATGAACCAAAAGACTCTGGATGGGGTTTGCAAGCAATTTGAAAAATTAAAGAACAATATAAATAGTGTTTGATGAAATCTTAAAATTTTAATAATCCACATGGATATGATGAAGGCTCAAATAATATCAATGAAAATTATTCTTGTGGATATAAGGAATAATCATCATCAACAAAAGCTAAAGAAGTATATAATTGGGATCAGAAAAACCCCTATCTTAAACTAACAGTTGGTATAGAATGCTGAGTACCTCGAATCTCCTCAATAAAACACATCTTACATGGTAAAAGTATAGAGAATATACTCTAGTAAAATATCAGAGTCCAAACAGGGGATAATGTGAGAAAAAATTTAGTAGATATGGTTGTTTTGATTTATAGTTATAAATCAAATTTATAGATTGAAGGGGGCCCTATGTAGATAATTAAAGATATTTCCTGGAGTCACTATAACTTGGACCAGATATTATGTAAAACTATGGGTTTTTCTCAATGGGACGAACAAAAGATATAATAGAAAAAATAACAAAATTACTATTTAATGAAATCCAATTGTGCTCAAATTTAGTGAAAGTGGGTCTAATATAAAGAACACAGTAAAAATAATGAACCACATACTAATAGTAATCGAGGATATAATGAAAGAGGAAGGAATCATCAATGGATTATACAAGGGAAGCGACTACTATGATTGGGAATTTAGAGAATTGGGAGACTATGAATGAAAAATAAAGGAAATTTGATTAACTTTAAAAAATATATATGATTTTTCCAAGTGTTGGTGGTAGAAATTAAAACCAACACATATATCAGTGGGGACACCAAACCATATTACCATTTAGGAAGGCCCATTTGAATGAATCAAGTTTTCGGGGGTGCTTCATCTAATCCCAAAAACTAGAAAAACATGTTATGTTCTATGAGGGAATGAAATTTAGATAATGGTAACCCTATAATTGGAACCATTACGAAGCCTAATATTTATTTAGAAACATTCATTTACGAAGAACATGACATTATTTTTTATGTTGAATCAGTGATGTATTATTGAAAAATATTAATTAATCATACAAAGTATGAAAACAATGAATGATCTACTAAAATAGTGTAGATATAATACGTTACCTTAGGTTTTTAGAGGTTTTATTTTTCTAATATGGTCAATGGGGAGTGGCAGTCGTGGTTGACTTCCCTGAGATCTGGAACAATGTGGAGATGTGGGTTTTATTCAGGTTGAGATCATATGATTGGGAAGGGTTTTATCCGCACTTTCCATAGAGCACTATTAAATATGGGTTTTATCTGTAATAAAATAATAATCCTTTATAAAATATATCCTCCTTAGAACTAAAAAACAATGATAAATACCTATGTTTAACAGTAGTATAATTATATAACTGATTAAGATAGCTTCTATCAGTTCTAACTATTGTTACACTGATTAAACAAATATTTATCAAAAAAATTTTAAGATATGATGAAATATGGTAATAATAAATTAAATAAATATTTAATGATCTTATATTAGAAAAATATAAATATTAACAAAATTAAACAAAATTAAAAAAATTATTAATTAATATTATATTATAAATTCAAGGATGTAAATAATGTGTGAAATTGAATAAATAGAGAATAATAGAATTTAAAAACATTCAAAAAATGGACAGGTTTGATTAATTATATAAATTATATACAATTAATATATATTACAATGTAGATGAATACATATTAATAACATTAAATGTTAGTTAATAAATATGGGTAAATAATTGTTAAAAATTAAAAACATAAAGAACATATTAATTAATTGTACAAGTTAATAAATCATAATAAATTAATGAATGCTAAAAAGGGTAAATGATAACAATTAAAAATCAATATATAATGAAATATTTAAAATTGAAATAAGTGTTATTAATTAGATAGATTATAAAGAAATTAAAAATCAATCAATTTTAATTTAAAATGAAAACAAATTAATTAAATAAACTACTTGTACCATATTAAAAACATTAAATGGAAATTAAAAAAATAATAGATAAAAAAATGAATAAAATTACAAAAAATTTAAACATAAAACACAAAAAATGAATATATTATAACAATATTACAACATAATTAATATTATTGATGGATAAATAATATTAAAAATGAAACAACTACCAAAACATATAAAAAATGATAAAACATTTTCCAATTAAAAATGTTATATATGAAATATGTTATGTTTATAAATAATAATAAACAATTATTATTAAAAATTGAATATATTCTACCAATTTTGCGTGTGTGTGCTCAATATTAAATTGACTCAATTACATATATCTATGTGGGAAATAATTATATATATATATTTATGATACATGTTTGAGGCATGTTAAATTAAAAATAAAATGACATTTTATAATATGTATCGTCTATTACTCAATGGAAAATTAGTTATTATTTTTAATCAATTTTAATTTTTAATTAAAAAAAATTCAGTGGATATCTAACTTTTTAAATAGTAATATATATTTATAATTTGAATCATATTTAAAGAAACATTGGATATCAACTCTAACCTATTCTAGACTGAACTAGAATGGGCTTTCCATGGAAAACAGTATGAACCAACCAAGATTTAGTGGCTTCAAATGAGAAAACCTATATAATCCCTGAAAAACTCTAGAAAACTACTAAAATAGACCTCTTAATAATACTTTTTTGGAACATCATTGCTAACTATTGAAAACATGACTGACCTGACACTGAACATGTAATTGTATTTTGATGAATAATTTCAATGACCAATGGAATAGGTCCACATATAGGGCAATTATTGTATATATTAAAACCTATAATTTTATTTCCAAAACCAATTATTAATAAATTATAACCTATAAAATTCATAGATAAATAAACATTTATATAAAATAAATAAATTAACAATGTATTAATCCTAAAAAATTTAATATCAGTAAATATCGATCACACTCCATGGATTATTTTCGCATTAATTAACCTAATTTTAATTCTCTTAAAAGTACAATGTGCAGACATATTTATCAATGTAAGTGATACATATTAGTTTTTATTTAGAGAGACATACATGTAGTGAATTAGAAATACTCAATGTCTTCCCATGCATTATAGTGACATAATGTGTTTAAAATTATCCCATCAGAAATATAGTTACTACTAAACTGAAGTAGTATAATGAATATGATTTCCATATCAATAGTATGGTACTCTGTTTCTTAATGTTTTTTATATCCATAGATAATGAAATGATATCATTTATATTCAATACCATTTGTCACATTGGAATTGTTTCATTTTTTATTATGAAGATTATGAAGTGTGTTTTCCTTACAATTCCAAACCATTATGAAGTATTTTAATGTTAAAAATTTTTGATTGAGGTTTTTACATTTTATAATAGGAATATATCTTAAATTATTAAATGTTATACTTCACAAAATACATATATTTTATGTTCTATATAAAAACATTCATAAAAAATTCTTATTATTATTTAAATTTTCCATAAATATGTCAATACATTGTTATATTTATAACTTATAACATTTGTTATATGTTGATGAAATTAATGATTCACACCATACTAGGAACATAGCTATTGGAAATTAAAAATAATAAATTAATAAAAAAATATAGTATTCATTATATTGTTCCCAAAAATTATGATTTATTATCACTATAAACATCATTAATATATCTACATGATCTATAATTTTACAAAAAAAATCAATATATTTTCAAGCCTCCCCCATAAAATTTTCATCCCTCTAATAATACAAATTATTTTTCCTCCTATCATTCATCTAATATCCCCCCTCATCATCTCCTCCTCTCTATTTATACATCTTATCCACATCTCAACCTCTCCACCTCTCCACCATAGGGTTTTTATCTAGAAAGGACCATTTCTAAAGGAATTATCTTTCATGTTCAAACACTGGATATAGATAGTATCTATAGGGGTCTCCCTTCAACATCTCTTTTTTAATTCGTCACATTAAGATCATTTATGCTCAGG